>CM040751.1:29489580-30199580 GCA_022829145.1 Albula goreensis | reverse complement strand
AAGACCGAGTGGGGGGGTGGGGTGGGGTCTGGCGAAGGCGGGGCTGGGGGGGGGGGTGGGGGTGTTGAAGGAAAGACAGAATATGTTCAACTCGTCCAGACTAGGGCCGAACCCGCTGTTGGCAGCGCTCGCAACAGCATCATTTGTTAGCCGTCAGCTTCTCAAGGGTCATTGATGCATGCCTGTCAGTGAGCCAAGCCAGAGCCGTGCAAAGCTGACTCACTGGGGTCCTGGAAGCGGGGCCTGGGTCCGAGGGGGGGTCCACTGCATTCTGTTACCTCTGTCGTTTGCGTCTGCCATGAGGAGTTTTGGCTGCCACGTGGCACCAATTTTGTAGACATCCTGTCATCTCAGTCTGGCTTTGATTACTTGCCTTACCTCCCCCACCCCCTCACCCAACCCTTTTCAATCCCAGTGTCTTCTGGATCAATACCAGCTCATGAGTCACAAAGCGCCACCCTTTCCACTGAAGGATGAGTGTCAGAAATCAATCCAAAACATCTCAATCTTCCCAAAAAAAGAAAGAAAATATTAGAGCATGTCAAAAACGACAGTTCCTTTTGTCATCTTTCAGCATTTTAATCATGGATCTCATCTTGTATCTCTACCCAGCAGCGCTTCCCCACCCAACAGGTCTGCAACCCATCCTGGTGACGAGAATCAAGGAGGAAGGAGGGAGCGAGACGACAGAGGAGGAGTGGAATACAGATATCCTCCCAGCAGAGCTGGCCCACACCGCAGGTCCTGGGGCTGTCCCGGTGACGGACGCAGAGTGCGTTGCTGTACTGACGGCTCGCTGCATCAGAGCACATGGCCCCAGTCTGAGGCCCTGAGCTCCTGTGTGTGGATCTTTTCTGACTCTCTGATCGCCACGTGCCTGAGCTTCGGGCCGCCATGGAAAAGACTTACTCCCTGACGGCGCACTACGACGAGTTCCAGGAGGTGAAGTACGGCAGCAGGTACAGCAGCGGGACCCTGAGCAACGGGCTGACCCTGCATCTGGGGGGCGGGGTGGATGGCGGCAGTGGCGGGCGGGGCCGGGGAGGGAGCGGGCGGGGCAAAGAGTCCAGCGGCCTGCCGCGGTGGAGCCGGAGGGAGGTGTGCCTGCTGTCGGGCCTGGTGTTCGCGGCAGGGATGTGTGTGATCCTGGGCAGCATGCTGACGCTCAAATACCTGTCGCTGGAGCAGGACAGCCACTGCCGCGAGGACTGCCAGCGGAAAAAGTCGCTGCTCAAGGCCTCCCGCTTCATCTCCGCCAACATCGACCCCACCATCGACCCTTGCTCCGACTTCTACTCCTTCGCCTGCAGCGGCTGGCTCCGCCGCCACGGGATACCGGAGGACAAGCTGAGCTACGGCATCATCACGGCCATCGGCGAGCACAACGAGGAGAAGCTGCGGCGCCTCCTGCAGCAGCCGGTGCGCCGGCGCGGCCCGGAGTCGGCCGAGCGCAAGGTGAAGGAGTTCTACCGCTCCTGCGTGGACATGAAGGAGATCGACCGGCTGGGCTCGGGGCCCATGACCGAGGTCATTGAGAGCTGCGGCGGGTGGGATCTGGCCGAGGCGCCGCCCGGGGGGGCCGGGTGGGAGACCGGCGGAGGCCCCCAGCGTCCTGACTTCAACGAGCTGCTGTACAGAACGCAGGGGGTGTACAGCACTGCAGTCTTCTTCTCCCTCACTGTCAACGTTGATGACAAGAACTCCTCCCGTAACGCCATCAGGGTGAGGCGATCCCGTGGAGCGATGTGTGTGTGGGGGGTTCTCCTGTATGGGAGCAGGCAAGGGGGCTCTCAATCAAGCTAGTTTTGCCACCGTATATTAAAGTAAATGTATTCGTGATCTGAAGCTCTGAATACATGCATTTGTGATGAGCAGCTGGGTGTTAGCATGGTGAGTGTTTGTTTGGACAGCTCATGATGCATGTATAATCAGTGTTTATTGGTGCGTGCATGTCTCTGTTTCGCTGTCTGTATACTGGGAACCGCTGTGTTTATCAGTATGTATGTCTGTGCGTGCGATCTCACTATGTTTGTGTGTGTGTATCAGTGTGTCCCAGTGTGTGCATAAATTTGTGTGTCTTGGTGTCTGTGTGTACTTCTCAGTTTTTCCTGTGTTTGTTCGTATCACCTCATTTACACGTGTAACGTATATGTGCCATTGTTTGACTCTGATGTTTGTATCTATGTGTGTGTACCACCTCATCAACATGTGTAACATGTGTGTATCATTGTTTGACTCTGTATGTTTGTATTTGTATGTTTGTATCACGTCATCTGCGTATATAACATGTATGCATCATCCTTGTGTGTGTGAGTGAGTGAGTGTGTGTGTGTGCGGTTGGCTCTGAGAGATGATAGAGAATGTCTCTAGCTCCTAACAGCTCAGCCACAGTCAGGCATCAGTGAGAATAATGGGGCGTGACAGAGCCCGGCTGCTCCCTGGGGCCCTGCCTGAGAAAACACAGAGAGATTGATGTGCCTGTGGGAGGTGGAGCCCCAACCCCCCAACACCAAACACTACCAATTATCATCAACCCCACCCTCCCACCCACCACCCCACAACCCCACCGACCTCCACTCCTGTTGACGCCAACTTTCAAAGTGACACCAAAGTTAGCACACGATTGCCCCCCATTACTCCCACCCTGCCCAGCTCACACAACTTCTCATCCTCAATCAACACTTCAGTCATGTGTGTGTGTGTGTGTGTGTTCAGCATTTGGCTGAAATGGCACCATACACTCTTTAGATTACAACTAAGCCAATCATGTTCAAAGGCACTTAAATGCACACTTGACCTCTATTATCACTATTGTATTTATCTAATTAACATGAAGTTAAAGCTTTCTGTGAAAAGACATTATGCATATAAAAATTAAACCAAGAGGGTGGCGGGATATTACTAGAGCAAATCGAGCAGATAAGCCTGAGAAGGCTGTTTGATAAACGCCCGCTACATCCAACCAAATGCTTTCCTTTAATTAAAGCTTTTTAGAGAGCAACACCAGGTGGCTCTTAAATTCCATCGTCAGATAGCAGCAGGTACTCGATAGACTTTATCAGAACGTCTTGAACATTTAAACAGTTCATTTAAAAAATGTTTCATCAAAACATTTACAAATAAACTCTTGAGGCAGCTTTGTCGTTTTTAAATATTTTCAAGATATATGAGCAGTGAAGGGTGTGTTGACTTTGTGAGGATGCAGTGAACACATGAGAGGTCTGGAGTGAGCATCAAGGTATGTCTGGGAGAGCCGGGCTGGTCTGACAGTTTATGTCTTCCTCTTTTGCTCAGATTGACCAGGAGGGTCTGACATTACCAGAGAGAACTCTTTACCTGGGACAGGATGAAGACAGCGTGAAGGTACGCCTGTACATCATCAACCCCATTTGCCTCCCGGCCATGAAAAATGTATGCCGCTGTCACGGGATGATGATGTCATCGTTTTTGACATCGATGATGTCGTTTTGTCCGATTCCGACAGATACTGGCCGCATACAAGGCCCTGATGGAGAGGCTGCTGAGCATGCTGGGGGCCCACAATGCCACTCAGAAATCCCGTGAGATCCTGCAGCTGGAGACTCGCCTAGCCAACGTGAGTGTTAGGGCTCCACAGTGCCCCCTAGTTAGCGCCACAAAGAAAGACCCATTTTGACACATCTGCTTACTGTGCACTGCTTGAGATTGGGAAAGGTTGCAAGTTTCACAGTCATTGAAAAACTAATGTGCCAGATGTGTAAACCATTTCTCTAATTTACCTGCTCGTTTTCTCGTTTTTTGCTTACGGAGTCGGCCATTTCATGTAGTACATGCGTGTACGTGACTGTGCATTCATATGCGTCCATGTGTGAGTATGTGAGTAAAATAGTTTATCTGTGTTTGAAGATCGCTGAGGACTAGGGCATAGGTCGGAGCAGAGCAGCAGGAGCTAGTTTCACTCCCACTGGGGAATTTCCCAGAATGCATAGCGACAGACTTGCCATTTGAGATTAGCCGCTAGATCAAAGTTTGGATATAATCTGAGACTCTCCCTCTGTGCGTGTGTTTGTGTGTGCTAGTGTGTCTGTACACTGCTCAATCTCCAGTTGTCATCTGTCTCAGGGCAAAGGCTAAGTTTGAAGTCTTTCACTCTCTCTCTCTCTTTCTCTCTTTCAAGGCTTTCTGTGCATCTCAATCCGTCTGCATCTCTCCCTCCCTCTCCCTCTCTCACCCTCTCTCCCTCCGTCCCCTGGCGTTTGTGCTGATGATATTCCGCCCTTTTCTTCTGTGGTTCAGATAACTGCGTCAGAGTTCGATGAGCAGAGGAAAGACATCAGCACCATGTACAACCGCATCACCCTCCGCCAGCTGCAGCGGATCGCCCCCAGCGTGAGTCTCAAACACACACACTGATACACACACACACTCACACAGAGCCACACACACATTTACAAACAGTACAGTGTTACACACACACACACACACACACGCATGCATGCACACCCACATACAAACACATATTCAGACACATAAACTCAATCATACATTTACACAACATTCACACACACACACACACACACACACACACACACTTGCACAATTACACACATTCAGTCACACTCACAAAAGTTCACACAATCATTACTTGCTTACTTATCCTTGTTGTTCTGGTCAGAACATTAGGTCCACACAAGATTCCTCCACTCAGCATGGTCTTTGGCTATTGACTCTGCTTCACCCCAAGCCAGTCCCATCTTTTTCAGCCTTCTTTCAGTTATCCTACACCATGTACTTTTGGGTTGGACTCTTGCCTTGAGGAGTCCACCATAGAGCAACATTGGTAGTGTTGTTTGCTGGCATTCTCAACACATGCCCCAGCAACTTAAGCCGCCTCTGCTTAATCTCTTCGATTATGCACATGGACCTTGTAAGCTCCAGGAGATCTTTGTTTGATGTTTTTTTTTTTTTTTGGCCAGAATATATGGTAGATTCTTCTAAAGCAAGTGTGGTGAAAACCTGATAGTGAGCCCATATCACTTCTGATGACCCTCCAGCATTCGCTCCCATACAGCAGAATGGACTTCACGTTGATGTTATAGATACGGATTTTAGTTCTCCGACTGTAATGTTTGGACTTCCAGATGAATTTTAGTTGGTGAAATGCAACTGGTTGCCTTATCCAGTCTGCTTTTCATGTCTTTCTTGATGGCGTCTTCTGTGCTTACCATGGCTCCAAGGTAAGCAAAAATTTCCACTCTATCACTCTGTACCATCGATATTGATGCTGTTACTGGATGTTGTGTTCAGTTGCATCATTTGCATTTTGGTTGTGTTAATTTGGAGTCCAATCTGGTTACCATAGTTATTAAGCCAGTTTGTCTTATCTTGTATGTGTTCATATTTAGATGAGAGGAGGGTAATATCATCGGCAAAGTCTAGATCTTCCAATGGTGAGAACAGAGTTGTGTTCTTCATCACCCTATCAATACCAACCAAAAACAGGACTGGTGATAGTATGCACCCTTGCCTTACTCCAGATTTGACAGCAAACCAATCTGTAATGTTATCATTAAGGCGAACAGCACACTCAAAATCCTGGTATAAACAGCTCATCGGGGTGCTTAGCTTAGCTGGTAAAGCATAAGATCTAAGTGTCCTCCACAAAGTATCACAGTGAACACTGCCAGGCTTTCTTGAAGTCAAAATTAACTTTATGAAGAGTGGTGCTTTCCTATCAATGCTCTGTTCAATGGTATTTGTAAGGGTAAAGGTTTGGTTGGTTCATACTCTCCCCTCTCTGAAACCAGCTTGTTCTGGTCTGAACTTTGCATCCAGCACAGGATCCTGCCGGAGACCTTACTTGGTAGTGAGAGCAATGTGATGCCTCTCCAGTTGTTTCAGTTACTGAGGTCTCCTTTCCTTTAGCGCAGGCATTTTTCAGAGAAAATGGGTGAACCTCACACAAACTGCAACAGAAAATCTGACAAATGTTCATTACTCATAAAAGTCTCCTCTATAACATAAAAAGTCCAATGGAGATCCCAGTGGTGGAAAGTATTTTTCAAAGGTGTTTCTTACCCATACCCTGGTACTACTTTTTTGCTTCCTAAAATAATATTTTTATGCAACATCACTATATTAGTATAAATGTATACAAGGCAACATAAATTGGCACTAATCAACATAAATGTTGACATTAATTAACATAAATTTAAAACAAAATTATTTAAATATCACTTAAAATACTGTGACTACCAAATTGGTGCTAATCTATGGGGTGCCTAATGCGACATAAGATGCAATTGTTTTATCATGCATTTTTATCCTCATTTAACTGAAGAAATATCACTTTTTCCTACATTTATGACGTTGGAAACAAATGTAAATATATAATAATCTAAATTCAAGGTCATATAATGCTTGAACTATTTGGTAGCTTTTACAATGAGCCCTTTTATCTGTTGCAGTCTCAATGTCTGCTTTCAGTAGTTCTGCATGGATGCTATCCACTCCAGGAGCTTCGCTGGATTTCATAGATTTAATTGCCTTAAAAACTTCTGCCTTTGAATCAACAGATGAAGTTGTGGGCTCTGGTCTATTGAGCACAGATTTGAAATGCTCTACCGATGGGTTTGCTTGCTCCCGGTCTGTATTGATGACGCTGCCTCCTTTGTCTTTTATTGGTGGTGGTTGCTTGGTCAGACCACTGAGTTGTTTGGTGGTCTTATATACAGTACTCAAGTCACCTTTTGTTGCTGCTAATTCAGCCTCCTCAGCCATTTCTTCTAGATATGCCCTTTTGTCCCTTGCACTCTCCTTGACTTCTTTATCTTTTTCTTGGTATTCTATTTGAGCTTGCTCTTTCAGTCTTGGTGACTTTGAAATGAGGACTTTTAACTTGGATCTTTCCTCGATTACTCTCCATGCGTTCATTGATAACCATACCTTGCTGTCTCTTTTGCAGAACCTGATGACTTTCTCATAATTCTCCACACATGCACTCTTGCTACCTTCCCATTTCCTTTCTATCGGATTCTCCTCATCTGAGTCTGCATGTAGGTCATTCTGCACACAATCATGCACACACACAATCACAAACTTTTAGCCACAAAGACATGCATACATGCACATGCACATCCATTGTCACATACACACACTCATGATCATATACACATTCAAACTCAGATACACACATACATCCACACATTCACTCACCCAATCATACACACATTTAGACACAATCATCAAAATCAGATATACGTCTGCACACAGTCAGATGAACACCCTGACATACACACGTATATTTAGGTGTGTATTCATACATACACATCCAAACACACACATACACAAATGCAGGCTTTGAAGCAGTCACCTTTTTTCTCTCCTGTTTACAATGATGTTGTGTTTAGTTGTCGTTGTCATTTCTCTGTTGTGACATCTGATGAAATAAATAAAATATCTCTTGGGAGGATTTGGAAGTGTTAGCAAGGCTGGAGGGAGTGGGTGGGTGGGTGGGTGGGGGTTGACACGCCCCACAAGATCCTGCCAGACTGAAGATGTGTGGAGCAGGGGGGTGGGCACAGCGGGGGGCAGATGGGGGAGACCAGCCTGTTCAATCACTCTCAAATTGGCCCCGGAGAGCCTGAGGTGTAAAGCACTCCTGGAGTGCAGCTATTCGTCGCCACTGTGAATGTCTGCCAGTATATGAGACAGCAGGATGCTGATATCTGATATGGGGGGTGTGGGGGGTGGTGGGGGGGGCAGGAAGGCAGGTGGGGGCTGTCAGGCTTTCCAACGGTGGAGGATAGCCCAAGGGTAGGTTTGTCATTTTAGTCATATGAGATTCAACTGGAAAGGTGATGCTCTGTTGCGCTCAACTAAACTTTTTCCTTCTGCCTCTCTTGCTCTATCCTCTCTCTTGCTCCTCTCTCTCTCTCCCTCTCTCTCTCTCCATCTCCTCTTCCCTCTGCTCTCATCCTCCTCTCTACAGCTCCATTGGAAACGCCTGCTAGACAGGATCTTCCAGGATAACTTCTCAGAGAATGAGGAGATTGTGGTCCTGGCCACAGACTACATGCAGAAGGTCTCAGACATCATCAAAACCACCTCAAAAAGGTGAGGAGGGTGGTCTGTGGCTAGAGGTCCACACTGGCGAGGCAACAAATGGCCCAGTCACGCTGGGGGAAGATAAGGGTTAACCTGGTCTCATCACTCAGTTTGTTTGTCTTATCACTCCCTAGTGGCCACTACTGGTCAGCCAGGAGCCTGCAGATGCAAGAACCAAGTATATGCTAACTTCGTCATCTTCCAGTGATACAGGCAGTTTGTAATGGGTGGCGCATCTGCAGTGCAGAAAGGAGCAAGTGCTGGTCGTCACAGCTGCTCCTTCCTGAGCCGACAGGATCTGGGGGTGGGGGGAAAGTTGATGACGGTGCAACAGGAAAAGGAGGGGAAAACGATGAACGATGAAAAGAATCTGAAAGAGATTTAAAAAATGAGACAGAAAGATGTTGAATATGTTAAAAGACAAAGTGTGGAAAGGTTAAAGCTGTGGAGGAGAGAGGGAGAGAGAAGGGCAGGAGAGAGCGAGGAGAGAGAGGAATGAATAAAATCACAGAGAGAGGGATTGGTTGGAAATAGGGTGCAGATGGTGATAAAAGCGGGATTTTGGGGCAGAGATGGAGGAAGGGAGAGGATGATGGAGTAGAGGCAGGCAGAGGAGAGGTAGAGAGAGGGAGAGGGTCATATGGTAGGTCACTGTCAAGTGAACACTGAGCTCTATGATGGCTGATTGATATTGATCTGTTCCATCCCCCAAACACCCTCCCCTCCACTCCCCCCCCCCCCGCCATCACTGTCAGGAGGTATTCCACAGACCCAGCCCCTGACAGGAGCGGGTGGGCTTGTTAGAGCTGCTGACAGGTCTTCGATACCGACTGCGCTTACAGCTCCAAATACCTGTCTGTCTGCCTGTCTGTCTGTCTGTCTGTCTGTCTGTCTCTCTTTCTCTCTCTCTCTCCTTTGCTTTCTTGTTCTCGTCTCCTTTCTTTCTCTGTACTTTATCGCACCCTTTTGTTTTTGAAGATTTACAGTTATTGTTAAATGATGGGTTCGGAAGCCAGGCCTGTCTGTCTGTCCCTCCACACATGTTCCGCATGTGCGTACGATAGGAGGCAGACACAAGCTGAAAAGGGAAGAAAAATCACTTTCCATGATATTTATGATAATAATGAGTCATCATCTTTGGGTAGTATGAGATGGGAAATAATCCCTTCATACAAATGTCAGTTATTATCTGAGTCAGATTACCGCGGTGAAGATATGGTTCACAAATCTGCTTTCACTGAAAGACCGAAGAATCACTCTCCTTCTCTCCTGTCCTCCCCTCTTCATTACTTCTCTCCCTTTCTCCTTCTCTCCCGTCGTGTTCATTAATAAGGCCTTTCTACTCCCTCCCTTTTTTTTGTGTCCCCTCTCCCTTCCTCGATGTCTCTCAGACCTCTTCTGCTTTTGCTCTCTTTCTGTGAGTCTGGTGGCTGCGAGGCTCCCTGCTGAATTCATTACCTTTATTTAATCAAAGGTTAGCGCAGCCTTGCTCCCGGCGGGCAGATGGACCGTTAGCGAGGCTCAGAGCGTCTGATTGTGTTTGAGGAACCCCGTCCTCAGCCTCTGTCCCCCCACTCAGCCTCTGCCCCCCACTCAGCCTCTGTCCCCCCACTCAGCCTCTGCCCCCCCACTCAGCCTCTCCCCCACTCAGCCTCTACCCCCCACTCAGCCTCTACCCCCACTCAGCCTCTGCTCCCCCCGCTCACCCTCTGCCCCCCGTCCTCAGCCTCTGCCCCCCACTCAGCCTCTACCCCCCCACTCACCCTCTGCCCCCCACTCAGCCTCTGCCCCCCCCACTCACCCTCTGCCCCCCACTCAGCCTCTGCCCCCCCACTCACCCTCTGCCCCCGTCCTCAGCCTCTGCCCCCCCCACTCAGCCTCTGCCCCCCCACAGCCCCTCCATCACAATACCTGGCCTTCCATCGCCATGCTTTTTCACAAAGCTAACGAGGCCCCTGTTAAACATGCCTCGCTATTCTTTGGAAGACAGAGGGAGGGTGACGGGTTGTAGTTTCTGCCCTGACACAGCTCTGTTTGCCGTTTCAGTGGGGGGTGAGGGAATGACCCGGTTGGGGGGGTGCATTGGAAACTGAACTGTTATTTGACAAATAGAAGCACTGGAAGGTTAGTAGCCAGAGGGAGAGAAAGAGAAAGAGAGACACATTTTTTTTTGTCCTGGGGTGGGAACTCCTAGTGACAGTCACTTGCCAGTGGTGTGACAACATGGTTCCTTTCATCAAGCGGCAGGAAAAGTATGCACACCACAGCCTCACCAGAAAGCTCCCGCCCCACCTCCCCCAACACACACCCCACTGTGCTATTCCATCAACACTGCCTGCCGCTCAATCACTCTGCTGCATTGTGGGATGCTGTGTTCTTCCATCGTTGGCTTGCCGTCGGTCCATTTGTCCAGCTGCCCCTCTCAGGCGCCCTGGCCCCCCCACTGGGCAGACTGCCCGGGGGGTCCAGGGGCCATGCCAGGGTTGCGCTCTGAAGCTGCGTCAACAAACCCTCATACATTCTAATGAACACAGATCTGAAAAATTAAAAACAAATCTGCCAACCCCCTGCCAATACCCCCTACTCGCCCAAATTTAATGCAAAAGTCAGATTTCTTTGTTTTGGTATGAGGCATTTTTTTTTTAAATTATGTACTCTAAAAGAATTTCACAGTGCTGATAAGTCAGCAATTGCATACAGTATGTATTATTTATTGAAGTTAATGATAGGAATAGTAATTTTATGTTAATACAGTTTAAAATGGAATGATTAAACAATGAATATAAAATGCATTATATAAAATGGGCTGCGACAGCACAGGCCCAAAAATGAATGGCAATACAAGTGAAATGAACTACGGAGAAGGATAAATGACCTGCTTTCTTTCACACACTTTCCTTCTTAATCCCCATCTATTTCCAGCTTTGACTTATTCACTGTCTCTGTCTGTCTCTCTCTTCCTCTTTGTCTGAAAGCTCTTCCGAAGCCATATTGTTGATGTCAAACAGCTGCAGCTAATTGCATTTAACAGATGAATAAATGAGCAATGAAGGGCAAACTCATGTGACAACACCTTCCTTCTTCCTCTCTTTCTCCCTTTTCCAAATCCCTACTACCACCTGTTCATTCCATTTTCCATTTTTTGTCTTTTTTTCTGGCTCTTTCACATCTGTCTCTATAAGAGTGTCACTCTCCCTGTCACTAACACAATAACAGATTAAATGAGATGAATCTATATTGCTTTTTACATTGGCCCCATATTATATTAGCATATTTGATGTCTGAGGCAGAGACTGTGAATATGATTGTACAATTGTAAATATAAAATACATTTTTTATTAAAATGTCAATAGAAATAATACAATTCTAATCGCAAATGTAATAAACCATAAATATATTGTAAATCATAAATGCATTATTTTTGTTCTTCCGGTAATTATCATTATTGCTGTTTTGCTTTCATTATTAGTTAACTGCAACATCAACAATATAATATAATATAATATAATATAATATAATATAATATAATATAATATAATATAATATAGGATGATGATGGGATAGAAGGTGTCTGTGGGAATGTTCAACTAAAATTACGATGTTTATTTTCTTGACTGAATGATTTCTCTCACTTTCTCTCCCAATTCAATTCTGATTACCTCTTTGCCTTACAAAGCATTTATTTCAATATTACCTTGACTTCGATAGCTGAAAGTTCAGGTTGAGCTCCCTTTCCCCCACTCCCTGTGTGAATTACTGCCCTCTCTCTGCCATCTCTCTCCCTCTTTCTCTCTCACTCTTTCTCTTTTTCTGTGTGGTCTGTTTCTTTCATCTGTGATGTGATCCTCCTCCTCTCTTGCTTGACGTTTGGGGCAACCCTCTCTCTGTCTGTCTCTTGTAGTGAATGACCCCTCCCTTCTGTCCCCCTCAGGGTCCTCCATAACTACATGCTGTGGCGGATCGTGGCGGCGCTGAGCGAGCACCTGTCCACCGCCTTCCGCAGCACCATCCACGAGTTCAGCCGCGAGATCGACGGGACAGAGCGGCAGCTGGAGCTGGGCCGGCTCTGCCTCACCCAGGCCAACAAACACTTCGGCATGGCCCTGGGGGCGCTGTTCGTCCAGGAGCACTTCTCCTCCCACAGCAAGGCCAAGGCATGCCTCCCCACGCCCGTATCTCTCTCTCTCTCCCTCCGTCTGTCTCTCCGTCTGTCTGTGCCAGACCTCATTTATTCAACCGTAACCATTTATCTGAGCCGGAAAGAGGCAGGACACATGATGCACTACAGGCTGAGGGCAGAAACTCCCCACATTTCACCTGTCAGAAGCTTTATATGAAACTAAAGCTTGAGAAGAGTTTGAGACTGATAATCACAGGTTGTTGTCTGTTTTTTGTATAACAGATGAAAATTCTTATGGCCACATGTCTGAGGACCACAGTTCAACAAATACCCCTGTCTGTCTGTCAACCACTTTCAGTCTGTTAGTGTGTCTGTTCTCTGTCTCTCCCTCTCTTTCTCTCACTCAGTACATCTCACCCACTGTGTTCTTCCTCTCTCAGGTACAGGAGCTGGTAGAGGACATAAAGCATGCCCTGGACCGTCGGCTCCAGGAGCTGGACTGGATGGATGCGGAGACCAAGGAGGCAGCGAGAGCCAAGGTACCGTTAACCAGGCAGTCCCAAGGTCCTGTCTGTGTGTCACAGGTAGTAACAGCTGAGCCAGGTCACACCTGACACCTGGGCTTGTGGAAAGTGACACACCTTCCTGCTCCTGCTCACCCTCCCTGACACCTGAGCGGCAGCAGCAGCTTCTGATTCACTGATGCATCATGGTAGATTACACCTGTATGCCCATAACAAAATATGAATTTGAATAATTAAATGAAATAGACTTGAATAACTTAATATTTCCAAGGGAGAACTTCTACTAAAGAAGGCAGCATACAAGAAATTAAATAAACAATTTACATAACTCGCTTTATGAAATAAAGTTACAGAAATTTCATTTAGAGATCCCTAAATTACATTACTATTATTTCAAATTAGATATTGAGAACTCTGTTAAGGGAAGCCTAGTAAGAACTTACAAAAATTACATTGAACTTGCATAAATTACTTTTGATATAAAAATGTTGAGTGCATTTAGGGCTAGGCTACATTATACATTTAATTTAAACAATTTAAACTTAGGATGTACTGTGTCGTTGCTGAGGCAATGTCTGTCCCTCATGCTCTGTTCCTCATCCTCTCTCCTCCCTTTCCCATCTTTGTTTCTTCCTCATCCATCTTTCAGCTGCAGTACATGATGGTCATGACGGGGTATCCAGACTTTCTGCTGAAGCCAGAGCTCATTGACCAGGAATACGGGGTGAGTCACGTCCATATAAGGGAATGGGCCACGCCCATTTTGGTGGGGGGGGGCGTGTACAAACTTACATTATGAGCGAACCAACCCACTATCTAACACAAGTCTCTACCTCTCACCCACTTTTCTCTGCTCCTGTGTCCCCCCCACCTCTACCAGTTTGATGTGAATGAGAAGACCTATTTTAAAAACATCCTCAACAGCATCAAATTCAACATCAAGCTCTCTGTGAAGAAGATCCACAAGGAGGTGGACAAAACAGCGTAAGAGGCTTTTTTTTCTGTTATTGAAGATCATTAACATGCAACGGTATACAGAGATCATTTATGTTCAGTTCACATAACCGCAGAGCACCTGGCTGGCCAAGGGGGGTCACCAGAGAACGACGAGACTAATTTGAGTTTAACTGAGTCTTTACCTCACTGAGGCTGAGCCAGTTGTTGCCTCAGCGATGTGGACCTCTGGCCATAGCCTGAAATGGAGCGGCAGGGACACACACTCACAGCCACAGGAAGAACAGCTGTGACAGGAGCATGTGCCTCTATTCTCTGTGCCACCCTAAGGCCCGTCACAATTATCTTTACACAGACAGAAGACCTGCTTATGCTTGCGGTTGTCTCCACCTGCTGTACTTTAACATTCAGGCACTTCTCCCACAGACCGCCCAGGACTATGCAAATCTCTACCTCAGATCAGGGAATGCGTTTGTCTTGCATCATTGTTGGACTATCGCCGGGCAGATTATTGGCATTATATGAGCCCATACATCCCTCCTTCCTCTGTCTCCTCTTCCTTTCACTTTGTCATTACTTCACAGTTACCCACTACTGTGCTTCCTATGTGAACAACTCTTATAGTTTAATAGTGTTTTTCTGTGTTTGGTTGTGTCTAGTTGAGTTTTGTTGCGTGTTGTTGTGTGTGGCTGTGTTTGGCTGCATGTGCTGTTGTGCGTTGCTGTGTTTGGTTGTGTGTGGTTTTCTGTGGTTGTGTTTGGTTGTGTGTGGTTGTTCTCCATTGTGTAAGGTTGTGTGTGGTTGTGCTCCATTGTGTTTGGTTGTGTGTGGTTGTGCTCCATTGTGTAAGGTTGTGTGTGGTTGTCTTTAACAATTGTCTCTGCTGTCTACAGGTGGCTACTGCCCCCTCAAGCTCTAAATGCCTATTACCTTCCCAACAAGAACCAAATGGGTAAGTCACTGTCACACACACACACACACACACACTCGCACGCACGCACGCACACACACACACTCTGCTGTCTGTCATCTCTCAATAGTGTCTTTGTTCTGCCCCCAGTTCACCTCTTCGTCTGTCTCTGAATTAAATTTACTTCAGGAAAATCAATGCAGAGTTACACTGCTGGCAGCAGAGGACAGAGCGAGGGAGAGCAGCCATCATGCACTTCAACACTTATTTTTTCATCCCTCCCTGCTCTCCAACCCTTCTCACCCCCCTTTCCCTGTCTCCCTCTCTATCCCTATCCATCTCACTATCTCTCATACCTGCGTTCATTTCCTTTCCTTTGCACCATTCTATGTATACTCCATTTTGTCAATGGTTAAATGAAGCATTTAAACGGATGTACACATAAAAGTTTAAAGGGACATAAATGTAACAGAAGATACTGCTGTTTAGGGAAGCATGAAAGTGTACACTTGAGGGGTTTCCTGCCATCCTGACATTTACAGTCCAAAGTAACAGATGATAATGTCCATATCCTTGATTTCCATGTCATTAAGAAGCTGCATAAAAGGACATCGTCGCATCTTTGTCGTTACATTGAGACATCTGGTTATGTGCAGTCTGGAGCAAGTGGAGGGTAAACAAAATCGAATACCTGGTGCACATAAAGATGATTCATGACCTATGGATTATAGACTTTCAAAATAATTGGTCATTTGAAATAACTATATGAAAACAATTCTGAAATATAGCTGCAAGCAGCAGTTCTTGGGGCCAAGATTTTATTGACAGTACGATGCAGAGGGCAGACAAACAGGAGAGCTAGCTTCCTCCATCGCATTTCCTTTGCACTTTTAATATATGTGATTGTTTTTTTTTTTTTGTTGTTGTTTTCAAGTTCCAAGCACAATTGGAGAAGAGACATCACTTGCGTAATATGAGTAACTGCTACAATTTCATTGGCTCCAGAACAGTCTGACTTCCTGGAGGAAAATGGGTTATGTGGATATGCTCTGACTGCTGTCCTTAAGCCTCTATTATACTTTATACTTTAAATTTTTTTGCAACAGGAGAGGATTTGTGGACTTGATTTGTGTATAGTAATTATATATTTTTGTACGATCCGATCTTCAAATGACCTCTTAGCTGAAGGGTAGATTATGGTCCATGCATGCTAAAATTTCGTGTTTTAAGTGCAATTTTTTGGGAAAATATTAGTTTTGAACAATATTGAAAAAATGAATGACAATGAGTCATAGCTGAAGCTGGCACACTGTTGTGGAATGGTCTCATGTCTGTGCACACCGGATTTAACAATCTGGGATTGAGATCCGCTTAACTGCACATTATGGTGAACGCTGAACTTGACTGACTGCCCATTTGACCTCCTGGCACCCAATTTTGGTGGCTACATATGGTCCAATAAAGCTTTACAGAACTGTCGATTTTCTCACAATGGAAATAAGCGGTTTAGAATGTCTAGCATTTTGGAAAATTGGAGGAAAATATTTTGTACTCAAAAAAGGCTACGTGAACACAGACAGAAGGTGGCCCTCTCGCCTTTGATGTTGCTCCAGTAATATGGTCAGCAGTGGTCATATTGTTCAGTATGTATTACAGGTAATGGATACATTTTAGCATTAGCAGAGTACAAAGATTTGTTCCATCCCTGAACACTATGGACAGCGAAATTATTTACTGAATACACAGTACACAGTACAGCTCACAGATCCACTAATCTTCATATCACCTGGTTAGAGTGATAATGCACATTGACTATTGCTTAGACCCATCCATGCAATATAAAGATTAGCTGAACTTGCAGCACCTGCCAGGAGCTAATGCCCATGAACAAATAGATTCTTAATAGCATTACAGTGAATATTCAGTATTGCTGAAAGAAACACATTCACTGTAGACCTTTCTGCCTACTGGGGAATTATTATTATCTTATTATAAGACCGAGGAATTATTTTTAAAGTGGTTGAAAATAATGACTTTGGCAGCTGGATACGGGATTTTATGTATTCTCATATACTCTTCTCCCCTCCCATCCTCTCTCATTCTCTCTCTCTCTCCCTCCCAGTTTTCCCTGCTGGGATTCTGCAGCCCACTCTGTACGACCCAGAGTTTCCTCAGTAAGTGTTTCTCTGAAAGACCACTGAACCATGCTCAAGCCTCATCATTTTCATCTTCTGTTTAAATCCGGCAAATTATCTGTTTATTTTTGTAATCCAAAAACAACTGGTGAAAATCAGATGAAAAACATAATGAAAATGGCTGAAAATCGTTTTAAGCATGAGAAATAATGCAAATTTCAATTGTCAATATTTTTCTCTTTGAAAATTGCTGGCACAGTCGGGTAGCTAAAGCCATGTTGCATGCCATTTTGCTGTGCCGCTTTGTGCTTCTGCTGTCCTCTCTTTGGTGGTCTGAGTTCAGTGGAGGCTGGGTGCGGTGAGCCTCGGCAGGTCTCTCTCTACGGGCTCAGCCCTCAGCAGCTATCAGCATTACGGCCTTGCAGAGATAAAGTCTGGAGTTTGCCAGTTGCTGCTGGAGTTTCCAGACATTTTTGGAAGCTAATTAGAAATTCATCCTGCTGACCCTTGAATGCTGAAAAAGCGTTTGACGGCGCGCTGTGGCCGTCCGTCTTCCAAAGCCGTAAATGTTTCGAGACGCACGCTGAATTAATCCTCCGGCTACCGACAATGAATCAGGGAAAAATGATGGCAGGAGTGAGAGTAAACAGCAGCTCCGCAGCTTTGAACTTTTACGGTGAGTTAGTAAAGGAGATCCTTTATGGCATTTCATTATGAACCGCTGCACTTAGTACGGTCCCTCTGGCAGAAACTATTAACCACAGGGAGGATACAGACACTGTGTGCACAGGAAGGGAATACAACTCATATATCACACAGCTATATTTAACAATGCTCCTATACTGCAGATGTATATTATTCCATCTATATCATATTTATAGCCATAAGATAAATGCACATAGATCCCAAGTTTAAGGAGACCATACAGGAGATGCCCAGCATTTACGAAAGCCTCCAAGTCGAGCATCTCCTCAGCATTTGCATGAATTAGTTCTAATTATAATGAAGAGATTAAGTTACAAGGAGTCACTTCCATAATAAGACCAGAATGGAGAGCAGTCCTAATATTATGCCAATCTTTTAGTTATAATAAGATTTTCAAATGAGGTGCAGGAAGGCTAAAAAGGTAATGCCACCACTTCAGATATAATTAAAAAAAAGGAATCTGCAGGTGATGGGCCAGTACTTGCTGTACTTGACCAGCTTATCAGTCAAACAAACCAATCGGCTAACAAGTTCAGAACATTTCATGCTTTGAAGGGAAATTTGTCGCATTCTGTATTTAAAGCTTACAATCCCCCCCTGATATCCAGTACAAAAAAAATCTATGAATGCAACCAAGAGCCTGAGACCCAAGCGCAATAACAAATAAACTGATGAAAATTGATGCCATTATATCATATTTTGTGAATGTCAAAACAATTAACTTTTAAGCTTCTATTCTTACTGTAACCAGGCCTCTCCAAATTCAAACAGCTGCTTTTAATCTTTTGGATAGAATAATTCATACGTTTGAGTGGGAAGGGGGAAAAAACTATGGGAGGGGAAGACAAAAAGGCACTCGAGTATCTTGAGATGATGAAGTGCCAGCACTTTCTCGTCTGCATGAGGACTCCCCGTGCAACATAAATACAATCAAATAACAAAAAGTCTGAATGACGGCTCTTCAGCTAAATGGAGAGTAATGGAGCCAGAGAGAGAGAGAGAGAGAGAGAGAGAGAGAGAGAGAGAGAGCTCATTAAAAAATCTGCCATTTAGAGCAGATACATATTAAAAGCACTGATAACGTTTGATTGAGTAACACTCCAAAAATATGGACAAGAATATAAAAATCAAAGCCTATGACGATCAGCTAGCACTCAGAGAAATAGCTGGGGATTCAGAACTCAAGAATTTACTTTGTAAAACTACTATCCCGAGGACGTGCGCAGACAACGGCCTAAGTACATTTGGGCAATCGATGAATGACAAAGGAGGTGCGTCTTTTAAATTCCTCCTCTAAGAATATAATCGCTCTACCCTCCTAACTACTTTAGATACTAAATCAGAAGTAGCATACAAAAAAAGCCTAGAAAACTTTGAAAGACTTGAATCCATTAAATATATTTAGTATTAACATTTAAAAAAGCTTCTTAAAAAGGCTTTTTTTAAAAAAAAAAAAAAAAAAGTTTATGTGGGAGGTAATGTATCAAAGTACATTAACATATTGGACATTTAATATATATTGTATGTTAATCTTATATAAATTTATATTTTGAACATGATGCATAAAAATATATCCAAATATCATATAAATAAATGTTCCTATTTGTATACAAATTGTGTATTAATATTAATTGTATATACATTATATACAGTCTGTGTATCAATATACTCAGATTAAATGTAGTTACATCACATGTAATTTACATACAATTTTAGAACCACTCACTAGACACAAAATTATCTTTCTTCTTGTCTGGTCATCATTCCAAATAAATATTGGCTCCTTATTTATTTCTTGCTTTAAAGATTAAATGAAAGAATATTTTTTATATTCATGTAAAAATAGATTTAACCCAATAAATCTCTTTAAAAAATTTTACCAGTCTGTGCAGCAGTTTTGTAGAGTCACCCCTGATATATTGCTCTACCACCATCATGTGGAGTGTTGGGGTACTGCAGCTCAATTGTGGCACTCGCTGGAGCAGCATTTACTTCTTATGACACAACTGCTAGGATTGTCACTCCTGGGAAATTTTCTCTCACTCTACATCAGCCAAGAGGATTAATCTCATTGTTTCTTATTACCCTAGACAGCTGGGCCCAGTGATCAAAACAGCACTGACAGGATGTAATTGGGCCTCATCCTGTCAGAGGTAGAACGGGTCTACCCATGATTCCCCATGTCACTGCTTACATTAGCTCTCCCCAGCAGTGTGAAAGGTGCCTACAGTTTATCAGTTGTACTATAACATACCCTTTTCCTGATTGGTGCTAGTTGTCTCGTGTGAAAGGGCTGGGTGATAGTGAGGGAGAGTAGTGATGGAGCAATGAGCTTTCATTGAATCAGACATGGGAGGAGCTTCTTTATAGTTTTAGTGACGCGATGATTTGGACCAATGACTGCATTGGCTGTGGTGAGAAAACATTTCTGAGTGGATCAAGCATGTCAGTGACTGACAGCCGAGTGTAGCCCCACCCAAAAGAGGTTTATGAAACCTCATCCCAACCATCACTTGGGGCGAAAACATCAGAGGAGTGTCCACCCTACAGCTTGTCTGGGTATGGATAGCATGACTAGGCTCAACTACCAATTCTGAATTTGGATAAACAGGGATTTGTTTACATAAAGATCCAAGAGAGCTGTATAGTAATTTCCCCTATCTGCAGGTCTCTTAACTACGGAGGCATAGGAGCCATCATTGGACATGAGCTGACACACGGATACGATGACTGGGGTAAGAGAACAAATCTGTGTACGGAGATTCAGCCAATGAGAGAGCAGTAAACTCATTGCTGTGATAATTCACCGTGTCCCGCAGGGGGCCAGTATGATCGCCATGGCAACCTGAAGCAGTGGTGGACGGAGGAGTCCTACAGGAAGTTTCAGAAGAAAGCTGAGTGCATCGTTAAGCTGTATGACAACTTCACCGTCTACAATCTAAAGGTAGAACTCTCACATACACAATGACCCACATAAGGTCACACATTCACCCTGAAACTCTAATGCTTCAACACAAACAGATCGACACACACACACACACACACACGCCACACAAATCTACAAACAACTTCAGCTCCATGATAAATCCTCATGTCCATCTGCAGGTGAACGGGCGACTGACTCTGGGGGAGAATATTGCAGACTTGGGTGGCCTGAAGCTGTCCTACTATGTGAGTCACTCTTGACATCAGGCACTTTCAATGTTTCTCAGTTACAGTGTAAATCTCTCTTTTGCTATCAATGTCTCTGTTAATGGAGGTTTCACTGTTGCTACGTTTCTGTCTTACTGGAGATTAAATTGTAGGTGACTCACTGCACACCTAGACTCTGCTCTGATAGTACTTGAAGCTGTTTGTTTGATTCCTTTTCACTTCCTCCGACCTCACCGCTGTCCCTCTACACAGGCATATCAGAAGTGGGTCAGAGACCACGGTCCAGAACGGCCCCTCCCTGGGCTTAAATACACCCACGAGCAGCTGCTCTTCATTGCCTTCGCACAGGTAATGCTCTTTGCACAAGCTCCCTTACAGAGCCACAGCTATAGCCCAGCCTCATCTCTCCATGACTCCCAGCTCTTGGGAAACACAGTCTTTTCACCTCAATCCCTAAACCCTCTGGCATTGTGTGAGCCACTGATCCTTGTTTCATTCCAACTGGATGCCGTGTCTTCTCTCTGGGCAGAACTGGTGCATGAAGAGGCGGTCCCAGTCCATCTACCTGCAACTGCTGACGGACAAGCACGCACCTGAGCACTACAGGTACTGTTACACCCTACCACAGCGACACTCACTCCAGGGTATGCTGGTTTTTGTAGTTACCCGGTACTTAATGACCATTTTAAACAGGTGACTACACAGCTAACAGTCCTCACCTGGTTTCTTGAGTCTGAACTTAAGGTGACATTTAAGGTGAAAATCAGTGCCAGCATACCGTGTGGCTCTCCCGGACCTGGAAGAAGTACAGCCAACCAAGCATAAATAAACTTGCGCCAGCAGTGGAAATCCCTGGCTTCAGAAAGTATAAGTACTACCGTGTAAAACAGGTGATCTCACTAATTACTTCCCCTTCCTGCCCTAAGGCTAATTAGAATCAACTGGTTTTCTGCATGGATGGAACAAAGATGTAGCAGTACTTTTACTTCCTGAAGCCAGGGCTTTCCCACCTCTGACTTCTGTGCAGCTAATAATATAGTCTCAGAGCTCTGACAGACAGTATTTAAACTCCTGCTTTTGCATGTGTGTGTTTTACCCTGGAGATCGAGTGGAAAACCCCTTCTCCCCCTCTGTTCAACAGGGTTATCGGTAGCGTCTCTCAGTTTGATGAGTTTGGCCGTGTTTTCCACTGTCCGAAGGGTTCTCCCATGCACCCCGTGAACAAGTGTTCTGTGTGGTGACCCCCCGATCGTCAGCCCTTCCTGCTGGACTGACCTCTGACTGCCACCCCCATACCCTCCTTCATACCTCTTTCCATTTTATTTTATAACATGCCTTAACTCACAATGGTTTGTTGACTACTTTGCTTGATATCATATGATAATTGTAAATGAGAACTCCTACATTACTCCAAAAAAAAACTGAGCAGAGCAGTAAAAAAAAACATGTTCACCTTCAATTGCTCTGTGACTAATCTGTAAACTGCATACTTCCATCAGCATAATTATTAGTTTGAATTATTTTTGACTGTTATTTGTACCATGTTATCTTTCATTCACGTACTGCCATTACAATATGTAATGTCTGTATTTTTGTGAGTTTTATCACTTTTCGTTTATGGGATGTAGGAGGAGGTGGGTGGCCATGCCAATCACAGTGTTGTTTTGTGTCGAGTATGTGGTCAGACTTATTCCACCTGGGACAAACCCAGCAGAACCAGAACTGTGAAGGATCCAGCCCTGGGTCTGGAGCCAGATTCTACAGACAGGCTGAGGAATTCAGTGACCAGTGCTGGAGGAAGTCCTAGCAGGGTTCCCACACCCCATTCACCGTCAAAATCCAAGGACTTTCAAGGCTAAATAATTTCCAACATTATCTTGAAAAAATAGTTAATCTCTCACAATAATTCACATTATATACGAGTACTGCTACAAGAGGATGCACGCAAGCCATAAATTGCCCGGCTGTCAAGAAGACATGAGCATGGAACAATGTTTGGATACAAAACCATCAAACTAATTCAAACTGTACGGCAGTTACTGTTACTAAAATTTTTGTACAAGACATTTATCTGTGGAATCAAGCACTTTGAAGGTCCCTTGCCCTTTCCTTAAAACAACCAAGACCTTATTTTTTATTCTCAAATTCAACCATTTTCAAGGATTTCATGGCCCTTGGGAGCCCTGCCATAGGCACTGACAGAGATGGAACTAGACTGGACTAGAGAGGATTGGACTGGGACCAGTAAACTGGCCGGTTCAGTGGACATCGGGTCTGGGGGAAGTTAGTCACTCTGCTGCAGTGCCCTCTGGTGGCTCACTCATGAACAGGCACAGAGTCAAATATGCACCGGAGGACACGTGACAGAGCACCGTGTCAAGACAGCAATCAGAGACGTGGGACACACGCATTGCGTCTGTTCGTTTCTGTGTGCTTTCTTGTTCTGTATGATTACTCTTCTTGTTGGGGTCTGTGTGAAATGTGAAGTCGTTATACAGGTGGTGTTTTTTTTGTGTTTTGGTGGTTTTTTGGAGGTTTTCCCACCAACTGATATCTGATTTACACTTTGAGGGCTGGTGTCGGCCCCTAACCTGAGACCACCAAAACCTGCACAATTTGTCAGCACAGCATGGGGTTTGCATCATGTCATCCTCACCTGAACGGCACTCACCTGTGGAGTGTGTGCATGTGCGTGTGTGTGTGTGTGTCCACATCTCATTCGGTCGCTTGAACATTGATCACATTCCATTGGAGATTGGAGACTTTTTACTCTAAAGCCTTGCTAACCCTATACCCTCCCAGACGGACATTGTTTGTTGTCTGCACTCTGTGTTCTTGAACATTTTGCTTCACTTTATAGTAAACATTCCATGTATTTAAAAAAAATGTATATGTATATTATAAAAACAGTGTATTGAATTATATGCTGTCTATGCTGTCTAATAACAAGAGGACCATACATTTATACACTAAAGTAATATTAAAAATATTTAATTTTGTATTTAAAATACTCATACAATGATTCCTTTGTACAGATATAAATATACAACAGGAAAAAGATGATTGTACAGTTGTTACTATGACAAAGCATGTTCCCTTCATGTTGAATACCAGCATCCTTGTCACAGAGATCTACATTCCCCAGCATTCTCTGCAAAGCTGCTATGTCATATTTCCTGTAGTTGTGTCTGTCGAATAAGCGCACCGAGTGACGTTCCAGGTATTGATTGTGTCAGTCAGTGATCAGTGTCTGACCTCGGGTGGCATCTAAAGCAAGGTTATGCAGAGAGCAGGGAAAGGATAAAGGTGTGTGTACTTCAATGTTTAATAAAAATGAAGGATGCCGTTTCTGGATTTGGCTGATGGCGTTACTTTCATGAATGGCTGTCATTGTGCTGTGTGTGTTTATAGCTCTTTGGAGTGGGTCACAAATGACACAATTTTAACACAGTTCAGGGGTGTTTCACCTCTCCTTAAACCTGCAGGTCCATGCCATTGCATATGACCATAGTGCATCAGTAATGTGCGTTCTTTTAGCGCAAGTGTTTTTCAATGAAATATTAAAACTTTGACACACGCAGGCACCGGTGTTGGTGCGTGATTTCGCCTGAATGTGAACACATCAGTTTTCCATGTGTTATTTTGCTTGGGTGTCAGTGTCTCCTGTCTGTCTGCATCTCGCAGACAGGCGGGCCAGCTCTCTCTTGGTCTCCCAGCGATGTAAGGTGGTGCTCCAGTGGTTCTGCTTCCGGTCCATGAGTGCAGGACTGGACTGGACCTTAGAGAGAACACAGACACTGTCACCTAAGAGCGTCGCATCACAGTTCACCACTTAAAAAGGGACACAAAGCCCCAAAATACATCTGCTACAAACATTTTAGATTTTACATTTACATTTATCGTGTAAAGAAATGGATCCAATGTCCAGTTTTATTGCAATAACTATAAAGCACTGAAGCCCAACATGGCCTAGGTGGGACACTACTTATCATGGAAAGACAGGATGATGGAAAGGAAAGCTAAAAGCACAGATTACAGGGAATTACGCGTTTTTCATTATATTTTCAAATACTGAAAGCTATGTGTGGAGGTAGCAGGGGATGTGTAGGCACCTTATTTTCACCCTCGGTTGATGTGCTTAGTGTGTCTTGATTACTGCTCTCCATGGAAACCAGCTTCTCTGATGAGACTTCCTTACTGGGCCTGGTCTTTTCCAGGTCCTTCTTCAGGCTGTTGAATTTGGACCTGAACCAGCTGTGGGCCTCCACCAGGTTCTCAGTGATCTGGGTACAGGGAGAGGGGGACAGAGAGGTTCAGAGAACGAGGAGGACAGGAGAGGAGAGAGAGGGAGAGAGAGAGAGAGAGAGAGAGAGAGGGAGGATGGCCCCGGCGAAGCGCCTCACCTGCTGAGACTCCAGGCTGGCCTCCCTCAGCCGGGCCTCTGCCTCGTCTCGGCTCTGCCGCAGGATCCGCATGTTCTCCTCCAGCCTCTGCACATGCAGCGCAAGCGGGATAAAGTCAGGGAATAAAACTGACAGGAAAAAATCAACTTCAATCATCCAGATTTATCCAGACGTGTTTTGTGCTTTATTTTACATTCCACTATAGCTGACAGACCTCCATGCAGCTGCAGCTCATGTACCAAAATGCAAACATGAATATTTTTTATAACATAGCATGAATATTTTCTATAACTCATGAAAAGATCCTTTGAGTGAATAAGTCTGACAGCTATGGGAGAGCATACACTGTGGGAGAGTTTGATAAGTGAATAAGTCTGATAGCTATCCAGCCGCCCATTATGCAGTGAATATGAAAAGGGCTGCTGGTGGCTCAGCCTCCCTGCAGAGCCGCCCGTAATTGGCCTTGGTGTTGCTCTGGGAGGGTGAGATCTCAGCCGGCTGGACTGCCGAGTCCCGTCACGCACTGGCGATTCCCTCTGGCCATGCAGCCTCCATCTGCCTGCAGACGCCTCAGTTACACTTTCATCCCCCAGCATAATGTTTTAGCCAGCTTAACCGCTGAGCTATGGAGCGATAGGAAGCAGCTGACATCACTTGTGTCAGAGGAGAGCGCAGGCCTGTCTGTGGTCTCCCACAGTGAAAGGGTTTTTAAGGCTGTAAATACAATACAATTTGGCATTCAAATTTGTGAGAATATAGGGCAGCCTAAATGGAAAAACATTCAATAAATTTGTTTTGATAAGTTTAATGCAGATTTAACAAACAACACAAAAGTAATGGCTTTGGCTCCCACAGGCTGATAACAAGGTACCATTATTTTATTTTTTAAGATTTCTACTAAAATACTTACATGGAATCTTAATATAATACATGTTTTAATTTATTTTACCACAAAATAAGACATTACATAATAATAATAATAATAGCAAGTACTAACTACATTGTTACCAAAACTTCTGGTGACCATAACTAGTCAGAGCACTATTATGACATCATCTTACTCATTCCATACGATCCCAGTACGCACCTGACACTTATCTAGCAGTGCCTGTCGCTGTCCTCGTTCCGCCTCTAGCTCCCCCTCCTGGGTGGAGGACAGACGCTTTAGCTCACACTGGAACTGCTGTATCAGTTGACCCTGGGGAAGGCAGAGAGATGTATACTTTTAAAAATTAAACCTAATTGGCAAACAACTACACAACTGAAAAACAGTAAACGACAGTCTTCCCAAATTATGAGAAAAGATGGAGGGAAGAAAGAGCATCAATATCTGTGCTGAGTGTGTATGTTTGTGTGGTTTTATTCAAAGCATGTGCATATGTGCTGTGTGCATTTGTGTGTGTGTCTGCATTTAAAATTAGCATGTGGGCTGTGTGTGGATCTAAAGTGTGTGCATGTTTACAGTGTGTGTGTGTGTATGTGTGTGGGCATTTGTGTGTAGCGTCTGTGTTTGTGTATGAGGGAGACTGAGGAGGAGTGGCATTGAAATGTATGACACTGTACCTGCTCATTGTTTCTCCTGTGATATTCATCCTTCAGAATCTCTAAACCCTTCAGAGTTTCCTCCATCTCCTGTATGGAGAGAGAGTTCCTCAGGTCAGGACATGTCCCTGGCAGGTGTGTGTGACAGGTAAGAGTAGGTGTGCCCAGGTGAGGTCAGTGTGTCAGGGAAGGGTGTACCCTTTCACGGTTTCAGGTATGAGCACGTCCACGGACACCGGTACCTTCATCCGCTGGGAGTTCGCCAGAGCTGCTCGATTCTCTAAGTGCTGCTTCATTTGAATGTTCAGATCTTTAATTCTGGCCTTCTGATTGGATACCACCTTCTCCAGCTCGCCCACCTTCTCTCGGAGCTCCCGATTGGCCCGGGAGAGGTCACCTGACCTGGAAGATGCCTCTTCTAGGGTCTTCTTCAGCTGAGAGGGCACAAAGGGAAGGAGATGTAGAGGGGTGGGGTCTGTAGAAATGAGATTTAACCATGTGATGAGGGAGCAGGGATATCAGACACACCTCGGTGACTTCCTTGCTGGACATCCTCTTCCCCCCGCTCTTCTCTTTTTTCAGCTGCTCCTTCAGGGAATCCAGGTGATTTGTCAGCCATTTTACTTCCTCCCTGGTTTCCCTCAGTTCTTCCTCCCTTAACACACACACACACATAGACAAAGTCACATACACATATACATGGGCATAAACGCATTTGAACACACAACCTATTAACACAATCATGACAAAACAAATACAATCACAGAAAACTGAACACACACAGACCTTTGTGAGAGCAGTTGCCGGTTCTGGCTTTGCAGGCTCTCGTGCTGGTCCTGGGCCCGGCTCAGCTTGCTCAATAGCTTGTTATTGGCCAGCAGGGCCTGTTCCAGATTCTGAGCAAGTTGCTTGTTGTCCAGACTAACCGTCTCCAAGGCTTTGCGCAAGGGCTCCATCTAGTGGAGTAGACACACCATCAGTCACTTTGCTCCCCGGGGGTTAACACATTTCTCACAGCTAGACCAGGAGCAGGGCCCTGGGCCTTGAAGAACGGAACCCCCGGCCCCCCTCCCAAGGTGGCCTGACTTCATTTTGTCCACCTCCTGTGAAATGTGTGTGTGTGTGTCTTACCTCTGTGTGTGTTATCATCAGGTCATCCTGGAGCTTCTCCACCTGCGCCTGTAACCCCTCAAGGTCCTGCTGAATCTGCACCCTTAAACACAATTTAATCCTAATTGTCACATTTCTCACATTTAGAATAATACACCAGGAATGCGCAAGTCTTCATGCCTGTCTTGACCCCAATCAAGAAATCTCTCTTAGCATTTGTAATCTGGAAGAGGGAGATTACAGACGTTTTCGTTCCAAGACATTGTTCTCTACAAACTGCAACCAGACAAATATTTTAACATGACGTTCATCTTTCTTCTAATATTGTTTCCACTTAATTGAGGGACCAACATTCCACAATTAAAGACAGTAAACATTAAGGAGAGGTATGCACAGCTGTACAGTTATGCATACCTCTCCTTCCTTAAGAAGGTGACCTCCTCCTCCCTGCCTCCGAGCTCGGCCTGCAGGGTCTCAGTGCTGCTCTTCAGACGGGAATGAGACGCCAGCACACCCTGCAGCGTCTGCGCCACCCTGTCCCTCCCCCTCAGCTCCTCCTCCAGCTGGCACACCTGCAGGTCAGGTTATGTCACAGTCAACACATCCCCACTAAGGAGGATTTTACTCAGAGACAGGCCCTTCATTTGATAGGGAGAAACTAAGGGCTACCTGGGATGACATCACATGCACTAGAAAATACAGCCTACAAAAGACAACCAACCACCCCCCACCCCCACTGCAGTCACAGGGAGAGAGCAATGATTTCAAATTAGACAAATGCCTCCTATCAATTTTGGGGAAAATTCACTTTAAAAATGACAGTCTTCAGTTAACTGGATTAAAATAAGACAAATCAATGCCCATATAACAATATAACAAAGGGATTCAGTCATGTTCTAATAATTCACACTGATACAATTCTGCTAGCTACAATACTATCTGCTAGCTCGCTAATACATCTTAATTTTTTTTTTAGATAAAACCAATTTCCTATGAACTCAGAATGACTACACAAATGGTTATATGCTGAAGAAATACAAAAGATCTTCATTTCTAAGCCATTCAATGTGATACAAACTTTCATTTGCTAAATTGAAGAAAATAATGAGAACACTGAAAAATGTTCTGGGTCTGAACATTCTCTTTCATGAAGAAATCAGTCTCATTAATTGACATGCCTAAATTAATATGGAGCTAAAACTAATATGATACTGTGATGTTGCAGCTGTAGTTTAATTTTTTTCTACTTTCTAAGTTCCTGACTTTGTGATTCCTTAATTAAACTGTTTGCTTATTAGCCACAACAAATTATGAAACAATCTCTAAACGTTTTTCAGTGTTTTAATCTCTAATTATTTCCTTCAATTTGATGAGGAAAGCTTGTGACTCACTGGATATTATTGGCTTCTGGCACAGAGTTTCATCCCAGATATTTCTGTTGCTGTTACTGTTGATAAGGCAGGAGCAGTTTGACAGTGTATTTTAAACTGCTCCGACATCAGACTGGGTTTCTAATTGTGCCTGCATAAGGATATAATGTGGCTATTCAAAATTTTAAATTTACAGAAAAAGTAAAAAATAGGGTTAAAAATGGTTCCCTGATCTGTCAGCTACATTTAAAATCATGCCAAACACCCAGCACCAGAAGACAGCCCATCTTAACAAGAACCAAAAATTTCAGTGACTGAATGTTCCGAGTTCCTGGACTCTCCCCACATGACAGCTAATTATGTAGTTTATTTAATATTATTACATTTTCATTGTTTTTGGTTGAGTTTAACTGTTTAATATAGGTATATACATAAAACCCAATAAAAAATAGGCATATAATAAATACATATTATTTCATGTCAGTCCGGTCTGTAAATTAACTGTATCCATATTTAAAATTTAATAACCTCCTCATTAAACTTTATGTCTTCATACCTGAGCCTTCAGGGCCTGGTACTCCAGTTGCGCCTCATCGCGAGCCACAACCGCCAGCGCAAAATCCTCCTCCTTCTGCTCCAGAGACGCCTCCACCTGCCCCATCAAACACACAAACAGGGAACCACAGGATCTGTCTGGCTTTCTCCCTGCTTTGTTTTGTATGTAAACACATTTGTAACGGATTGTTATTTATGTACACACTGCACACATTGAATGTTATACTAATACAGTATTGAATTTAAATCCAACTGGCTACAGAGATAGAGAGCAAGAGAGAGAGAGAGAGAGAGAGAGAGACATGGAAGAGGTTTGAAAGAGAGAGGAGGTAAGACCATGTTCACTGGTACAAGCAATTTATTAATGAAGATACTAATGGTTTATGTTTGATTCTGAGAGCTGTCAATGTCAGCGTTAGACAGAGCGTGGGTGGGACAGGGATCACATGCTACCTGTGTGAGCTTCTGTTCCAACTTGTGACACCGTGACCTATAGGCAATGGCATCTGCACTGGCCTGCAGAGACAAACACATTAACCTTCAAATGCAGAGAACAGAGAAAGTGTGTGTGTTTATCACTGACTATGAACCAGAGATCAGCAAGGCTACAGTGTCATCTGACTCTAAAGGCACCTGACTAAGATGGTGTTAGCATCAGGTGATGCTCACAAATGAGGACGGATGACTTTCAGATGATACTCACGAATGAGGAAGTTAGTGAATGCCTTAAGTTTGTGCTTGGAGGGGTATTCACAGTGTTTCCTTACCTCTCGTTTTTGTTCTGTATTGGGACATATTCCTGCCTGTGGCCTGCCTTATGCACTGAGCCCACACCCTTGCTGAAGATTAGGTTTGCCCAAAATGACCCCCCTCCTCTAGGTTGGGATGTGGTCTGGAGTGATACCACAGATGTACTATCTTATGATAGGCCAAAGAAATGCTGTGGGGCAGAGCTTGTATGTTTTATAATATTGTGTAACCTATTGTTCGAAGAGCTCTTGATCCTAACCTCCCCGCAAATCTGCGTGAATAAAGCTTTGATATACTTGGGACTTTCGGTCTCTGAGAGTTTTCGTATATCACCACAACCACAGTCTCAACCCATCTGAGAACCCTGAAGAAGGAGCCTGAGACTTCCTCCTCAACAAAATGCAGCCGATGCATTAGTGTGAGTGTGCACTGTATGTGTGTACCCGTGTGTGCAGCTTCTCCAAAGTGTTGGTCCGTTTAAATTGTTGCTTGGAGTCAGTCACGGCCTCCAGCTCAAGATGTAGCTGCACCTCCCTGGACTGTGAGAGAGGGATGTGGTCCAGTTATCAAAGACCTGAACCAAGCAGGGGGCCCATACAATACAAAGACACATTCACTCTCAACACAACATAAGTAAATACACAAAAACACCGGGCGATCGGGGGAAACTGTCACCAGTACCTTGGCTTTGGTTAGCTCTGTTTGCAGAGAATTCCGCTCCATCTCCAAGTTGCTGACCACACTTTGTATCTGTCACACATACACACACAGGAGAACATGGAAAAGTCTCTCATTGCCACTAATTTAGAGCCATGTCAAACAACAGTCCTTACACACAAGCACAGTCACCTCAGTCAGAATACGGTCCCTCTCTCTCTTCACAGACTCCTTCTTCCCACTGCCACTCAGCTGCCCCTGAAGTCTGTTGATGGTACTCTCCAGGACCTCCCTCTGAGTGGCAGCTGTCTCCTGGGCAACCTTGGAACTTTGCTGCAGCTGCTGGTGGTCCGACCGCAAGGCCTCACTGAAAGGACAGGGAGTGCCCATTGGTTTCTTCGTCAGTCAGTGGAGGCATTTATTGGCCAGTTACTGTGACCACAGTTATGAGGTTAGGAAACAACAGGCACTCACATCTCTTTCTGTAGTCTGAGACGGTCCTTCAGCGCCCCCTGCAGCTCTGCCTGGATGTTACGACGCGCCGCATCCAAAAGCAGGTCCTGGTCCTGAAGCTGCCGTAAGACACGCTCCCGTTCTGCCTGGGAAGGTGTGACACAGAACGATGCTGTGTGAGTGTGTGTATGCACATGTGTGGATCCATATGTGTCTGAATATATGTGTGTGGTTTTGTGTGTGTGTGTGTGTGTCTGTGTGCGCATTCATATGTGCTAAAGTGTGTGTGTATATTATATGCATGTGTTGAGTTTTGTTCACTATAGGCCTATACAGATGTAACAAACCTGTAGTAAAATCTTTTTTTTTTTTAAACTGCACACAGATTATGTACCTCAAAGTCTTTTCAGAAAGCAATTTCACTGTCTTGTGGAGATGAACAGAATGTCTACTCCCTTCACAATCGACAGTGCAGAAGATAAGGTACTAACTGGACAGCTGTCCTTGAAGCCCTGATCGTGCAAGTCCACAGTTCCTGTATTTTCCACATCCAGAATATGCTAAAATATTAGGGCCTTTTACATTTCACAAATCCTATGTATGAATCCCATTTGATATGTATATGGGTGTGTCTCTGCAAAAACACCAAAATAAAATAACACTTTATCATTTTAGGGTTTGGTATATACAGTAGCTGAGTCTTTGAGCATACTCTGAGTATGTGTTCTGAGTTGAATTTTAATGAAAGTCTTTTTGTATTCCTTCAATGGAAGCTCAAAATAAATCTGGTATTTCAAGGTCCGGATGTTTGGTTTTTTGTAGGTCTAGGAGGCCGAAATGCTTTCACTGTGTTTACTTGTACCCTGACTTGCTGGCTTCTCCTTGATAGCTAATCTTATTCCTGGGCCAAAGTGTACTCTGACCTGACCTGGTTCCAGATTTTTCTCAATTGGAAATCCTGAGTTATTGGGGCTCGGCTATGAGTGGCAGCCTGGAATTAAAGGGGTCGATTCGGTTTTAGAATGTGTAGTCCTACTTCTTTTACTTTTTTGAAAGTTAAATAATGAAAAATGAGCAAAAATACTAATAGATATGAACTAATCAACATACTGCATGAAAGGTTCAATTAAATTGGTTTGCATGTTAGTTTGAGTGTTGAACTTTTATTAAAGCAGTTCTGGACAGGGTGGGAGTAAATCAAAACTGCTCTTATCTCTGTCCAAATAATGCAGGGGTTCTCCGTAGACCCCACCCTGTACACAGACGCACAGATCCAGCCCTGCCAGGAGCTCTTTAGGGCAGCACCGTACCTTAAGTTCTGCCTGGTGGTCGGCCACAAGCCTGGCATTCTCCACAGTCATGGAGCGCAGGGCGGCACTCAGTTCCGAACACTGGCCCTCCAGCTGCGCGTTCAACCCCTGAAAACAGAGATGGTAAAGGAAATAAGATGCATCGCAAGATACATACTGGTTACATTCATGACTGACCACTCTTATACATTAAGAGTGAACAAATACACAGAAGGATCTGGTAGTATATTCAGTAATGTGCAGGAGGATTCACTTGTATATTTATGTATCTTTGCGGTGCAATGTAGAAAATCCATTGTATATGTAGATGATACATCGTAGATTCTGTGAGCTATTTATGACCTTCACTCTTAAGCATACTGTAGTAGCAGTTTAATCAGGGGCATACAGCAGGTCTTTGTGGAATATGCAGGTATACTCACTAATGGACAGTAGAACTTGGCAGTATATTTTGGTAAGTTGTATATGGTGTACAGAGAGACTTAGGGTAATCAATGGCATAAAGAAAGATTTGGGATCGGATACATTCATTGGTGCTCTTCTGACCTGCACTTTGTCTGCAGCTGTTTTGAGGTTACTTTCATCCTGCAGCAACTTGCTGTTCTCTCGCTGCAGCCTTTGAATGGCCAGACGGGTACTCTGCGACACACAAAGGATGTGTCACACACACCCTGATTCAAACAAACAGATGAAATGGGATGTGTATCTCTGCACACACAACACTTACTTTTAATTCATCAGTCAGCTGGGAAACGATGGAATCTTTGGCATCTGAAATATAAAACACCAGTTGGCGATCCCTGTGGCCGGTGCTGATTTTATGAACAGAATGAACCCTGAAAAAAGCAGCTGTATCAGCTGGAATACAGACTTCCTCACCTGCTTTGTCTCTGAGCTGCTGGCACTGTTTTTCGAGCTGACTGGCTCTCTCTGCCTCTCCCCTGAGCACCTGTCTGACCTCATGCCTCTCATTCTGCAGGGTTTGGCAGTTCATCTGCAGGACGTGCACCTATTGGAAATGAGAGATAAACATGCTAGGGTACAAAAATGCTTTTATTATGTGAACTCCTTTACACTGCATTTTTGTCATTCTTTCTACTTCCCTATTTCACCCATCTCTTACCCTTTCTCTTTCGAGCTCCACCGCTCCTTCCATGTCCTTTACTCTCTGTAGCAATGCATCCTGGGACTGCTCTGTTTCTAACCGACGGTTTGCCTCCTCAGACAGCTGTGTCCTCAGCTGGGATAAAAAAAAAAAGTCAGTAAGTAATTATTTACATTTTTGTTCTTGTATATGTATGCATGGATGCACGCATGCATGTATTGTATGTATTTCTGCATATATAATTGACTTCAACATCATCACTTCAACCGCATACTTAAGCTCCATTATTTTTCAAAGCAAAATTGCTTTGACAGCAAGCTGTGGCATATGAACCCTTGATTCAAAATATTTAATCAGTCTGCCACTGACTTTTTATCATAATGACATCTGCATCTAAAAAGTGCTCCGCTGCTTATAACCTACAATCATACAGCTAAACCTGCTCGAATTCATTTGAATTTTGAATAGGAAGTAAATTGGATCTCTTAGGGAGGATTAGCCATCAAGATTACTTTCGCTTGTGTGCAAAATCCTTTGACAGGTTTTGATTTTCCTCAAGCCTAACTGAAGAGTACTTAAAGAAGCAGAAGTGCACATCTTTAAGGGAAAATGCCTCCTCTGGAAAAAAAAAAAATGAACAAGGAGCTGCATCTCAGAGTGCTTAAGGAATTAAATGCTGGGAATCAGGTGTGCGCTTCACGGCTATAAGAGGATTGGGCAATGACATCAGAAGCTGCACCTGATAGAAAGAGAGGAAGGTCACACAAAAAGAAAGATCACGCCGTTGTCGCTCAAGAATGAAAGACTCGGGTTTCATTCATTGGCAGTTATCAGTCATGACATCATCGCTGCTCACCTCCTGCAACTTGTCAGCCATCTGCGCCTTGACCACCTTCAGTTCCTCTGCGGCCAAAGCCACATTCATCTGCGCAGACAAACGGAGTTAGCATTACTGTCACCATCAGTACCGGTGCACACACACCTAGCCTAAATGATAAATTTTGGAACCCACACAATAAACAGGCTCTCATTTAAACTCCTCTCATTTAAAATCAATGGCTGTGACCTGAACTAAGGGCTTGTCTTGAATGAGGGAGTTACAAGGATAATGAGATTAAATAAGACCACAGAATAAAAAAAAAACAATTCTTTCCTTATTTCATCTCGGCAACCTCGGAATAAAATCGCAGTCATCAATCGCAATGCTCTCTTCTTTAATTCATGTTTTTATTTTATTCTGCAATTCCATTCTCTAAGGTCTAACTCTGTGGTGACTCTGTGGTGGCATCGGCCATCTTTTATGGAGTGGTCTGCTGGGGCAGCGGCAACTCGACTGCTGACAGGAAGAGACTTAACAAACTGGTTAAGAAGGCCAGCTGTGTCCTGGGATGCCCCCTCGACCCAGTGGAGGTGGCGGATGAAAGGAGGATGATGGCTAAACTGTCATCGCTGATGGAGAACATGTCCCACCCCATGCAGGACACTCTGACAGCACTGGGAAGCTCCTTCAGTAACAGGCTGCTTCACCCATGGTGTGTGAAGGAGAGATACCACAGGTCTTTCCTCCCTGCAGCTGTCAGGCTCTACAACCAACACTGCTCCCAGTAGACCACATATGTTAATTTGTAAATTGCTAATTACAATGCAACTTTGTATTGTTGTATTCTGTGTATCTCTTATTTATTTACTATATTTGCCCTTTTTATTGATAAAATGCTCTTGTTATTGCACTATCCCCTTTGCTGCTGTTATACTGTAAATTTCCCCGCTGTGGGATTAATACAGGATTATATTATCTTATCTTATCTACCTATATCTTCTTTACGCAGTTTGGAGCTGTTCAAAGTCAGGTTTAAACATCTTGTATTTCTTTGCACCAACAATATTGGCTCTCAGTCTTCACTGACTTTTGACAAAACTATAGGAAACAAGAGTCATAAGTTCTTTGGTGGTGGCTGTTTGCAATGCATTAGATAAAAAGTAGCTAGTCTAGAAATAGCATAAATAAAGTAAATCCTGTGCGACAGCCATTACCACTGAAAAGGGGATAGTGAGACCATCTTTCATTACACACACAGTGCAGTAAGGAGATAGAGTGGAGTGAATGAGGGGGCAGCGAGAGAGCTGCAGCACCTTGGAGGTGGTAGAGACCTCCAGCGCCTCCTGCAGGTTCCGTGCCTCATCCAGCGCCTCATCCCTCTCCTGACAGGCCTGCCACAGCTGGTCCTGAATCTGCATCACCTCCTTCCGAGCTGCCCTTTGCTCTTCCTCTCTCTCCTTCTGCAGTGCAGACAGCTGCTCCACCACTTGCGCTGTGGGGCGGATACAGAGACAGTGTGAATCAGAAAAACAGACATGCACACAAGACAGACAGGTAGAGAGAGCAAGCCAGTGGGATGAACAGGTAAAGAGATGGACTGAGGGACATCAGTGAATAGACAGACAGACACTGAGGAAACAGTCCAAGAGAAGGTATAGGACAGACAGTCACACAGAATATCAAACAGACAATGAGATATTCAGACAGGTAGGGAGATATGGAGCAAAAGAGAGTTGCAAACAACTGGAGAAACAGATGGGCAGATGGACAGAGGCACACATCACCTACCAGGGTGTGAGGGATTAAGTTCTCTCTCTGTCTCCATCCGGAAGATGGTGAGTTTAAGCGAATGCAAAATGCTCTCCAGACGGCACACACGGCTCACCAGCTCCTCGCAGTTGCGCCAGAGAACGCTCTCGCCCCCGAGGCCCCCCATCGCCCTCCAGACCCGCACGGGGCTCACGGGCCGCTGGCAAGCTTCCCGCACCGCTGAGGGGGAATCCAGGACCTGCTCTCGCGTGACCCCCAGGGACCCCATGTCCTGGATCAGCGCCTCCGCCTGCTCCTCTGCCACCTGGAGGCGCTGCTGCAGCACGGACAGGGTTTCTGGGGCCGTGGCCCCTACATTCAGGGGCTGGATAGAGGCCCGAGACATTGCTGTGGCACAGTGCAGCAGGCAGAAGAGTTGTTAGCTGAACCAGCCCACCCAGTGAAAAAGACAGATCCCTAAAATTACTTTTTCTTCCCCATTCTGCATTTCATGTGACTCAGTTTGGAGAGGTCGTCACAGCAAAAGGATATACAGTTTATAGCACCTATAGCAGATAGGCCTATATAGAACCTGAACTTTACAGGTACTGTTTGAATACTGCCCAGGAAAATAAACCATGGGGCATGGAACCTTAATTGCATCAGTATTTCAAACAAATCAGTTTGTGACATTACTACTCATAAACATCTTCAAAAATATTCATCATATTGATCAAAATAATGAACTGCTACTTACCAAATGATTTCTCTTGTATTTTTCTTACCATGTAAAAATGTACTGCTTTTGTACGACTACACTTGAAAGTATAAGAGCCAAGACGCTTAATCCCAAAACCCTCTTAAAACTGAGAACATATCATGACCACTGATTTCATTGTTTCTTTATAATCTTGTGACAAGAGGGTTTCCAGAAATGGGGCCTAGGTTGGTGTCTTTACAGTATCTTTACAGCTCAGGAAAAACACACCCGTTTGGATGTGCTAAAACATACCCAAATCTATGTTATGGATTTTTTTTTTTGGCCTTCCAACATTCATAAAGTATTTATTCATAAATACTTTTATGTGACAGAATGCATAAGAGACTGTAACCTAGGTTTCAGTTTCAGCACAGCCTAAAATGTTCCTGTGCGGTTAAATAACAATTTTTCATTGAGGTGTTATTTCTTAGATTAATTTGCTCCAAGGTCATCTGAGCAGTAGTGACACACCAGAGCCTCATATACTCTATGGCCACCTATAACACTGCTTTCTGAAATGACAGGACCCTTCAGCTATAGCTGAGTAGTTTTTAAGACCGTGACTTTGCAGTCATCGTTATGTGAGTGGTATTATTTCAGCTAACGCACTACGACAAATTAGAAAAACTGAGCTTTAACAAGAAATGTTTGCTTACTCAGCGTATTGCAAAAGTGTTTCTACAACAACGTTATCGTTATCGGTAGAATGAAATGCCGCAAAGGCAGGGGCAGGTCAAGATGTCCTGCAGCTCCCTGCTGGGGCAAGAATAATTTTGGATATTATAACTGTGTGTAGGATTTGTGACGTTTATGGAGAAAATGCCATAATGGCGGACGGGTAACAAGTACGAATCTTAACTCATTAAATAACCTTCTCTACTAAAAGCTGAGGACTTTCCCTAGCTAGGTAGCTAAATAGCTATAACAGCTAACGTTACCTGTAGCCGCACCACATTTTCATGTCGTGACTTTAATATGTGGTTTCTGAATGTGGTTATATGTACATGCTAATATTCTTCTGGAATATTTGCACAGAACTGAACAATGTTGCAGTAAATCAGCAAGTCCCATAAACCACACATTTCAGGGATCCTTACCTCGCTAATTCCCAGTTACTTCCTGCCAGTGCGGTTTCTATAGAGACGCTACTGGATGTTTCCTCTTTCAAAACAACCCGCTCTTGACGTAACTACCCTACGTAACCCTACGTAGATGGTTCAACGGGAATTGTCACTGTTAATGCTGGCTTAAAATACATTAGCGATACTACATACATTACGTTGCTTTGCTGATTTCAGACGCGTATTAATAATATATTATAGACTTTATTATCAGTTTCATAAATTACATCTATATGTCGTAAGAAATAGAAAGAATCACAAATTTAGGCTAAATGTACATTGCAAAGAAATTGTTGGAAAGTTCACTATAGACCTCAAAGACATTTTCATAAATATCATATAATTTTGAATGTATTAAGGGTACACTCCTTCTGTATGTGTACATAAAGTTTTTTGTTGTTGTTTTGTTTTTGTGTGTTTCATTTAGCCCCCTTCCCAGTAATTTGTTGTCGATTGTTTACGTATAGTCTCCACAGTGACGGAGACAAACAATCGCATGATGAATTTTCAGACAACCGCAAAACAAAAAAATATGAGAGAGAGAGAAAATAATTTTCCGACAGCCGCGTGGAGATCCACCCGAACATGTTTAGGGCATGTTGTTTTTAGGCACACCCTTCTCCGCTTAAAGTCCAGCCCTCTGCAAAAGTTATCCAATGAAACATCCAGCTGTATAAAGTTGTAGTTAGTCGCGTTTGGTGGCTTGAGTGGGGTAGACACACCCGATACATACAAATTCAGTCTCATTTCCTCTCTGATCATTACCAGCCAACTGAACATCAACAAGCAGAAGGCACCCAGGTAAGATTTGTCTGGATTAGCGCTCTAACTCTTTAGAGAGGAATATTGAACATACTGTGTACTGATTTTACTGTTCTCTTCAGTATTCTGTCGTTATGTTTCACTTTCGTTTCATTCTCTCATTGGTTCAATAGCCACTTATCCAGTGGGTGTAATTCAATATCCAGACATTATAAGAAAAACTAAATAATCGCTTTATTGCTGGCGTTTTGGCGTGCGATTGGTTTAGAATATACGTAGCCTGCTGTATTTTTCAATGGAAAGTTTGGGGAAGTATTGAGAGCAGTTGTCGGGTATCACTGTGAAGTGACGGGCCGCAGTAAAGTTGACTATGCGATGATCGTCTACATTCAGTATCAAAGGATCAATATACTGTCTGCGTGACAAAACACTTCCACGAACCGAATTGGTTTAGATATTTTAATAATCTGACACGGATTTTTGTTCTGCTTTTGGTTTTTGTTTTAAAGTTTTAAGAGCTTTTGGTTTCCTTCGTAAGCATTCGCTGATACACTATTTATGCAGTCAGATCATGCGCAGAAATTAATGGGTGCGTACATGAAAAAACACAAGCTTTAGGACGCTACTACCTTACCATTGTTTCTCAAGCGGTAGTTTGTCAAAACTTCATTTTGAACTAAATGTAGCAAATGGTTTCAATATATTGCAGCGCTTTGAAATGTGAGTTTCAAGATAGAAGCACTCTCAAAGTAAACTAATGAGTGTTGTTGAAGGGGTCTGGAATAGGAGACTTAGATCAGTATGAATTGATTGCAATAAAGTAGTATAAAGTGTAGTCTTGCTGTCACATCCTGTATATTGGATGTGACACTCTCGTTACGTTTATTCAAGTTTATAAACTATTATGCATAATCATGTCTGTATCACTGGTTCTGTATGAGTTTATCAGGACAGTTGTCCTGTCATACCAAGGCATTATTTTCAAGGAACCTAAACTCTTTTAAACTCAAATTGCATTGCTATACAATACTACCTGCAAAACAGGAATATAAGTGTGCAAAGTTCATTTAGCCATACTCACTGTATGTGAGTATGTCTAAATCAAGCTCAAGTAAAGAGTGTGAAGCTCTTACACAGAGCCTGTTATTATTATTATTATTATTATTATTATTATTATGTCCTATAACAACTTAAAGTATGTAGAAGATGAGGTCTTAACATAATATCCAGAGAGTTTTATTTTTGAATTTGCATGTCAGCGTTTTACTGTTATGGAACTATTGATCTTTGAAGTTTAAATGCCAGGCAAATGTCAAATATCAAGCTAACTTTATTGTACTATGTAAGGAATCTCACTGATTGACATTCTCAAAAATAAGTAGTATTAGTATTTCTAAATGAACCTACAGCTGTGTAGAGGTATGGAGTTTATTCATTGCATATAACATAAAGGGAGTTTCACTCACCCAAGTCTGGAAACCCCCTGCAAAGAAACAAGATATGGATGTGTTCAGCATCAGTTTGACACCAGGCAAACCGCAAAGCAGTGCCAGTCATTTAGCCCTCAAAAAAAAAAAAAAAAATTAGCCCTCTTCTCAGGAATTAGTTGTCTGTTGTTGACTTGTAGTTTCATGACATAACATATGACGTTAGGGATACCGCAAAGCAGTGCCAGGCCTACCACCGGATATGAGCTGGACGAACATGGCGATTTTCCCGCTGCTATCAAGGCTTGATTAAGGAATAGAGTTTCTTGTTTTAAGTGTGGCTTTCCTCTGTGAAGTGAAACAGTTGGTGAAGTTTGCAACAATGTTAAGGCTGTTCTTAATGTGGTTATTTGTAGGCATTTATTTGTTGTACTGTTATGTCTGAGAGAAAATAACAATCACATTTGAAGTTTATTTATAAACATATTTCTGGAAAGTATGAACTGCAACCAGCATCAGTGCTTATTTAAAAAAGTGAATTTTGGTGAGATGCAGGTGATAATTTGACTCTCTCATAAAATGGGTTAAAGGTCAATTTAAAAATCAAATCCAGCAGGTGTATGTCGTAAAACAGCTGACTCTGAAACACGCAAGCCCTGTATGGTCAAGCCATCATATTGTGGCTGCACTGACACTCTATGCACAGGAGAGGGCGCCAGAGTGCAGTCTCCAAATGAAATCAACAGAAAATACTATGCAAATTTCTCAGCAGAGATAAATATTTAAGAATGTCTCAGCAGAGGTCCTAGAGGTAGATAAATAACATTGTGGGTGAATAAATAGTGTAAACCATGACCTTCACGTATGGGCAGCCTGTAGTCTAGTGGCTAAGGTAAATGAGTGGGACCCCAGAGGTTGGTGGCTCAAGTCCCAGTCCAGCCACAGCAAAAACACCATTGCTGTTGGACCCTTGAGCAAGGCCCTTAACCCCACATTGCTCCCAGGGAGGATTGGTCCTTGGCTAGCCTAATGAACTGTAAGTCGCTTTGGATAAAAGCGTCAGCTAGATGATGATGGGTAATTTTCACTCATACATTTTATTTGTATTGAATTAATAACAATTAGAAACAGCCATGCAGTACATTGCAATTCAAGGTTTTAAAAAGATACAAATTGAATGTACAAACTGTATTCAAGTTCTGTTATTTAAGACTGGAAAAAAAAAACAAATGAAAGATGGTTGATAGAGGATAATGATAGAAAACTATGTTGAGTAAAAAGTATTGAGGAATAATGACTATTTTTCCATTCTGGTTTTGGAAAGCGGTATTGTGTGGAGGTTTCACCTATGCCTGTCAAATTCAGTGGATTGTTAGACAGGTGGCACTGGTCTGATTATGGGGGTTTAGGGAGCTGCATGCCTAGTGGGCATACAACTCCCACAGGTTTCATTCACCCTAATATGCCTTTCCACCCACTGACAGCCGCCAGGTAATATCAGAACAGTGTGTGAGTAGTAATTGGTGAATGTGATATTCAGCCCATATTTGCACTACATCCGGTGCTGATGTGGCATCAGTGTTGCACTTAGGTTAAGGAATTACTCTTATAACATGAATAGTTGCAGGTTTGAATACTAAGTGGGGAAAGGAAACTGTATGGTTAAAGTAAGTATTGTAGCTGCCTTCAATAACAGCGCTACCTGCCTACCTGTGCAGGCTAACAATAAATATGGATTTTTATGCATGACGTTGTGCATCAGAAGCCACCTGTTTGTTGGCCTGCTGACTCGCCCCCTTAAAGCACCTTCAGTGGCACTTTTGTGGGTATTGGCTTTCAGTCTCTTGGAAAACCATGTCATTTCTTTTTTGCTACTTGATCCGACAGTACATGTGTATGCATCGGTTAACAGAAATCCTGCTGCTGGTTTGAATGTTGTTGGTAGAAACACAATGAGAGTATCTTTTTTTTTTTTTTTTTTTTTTTTTTAATGATGACATTAGCTAACAATTTTGTAGCATGAGGAACAGTTTCATTCAAATTCAGATTCTTTATATTTTAATTTCTCATCTCTGTCAGAGTTTTAAAAAAAATCTATGTAACTGTCTGCTCCTATTCCAAGGGTTTTCCTGTCTTTAGAGTTCTGCTGCATTATTATCATTATTAGCAGCTCTAGCAGAAGCAGAAGCAGAAGCAGCAGTAGCACTAGCGGTAGCAGTAGCAGCGGTAGTGGTAGCAGTAGCAATAGAAGCAGCAGCAGCACTAGCGGTAGCAGTAGCAGCACTAGCGGTAGTAGTAACAGTAGCAGCAGTAGAAGGTGTAGCGGCAGCAGCAGTGGCAATAGCAATAGTGTTTTGACTGAATGACTAGACTGAATTGGAAAAAATGATGGCTTGATTACTTCCCGCCTGAAATGACCCAGTGATGATGGATAAGTGAAGCTGTCCATTGTGAGGCAGGGAGCTATGTCACCTCAGAGTCACCTCTGTTCAGTTATCCTTTTTCACAGCATTTGTGGCATTCGCACTCTTTCTGTTCCTGTGAGGAGGTGTTGGGGGGTTGGCGGTAAGCTGGGCTGGGTAGAGTCGCGGAGTTGGCTTCCCTCCCAGACCAGCAGGGTCACGGCCTAATCTGGACGCAGTGCGCGTTGCTAAAAACGTGCGGCAGTATTAATAGCATGGCATACACACAGCAACTCACGGGGCGCTGGACGACTTTAATGCGGTTTAGAGGTGTAGGCACGTGGGGCCCTGCGCAAACACACTCATTCAGGCTCTGGGAATTAGCAAGGTGTCTGTGAGATGAGAGTATACCCATCAGGAGGCTGAGGCAGACAGAGGGAACGCAGGATGGATGAATGGTGGCGAACCAAGGAAGTGACCACAGTCCACAGCCCAAAGCCATCCAGTTCTTGAACAATTATGTGTCTGACATTTGACATTGTGGTAGTTTGGTTGATATCACAACAGTGCCACTGAAACCAAACTCCCATTAGCTGGAGCCAAACAGGCAAGTTGACCAAGTATAATGTATAGCTTTTCTTTTACTTGGCCACCACCAAACCTGTGACATATGATGCAAAGGGAAAAAAACTGCCCTCATTCCCTCCAAAAATTCAGATCTTGAACCTTTGTTCTTCACTGTATTTAGAGATTTACTCTTGCTTTTCATTTGTCAGTGTACTCCTTGTTCAATTTGTCGTTTATCCTCACAGTTTTTAACAATGGCACTAATCAAAGCAATGGAGTCACACAGCCAAGGCCACAACCAAAAAGGCTGGCAAGCAGAGCCGACGCAGTTCAGTACAACTGAAAAAAGATAATGGGAAACCACATAGAATCCAAAAGGAGGACAGCCTGTCTGACTCAGTCTGACAGGTAGAAACGGGGTATATTTATTCACGTGGCTGTTTCCACTCCACTGGTAAAAAAAAAAAAAAAAAAACACCCCAACTGCAAGACGTAAGGGATTCTCCCGTTCACCCTCACTTGTGTAATCTGCTCTGTTGTACTGTATTGCCAGCGAATTTCCCAGCCCACCACCTGGCTGTAACACTCACACCTCCATGGGAGGGGCATTCCACTATAAGAGGCTCACAAGCTCTTTACGTCCCAGACAGATAATCCCTACTAGAGAGGGAAAGAGAGGAGAGAGGGAAGGGGAGGAGAGGGTAATTGGGGAAGTATCTGGCCCTGATCCTGCCACACATGGACACCTAAATACACTGAGGTTGTTGGAAACACCCATCTGCCCTTCAAAATGAAGCAGAAACTCTTCTGTTTTCTTGCAGTCCTGTTTATATATATATTATTTTGTGTTTATGACTCCAGTTGCAGTCATTATTAATGAAGACTGAATGAGGTTTGCTTTTCAGGCAGACATTTGAAGATGTTGCAATATTCATAAACACACACACAGAAGGCACGCAATGAATTGCATGTTTTACTGCTAGTTTACAAATAATTTATATTGTCCCCTTTGTATTTTGGTCTACCAGAAACACCAAGAATCCTGATTTTCTGGACTCACCCCCTGTGAAAAAATGGCTCCCTCGAAGACAGGAAGTACAAGGTCCACCTCTGCGACATCTGCTGTTCCCCAACAGAAGCGCCCCCAAGCAGGAACACGGGTCAACATGAGAGATTCCACCTCCACCTTGGTGGGATCTGGAGATGCACAGGGTTCATCCTTCAGGCCCCAGGCTGTCACTGCATACGCCAGCAGACCAGGGGGCGGACAGGCACCCAGCTGGACGCCAAAACCGAAGCCCAGTTGGACACCAAAACCGGAGCCCAGCTGGACGCCAAAACCGAAGACCAACTGGACGCCAAAACCGAAGGCCGCAGACACAGCTGAGATCAGAAAGAACAGCCCGAATCCACACCCCACAGTCGATGCAGGAGATAAGAGAGCAGCACCAGGGGAAGCACGTGCTCCCAGCAAGATCCCACCCAGGAGGGACCAGCCTGTCCCCTCCCCACCTGAACCAGAGGACGTGCCCCTGGGTACGGATGTGAAGATGGGGAAGCAGACAGTGAAGGAAGTGGAGAGGCAGACACGTGGCCAAAGGCAGAACCCGAAGTGGTTCTCCTGGCGTCGGAACCGGATCACGGCCTCCATCGCACACCAGGTCTCCCACAGCCGCTTTGTGAATGGCCGCAGCTCGACCCCGCCCGCCTCCTACCTGGGCTCCATCACCGGGGAGAGACGTGGCATAGTAACGCGCGCCATGGCCTGGGGCAATGACAATGAGGCCAAGGTAGCTCAGGAGTACCAGGAACTAAAGAGCCAGTTGCTCGGCCGGCCTGTACAGGTGCAGGATTGTGGGCTGTTCATCCATCCCGAGTGTGCCTGGTTAGCGGCCAGCCCTGATGGAATCGTGGTGGATCCCAGTAGTGGAGAGCGTCTGTGCTGCCTGGAAATCAAGTGTCCATACAAACACCGAAATACCACTGTGGCCGAGGCCTGCAGACAAGACCGCCAATTTTGCCTGGAGCTACTGCGCAATGCTGGGGAGGGGGAGCCGCAGTACCGGCTGAAGACCACGCACAACTACTACACGCAGGTACAGTGCCAGATGGCTGTGGTGGGGCTGCACAAGGCTGATTTTGTGGTGTTCACCCTGCATGAGATCGCCATCGTGCCAGTGACCTTCGACCCTGCGTTCTGGGAGAGCACACAGGCTAAGATGGAGAAGTTCTACAAGGAAGCACTGCTGCCTTACCTGAAGAAGAAGGGGCAGGGTGTCCCACATCAGCAGCGCCGGGAGGAATAGGGCCCTTTCCAGACACCATAGAGGTCTCTTTTCATGTATGTGCTGGTCACATGGGCAATAGCTCGACCAATCAGCATGGAAAACTGTTTCAGATGCAGTCAAAGATATTTGGGAGTATTTGCATGCTAAAATCGGAAAAGCTGAGAGAAGGACATGACTGGAGATTATTTGAATGTTCAGTCCTGTGAGCAGCTAGATGTGTGCCAGTAACCAGTTTTACTGCAAATTTTGGTTACGAAAAAACTATGGATGGTAATAACACTGCCAGAATGTTCTATTACCTTGGGAACTGTCTCTCTACAAGCACTTCCTAAAAATGCTTCCTAAATTTCAGACAACACAACATAACACTCCTATTGGACACATAACATAGCATACTGTCGAGATGGGTGAGGATTGGGAATCAGGCTCTCCTTAGAAAGACAAAATATCACTGCTTTTAATCGCAAGGTAAAAAGTTATATAAAAACAGTGCAAAACAAGCAAATTGAGGGCACTTGTTGCTAAAGTGTTAGGAATGTGAGTTTATTTTGCAAATAACTCACACTTAAATTGTACTGATGTATGGCTAAAATGTTTTTTATTGCCTTATAATTGTATTGACGATTTGTCATCCTTGCAAAGGCAAGGCATGAAAATGTCATGTGTCTTGTATTGCACTGTGGACATAGCAAGCATATTCCAGTCTGTTGGAACTGGTGCAATTTTTAGGAAGTTGAAACTCATATTGAAGCCACTCTTTATAACTAGAGAGCAGTTGCACAATTTGCAGAAAGTAACTCACAAAAGCAGCAACAAAAAAGGAACTTTAAAAAGAATACAATGTAAAGTTGACTTGAAATTTAGTTTCATGCTGTTTATGTGGGAAATGGGAAAAGCAACAGCTTACAAACCTATTTTGTAGCAAGCGCTGCTTAGCTAATGATAGTGTTATCACAAAGACTTTTAGATCTGGTTCAACTGCAAAAGTTGAATGTTCAGTCATGTACATTAATAAAGTATTGTTTAAAGATTTGACTAAAACAGGTTATAGCGAAATTTGGTTTTTCAATGCAAAATCAAGTTGTGGATTTACTATGTTTCAGTACTAATGGAAAGTTTTAGCAAATTTTAACAAATACAGATATAACACTGTAAAATGATATACTTAGGCCAAGGTTATCACACTAGAAAGTTTTCAAGTGAACGGTCACAGCAACATTTCTTTCAATAGGCGCAACACAGAAATGATACTCTTTTAGAAAATGAACAGATAAAGAGCAAAAATGTTACATTTATGAAGATAAAAAAAAAAAAAAAAACAAGAGTGAATAAAATGTTGAAACCTCCATGTGTATTACTAGTTCTGTATAAGCGGAGTTCAGAGCATTTGGAACACTGAAAATATCAGAAAGGGGGTAAGAGCAAACAGAAAGTATTACGTCAACGGTAACCAGGGTACCAACAATATACTGCCATATGAAATCCACTCCACAATAATAAGCAGTAACTAGCAGAAATGCTGATTCAGCATTGACACCTTTACACATATATACATCACCACCCAGTTCATTAGTCCCCCCCCCCCCCCACCAAAGTATACTATACACAGGAAGACCTCTCAGATTCATGGGCATTTATTACTGACAGAGCCACACACATCATCTATAAAGCAGGAAATATTTACAGAATTTCTTCAGAATTTTCCTTTCATGACACACATACATTTTGTCAGCTTAGAATGCTTGTGTTTGTCTGGGCACTCCACCAAGGTGGAGTCACCTGCTGCATGGGCAAGTAAAGCCAAACACCAAGCCAAAAAGTATCACATCCCCACCGTCAAAATCATCATAAAGAATGTGTACTGTTTTAAACGACAAACACTAAATTATGAAAATAAAAAGGAATGGTTAAAAAAACTGGAAACATTACCCCCCAATACAGTCAAACATGAGACAAGTGCCATATTGTTGCCAAAATCTATGTATGAGTGGTGTAGTAAACAGTATGATTATAGGGCCAGTGTGAGTATTTAGGGAAATCAGACTCCACCCCCCACACACACACACACCTTTCATTTGGAATTTGCTTAATGCTTTTGTATCAATGCTATCCCACCCACTCCCACACAGAGACCAATGAGGCTACAATGGATTCTCTCCTCTCATACACTCCTGATACCCACACTAATAGCCACACACCATATTACAGGTCATATTATGTGTTACACTGACTGTCACACAGGTGGATGTCTCGCTAATGATTACTCATAACCTGGAAGAGCCTGGTCAGGGGTGAACTCATGCTCACCCTTCCCTACAGTACGACTTCAGGCTATTGTTTCCAGCCACATTGGTTATTGACCCAGCCCATTCACAAACTAGGTAATTCTGATAGCCAGAGGCCTTTGAACATGCATAATGTAAATAACATTGTGATGAGGTTCTGTCTGATTGAAGACAGGTTTTATTCACATGGATCGCTTGCCAATGAATATGAATGCAGAAGCTCACGTTTAAATGACATGCTGTTTATGATTCATCTCCCAAGGCTGCACAGCACTAATTTGCATGGGTAGTGCCTGATGGGACACATACAGCAACATCAGCACACAGTGTGTTGCACCTCCACCAAATCATTTCACCATGTTTTCTATAAACTTGTTGACGACAATTTTTTTGACTTGCAAAACTCAACAAATTGGCAGGCTGTGCTCTCTCAGAACCGGTCCAAAAATTATGCTTCAGTAATGATGTGAACATGGTTAGACAGAGTAGACCCCATCACAGACATAATAACCATAAAATCATGTCTGTGAGAGGGAAACTGCCTAATTTTACTAGGTAAGTGCTAATGTGTATGCATATATACACAACCACACAATACCTCTCTAATTAGATATTCATTAATACATACTTGTCTCGCACCAGACGTATTGCATGAGTGCTGTGTAACAATGCAACATATATAGGTGTCCTCCAAAATGATCCCACCTGTCACTACATATGCAGTTAACCTCATTAAATTAACAAGTAACTTTGTTCAGTACAAGCACATGATGGCGACAAAAGAAACTACAGCCAGAACTTCTAAGAGAATTTGAGGTCTTACGCAAATGCAGGACATAAAGATAGTTTGTTGAGAGGTTTGTCAAGGTTCTGTTTCAGGGATAACTCAGTATAAAGAAATCCACTTGCTTCCATTTAACCAGTTTACTTTATCAAGCAATAATTCTGCAAGGATTCTGGCCTCATGTCGGCCCACAGCCTCTTTCCTGGGATCTACTTTTGCCAAAGCCATTGACAAAGGTATTAAATATTAATCAAATTTCAATTATTACTAATTAAATATTGAGAGTAAAATAACCAAAAAACTACATATAGTAATTTATCTATGTGGAATAATCCCATTTCAGCAAAAATGCACAATGCCACAGGTGGCAATTTGTGTAAAGAAAATTTGTCTTGTGTATTTTAATTTGGAAACATGATTCTGGATGTTTACTCATTTTATACCTCCTGTTACAACAAAAAATTCTGGCAAAAAAAAAAAGACTTCCATGTCCACCAATATTACAGCAGAACCTCAGAGAGATATGAACCTCAGAGTTCAACCTCAGAGAAACAACAGTGAACCAAACAGAATCAGTACGAGGTTATGCCCTGTCAATTTCAAATACAAATGAAATGCAAAAAAGCAAGAATTAAAGCAACCTGCTACCACACTTTTCCACTGATGAAGAAATTAAACCAAAATTAGACAAGGGACATGTCTCTGTACTACTGCAAAAGAACATAATTTGCAAAAATGAAACAGCGGGCAAGAAAATTCAACTAGCAAAAGGAAACATTTAAAAAGGTGATTATACAAATCCACTTAATGAGATAAATAATTGGCTTGCCAAAAAAATTGGCAACATAGCTTAACAGAAAAAGAAAAATTTTGTTATCAAGCTGTAACAATAAAAACTGCTCCATACTAGCTCCATACTAGCGCATACTAATCTTATGACTGGCATAAACAAAGTGGGTGTTAAACCACAAATAATCATACTTTCCATTAAATATGAACACTCAAAATAAACCTCCCTTTCCATAATTTGCACTTGTAGGTTTCCACTATAAAGCAGCAAATTTTAAAAGAGGCCACATAATGCAATCAAACCAGTGGAGCCTACCCATGCACAATAAAACCTGTGTTTTTAATTCACTGATGGATAAATTAACTGATGAATTCATTAGCAGTGCTACAAACAGACTTTTATGATGCCACATAAACCATTTCTTGTCAGCTTAATACCCATTGTTTGGCCTGCATATCCCTCCATCTTGCACATTTCTAGGTCAGTAGCTTTCAGTTTTTCTGACATACACACATTTGTTTTTGCTGCTTTAACACAATCAGTGCCATTAGATTTTGACAATGCAAGAGGGCTATTATATACACACATACACTACATGTCAACTAGGTCTACATGTGTACTTCCAATGTGTGATAGGTTAGTTGACAGAAGATCGAGCTACTGAATGCTTTGATTGTGTGTGAATTTGGAATGGAGGTTTACAGCCGCAAAATTAGTTGCTTCTTCAAAAAACAAAACAGGACTATGTGCACAGAGCTTCTACAATAAAGAATTTGAAATCTTAACATTGGCATGTATTGACACAACTTTCAGAGACACAAAACTTTCAGAGTTATGAAAACAACCCATGTTCCCAGTGCATTTCTATCTTTGAGGTTCTACTGTATTTAGTGATTTGGGGGCGGGGCTGTGAGGGGAGGGAAATCAGTCCTTCCTTGAGAAAGTGTGTGTGGAATCAGCCACAGTAACAAGGCAGAAACAGTGAGGATCCGACAATCTCTCACAGGCTCTTGAGTGATTATAGGTTAAGTGTACTGTACAGATTGCATACGTGTACATTCAAAAACAGTTTTACTTTAACCGTTGCTCCCCAATCAAAACCATGTAAACATCCCTCTTACGCCTCTGTCTACAGTTCCCATATATTCCTCACCTTCTTTAGTCCGTTGTAGATGTGACTGTCTGTGAGTGAACAAGAGAACTCAGATGAGTTCAGGAAAGGGAGGGGTGGACAGAGGGGGAGGGAAAAGTACTTGGAGCCCCACCCACACCCTGATTCTCTCTCTGCCTCAAGCCTTTGCCCAGGTCTTTGTACAGGAGGGAGGAGCAGACTTTGACCGCACTACAAACTGACTGGTTTCTCCCCGTTGCTCTTCCAGGCCAGTGATCAGTTCTGACTGAGTTATCGTCAGTCGAGGTCGCTGTGGCGTGCCATGAACCAGCTGGTTCTAATCCCCGAAGCACTTGCGGGACACGGTGCGTGCCCTGTTGGACCTCCGGATGTTTTGCTTGGCGTCGCGGCAGGGCTGGCACACGAAGACGTCGGGCACATGAGTGCGGCGGATCTTGGCACAGGACAGGTGGACCCAAGTGCCGCACTCCCCGCATTCGATCATGGGGCGTCCTGCAAATGGCTTCATGCAGAAGCAGGTGATCAGATCCCAGGAGTCTTCCTCTTCTGCATAGACAGGATAAGGCAGAGAGGGAGGGACAAGGGGGAGAAGAGAGTGAGACAAGAAGATACAGAAATACTTGAGACCAATACACATAGTTTTGTATTATCAGCATCTAATTTCAATCTGAAAGGATAGGGGAGTAATATATGTATATAAATATACATTAAAATTTTTAAAAGTTCAGTGTTAATAACTCTCCTATCCCCTTTAAAACCCACTTAACATCTTTTTTTGAAAGTTGGCATCAGATGCAGTCGTTTTCTGTGTATAGAGGTGTCCATGTGCCCAGAACCATTCCTCTTTGGGAATGACGCCCAAATTCAATTACATTTACACAAGAGGTGTCCCTCGTTGGCAGGCTTGACGACTTGAATGAGATCAATCCTGAAGCCCACCCCCCTTTAAAAACCCGAAGTGGTTCTGCCATTTCCTTCATATATAAAGAAAGGTAAACAGCGAGGTTGCAATGGACCAGTTGTGCCATTCTGAATGGTTATTCGAATCGTGTGCACTTAAACTGAAACCCATGTATAAAAGCCTAACTTAGCAGTCCCTTCTCTCTCTCTCTCCCTTCTCCAGCTTCTTTACATTCCTTTTCTTTATTTACCTTCCATTTTGCCGTTTTCTGCAGATGTATCTTCAGTACCATATCCTGAAATTGTCCAGGGGAAAAAAGAGTCATGAGTACCTCTGACACTAAAATGACCTGGAAGAATATACTGACATAGAAGAACAAAAAAAATACTGAAGAAAAGAGCATAGACATGTTTGGGTGAATTACATGTCATACACTGAGAGAAGCAATGGCTCTGAGCATAAATGATACTGTGACAGACAGAGAGATAAAGCCAGCGGAGCAGGCAGGGGATGAACTGACCGGAACTGAACGTAGTGTTGCCGTCGTTGGGGCGAATGTCCTGGTCTGTATCGCTGCCCCCCTGCTCGGGTGTGCTGCTGGCCCAGTCAGTGTGGTATCCAGTCTCTTGGTCATCGGGCACGTGCGCCCTCAGGCGCTTTTCCATCACCAGACGCAGGATATCCGTGGCCCCACCCTCACCTTCCTCCCACACCTCTTTCTTAACTAGTCTGCCGCCATCTTCTTCCTCCTCCACCTCCTGACCGCTCTCCTCCTCCACCTTTGCTTCTTTGCTACACCTGTCCCCTGATACCCTATGATTTTGCCTCTCCAGCTCCCCCTGTTCTTGTGGACACACCTCTGCTTTCTGCACGTGCCCAGTCTGATTCAAAGCAGTGAGATCGACAGGCCGCTCCTTCACTTCCTTCTCCACACTCTCTCCCTTCTTCTCAAGTTCACTGCTGGGCCGCTTTGCGATATCAACACAGGGTTGCTCTGCATGGGTGTTGCTGAGATTGCCTATGTCGGTTGTCTGGAGTTGACCTAACCCAGTCTGGACAGTTGAGTCCCTGTTGGCCCAGTCCAAGTACCCATTGCAGTTCTGGGGCTCTTGTTTAAACACAGACGGTTTCCAAATCCCACCACATATGTTCCCAGAATCCCCTGGAAGGGCCTGCAATTGGGCTACAGGTTTGCAGTCAGGATTAGAGTCTGACACAGTGCTTGTTCTCACCATGTTAAAGCTGTTACAGAGAGAGGCTCCTTTACTCACACCAAATTTGGACTCCTGAGCCACGGTGGTTTTAAAAGATGTTTTTGTGCAGAGGGACTTCTTGGCCCCTCCAGCATCTCCACCTTTCTTACGAGGCTTTCTCTCCCCCTCCAAAGCTCTCCGCTTTTCATCTTTCCTCCTCTTCCCCTTCTCTTTGTTGTTCTTCTTACCCAAGTTGTCCCCAGGCTTAGCCCCAGTACCCCTCTTGGACAGGGTAGGGTTACAGTATGAGTTTGGGGATGATAGAGAAGCCCAGTCTTCACTGTGGTGTGGGCTGCATGTGCTACTGTCCCTTGGCTCACTGTCCTTACACTGCCATTCCTACAGGGGGAGACAAATACAAGATGTCATCACTCTCAGACCCCCACCGTTGCATTTGTTTATCTAAATATGAATTATTGATTCAAGTTCTGACTGAAAGTTGTGTACCGCTAAAAGAAAAATATATATGTAAGTTGTTTTGATACAACTTGTAATTTGTAAAATGTGTAAAAGATTGCTTGCACAACTTTAATCAAAAAGCATAACTGCAGCCTTATATGTTAACAAAATAGCGTAATGGTAACCTACCTCAGTTGGGTATGGAATGTAGCCAGCATATGCCAATACGAAAGTACAGAATTGGTTAAAGTCTTCGACTGTGCGCTTTCTCTTTCTCTGTGAAACAAATTGAAACACCATGTTACTGACGATTAAAACACATCTTCAGTCGTGGCTGGTAAAGCACCCCACGGAAGAGCAACGTGAGCTCGCGCCACTCTGGGCAAGCTCGTGCAACCATTGTCTGACAATACAGGGAACGCGCGGGAGATACTGTCAGAGCTGCCAATCAACGGTGCACTTCAGCCGACAGCACCGCTATGACTATTGCATAAGACATAAATCCGAAGTGTAAACGCATCGTAATAACAGTCATCCTGCTGCTCCATGTGTTATAACAATGTCAGCGCCTTTTGAGAAATATTTGTCACAATGGCTAACTACCAATAAAAGCCCTAACAGTAGCCTAATATATGAATATTTTGCGTAAAATATCATATCCAGTTAGCGCCCCTTACGTTAGCGAGCACGAAGAGACAAATTCCATTCAGTCTTCTCTATCAGTCTAGTTTGAAGAAAACGCTGTAGTTGTCTTGTTCAAAACCTCCTTATTTCAATCTATTGGTAACACTTAAAGAGAAAACAGTATGATCATATATCATATTACTAAATCGTACTCATTACCTTCGAACAATAAGGTCGCAAAATTTACTTACGCCACAGTTTGCACACAACCCGGCTGTAAATGAGCTAAATAAAACTTTGTTTTTTCTTTCTGATGAAGCCATGAAGTGGATACATTGCGACACAAAACCATGACAATACTCGACATGTCCTTTTTGTTCGATTTCTGCAAAAGCAAAAATCCTCAACTATTTCCAAACAAATACCTCTAACTATCGTTAAATATGCAATTGTTTGAAAAATGTGATATTTAGGGTCGTGTCTATGAACAGCAAAACACACAAAGCTTTCACCTCAAAAATAAACGGTGTGATAGCCGGATATTTTAAACGCCGCACGAATGAAACACAGATTAGGCGACAGGCTACGTGATTTCGAAGTAGGGTATTTTCTTAGAATGGCTTAAATGTACCTACTTGCACTGGATTCATACAGCCTATTTCTTTCTGCTGAAGACAATAGCTAAATTACAACATTTTAGCGTGATAGGCTGCATAAAACGATTGGATTACAAACAGTTGTGGACGGGTAACATTGTAACGAAGGATAACTATTGGGGGAGGGGGCGACGCATAAAACGAAACACACAAGTGTCCGCATGTCAAGCACACAATGAAACAGGTCCACGGGCTTAAAGACAGATAGGCTACCTGAACAAAGCATAACTTTTCACCTCTTTTCATCCTGTCGCTTTCAGCTTTTCATGTCACATAGATAACACAATTTAGGCTACATGCTATCGAAGTCTACTCAGAACCGTGTGCAGTTTTAAATGACTGTATAGGCTATACTGCTAACAACATACATAATCAAGCATACTACCTCTTTTCTTATATCTTTTCATATTAATTCCCCTTTTATCTAAAGATGGCGTCTGTGGTACTTATAACCTGTCGTTACTGGGGCGGTCACCGGAGAATGACAAATTAAAGAATCGAAGAATGACAAAGACTGGCTTCGAGGAACGGGAAGCTTTATCTACTCCAAGTGGCTGGACAATCCCCAGTTTACGGTCTTGTGTCATACACCAGAGAACTCGTTAACTTGAGCAGAGGTGTAACCATCGGAGAGAAAGTCGGGAGAATGGGTGTATCAAACGTTTACACACTTAGCATGTATGACTTTAAATCTTGCGACAATCCCCCACTATGTCACAAAGGTTGGTAAAATTGGAAAATAAGTTTATGCGGCGTTCAAGAACACAAAAGGCTAGTCTATTATTACCCTCAAATTCCTCTGTGGTCTTCTCAAAGTACAGTGTGACTGAGACCATCGACGTTGTTACAAGCTAAACTATAGCCTAGCCTATTAGTGGTGGTTCTATTTCGATTTGTGAAAAGAACACGCAGTACAGGTCGGAGTCACACGTAGGCTACACACGCACATCCAGTTTGTAGCCGTAATCTTGTTTTAAACAATACGAAGACTGCTGTTGAATCACTTAACAGACGAATGGGTTTATATGTAATCGATGCTGTTACTTTTAAAATATTAAGAATTAAGCACCCTACTTTACCTGTGTTAACATGGTTCGATGTCAAAACTATCCAAAAGAAGAAAATGATATGCTGCGTTGTTCTTGTACACCCTGTTGTCACTCGTTTGCAGTCCTTGGTTATCCTCAAATCGAAGGGAAGGGCAGGTCTTCCTCACAAGTCAAGGCAAAAAATAAAGTGTGTCCATGGACATATTTCATTGAACTGAATGGTGTGCGAGATAATATGCCATCAAGATTTTGCAGACGATAGCCTTTATCTTGAAGCCCGGAAACAACGTTTTAGAATCCAAAACACAAAAATATAAAAAGGCTTCCCAGACTACAGTCTTCGGTAACCAGCCGAGTAATCTAATTGCAGTTGCTTCTATTCCTTAAAACTGGGCATTCGTTTAACACAAACAAAAAATGACCACACAACTGACCGGTGCAGAATCATCTACGATATTCTGCTGACAACGAAGTAGCCAATGTAACTCCCTTCCCAAACAGAAAAAAACTCCGTTTCAATTCCAGCGTCCTCCTTTAAAAAATTTGAAAACATTCATTTTTACATCGAGATCGTATGACTGATGGTTTTGTATCCATATGTAAATATTTGTTCTGGTCGTTGTCTTTTCCGTTGCCATCCTCTTAACCAAAACCACTAAAATTCTTTCGCAAGCTTTTAAAAGGAGAATGAAAAGTACACTAATGTATGAGACGAGAAATGATCACATTCTATCAGTGACATCACTCCGGCGAATGGACAGGACATCTCAAACTGTAGCCTAAGAGGGGTGACTGGACTAATCAGAACACTTGACGTTTATGTCTGAAAACATGCTGCAGAAGCACATTACACCACTAATTTTTCAGGAGTGCTATGCGTACAGAGATACAATTCAGATGGCCAAAACGTTCTCTAAATACACATATTAAAATCTAAACTGAAGCTACATGTTTCTGAACCCCCATAGAATATCTTGAAGTGAAAACGCCCATCAGCTGGCAGAATGCCATAACATTAGTTTAGGCTACTTCATTCGGTTGTTGTTAAACAGTTCGACTAGTTTGTTTGTCATTACTGTTTTCGTGCGCATAATAGAATATCGAAATGTTAGTTTATTTGCGGGTGAGCACTTCTGATTTTCATATATGTTCAATGATCGCCACTTGCACCTCTTTAGACCCGGGGTATTTCTTGATGCCGCTACATTTGCCAGTTCAGTCTTTCGCGGGACTTCTGCTTTTTTATTGTGTATTGCACTGATTCTGTCGTATGTAGGCTACAGTCTCGACAAGTAGCCTGTTAGGGAATGGAAGGGGACCGATTCAAGGAAATATGAGGCACTACAGTGCTGGAAATAAAAAGTAAAGGGATGCATTTTATTTGTGCTGAGTATTCTTCGAAGAAAGCAAGTAGGCGGTATATACACAATCAATCCAAAAATATGTCTACATTGTATCTCAAACGACACTCGGAGAGTCAAACCATCCATATATTTAATTACATTTGTAGAATATCCAAGATCTCCAACAGCATTGTCCGGAATAGAAATATGTTGCGCGCGGTATAACACAATTTGATTAAAAATGATGTTATAGTCGTTATTAATTCATGATTTCATAAAGTTGATAATAATCACAGTGAAGGCTGCTTAGCCAGGACCTCGGACAGCCGCAGCCCGCCTCACAAATTTACCCGTTTATACACTGGTGCACATAGCACTTCTCAATTTGTCTTGGATGTGAAAAACAGAATGCACATCAGATTGCGTAACAACCTCGTAATCCTTCTGACTGGATTAACAGACAACACCCCCTCCCCAGCGCACTCTTCCTCTACCAGCCCCCTAGACATCTATGTAGGCAATACTTTGAGACTATAACTGTAATATGTCCTTTCATGCACTGCTAAAACAGCAGGAAGCGAGTGCTGGTGCCTTTTTCACGCCTTCTTGCCAGTGTTTGTGAAATTCGACTTCGCTGATTAGTGTAGTGCAACGATATTCATCGTTGTTTCCATCAATTGCGGGAAACAAAACGCTATTTTCAGAAGCCAACATTCAATATCAATTGAATATCAATTGAATATCAAAAATTCATTTTTTTTTAAAAAAAAATAGAAAGTTTAAAACCGGTTGGATCAAAGAATTCGTTGTGCTACATGATTTCAGTGGAGTCTTGTAACTTAGTCATAAGCATTATTTTATAACCTTAATAGACTCCCTCCAGACCGGAGAAACAGTATTAGAATTTCTTGGTTAGAATGGTTAACTTAATTTTAACATAGAATTAAACTTTTGGTGTGTGATGGATTCATATTATATTTATTCATAGATTGTGCATAGTTCTAATCTATAGTTATTTCTAATTATATATTCAGAAACGTCGATGAAAACAAAATATTGCATTTAAAATCTTAAATTTCTCCCCAAAAAATGGCCATGAATAAATGCCAAAAAAAATACTGAATTGTAACGTGAACAAAATGGATTTAATTTTTTTAAATACCCTGCACATTTGTCTCTGATAGTTTAAAAATACACCGTGCAATTTACAGCCAATTAGGCTTGGAATAGTATTCAGTGAGAAGAAACATGTATACAGGAACTCCCATTCAACAATCTCTTGTTGAGATTTCAGTTTGAACTTTGACCCATCCAGTAATCAGTACACAAAAAATACAAATAACCAAGGTAAGAATTCCGTGATATCGCCAAGATTCCCCAAAACATGAAGACCTCACTCTCCCAAGTTTGTTATCAGTGATTATCAGGTGGGTTAAAGTTCTGATGAGAGCAGTAAGGGAATCTTCCTTACACAAAATTCTGTGACAACAATAATGATCACATGGACAGCTTGTGACAAACATAGTGAAGTAAATACAAGTGTGAAGCAAGTTTGAAGAAAAAAATCCACAACTCGTAAACTTCTAGTCTTATTTATTAGCATGTTGTTATATTTAAAATGGCTATTTATAAGTTAAGTACATCATTGAAAAATGAGAAAACTATGATTTATGATTATTTTTAAAATATTTATATATTTATATCCTGCACCACCTTAGCAAGGTGGATTATTTTGGGAGGGCCATTACCTGGCGCTGAAACAAACAAGGATTCACTTAAAGTGAACAAATTCCTCTCTCCCTCCCCCCTCTTTGAGACACACATACACAGTCTCTTTCAATAGCAGGATGAGCTAGGCCCAGCCATACTTCAAAGGTAATGTCCTGCCCAGCCATCCCACTTATTGACTGGTTGACTACGCAGATAAAACTCAGATCTGAATACGCTCACGTCGGACACTCAGTCTGTCGATGGCCTTAGCTGGATGTTCAGCAGGACTTGCACACAAATGGATCAAAGGAACTCATTCCTCCGACGTGGTCCTTACCTCAGGAGATCGGACCGAACCACGCCAGGCTGGAAAACAGTGATGAATGGTGAGAGGGTGGAGAGGAACCCTTGTGTAGACGGATGGGGGGATGGGTAAGTCAGTTTCGGGGTACATGGAGACGTGGGAGGTGGGGGAGGTGTTGGTGCTGGGATGGAAAAAGGCGGGTCAAATGTCAGGTCAGTCCATGCTGATTGGCAGCCCGGACTCCGCTGGTTGGTGGCTGTGGTGAATTGGCAGTTTTTTGTTTGCTTGTTTGTTTGTTTCTTTCTTTCTTTGTTGAGACGCTCAGAGCGAACTGCCAGGGCGTGGCTGGCGAAGCCCCCCAGCCCCTCACAGGTATCCCTCTTTGCGGAACTGCTCCTGCAAGATGTCCCGGTACTCATCAAAGCCTCCGTCAATACGCCTCACCTTCCCGCCCTCGCACACCCACAGCTCCTTACACACCAGCCGGATCAGACGCTCGTCGTGAGAGACCAGAACCACCCCGCCCTGAGAGAGGCCGAGTCGGGTGGAGGAGGAGAGGGAAAAAGAGAGAAATAAGTACAGTGAATAAGGTGCATCAGTCTCTTAGTTTCCTAAATCAAAAAGGCATTAACACCCAGCCATGTTAAAAAAAGGAAGGTGATGAAATATGTCGGCCTGCTAACTGCTCTTATCACCTGGACAAACGATTGTTGGCCCATGTTCTCATGATAAACTGAGCAAGGAGGCAATCTTTTCTTTGTGCTGTATAGGATGAAGGAATATTGATGCCAAGAAAACAGTACAAGTGAGCAGCGCAGCACTGTGGACTGTGTGGAGGACAGGAAGACTTGGCAGATCGGCAGAAAACATGTCTAACACTTGTGTGGAGCATTGAATAAACAAAAATCACTCATTGCAGTGGCTGTATTTAACCTCACGCTGTAATTGTTTGTCCTCTGGATTGTGGTTTGGAGTCATCCCCATGAAAAAAAAAAAGAGGAATCAAGAAGCTCTGAAGTCAGAGCAGCAGTGTAGCATATTGGTCAAGGAGTTGGGCTTCCAGCTCAGAGGTGGTGGATTCAATTCCCAGGTAGGCACTGGTTGAGGCTGAGCAAGGTACTTAACACCAATTGCTTCAGTAAATATTTAGCTTTGCAAAGGGACAGTGTGTAAATGTAACATGCGCAAGTCACTCTGGGTCAGAGCATATGCCAAATGCTAAAACGTAACATTGGCCATAGTTAAATTCAACTGGTGCATTTTACACACACACACCCGTCATTCAAATGTAAAAATCGAAAAGGACTGCGCTACCTCTGATTTCCAATGTCCCTTCAGGAGGAACATGTAAACAAATTCTTACTGCATTTTATTCACGACCCTCCCACATCCCACACACACACATACACAGAAAGATGGAGAAACAGACTCATAAATAGGACTAGATGATGCTGGCAAGGCTTATGAACAGAAAGAAGGATTTATGCTTTTGTTAAAAAAAGGAGGCATCTCTGTCTTGTGAGCAATAAAAGTAATAAAAGAGTGACAAAAAATGACAGAGTAAATAATTCACACACAAATACATCTCATCTTTTCCTGGGAGAGAACAAGCAGTCTGTCTGTACCTTGAACTTGTTAAGAGCTTTGGCCAGAGCCTCGATTGTCTCCATGTCCAGATGGTTAGTTGGCTCGTCTAGGATGTAAAAGTTTGGGCTGTTTGAACAAGAGAACGAGAGAGAGAGTGAGAGAAAATAGTCTTAGAAAAAATTGTTTGAGAAAACCAGTTTTAATGGCCACTTTAACAAAGATAAGACCTGTCTGTAAAAACAAAAACTGAAACAAGTGTCACATTCGACATAAATAACTCCTTTCACGCAAACACGGATCTAAGGGTCACCTGCACTGACTGTTCAAAGACCTCCACAAAAGGGGAGGGGAAAAGCTTGACGCAGCAAACAGGCACACTGTTGGCTATGTGTGAATAAATTCCACAGGGGCGCATGCTTGGAGATTCTGAGGCGCTGCTTGGCTAAAGGAACGCGGTAAGCAGCTGTGGGACAATACGCAGGTGAGCAACTTACCAAGGCATTGTCATCTGTGCGAAGGCTACTCGACTCTTCTGACCGCCCGAGAGACTGGCCACAGGCCGCGTAGCCAGCTCTCCAGTGATCCCGTACCCTCCCAGCTGGTGCCTGTACTCCTCCTCCGGCCGGCCTGAGAGAGGGCGGGAAGAGGAGAGAGGTAAAACAAAGGGAGAAGGAGAGAGGGTGTCAAGAGCAGACCCTGTATGAAGAAGAGTAGTTATGCATGTCTCCCATCAGGAAGTTGCTCTGTGTGGTTCACATCAATGCAGGCTCAAACAGATAGTGTGTGAGAGTGTGCGTGTCAATCTTGTACACAATGTTAAATGCTAATGTCTAATGCATCTATGTATCGAAGTAATGTGGTTTTGCTTGTAACAAATGTGACAATTCCTTGCTCATCCTGCAGTTTGTCGGGTGTTGTGGAATGCTGTCGGCAGAATAATGGGCTTTTGTACCTGGGAACTTGTTGAGCAGCAGCTCCACAGAGCACACATTGAGGTCTAGCTGGTCCACATGGTGCTGGCTGAAGTAACCAATCTTCAGGTTCCTGAGAAAGAACACACCCCACTATTTACACAGAGGACCCTGAACACACACACACCCACTCACTCAGTCACAGTCACTCACTCTCAAACACACACACACACACACACACACACTTGTGTCATTTACCCAGACATACACAGACAAGACCGAGACATCCAGTGACCTATTTGTGTACACACTGTGGTGAACCTGTGTGGAATCCTGGGTGTCGGTGCTCACCTGTGGGCTTGTCGAATTCCATCGACGGGTGTCAGCTCACCCAGCAGCAGCTTCAACAGAGTGGATTTCCCCGCGCCGTTCTCTCCAACCTGAGAGAGATGGAGAGATGGCAGAGAGGCTCAGGCAAACCAATGAATGGCATCACAGTAAAATCTTCACCGGTGTTGCCAGACACACACCCACACATGCCCCTGCTATGGTTAAAGCTCATGCAAATTGGTATACACATTTCTTAGCATTTTCATGCCTGCAAAGTGTCAAAGATGCTAATGGACCTTAGCTATAGCTGTGCACCCAATGCTCCTACACATTTCAAACATTCAATGCTTGTTTAGTGTTTGCATGACTTTACACTGGTGTTTACAGTGGGCGACACTATCAGTACAGGCTACAGTATTTGTAGTGGCACATGAATGCTACGATAGCTGTTCTAGTTCTAGTTGTAGTAACAGGACACTGGCACTATTATAGTCAGTGGTAGAAGTTCAGGGCTATACAAGCATTAGCAGTTGTAATTCAAATGTTGGATTATCAACATCATCGCCAGTAGCTGTAATTTCTCTGCTTATATAAGCATTAGTAACTCTAGTAAGATTAGGAGTTTGCAGTAACAGAAGTAGAGCAGCAGCTGAATGCTGACAATTCAGGAACTGGCAATACCAGTGCTGGTAAGTCTGGTGGAATTGTGAATATCAGTGGCAACTGTGGCTACGATGATAGCAACAGTGTGAAACCATGGCTGTTTGGTGGTATTCATAAATCAGCAGACAAACGTTGCCCATATCCTTGGCAGTAGGTGGTTGTGGTAGAATTGGCACCAGCAGTTATCTGTAGCATGGTGCCCACAGCCGATGTGAGGTATCAGCGGGTATGATAGCAACACTGGCGGTTTCTACACCAGCAGCTCTGGGATAAAATGGCGGTGCCACTGGTGGTAACCATGGTAACAACGGCAAGAGCAAGATGGTGGCAGCTGAGTTTAAGATCAGTCTGTCAGAGCATGCATCTATGTAAAACAGAGACATCGCTGTAGGCATGGCGCCTCCGAAGGTGTACGTACGATGCAGATTCGGACTCCAGGTCAGCGGACACACATAGACCGGTGAAGAGTCGCTGGCCTGCGGTGTAGTAGAACTCAACCTCGTCCAGCTGCAGCACCGGGGGTGACAGCTTCTCAAAGTTATCTGGGAACCTGAGCCAGGACAGGCAGACAGAGCAAGATAAAGATAACCAATGAGTTTATGGAGCAGGCTGAGAGTAAAACACACACCAAACACACAGACACACAAAAGCACATAAAGGCATGCAAATGCACACAAAGACACAAAACATACAACATACAAGACATCCCTCACCGTAATGTAACTTCAGACTCCTTCTCAATCGGTTTAAGTTCAGGGCTATATGATACAGAACAGATAAAAAATATGACATCAATTCATATGCATATAACACAAAAGCACTAGCATGACTTAAAAGCACACAGCTGACCATGTGATCAAGTACAGAATGTCAATTGACTGTCTAATGAATTGATCAAAGAAACTGATAAACAAATGGATGAAGGTGGAGAAGAATTCACTCACAGTTTCTCAAGCAGCTTGAGTTTGCTCTGCACCTGCGCAGCCCTATTAGCGTTGTACCTGAACCTGTCAATGAACACCTGAGAGGAACAGAAAGGGGCGAGAGGGGGAGGGAGGAGAAAGAGAGGAAGAATCAGTTTATTAAATAACCGATGTATGTTTCCTTTGATGCAAGATGAAATTACCTTTAATTCATTGCGATGGACCTTTTTTTGCTACACTTATTGAGCGTTGGAGTCCCAGGGAGGACAGGGCAGTCATGCTGTAGTGATGAGCCGCTCAACTACTGACCAGGATTTAAAAAAGGTGGAAGAGAAGCATGTTGGCAAAAACATGATCAAATAGCTAAATGTCATGTAATTGGACAAAATTAGTATTACAGTGATAATACAAAGCAAATATTAGGGCATGGGTGCACCCGCCAATACCTATGTTTGTGAGAGCACATGCAGATAAGTGTGTAAGAGCAGGGGTGTGCGTGTGTGTGTGTGTATAATACCTGGATGTGCTCTCTGTACTGAAGCTGTGCTTCATACTCCCTCTGCTGATTCTTCAGACGGTCCTCCTTCGTCTTGACAAAGTTCTCATAGTCGCCACGGTAACTCTCCAGCCGCTGCGAGTGCAAGTGGATGATGTCCGTCACCACGGCATTCAGGAAGTTCCGGTCGTGGGACACCACCAGGATGGTTGACTGCCACGTCTGTGAGACACAGGAGATGAGACTGGGTGTGCCCTGTCATTCTGCTCTGACACTTACACAACCCGAGAGAGAGTGTGTGTATGTGTGTGTGTGTGTGTCCAAATGTGCATCAATGAACAAACATGGATTGTAGCGGTTAACTGTGGGTGTGAATGGAGGTTATGCATTGATATTTGACAGTAAGGTGCTGATGGTGTAAATACCTGTAGATAATTCTCAAGCCAAAGAATAGCTCTAACATCCAACATGTTGGTGGGCTCTGAAAGAGAGAGATGAAAGGAAGAGAGTGAGAGACCAAGACAAAGACAGGGCTGGTGTGTGGTAAGATTATTTTTTATATTAAAACAAAAAAAAAAAAAAAAACAACACCAACAGAATAGCATAAACTCAGGTATAAGCAGGGATTTCCACATTTTATTGTCTTCACTCTCTGTGTCATCTTCTTTCATGTTTGTGAATTATTCATCTACTCACCATCAAGAAGCAAAAGATCCGGCCTAAAGGAAGAGGAAAGACTCGTTAGTCACACAATCAGCTGAGAGACCCTGAGTCAGAGATTCTGTGCTTAAGGGGAAGAACAGAATCAGAAGAGAGAAGAAAGAGAGACGGAAGGTTGGGAGGAAGGAAAAGGTGGGACAGAGGCAGTAGCACAAGCAACAGGGGATTGTGGGAGCTTACTTGGCAAAGAGAGCCCTGGCCAGCGCTAACCTCATCCTCCATCCTCCGGAGAACTCCCTGCAGTAGGGAAAATAGCGTTTAGCTCAGTTGTAATGGAGCTTTACTGGCAGGAAGGCAATATTTTGTTGGCAAAGTCAATGAGTACATTAACAACTACAAGTACATTAGCAACTACGTGGGCAACAACAAATCATGTACTTGTTGGTGTCTATGCACTTATAAGTTCATAATTCACTTTCATGGACACGCATCAGTCTTTTTTCCACATACAGACATCTACCACTCACAACCATTATGTGTACCTACTTGGTTGTCTGCTGTTGCATTTTGGGAGAAAACCCCAAACCTGCCAGGATGACTGAGGCTCTGAAGAAAATAATACATGGAAGGAGTGAGAGAATGAATCAAATTCATCTAGAAAATGTTCCAAACCACATGTGTAACACATTCAGGTCTACCTGGCAGGCGCCTTGTCTGCCTCAATCTCCTCCAGTTTGGCATAAATCTCTGACAGCCGAACAGATTCCAGACCATCCGCCCTGAAATGGCAAGACAGATAACTTACTTGACTTTTCTTATTCATCTTTCAAAAACAAGCAAGAAAAAGAATTCCTATTGAAATAAAATTTTGGACACGTAAGTTCCACATTACAACACTTGGTGGCGCCAAACAACTCATATTATGGATGGAAAGTCAAGAACAGACAAAAAAAACGATACTTTACAGATCTGCAGTGGTGATAACGTACCAGGCAGTCTGGCACCCCCTTGTGTATGGAACACGTCTCCCTGCAGAGTCAGGTGGCGCTCTCACATATATGTGTTAGGCCAATGTTATACTTGCGAGTACGCGCCAGTCCGCATGACATAAATTTTGTCATTAGAGAGCATGCGCAAGTCTGTGTGTGGATGTCTGTGTACCCTCCAATTTTTTGTGCCACTACGCTACAAGGGCACCAACTGCTCATGCGCTGGAAAACAAAGACTGGGAACCAATGGATCGCGTCTTCCAAGCGGACTAGAAAGTAGTATAATAAGAACAACTATGTGTCCGTGGTGTTTGCAGCTGTCCGTGTGCACGTCCGCAAGGGAGTATAACCAAGCCCTTACTCCATAAGCTTTGCTTTTGTCAGTTCATAAGTGGGGTTGAATCCCAGTGTGTCACACACCCACCACAGGGCCCCGGCACTCACGTTCCATTGGATATGCGGGCGTTGAGCTGTCGCTCCTCGGTCAGCAGGCCCTCGCGGACAGTGTCGCTCTCCAGCACGCTCTGCAGTGCGGGCGTGTCGTCACCCGCCACTTCCTGCTCTACGTGCAGGATGGAGATATGTGCCGGGACACGGAGGCTGCGGCTCGCCAGCATCTTCAGCAAGGTGGTCTTCCCCAGCCCGTTCCGCCCAATCAGGCCGTAGCGACGCCCGGAGGCCAGCGACAGCTCCGCCCCCTGCAGTAGAGACCTGAACAAACCCACCAGAGGTCCTGAATTTCTCAAATGCACACTCACAAAGCAGCAGCAACACACTGACTGAAACACAGGAGGGATCTAGAGGGTTCCAAAGGAGAGGAAAAGTCTCAGAGGGGCCATCTTCACAGACTTTTACATATGTGCAGGCTCTTTTTCCACTCACCGCTCCCCAAACGACACGTCAAAGTTCTCGATGCGGATGTCGTAGCTGCGGTTCTTCCCAGACGAGTCAACGCGATTGTCCTTTTTGCTGCTGGCCTGACTGGCCGACGCCTCCTCTAAGACTCTGCCAAAAGGAAGGAGCACCACTACCCATCAGTCACCTCACCAGCTATATAAATTACCCATGTACCACTTCACCAGCACTGTCACTACACTGTCAAGGCTTCACCAATGGCAGTGAAACTTATTTGTGCAACAATATCAACTTGATTCATTGCATATCGATTGATGTTATGCGATTTGGATCAAATGGAAATTACTGCAAGAAAATGTCCAAAGGATGACAGATAGGCATTTCAAACCTCCAAAATATCAGAAGTGAAAACTGGAGTTTTACTAAGGTTTGGAGAGATCTTCTGGTAAAAAAGGCAAATGGCAACATTATAAAATGACCATCATCAAATTGCTGAGGATTAAGTTGTCATTTTTTTTTCTTTACACAATGGCAGGATGAATACAAAGCATATTTCCAAAATCATCCATCGTCCTTGTTATTCATTTTCAATAAACATTCACCCAACCTTGATCATTTTTACTTGGTTTTTAGTAGTTTTCACAATTAGAAATCATTGGACCTTGTAAATAAATTATAAACCTGGTACCAACCTGTGGCCATTCTTTATTATTTCAGTAACAGGCTGACTGTAATAGTGTATTAACGATGGTAACTTAAAACAGAATTTTAACACATTCTGTTTTAACGCATGTATACATTTACATCAGAGTCAAAAGAATTGAGTTAAGTATTGTACCACAATGGGATGGTTGTTTAATAAGAGGTTAGAGGGGAGACTACAGGAACCCCATATCATTGAGTGAACTTCTAGTAACAACATAAATCAGGAACTTCTCTAGCCATGAGTAACTTTTAGGCAATGCGTGCTTCATGGCAGAGACAAACTAGGAGAAACTAATTTAGGAATAAAGAGAGTAAATAACAGAGTCTCACAATGGGCTGGCGCTTTTCTGTGAGTCCCTCTCAGTCCGCCTTTCATGTTTGGCCTTCAGTTTGGCCTCAGCCTTCTCCAGCTTTTTGGCATCCACAGTCTGTGGGGGGAACGAAGGAGACATACGGTTATATTCTCAGGCAGACATGGATTCCGTCTCAACCTGCCTGTCATTCCAGAACATTCTTTGGCTCCAGTGGAAGCAGAAGACGTGCACTTACTGTGCTCTGGCCTCGTTTGACCATCCAGATGCCTTGGACATCCTTACAGGCAGTCACTGTGTGTTTTGGGGGAAGAGGTCAGAAGGGGGAGAGGAGGAAACAGTGCAGAGAGGGAAGAGTGATCTTTAAATTATTCTGGATTACAGGAATAGACCAAACACACAATTCCGCTTAATTCAATCAACATGTATTTACAGACAGCATGACTGGAGACAGGAGAGGGGAGAGGAGAGAGATGCTGTCCTACCGCAATCTGCAGAGATCTGAGACAACTGCACTGGAGCGTCCAGGAGCATCTGCTTCTGTTCAGGGTGGCAGTTATTACTGAAGGGACAGACATGGTTATTGCCAGTGGGAAAAGGACAGAGACTACAACTGTAACTGATATGGCAGAGAAGAGCTTAATCTAGATGGCTGAACAGACTGGCTATTTCTGTGGCATGGAAGCACAGTCAGGTGAAACAATTGTTAGAAAATGGGGGGGAGTTTCCCGTTGAGGACAGAGGTAGGTGTATTGTTTATGAGCTCGTGTGAAAGAAATGTGCTTACAGCTTCAGGGTGTTAAACATTTGCAGGCAGATGTCTCGGATATCCTCCTCGTTCTTGCTGTCGGCTGAGACCTCTTGGAGGACTCCTCCGATCGCGTCGAACACCTCATCCTCATCCTCAAAATCCCCTCCACCAGAATCCAGCACACCTAAGCACAGACGCAGACACAATTCCATCATGTTAAAATACGAAGCCGAGCCCAAAATATCGATACGGCTGTAATCAAAATGAAGCCACATCCGCTGTCTGACGTTCAGAGCACGGGCTAACTAGAATTGACACACAAAATCAGTTTGTATGACAGAGGAGGGCAGTGTGGGTCCACTGGTCAGCCCACACCAGCAACCTAAAACCGGCACGGATGTAAAGAAATCACTGATGTTAAAGAGCACAAAATCAACATGACAATTCCAGCAAACAAATGAAATTAGCTAATGGAAAATACCTAACGTACGCTACCTATATTCTCAACTGTGCCAGAATCGTTTATCCGCGTTCAATTCAAATACACGTTAGATAACTGGATATCAGAGAAGCTACCAAAATCTGAATACGTTTCCTTTGGGGGGTGCAATTTGGCTCTTCCCCCTTTGCTTTGCCTTCGGTAAGCTAACATGAGCTAAGGGGAAAACTAGCTTCCCATTAGCTTGCTACAGTCTTTCTCTGACTGGTCAGTCATTTACAGTAAAACTTCTGATATTGAATCTGTTTATCTTTTTGTCAAAATATCAGTACACATGGTGGATAAATAGCGATTTTTCATCATAGCTTCATAGGTCTTACCTGTGATATAATCAAAGACTTCGGTGTCAATTTCAGGAAACTCGCTTTTAAGAATATCCACGTATGTCGCCATGATACACCGGTCCAGTCCGCAAGATACGCGCATGTGCTCACAGCAAAATGCGTTTCCAGGTTTAGAGCATCTTGGGAATTGTAGTGTTCCTGCTGTATTTTTGCATAATCAAATACGTTTGCCTTTATAACTTGGTCGTTTTAGGTTAATAAATTATTAACAACTTTACATTTATGAAACCTCAGTCTTTCTTTATTTATTTTTTAGGATCTCTCTTTATGTTTATGCTTTTATTTAATAACCCATGCTGAACTAGAGCTCAAGACACGCTGGCCTCAGGAATGAACTCACTGGCTTGCGGGTTTTGTAGTTTTTATTTTTAACTAGCGACAGCGGCCCGAAAGTGACAGATAGAGGGACAGCTGTTGCCGTTAAAAGGCGGGGGAATGTGAGTCATTCCTAAAATATGCACCTTCCTTAACTCGAGTATTTTAGTTTGCTAAAATTCGCAAAATAGGCTATGTATGTAGCCTCTTTTATTGTGGTAATTCAGGATTCTTTTCAATGTACTCCACAGATTGAAAATGAAATGAATCTCACATTTGTGCCATTCTTAATGACTTCATGATGGGGATTTAAGGTGTATACTATCGTTATTCAAAGCTCCAAATATCTATAACAGTCACGCATCATGTGTGTTTCATATCCTTTTTCACATTTAAAATAGCGATGATTACAGTGTTGCTGCTGGCTTGCAGTCAGATAATAAAGTAGCTCATTAATAATGATTATAATCCTGTGTCTTTTTTAGTGTTTATGTATTTTTTAAAGTCTGTTTATTTGTCAGTGTTCAGATCACTTTGTTTTAACAATATTAGTTGTTTATTTTGAGGTTTTGATGATTTTATGAGTATTTTTAAACATATTGTGATCCACTTGTCTTTCTCTGTCTACTGCATAACCACCGTTAATTTATTTATTACACAACCCTGTCTTAGTTTTCTAATGGGATGCACATTTTCACAGTAACTTTGAAGAGTCTCTGTTTGACAGGGAAATACTTGTTTTTAACTCAGAAATCAAACTGTATTTGACAAGTCAGTATGATAAAAGTGAGGTAGAAAAATCATTACTTCATTGGAACTGTGTTTTGATAAATCAGTGTCTGTCGTTCGAGATGACGACATTCAAATCTCAGCACTTTGATGTCCCCGTCCCGTCAGTTGTTGCTTTCTGTAAACGCGCAAGCTCAGTGCCCCTACTGGCCGGTGCTCCGTCCTTTACCTCAGACTGCCCTTAGTAGCTGCGCACGCGTGTGACTACCCGACTGGTTGTGTGGAACAGAGACGGTGGGAGTTAGCTGTGTAATGGCGGCCTCGGTGTTGCTGTCTGCTGAGAGCCCGGGACCCACTTTTGCGGTCGGCAGTACCGGTTTGCCAGGAGCCCCCGGTAACGGGCCAGGGGCAGCGGGACCCGCCTCTTGGAACCGTTCGCTGGACAGGGCTTTGGATGAAGCTGCGGCCACCGGGTGCCTGAACCTCAGTGGCAGGAAACTGAAGGAGTTCCCGAGAAGCGCCGCCAACCACGACCTCTCAGACACGACCCGGGCCGGTATGCAACAATCTGGGGCCGGGAAAAGGGTTAGAGGAGGTCCGGGATTGGTGAATTACACTCTCAGGCACTTGCTTATTCGTGAAAAAGCAAAGGCTCCTTCGGTGGACAGTTATCTAGAGGTGGTTAGCCAGTTAACTGTGATGTGTTGGGCAACTAAGTAGACACGAACTAACGATAAATTTTATTGATAGATCCAAGCTAGTAAACACGGGTGTGAGAGGGGCTGACACACACTGTACGTTTTAGGGGGGTGGGGGTGCACTCAAAGTTATGCAGCTCCTAACGAGGTTATGATTAAAATGTGTTATAGCTTTCTAACAAACTGAAATATGTATAAAATACACAGAAATACAGCACTAAGTTTTTTTGGGAAATATTTAATGTGGTGAGCAGAGAAGTCACATTCGGGATTTAATAAAATCTTGTCGCATTAGTATTTTTGCAGTTATCAGTAAATGACCAAGCTTGCTACATACCACCATGTACAGCTAAACCGCCCTTTGTGTTCATGCTTTCTGTGTGCGTGTGAGTGAGTGTTTTCATGAGGATTCTGTGCTGAAAATCTCCGCCGGTTTGCTCTAAATATAACGGCAGGACATTAGCTGTCCATTGATTGTAATTTGCGTATCGTGTCCGTGTCTGAACACTCAAAACACTGTACCACATTTCACGCCTAGCTATATTTGTTTTAATGTTGTTTGAAAAGACAGAGGTACGGTATCATGGTGGCATTTTTTTTGTTGTGACATTAACCATGCCGCGTGTGTACAGATGTTGAGTTACTGTGACAAGCAAAGGGTTGGGGCTTTGACAGTCCGTTATACATTCCTGAATTCTGCTCTACTCGCGTCTTCCTCATATACAGACACACATACACACACACAGAGGGCTTTGTACTGTGTTCTGAGCATGTATGTCGGTGTCCTTGGGCTCTGAGCAGGGTGTTGAGTGTGGTCTGACCTCAGATTTTGCACCCATGTTAATTATTAAGTCTTCAATTATGAATATGTGCTTGTGTGCGATTGTGAGTAAATCAGGCATTACTTAACAATGCTTTGCCTGTTTTTCCCCAATTACCACATTTCCTGTTATGACATGAGTCTCACCAGAGACTTGAACATATGACCATCTGGTCCATTTTAGGTCCCTCGCCTCCCTTACTGTGTTGTTCTTCTGCTGTCTGATTGTATGTAGGTCAGTGAAATTCATATGTTGTATTGATCATCGGTGACCCTTGCTGCACAGCAGCTGTTTTAGGGTCAGCCTGTCTGTCACTGACTGTCAGATGGACAGACGGACTAGTAGAGGTAGGGAGGAGAGAGGAAGGATAGCTTATCAGGAATGGGGAGAGATGATGGGTGGAGTGAAACTGACAGATATTATCAGGAAAGGGGAAGGAGAGGGAAGGGGGTAGAGTGAACAGATATTGTCTGATGGAGAGGGAGGAGTAAATACAAGCTGATCTGGACGATCTGACAGAGGCAGGAAGCTCTTGGAGTGATGTTGTGATGGGCTTAATGCTGGATATGGCTGTGTAAGAAGGCTTATCAAAGGCAGATTAAAGGGAGAGAGTAGGACGGGGATAATGAGATGAACAGGGACCGAGTGGGAGGGATAGTGTTAAAAAGAGAGGTGGTATTAATTGCTGAAAGATGTGTACAGACTGGGTGAGGGCAGAGCTGTTTCTCCCTGCACACAGGGGCACCCTTGTGTTTACCAGTATGCACGAATCACGATGTCACATGAAGGTAATGATTCATTTTACTATCTGAGCCAAACTGCAGAGTGAGAATGATAGTACAGCTTTGGAGAGAGTGAGAGGTTCAAACACACATGCATGTACACACACACACGCAAACAAACAGAATACAAGATGAATTGCTGTTGCCTTAGATGTAGTTTATCTGTACCCAAGGCAAGCTGGAGTTGGCTTTATCTTTTGTCATCTTATATGGCTTATAGCTCACAATGCAGCACAGAAATGTATCTCATGATATCAGTAGCTCATGCTAGGAAATTCAGCAAACGTCTCCATCCCACGCTGTATGCCAGATCCAGATAAAATCATTCACTGTCATCTCCTTGTCTTGATTTTGTCAAAACAAAAAAGAAAAAAAGCACAAGGATTTCTTTTTACAACCTACAGTCAGCTTGTCCTACGCTTTTGCAGGCGTTTGGTTCCGATGCAAACAAGTGAGAAAGGCGAATGCAGGGTGTGCCATGAAGTTTAGCCACGGTGCTCTGGAGTTAGCATCGCATGAACAGTTGGTGTGGCTCCCAGTCCCTGCTGAAACAGACACGGTCTTCTTGGGTTGCATTGGAATTACCAGCAGAGGTGGTTGAGTGGAAACCTGGCTGTACTGACATGTAGAATAAGTGCCTGCAAATGTGTGGAATATGTGATCTGGAAGGCAAAAGACAGCCTTTGAGAGCCTGGCAGAGAGCTGCTGAGATCCCTCTACTGCAGACAGACACAAACAATTTCTGTTATATAATTGTGATTTAGTTCCATGTATATTAGGATGATGGTCTGTGTGTGTGGCTTTGTGTGTATGTGTGTTTGTGCAGTGATTTAGGGCTATCCTATGCACTGAGAGTCTTGGCTTGGAGCACATTGATGAGTCAGGGTCTGTCTGAGCTCTGTTCCTGAGACTGTCCTTGTGTGTGCTTGGGTATGCATGAATTTGTGTATTTATAAGTGTGTGTGTGTGTGTGTGTGTGTGTGTGTGTGTGTGTGTGTGTGTGTGTGTGTGTGTGTGTGTATGCTTGTGTGTGTTAATGTGCATGCCCCTGCATCTCTCTTGCTTTAGGCCCTTTGCAGATCACTGTGTTGTCTGTGTACTATGAGGAATTGGAGCGCACAGTCATTGCTCTGTGTGTGTGTGTGTGTGTGTGTGTGTGTGTGTGTGTGTGTGTGTGTGTGTGTGTGTGTGTGTGTGTGTGTGTGTGTGTGTGTGTCTGCGTTGTTCAGTTTGCCCCCAAAGCAACACCAGAGTCCACAGTTGGCATCTCAGAGAGAGAGAGAGAGAGAGAGAGAGAATGTGGGGGAAATAATGCAAGGATGCACTCTGCTGAAGCTGCTCTCTGGACTCCTTCCTTCCCCTCACCAGTAGTCTGATGCTGTGTTAATGCTAAGGGCTGTTTCATGGAAACTCAGCTCATCAATACACATTTAAGTTTTCGTAAACAGGATAGCCCTACTGCATCTAACCACATTATCCCTTGGGCTTCCCCCTCTTTGTCCTTGCAAAAACTAATTGAAAACTATGGAACATTAGGATTCCTATTTGGGATTAATATGGTTGTCTCCTTTGTATTCAGTAGCAGATGAAGACAAATGTAGCTATCTCTTGTATTTATGATTGAATGACTGTTGTGTCATCATGTTGTATATCAGTATGAGTTCCACAGGGGTTACTGAAAGGCTTGTTATGTCCTATTTCTGATCATACATCCAGTGTTTTCTTATGAAACAGAAGCTGGGGCACACCAAAGAACTGATGAAGCAAGTGCTGAAATACAGCATAGTTGTATGTTTGTCTTCTGCGTACTTCCTTGTGCATAAATTGAATGGTACTTCACTCACAATATATGTGTTTCATTATTACCTGAGATTGCTCAGTGAGTGCTCAGGTTTTATCTTGTCAAACCTTTTAAGAATTGGTTTTGTCCTCCTCTAGCTATTCAGTTAAAATGGCTGACCAGTTTATGATAACTGCAGCAACTGATTTAGGCAGAACAGTTTGTTAGGGCTTTGTAGGCTACCTCCTGGCCATAGAGAGAAGTGTCTGTCCCAATGCACACCTATCTAGATTAATTCACTTCACCCCTTCTGCCTGGACACATTAACAGTCTACACCTGGCGTGGTTGTGTGTTTGTTCATGCAAACACATATGTGTGTGGAGCGAGAGCATTCCCCATCTGTACGAGGAACACAACAGAAGACTTTTAGAAGACAGTGAGTGATAAAAGGCTATAGTTGTTCTAATGCAAGAGCCATGTCTCTCTGCTTTTTTCACTGACATTTTAAACTGTGATCACATTTATTAAAGATGAGCTGTTCCAGACTTCACAAAACAAAATTGAAAATGTTGACCTTGTTCCCACTTCCCGAATTATTACCTACAAAAGTATTTTCAACGGAAAACTGTCGTGCCTCCTCTGTCACGCACACAGCGATTCTCAGCATGATAATAGGTGCTAACAACCTTTCTCACTACCTGCTTCTAGCAGGACAGAAAATGACGGTTGTCACTCCTTTTATGATCATGCTGTGCATGAACATGAGCGTAAGAGGGGCAGAAAGGGGAACCCACAGCTGTATTTAGATATTGTAGAGAGACACCTCTGAGAGGCAGACAGAGGAGGCTGAGCAGATCAGCATTAACCAACAGGAGGAGAGAGCCATTGTGAGCCTCTCACTCTGTGATGGAGACAGCTGGAGGAGGGGAGGAGGCAAGGAACAGGGGGATTTAAAGAAAGGGAAAAGCAAGTGAGTGAAGGGGGGTAGCTGAGCTCTATGGAGGAGGAGACTCTTTCTTGGGCGCTGTTGATATAGCAGAGTTCATCTCCTGTGGTTCCAGGCCCGCCGTGCTTTTGTTACCGTGTGCATGCTCGCCTGCCTGCCTCCCTGCCTGCACGTGTGGCGGTCTCTCAGTTACGTGCAGTGCAGTGAATCTTGGCCATTGTGTTTGTCTTTTTTTTTTTTTTTTTAACAAAGGCCCTCTGACCAAAGACGGTCACGGCTGGTGTGGAGCTACGGAGGGGTGTCGCCGTCTGTCTCAGGTGTCCCGTCTCAGCGTCGGCAGCTCAGCCTCTGCAGCTGTGGTGGGCTGGTCACGCAGAGCATGTTTGTGTTTTGGGGAGAGCCCAGCGGATGGAGCAGACGCTGCTGAGAGAAGCACTTCCTGCATCCCGGATCCCACTCACAGCTGCATGGATAAATATAGACGGGCTGGAAAAGCCATCACTGAGTGCAGTTATCTCCACAGCAATGGACTGTGGACTGTGTAGCATATACACTCATGCTTGTGCATACAAATACATGCACAAACACTTACACGTGCGCACAAGTATGTGTTAGATGGAAAACAGTCGTGCCACACACGTGCGCACACTTCCACACATACTTGCATACAGACTCGCATACAATCACGCAGATATGTAAAGACACATTCACATATGTGTCCATATATACACACAAGACACAAACGCTTAGATTTGCGTACCCATACAGACATTTGCACACACAAACACAACCACAGGCACCACAATTGTGTGTATAAGCTCTAACTGGTATACATTGCAATGCAAAAACACATTTGGGTATACATGCAGTACTCTCGGAAAATAAAGAGGAGGTTCACATAGAAAGTTTAACTTGTCTCTCTCACAGCTTTTTCGTTTGTGCTTAACAAAATCAAAAGGCATTAAGTTCATTGTTGAGGGCAAATTACTACTTAATTTTTTAATGAATTTGACCTGGGTGAATGCCCCAAGAAAACCATTTCATATGCTTTAATTTGGGTGATTATGAAAATTAACCTCTAAAATTAATACTGTCCTTTCCACTGTTATGCCTATTGGAGACAAGTCTTGAAAAATTCATCAGAGATTTCAACCATTTCGCCAAACGCACAGGCAGAAACATTTTCAAACATTTATGCATCTCTAGAATAATGATATGAATCTCTGATAATTTTTCTTATGCGTCTAGCTTGTAGACCATTGGTAACTGTCTTCATCGATGTATTTTGTGTGTCTGTATTTTGCTGTTGTTTATGCGTCGCAACCTAAGCTGTGCGTGGTTGAATCGTGGGCCTTTATTTGCAGTGTGCAGTATACATTCATTTTTACATGGTGCGGTGAGGTGAAGATGCACAGATGTATCTAGATTGAGCCAGTCCTTTCCTGCCACAGCCCTGTTCTCAGAGTGTGATCAACTCTTGTCTCATAAACATCACGTGGTCCAGTTGTATTTTCCCATGTATTGCCCCTTAAAAAGGCCTTATCATGTGCTGACAAAGGATATTGAGTGAAAGTAGCTCAGAAAGTGTTGCTTTCTGTAAGATCACTAAGGGAAAGCTATTCTATTCTATTCCATTCTATCACACTAAATGCATGTGACAGTCTACAGTCCAATAACATATGCCACTGTATCAGTGTTTTGTGTATGTTTCCATAATGAGCTTCAGTAATATTTTACTGCACGTTCAGGCTTTATTACTTTATTAATCAAGACCAGCACAAGTTCAGTTCAGGGAGGAGGAGATCTTGTCTTTTGGTGGGAAGATACAACCCTGTAGACATGGACTCTTGGAGCAGTGTCTTCCTGCTCCATGTCTGCTGGCACTGTGTGCTGTAGATTAGCTGTAGTGCAAATGGAGGGGTCCCCAGCTGTGCCGCTTTGCTGAAAGAACACGAAGGTAGACTCTCATCGCTGTGTTAAACTGCACTGACAGGCTCACTGCGTCACTGTGCTTCAGCGGTACCTTATACGCACAGAAATATCGGTCACCCTACCTGTGGTATTTATACATGCCTTGAGAGAGACCACTGTCTGCTGGGGGCTGAGTGGAAGGTGCTCATGTTTTCTCCGTTTCTCTTCATGTCTCTGTAAAAATATGTGTCTATTTATAACAGCGGTTGTCTGTTGTTGCTGTGAATGTTTCTGGTGTTTCTGTCACACATGTTTTTTTTTTTTCTTTTGCAAGTATTACAATGTTTTTCACTGAGTGTGAGTGAGCGAATGTGAGTGAATGTGAGAGTGAGTGTGATGAGCCTTTAAATGGGTTCTCTGAGTTTTTACCATTTCTTCATCACCATGCATAGTAAGCTTTTGTAGTGGCAAATACAAATAGTGGTACTTCACAGTTGTGATAAGAGGTTTCAGTCTGTCTGTGTGTGTTTTTATTGAAGAGATTTTAATTGACAGCAGTTTTTTATTGAACTACTTGCAGTCTGTACATTGGGATATTGCATTCTAACTAGGTAGTTAACCAGGACCAAGCTTAAATACCACTTCAGTTGTTGGATAGTATCAATAGTGAGGCCAACATTAACACCACTACGTCAGTTGGCTGTGGTGGGTCTTCTGTCAATTCTTGCTACTGATCTACCAAGCACATCCTTTCCCCAAAAGAGCACCACTTAAGAATATAAATTTAAGCTGTTTTTCATATTAAATGGGTCACCAACACATGGAAACTAAAGCTGCAGTGAAAATCTAACCAAGTTAGACAGACCCAAGCTAGTTAGACAGATCCAGCTGTTGCTGGGGTCACCTTGGTGCAGTTTGGCTCAATGCACTTTTTTGCCTCAGTGATTAAAAAGTCGTCTGACTCGTTCCCCTTCCTCTCTGGGTCCAGACCTGTCCCGGAACCGGCTGCCAGAGCTCCCTGTGGAGGTATGCATGTTTGTGTCCCTGGAGAACCTCAACCTCTACCAGAACTGCCTACGCTCGCTGCCCGACAGTCTGCTCAACCTTCAGGCCCTGACGTATCTCAACATCAGGTAATGTACCTAATTTCTGAATGCCTTAATTTTACAATCATGGTCATTTCATCAAAGAAATTTAAGGGTGCAGTTGCACTGCCCCTCAATCGAGCAGAATCTGCAATCTCTGGCCTCCAACGAATATACTGCACTTGCCACCCCATATCATGTACATGTGGAGGTCCGTCTGATCACTGAAACATCCACCTGATGCAGTGCTGGCTCTCATTGGTTTAGAACTGGGCCCATGTTTACTTCATGCTCTCATGTGATTGGCTGGAGGCTAGAGTGGGGCATTCAGCTGTCTCGTCAAGTGTCACTTACTGCACAGCACAGACCTCTGATTATTGACAGAGAAAGTTATAGTGATGAACTGGGCCTAGAGAAACAAGTGGAAATCCAGATTAGGGGAAGAATAAAACAGGCTGGATAATAAAACTTGGCTCCAGAAATATGATGAAAAGGAAAGGAAATATTCAGGTTTATTGATGTCCTAATAATAATTTCTTATGACTCATGTGTTATCCCAGTGAGTGTTGGCAGCTGAAATTCAGGTTTGACTGCAGAATGGATACCTTTGCAGATTATTTGTTGGCAAAATACACTTGCTGTATGATTCCACTTTTGTAGTGATTCATGCATGTCTTACTCCAGTTTTCAGTGTTTGTAATGAACAGAAAAGATTCATAGTTACCCCTGCCTGTACAAGGAGCCTCATTTATTCCGTACTCTTTCCTTTATTTGAACCCCCTTTTTCTCTCTTGCTCTCTCTCCTCCTCTACCTTTCTTTCTCTCCCTCCTTGTATCCTTGTTTCCTACTTTTCCCCTCTCCCTTCATTCATCATTTGCATCACTCCTTCTCTCTCCAGTCGGAACCAACTAACCACCCTACCGGTCCCAGTGTGTAGCCTGCCTCTCAAGGTCCTGATCGCCTGCAACAACAAGTTGGTGTCTCTGCCTGAGGAGCTGGGCCAACTGCGGCAGCTCACAGAACTGGTGAGTCACAGCATTTATTAAACTCCGTCCACACTCTACCAACAGGAGAATTTCTCACTGCTCAGAGAATATATTTACACTGCACTGCGGGTATACTGGAACGCTGTCTTAACAGTGCATTGTTACACCGTGCTGATAAATACATTGTTGAGCTGCACTGAGGTGCACTTTTGCATTCTAATGAGGACGTGGTGTTGCGTTGTCCTGAAGACATCGCTCTGTTTTTTGGGGGATGTGCTGGTCTGGAGGAGCAGAACACCCCGCCACTCTTTTTCACTGTGTCTCCCTCTCCTTGTGCCAGGATGTGAGCTGCAATGAGATCCAAACGTTGCCGCCCCAGGTGGGCCAGCTGGAGGCATTACGGGACCTCAACATCCGCAGAAACCACCTGGCACGTCTTCCCCCAGGTGGGTGCCGACTCCTGACTCTGGCCTGAGGATCTCAGAGCTGTCCACTCAGGGCCCCTCCTTTCCCATTGGTCAATCCCAGCGCTCCCCCATCCCCCCATCGAGCTCTCAGTACAGGCTGTCTCAAGCAGCATGCCATCACAAGGCAGTCACTCCAGGGCCAGCGGGTTCGAAAGGGAAAGGAATCTATGCCATGCTGTAAATCATCATGGGACCAGTTTTTTTTTTTTTTTTTTTTTGCACTGATGTCATGTTGATGTTCACACACACAGAGCTGGCTGAGCTACCGCTGGTGCGTCTGGATTTCTCCTGCAACAAGGTGACGTCCATCCCGGTATGCTACCGCAACCTGCGGCACCTGCAAAGCATCGTTCTCGACAACAACCCCCTGCAGAGCCCCCCCGCACAGGTAACTGCTCCCTCAGTCACCCGTCTGCCCCCACGCTCACACACACACACACACACAGGAATTTCAATATGGCCTGTACACCCACGCAGGCGCTGTATCAGATATACAGAGCCCAGCGGCAGAACCGTGCCTTATTAAAAGCGAAACGCTTTGTGTCACATCCAAGGGGGGAAAAGTGTTCTGTATCCAAGTGAACATGGCTGTTTCCAAGGGAAAAATGTTCTGAATCCAGGGGAAAAAGTGTCAAGTATCCAAGGGAAAAGCTTGCTTTATCCCCTTCACTGTTACATAATCCTTCCAGCAATGAATGTCAATAATACAATACAGCTGCCTAGGACATCAGCATGTGTGCTGCCTCGCACAAAACATTTTCAACATCACAGATGAAATGGAAATAAAGAGACAAAATGAGCGGAAAATCACTAAAACTGCTGATGGTGGCAACTGTGTGAAGTTGTCATCGTCACCATCTTCGCTGCGGTCGTTGTGATCATTTTGAGCGTCGAGACCGTAGGGTAGCATAATAGACTGGAGCAGTTGGGAAGGCTTGTGGTTCAGGCTGGGTCTGACAGGGCTGAGGAGCAGAGCAAGCTCTGAAACACAGAGCGGTCTGTGAAAGGACCCGCTAACTAACGGGAGCCCCTTGGAAACCTTGTGTCGTGCGATGGCCCGTTTCCCAGGGGCCGAAACGTTACGATTGGTTTGCTTTTGACAAAGGCTCTGACTGAACTCTCACTGCCACTCCAAATTTAGAGTCCCCGGGGTCTGCCATGCTGGTCACATGGTCAGAGGCCGTGCTCCCCGACTGCCTTGTTCCACGCTCCCCTGCCAAGCTGACGGCCTCCTGTAAAAGTGAGCTCAGCACAGTTTTGTGGGGTTAGTGTAGCACGGTGGCTAAGCAGCTTTGCTTGTGATTTAGTTTGCAGGTTCAAACCCTTGGGGGGTTGCTGCTGCTGTGCCCTCGAGCAAGGTGATAAGCCTGAATTGCTAACAGTGAAATATGCAGCTACGCAAATGGAAAATATGTACAAAGAGAAAGAAATATAGCTGTGTAAGTCACTCTGGATAATAGCACCTACTGAGCACACAAATCATGTACAATAATGTAATGGAGGTCAGGGAATTGACCTGGAAGGTGTTTACCAGGACCTTACTGGACTGAAGGATGTTGAGCAAGGTATTTGTGTGACTGAATTATCAGTTAAGATCCTGCTGTTAAAATGTGTGTTCTGTCAAATATGAACAGTCTGGGTCAATGGATCTGCAGTGTTGTACCACATTGCTGTTAGACTGTGCTTTGCCATGTATGAAGTGTTTCTTTCTCTCATCTTTCTCTCTCTCTCCCTCTCCCTCTCCCTCTCTGTCTGTCTGTCTGTCCCTCTCAGATTTGTATAAAGGGGAAGATTCACATATTTAAGTATCTGAACATGGAAGCATGTAAAACCACGCCCGAGCTGCCCGACTTTGACAGGAGACAATTGCCCTTCGGATCCTGGTAAAAGGGGGTGCACACACACACACACACACACACACACATTCACAGGTACATTCAGTTGACACTTAGTGAACTCTCTCCTCACTCACACTCTCCCACATGCTTCCCATATAACCTCACACTGACACAGACGCATTTGCACATTTGAGGAGCTGTTAATGTGTTGATCTTCATCTCCACCCTCCCCTTTCTCTCTCCCTCTCTCTCTTTTTCTCGCTCTCTCACTCGCTCAGTGTGGAGGAGTTGTATCCTGGCCGACCGTACGGAGCCCTGGACTCTGGTTTCAACAGCGTGGACAGCGGGGACAAGAGGTGGTCAGGCAACGAGGTGAGAGGAAGACGGACGGCACAAAGAAAGACGAGCAGAGATGCTGTCGACTGTGGAAGAGCTGCTGTCATGTGATCAAAGCGCTCAGTCATACTCACTGTGGTTCCCCAAGAATGTTTCTGCTCTCTGACAGATGGGTCAGCTCTCAGCACTTGTGATTTAAGCAGCATTTTGCCATTGAACTGGGGAAGTGGTCAGGCATGTGTGGGTGAACAGGGCCCAGTGCTCCCTGTGAAAGTGTTTTTTCTGCTAAAAGCACCAAACCAGCCAGACAGGAGCATACACACAAGCACTGGATGACTGCATACTGCAATGTACTCGTTCATTAGCTCACTGTGTTAAAATGGTCTCCTCTTGTTCCCCCTTTCCTTTTCTTCCTCTGGCTCCTCCTCTGTCTTGCTGTCTCCTCTTTTTCCTCCTGTTATCACCCTCCTCTCTCTCTCTCCCACTCTCTCTTCCTCCCTCTCTCCAGCCCACGGAGGAGCTGTCGGACCTACCGCTGCATGTGGCAGAGATCACTAAGGAGCAGAGACAGAGGAGAGAGAGGGAGAGGGAAGAGTACAGAACAGCACACGTGACCAATGGCACAAGTGAGAACGGCTGGGATGGAGGGAGGGATGGGGGGGTGGAGGACTGGTTTCTGTGTTTCTTACATCTAACACACCAGCTTTATGCCTGATTTAAACCACTGGCTTTATCATTTAGTCACATTTTACATTAACCAATGGCACTTAAATTCCAGCAAGGGCCAGTCCAGTCCATTCACTCTGAACAAGGCAAAGCCAGCTATAAACACCTGTTAACGTTTGATTGATAGTGTTCCAGGAGTCTTTTTCCAGCTCTTGTGATCGATTGCTTACATTGTTTTCTTTGAGTGCTTTCCTTATTCTGAACAGTATGAATGAACGAAGTAGTTAGATAAAGCATTTTTTCTTATCCCACTCATGGGAAAAGCAGCTCTGTTATTGCTCTTTAAAGCTGGTTAAAAGGCATGTTCTGCAGTTGTGTGAATGGTGCTGACTCACCCCGGCTGCTTGTTTCTCATTGCGTACGCCTGTCCTGTCTGTCGCCTTGCAGTGGAAGCCGAGCTGGAGCAGATAGACTTCATTGATAGCTGTGCAGGTGAGGAGGAGGATGAGGAAGGGCGGAGCCGGGGGGCGGAGTCAGTCAGTCTGAGCTCGCAGTTTATGGCCTACATGGAGCGACGCATCACTAGGGAGGTGAGTTGTTGAGTCAGTCAGTGAGTGAGTGTTTTTGTGTGAGTGAGTCAGTGAGTAAGGGTCTCTAAGAGAGTGAGTGTTTTTGCATGAGTGAGTGGGGTTTCTAAGAGAGAATTTCTGAGTGAGCGAGTGAGTTGGTGAGTAGGTGTTTTCCCTTGAGTGAGTGAGTGTGTGAACAAATGTGTTTAATTCAGTAATTTGGTGAGAAAATGTGTGAGTGTGTTTTTTTGTGTGTGTGTTAACGTGCTTGTGTTTCAGTGAGTGAGTGTGCTTGTGTGTTTGATTGGGTGAGTGTATCGCTTGTGTTCATTAATGCATGTTTGCTTCGCAGGGCTCCCTAGGGAAGTCAAACTCGACTGGTCATTCTCGAACAGATGACCCCCGGCGACACAATGCTTCACACAACAGGTATGTTCACAAGCACGTACCTTCACAGGCACTGAGGAACCTCTATCACAGCACAGATGATACACACATACACAATACAACAAATTTTGTTCACTTTTCACACATACCAACTGATATGTCATTAAAATCAAGTAAAATGGTCAAGTAAAATTCAAATTCTACTTTGTCTTCCTTTTCCCAGGAGTCTAGTGGATGGCGTAAGTGCAGCACCCTCTACTTTACACAACCAGGTACTACTTTTGTCTTTTTCTGTGTTTGTGCACCCTTGATCGTGCATCTTTTGTGTTAACTGTGTGTGTGTCTGTGTCTGTGTGTGTGTGTGTGTGTTAGTCTGTGTCTCTGTGTGTGTGTGTGTGTGTGTGTGTGTGTGTGTGTGTGTGTGTGTGTGTGTGTGTGTGTGTGTGTGTGTGTGTGTTGGTGTGTGTTGGGTTGGTGGTTGTGTGTGTCTGTGTCTGTGTGTGTGTGTGTGTGTGTGTGTGTGTGTGTGTGTGTGTGTGTGTGTGTGTGTGTGTGTGTGTGTGGTTGAGTTGGTGGTTGGGTATGTGGGTGGGTGGGTGGTTGGGTGTGTGTGTGTGTTTGTGTGGTTGAGTTGGTGGTTGGGTGTGTGTGTGTGTGTGTGTGTGTGTGTGTGTGTGTGTGTGTGGGTGTATGTATGTATGTGCTTGTGTGGAAGACAGTGAAGTACTCAGTGTAAAGTTAAGTATCTCTCTCTCTCCCCGTGTCGCTCAGCGAGTTGCGGCCTCCGGATCCGGGGCTGGAGTGGAGCGGGTGAGGAGAGAGGCTCAGCTCGCCGCGCAGCGGTACGAGGAGGAGAGGCAGAGAGCACGTCAGGCACAGAGGGAGGCTGTCATCAGCTACGTCAAGGTCAGAGGTCACCGTGTCCTCCAGATACTGTGGTCCCACAGAAACACGTCCGTCTGAATGAAACGGCCAGACCACTGCGTATGAGAATGAATCAGCGTGTGGATCAGTGGCCGTTCACTCCCACTCACCAAAATATCAGCCCACATTACCCCAGATCTCATTGACCTGTGCGAGCTGCCCGTCTCACCTGCCATACAGGACAAACCCGTCCTCAGTACTGTGAAAGCTCTACACATCACATACAATGCAGAACCATCTCCTAACCACCCTGTTCCTCTGGAACCAGACTGCTTTTGGTCCACAAAACCAGACCGTCATCTTTCTGCGGCAGGTTGTTCTGTGCTGTGGGCGTCAATCTCAGCAACCAACTGTCACAACAACTCTGTTACTGCACTACCATCTATCAAATCCCAGCTAAACACATACCTCTCAAGCCAACACTACTTCCTTCTTTCCACAAACTAGGTCTTCTCTCTCCTCGCCTTTGATTCCACACCTCTCTTTACTTTTGTCTGTGCATGTTCCATTTAAATATTGTATGCTATCATTATGCTTGTTAAACCCAAAGTCCCTGTTAAGTGACTTTAGGTTTGAGAATGGCATTGCATATATATGTATATTTACCTCGGTATTTAACACGTGGATTGAATTTGAACTGAAATGTGAATGAGTTTTGATGTTAACGTTCAAATGATAGAGGAGGACAATAAGTGGTTAAGACACTGATGAGTGAAAGTGATTTTGGGGTTTTAATGTGTAGATGATGGGTGCTGATATGAAGACCTGACCGAGTTTGTTTTTTTTTTTCCAGCACAAAGCCACTCAGAGCCCAACCAAGCTGAGCCCAACGGAGAGCGAGGTGAGCCCACACTCCTCCATCCCTCTCCATCCATCTCCCTCCGTATCCCTCCTTTTTGTCTTTCCGTCATTGTTTTATTTTAGGATTTTCTGGAGATGTGAAAGTGAGCTGCTCTGCTTTCTCTGTCAGTTTGCCTGGTGGTGAGACAGGCCTCCCTCCCTCCTGTTCTCCTTTTCGTCCTGTGTCTGGTGTCACTCTGTTCCTCCTCTTACCCCATTGCTTTATTTACATTTTAATTTTTTCTACCCCTTCCCCTCCTCCCATTCCTCCCCCCCCGCCCAGAGCGTGTACCCTTCCAGACATTCCACTCACACCGATGACTCCGCCCTCTTCATGGTAAGACTGAATAGAGCTACCAACCCTCCCTCCATGTTTTTTTTTTATTTTATTTTAACAATGCTCCATGAACAACCAATAACTCATAATTAACAAAAACTTCTCCCCATCCTCTCCAATCTTTCAGCGTGATTGCTTTGAAATTTACTCCGTTTAACAGAGATGGGAATGCACGTAAAACCAACTAACAGTGCTTTGACTGTTCTCTCTTTCTTTGTTTTCTTGTCTGTGCTAGGGAATGTTAATATCTGTATATTTGCTTGTGTCAGATGGGAACTCCTTCTCATTCTCTATTTCCTTTAAAGAAGCTACATGCATCCCTGTCCTTCATATTTATAGCAGCAAGTTTTTCATAGCCCGAATGTTAAGTATTATTTTGTGGAAGGATGGAAGGATTTTTGTTTTCAAACAAGATAGTCCACTTCCTGTCTCTTCTGTGTGATCTGCAGTTGCACACAGTGGTAATGACAGAGCGTTACATCAAACGGTTGATCGCAGAGATGTGACCTCTCACTGCACTCTGCTAGGCCTGGTCCTCCCCACCAGCTCGCACTGACTGAACAGAGGAATCCTCTTCAGAGAAAAAAAAATCTCCTGTTGCTTTGCACACAAGACAGAGATGAGCCTGTTTGGGTCAGGAGAGTAGTTACACTGAATTGTGAGGCGTGTCCTCACTGTAAAACCGAATCTGTTTTCAGAGGTTTCGCCCTCTTTCCCACAATCCACCACTGCTCGGAACACTGAAGCCCCAGTGTTGGAATGGCTTGGCTCTTTCGGGTTGGCTCACAATGTGCAGGGTGCTTTGAACTTCCCTGTCTTGTCTTCTTCAGCTGAACACTAACTGCTTTTTAACCAGCCAACTCTGGAGGGACCTGCTAACCTCTCTTGCTGTCTGCTCTTGCTGTTCAGTGTTCTGCTTGCCAAAGCTGAAAACTTCTCTTCTCACCCCCTTTTTTTCTGTCCTTCCCGCTCCCCCAAATCTGTGCTTTCCACCTGGCCTGCCTCCCACTCTCAGAATGGCTTTGAGCCACTAATGGTGTTTGAGATAGACACTGACACCAACACTATAAAGAGGAGGCCTGGCACACACAAGCAGGTGACAGCACATTTGCATGCATGTACATCGAGACACACACTGCATGTATGTATACACACTCTTTGCTCAGACACAGAGGTGCGCACACATGCAAACACTGTGCGCACTGTATGTGCACACGTACACATAAACACACTCAAAGCACATGTTTAAACACACTTCATGAATGACAAGCACATCTCTCATTTACATACATTCATGGCGTGCGTATACTACATACACACACTGCATGTACACAGATAAATAGAACATCAGTACATGTCATACCCAGACACATGTACGCATAGACTGTACACATACAGACACGCACACAGTTGTTGTGACTTGTGACAGTCCTGTGTCCATGCTGCATGCTCTGGATGTCCTTACAGTTTCATTGACAGAGAAACTCCAGCTTTTTTCTGCAATAACTAATACCCTGCTCACCTGCTCTCTCTCTCTCTTTCTCTCTCCCTGCTCTTCCACTTGAAATCTTAAACACTGGATGCCATCCTCCTCTGTCTCTCTGTCCTCACTGATTATTATATTGTTTTTCTTGCCCATCCCGGACTTCACCCCTTATTTCATTCATTTGTCACGCCTTGGTCCCTTTTCCCTTTCCCTCTTTTTCCTCTTTCTCTGCTTCTCTTCTTCAACCTTTCTCTCTCAGTCTCTTTCTGCGATGTCCATCGATGGCTGTCTCTCACATGCTGTTGATGTCCCCGACGCTGCCCCCCTCTGTCCACTGCAGGTATTGCACTTAGAATGGAGTGGCTGTGGAGAGAAGAGTGGTGTTTTCTCTTCTCTTACACCATTGGTGTGTCGTTTTTGTGCATGAGAGAATATAGTGTGAGAACTGGCTGTGTTGATTTGGGATTTTTTCAGAATGACAACTGATAATCCATCATACCTGTCATGTTCTGTCCCTACCCCACCCCACCCCTTGTCTCTTTAGCAGGGTGAGGAACGACCCCCCCTCTCTCCAACAGGTAAGCACACCTTTTGTTTGCAACTGTCAGTTCTCCCAGTTCAGTACAAGGAGAAAGTGCCTGAAGCCCAAACCTGCAATAGCTTTGTGTTTGCACTCTCTCACACAAACATGAATGTGTGTATGTTGGTATGTGTCTGAGGTTATGAAATCAGTTGGTTCATCAGTGAGCACATCACCTATGTCACATCTCTGGTAAACACAGCGGACGCTCACCATTATATAAACACTGATGAATCTCCCCGGTGCAGTTTTCCTCCAGGCCTGTAGAGGGAAGCACACATGCCCAGTGCCTCACTCTCAAGGCTATGTTGGTCATTGCTCTCCTGCGCTTTTCAGCCACTCCTATTCCTATTTGCCTGCTTCCTGTTCCCCCGCAGCCCTCCAATCACCCTCCTACCCTGGCCCCGTTGTTATGCCTTCCTGTAGAGGCACCGCCTCACGACCTGACAGCTTCCTATTTCGCCTCAGTCAGAGAGAGGAAAGGAAGAGAGGTAGGTTTTGGGGTCCAGACCTCTGGACTTAGCTCAGCGTCCCATACCACACACAAATTTTTCCTGCTTTTCCCAACTGTGCTTTTGGTGTTGAACTTCAGAAATGTGTTCTGTATGTTATTAATTTGGTTTTTACTGAGCTGTGCGGTTGTACGTGTGGCATGTGTCCTTGCATGTGTTGCTTTAATTTAATTTGCTCTCCCTGACAAAATTGACCAAGCAAAACGCAGTGTTTGTCTGTTTCCGTTTCTGTCATCACACACCTGTCATGTTTTTCTGAAGAGTAAATGTGCACATTGTGTTTGTCAAGCACTAACATTAATTTAGCTGGCATTACCACCAGAGAGAGGTTTTCAACACCAAAAGGAGGTGTCTGAGTTAAATCTCAAAAAACACTTTCGACAGAGATGGCTGTCTGGGTAGTCTTGATCCCTATGTAAAAAAATGACGACATGTAGTGGTACACATTTCCATTTAATTTGCTGTTAACAAACAGTTGTTGGGCATTATAATTGCCACTGACTGGCGACATGTCGACAGGACCTACTGTGTGAAATGTTACAGGGACTACAGACTACACCATATATTCAGCAAAGACTGTCGCTCTTCCCATTTGCCCTCCCATCTCTCCCTCTCTTTTCTCTTCCGTATCTCAGTTCCCCCTGCTTATGATCCCTAACTTTCTCCTTCTTGTCCCTGTAGGTGATTCGGGCGCCCCCCGGCCCGAGTCAGATCAGTCGGGGACCCTTCGTCCTCAGGGTCCTGTAGGAGAGGAGGCCAAGCTGGTGGAGCAGCTACGCAAAGTGAGTGTTCGCACCCTTCCACAATACACTCAGTATACTCATATTGTGCTTGAACTGCACCAACATTACCCATGCTACACATGCTTTACTCAAACTACACATATTGTCACATGGTTCTTACTCTGTACTCCCACTCTGCTTGCACTTTACCCATACTGCTACATACTACATTACCCATACTACTCATACTGTAGTCACACTACATATACTTTCACATGGTCCTTACTCATGCTGTTATTATAGTATACATAGCCTGTCACTCTGTGCACACACTATACAAACTATGCACCCCCTTTGAATTACATTCCTAATGAACTTCTACTGTACTGTATAAGCACTAAAGCAGCACAATTATTTATTTGAACATTTTTTCAAAAGGTAAATGTCTGAAAAGTGAATCACACCTCTGTGATAATTGAAGCTGAAGCTCAGTGAGACTTTCTCCACATTGAGAGAGAGAGAGAAAGACCAGCACAGCTTAAAAGGAGGTGAACAGTGGAAGTACATGTTTGCTGATTGACACCTACGGTCCTTTGACAGAACATCGAGAGCCGGCTGAAGGTAACGCTGCCAAGTGACCTGGGTGCGGCACTGACGGACGGGGTGGTGCTCTGCCACCTGGCCAATCATGTTAGGCCGCGATCTGTACCCAGCATCCACGTGCCCTCACCTGCTGTGGTAAGTTTGTGTATGCATCTATGCGTATGCTTATATGTGTTTAGGGAGATACCTAAATATATAGCCTATCCTCCTGTGAGGCTACCTTTACATCCATGATGCACTTTTTTATAAAGATTATTTTTTTGGGATCTTCCCAGTTTATTTGACAGTTACAGTAGAGAGACTATAGGAAATGCAGGGGAGAGAGAGAGGAGGACATGCAGCAAGGGGCCCAGGCCGGATTTGAACCTGGGCCGCTGTGGTAAGGCCTTGGCCTTATGTGGCAAGCGATCTGCCGGATGAGCTACCGGGGCGCGCCTGGTATACTTTTTAATGGGTTTTCTGTGATTATACCATTTTTTAATTTTTTTTTTTTATCACTCCATCAGAATGTTGCAGCGAGTGAGGAATGTTGTGGTTTTTATCAGTCTGTGTGCTACACTAACTGTGTATCACTGTCCATCTGCCCTTCTGTTAAGCCCAAGTTGACGATGGCCAAGTGCAGGCGGAATGTAGAGAACTTCCTGGAGGCCTGTCGCAGGATCGGGGTTCCACAGGTGAGTCAGACGGATGCACAGACTGCTGGAGACTGTGTTGTCATGGTGATGCAGCAGCGTTGGGGTTATGTCTCCTATGTCCGCTCTGATGAGCTCTGGTGCAGACACTAATCTGAATAATCAAAGCTTAATAACCTCAGCCTGTTGTCTGTTGTTGGTTACTAACAAGATCTCTCTCTGTCTTTCTCTCTTCCTTTTTCCCCTTTCTGACACCATCCTTCTGTTGCTCTCACTATCGCCATGCTCTCACTCACTCTCACTTCTTCCATCATGTTTTACTTCTCTCCCCTTCCCCATCACCCTGATCCCCCCCCCGGTTTTGGGACAGGATCACTTGTGTTCTGTGGGGGAGGTGCTGGGAGGTGAGTGGGAGTGTGTGCACAGGATGGTGGTGGCCCTGCTGTCTTTAGCGCCCCCGGTCCTGCCCTCCCCTCCAGCGCAGCTGGCCGGCTTCGCTCTGTTTTATCTGTCAATCATGTCTCTGCTGTGTGCTCTCTACTGCCACCTGGTGCCCAGCTTCTGAACTGCTGCTGCTACCTGCTGCTGTTGGGATCGCATTGGTGTCTACAATTACCCACTTAAACTCTGTATCGGTCCATCTTCTGAAAAGCACGCAAGCACATACACACAAATACACACACAGTCCTGTTGGTTCGTCCTCAAGTATATTGGGTTCATCATAAAGCCCCCCCCTCCCCCACCCTCATGCTCCCCTGTGGAATATGTATGGAAAAAGCACAACCGTGAATGGGACTCTTTACTTTGCCTTAAAACATACAAGCTCTGAAAATCATACAAGCACTGAAAAGCTTTTTTTTTTTGTCCAAGTGGTTTCTTTGTTTTGTTAGTTGTTCCTGTATTTTTTGGGGACTGAGAAACAAAGAGGGAAGAGGGTCAGTTTGGTGCTGAGCCCTCTCTCCCCTTAAAGCAGACCGGACCTGGCGGGGAATACTGCCCCATCTCCTGTGCTGCTCTACTCGGCTCCATTGCCCCCCACCCCCACGTCCCACCCCCCCACTGTGCCTTAATTAGTCTGTGTGTGCGTGTATCCTGCGAGCGGCCTCTCTGCCCCCAGTAGGCCCCACCCCCACCCCACCCCACCCCCCCACCTTCTCCACACACCCACATATGTACCAGATCGAGATATACTGCCATACTGCACTGGAAAGAGACTTCAAGCACTTACCTGATCAGGGCCAGTTACTTCAGCAAATTTGAACCACCGGCAATTTTACCTAAGCACACCTAAACGGGCCCAGGTTACCTGAACACACATGAACACAGTGACTGTACCAGAGCGTAAATGCACAGCGCAGGTTACTGTACCTGAGCGCACCTGAACGCACCTGAACCCGGAAGTGTGTTTTTCCTTTGGAGTGTGTTCCTGCTGGTTTTGAGTGATTTTTTTAAAAGTGTGGATCGTTTTTTTACACTGCAAGAGGAACGTTGATCTATTTTTGGAATCCTTTTTTAGTATCGTTATTGTAATTAATCTTCACTAAAAAGCCTGACATGGAAGCCATCATCTGGATCAGCATCAGACCGGTGCCCTGCCCTCCCCCACGGCGCACTGGCCTTAATCAGATCAACCTAACAGCAGTTAACTGTACAGTCACCCGGCTCTAAACCTGCACAGTGTGTGTACCCATTGCCTGTATCTCCTGTGTGATGGTTACCTAACCTACAGACACCACCCCACAACTCTGCTCTTAATAAAGAACAAGGAAAGACCTGCTGTATTTGTCTGTGTCTGTCCTCACAGATATTTCCCAGAATCCTCTTACATGTCTGTGCAGGCATTACTAATGCAAATCTGTGACTGATAGTGAAGCACTCATTTGTGTGTGCACACACACACACACACACCCACACCCTGAAGTGTTCAGAGAGGAAGTGAGCGTTCTCTGGTCTTAACCCCGAGGCTGATAATCACTGATTCATACCTGACTGTTGATTGGTCCTTGCTGAGCCCACCTCTGATTAAAAGATTTATGTAACTTTCCCTCAGTGCTGTTAACCCTAACTGTCTCTCAGTGTGTGTGTGTGTGTGTGTGTCTTTCTCTCTCATTACTCTGTATTAGTGCATGCTACCCACTTCTCCCTGTCCCTGTTCCCCATCAGAGCTGATTTAGTTACTTCCATTTTATGTTTTGTCTGCTTCCTGGTTGCCTTTATTGGTTTATTTTTGCATTTTTCCCATTTGATTGTGTTTTATCCAGATTGTTGTCATGATCTGTTATTATGTTTTCATCCATTGACCTACCTTTTTTCTTTTTTTGTATGTCCTCCACCCCCGTACCACCCTCACTCAACCCTGTATCTGTGTGGGTCGTCCTGCAGACCCAGCTCTGCCTGCCCCTCCACATCCTGGAGGAGACAGGGCTCCCCCAGGTGGCTGGGACAGTGCGTGCGCTGTTGGATCTAGCTCCCCCAAAACACTCCCCATCCATTTCCAACTCCACCGCCACTCCTGTCACCATGTAGGACAGACAGACAGACGAAAAAGACACCCAGGAACCCTGGGGTTCACCTGTAGTGCCCCTTCCCTTCCTCCTTGACCGCAGGCCCGGAAGAGACCGAGAGACCCACCGGCCCCAACCTCGGGACATGCCAAGCCCTTCCCCCGCATTCCACACCCTCCATCAGTGTTCACTCAGAGACAGTCGGAGGCTGGAGCACACACCCGTCCCACATCCCAGCCAGCCATCAGACATACAGTCATTGCACAAACCTCTGAAACGAGAGGAGAGAGACGGAAAGAGTGAGCAAGAGAAGAGAAAAAGAGAGGGATGGGGGAGGGAAAGACTCACAGTGACACATGGACTGCAAATCAATGGCAGATATTAAACAGATACATTCGAAACAGACTGACGGACACACAAAGACACGACTGCCTCAGTCAGACACAGAGACTGAGAGGCGAGTGAGAGAGGTTGAGAGAGGTTGTGTGTGTTCTCTCCACCTCCACTGTGCATGCACCATATCGCCCTGCCAAAGCACGCATTTGTCTGTTGCATTTTTTTGTACCATACAGTTATTATCATATCTTAATTATGCGTTTTAATGTTAGGTTGGAGTCTTGCATGTGCAGGCAGGAGTTGGGGTGGATGGTTGCCTTGGTAACATTGGCTGTCAGCCATCAAATGCTGTGTGATGGGCGTGTTGCCTCAAACCCAGGGGATTCTCAAGAGCCCCAGTCATCAGCAGAAGCTGATGCGGAACTGATGAAAGAGCATGCTGACCCAAACTCCTCCTGGACCTGGACACACACGCGCACACGGGCGCGCGCGCGCACACACACACACAGCCTTGGGCTCGTGAGGAGTGAAGCTGGGTGGGTGGAGTTTGAAGGGTGTGCCAGTCCTATGTCCTGCTTAAGGCTTCAGGGGTTCCTTTCAGATATACATAGATATATATATATATTTATGCATGCAAAGCTGCAGTTTGGACATGTTTCTCAGTAGCCCTCACTCTCACAGTGTGTGAATAAGGCTGAAATGCATATGTATTTTATTTTTTTAATTTTTTAAGTTACTGTTAAACAGTCTGGATTCACTTCATGGTGGAGGAGTGAGGGTAACACACTAAAGACACAATATTGTGTCAGAAAAACCCAAAACAACATTTTAAAGACCTACTATGAGCCCTGAGTCCACTTTGATCAGAACTACAGCATATAAATGTTGTGGTGGAAAGGGGTAACCATGATCGACAACAGTACAGTATCACTGAGGACTGGTTCTTGTGGAAATCGACTTGTAGGGCTTAAGAGGTGTGAAGGAGCAGGTACTGAACAGCTGCTCATACAGCCTGGCATGGGCACAGTGCTGGGGCTCGGATGGGGCAGGGGTCACACTCTGCAAAGCAAAGGTAAGACAGCAATGCGGGCTGTTTGGTGTAGGCGAGGTATTTTTAGTGAAATTAAAATGGGTCATCCCCCTGCAGGTGTGGCCTCATTTTTGCTAAAAAACCACCCTCTCTGAAAAGCGCGTGTTATCTGTGCATCAACATGTCTTACCTCCTCCCTGCTTTCCACAGTGGAGCCGATTCACACCCTGAATAAGCTGTTTTAGACCAAGGCTCATTGGCTGAAGGGCCGCAGGCGAGTCAGTACCGAGACCTGGTCAGTGTCCGGAGCAGGTCAGTTTGGGTGGTCTTGGTGATGACCTGAATTTACTGCCCTTCGTGTTCAGCAATGACTGACAGTGATTTGGGGGGGAATTCCCTGCCAACATGAGTCTCCCATACTCTCATATGTACCCTGGACTCGCATGGGAAAGGAGAGGGATTTTTTTTTTCCAAAATATAGAAAATTTAACAAAGAAAATGTTCAGCAGAACCTCGGAGAAAGGAAAACCTCGGGAACAGGGGTGGTTTTTTTGAACTTTGACATTTCTGTAACAAAGCGATGTCAAAATACAGTTTTTGAATCATTTACTGATTGCAATTGTTACACAAGTGTTGGCTTATTTTTAATTAGATTATGAGTACATGAGTACTGTTGTTTTTTTTTTTGTTTTTACCTTTCTCTGTAATAATAGAGACAAGGAGCTTGATATTCATGTTTTATGGTGGTCAATAGATAGACAGGTAGCTTCACTTTTTAATTGTCTACCTAACATGTCATCTAGCTAGGTTGCCAATCATTTGATTCATAAAAAGGATTTTCCAAATAGTATTTCTTAGCAAAAGTGCTAAGACATGTAACTTTATCTAATTATACTATTTTGAGTTTTTTTTTTTTTAATCTGTGGAAAATGTGGTAGCATTCCAGTTTTTCATGCTTGTGGTTTGGCATCAGAGTTTTAAATTGATAAAGCATAATTAGAATGCTTGTTTCTGGTTTTTGTCCACTTGGTTGACCGATGTTTTCATATTTCTGAGGTTCTAATATATAGATGTAAAGAAACACAAAGTATGTTTTTCCCATTTTTAACTTGCTTTTTTATTGACTGTGAGTTTTGAAAAGGGAAGTTAAAGGTGATTTCATTATTATCATGTTACAAATGTTATTTTCATTTCTGTGTAGATATTTTACATTATTTTTTTTAACATGAGTAGGGTGGTATCCTTGGCAGCAATTATGTGACACTACAGCAGGGTTGGTCCCTGCAGGACTCTGTTCAGTAAATAAATACATTCCATACGTTTACAAGTATGTAGCACTCTCTGTTTACCATGAAGGTCTTCTATTCTTTTCTACAGCCACCTCCAGTGGCTAGATATTCTCAGTTTTTCATTATGTTTTTCATCTTGACAGTTTTTTGTAAACAAATGCACCCTCTCTGCCCCCCACCCTCACAATGACAGTCTGTATCAGGTTTAAAATGACAGGAAAAACAGTTATGTTCTGACATTTGATGTTATTTGTAAATGTTTAAATAAAAGTTTCCCACTTCTTTGTCTGTTTCGCAGGTCTGTCAAGAGATTACAATCTTGTCATGCTGTTATTTACTGAATTAGTGACCATCATCTTTATGGAACTGGCTTGTGAAGTTTCACAGTTGGCATATCTGTCATCTCAATACTAGCCCCTGTAGTCAAGCTGATGATGTTTTTCTAGTATGAGTCCTAACATTTTCACACATGAGTTAAAGCCACCAAACCTGGCTCGGGAAATGTTTTGCGAATAAACCATTGGTCATGTTCATCTGGCAAATCATCATTGTGTATGTGGTGTTCCAATTCAAGGCGGCAAGTCAACCAGAACATTTTCTGGTGAAGTGCCATCTCACTCAACACTGGAACCTGGTTAGAACTAGACACAACTGAGCATCTAAATCTAATCTAATTAGTTTATCTAATCTAAAGTCCCCTTTCAGATGCGATAATAGATTAAGTTCAATTCAATTACGTTTTTATAGTGCTTTTTACTACTCACATTGTTGCAAAGCAGCCTTACAATTGATCCCAGTCCTGAAACGCACTCAGAGCAAGCCAGGTCAACAGTAGCATAGTGGTAATAGATAAAACAGTCTTGACCCCAGATGTCTTGGAGAAAGAGAATCTGGAGTCACATTAGCACAGTTTCTGCACCATTCATTACTAGACTAGAGTGGTAATGAAAAGCAGGATCATCTCACTTCTTTTTCTTCTTGCCCTTCTTGCTCTCCTTGGCCTTGGGTTTCTTGCTTTTCTTGTAGGGGCCCAGACCCCGTCGCACCATGGTCCCACGCCACCAGGACTGGACCTGTGAGAGATAAGGGAACCGTGAAACGCAGAGGGTCAGTGAAAGGGCAGTACTGCAGCGTTGTAAATTGAGAGATGACAGATAAGTTTGGAGAGAAGGTGTGAACATTACATGTATTTAGGGAGGGAAAATAACAAACAGGATTAGAGAGAGGGGAAGTAACTTCTGCAGTGGGTCAGAGGGAGCAAAAAATTTGCAGTGATGTCCTGAAGAATTTGCGATCATTTGTGAGAGGTTTAAATAATCAAGACATGCGGGATACCTTCAGAGAGAGGGAACGGACAGTGTTGGGTTCACTGTGCGGATCAGTAACACGTCAACAGAGGGATAATTTTGCATCAGAAGAGGAGGCAGCACCGGATAGGGAAATACATTCATTGCAGAACAGGTTTAAGTCCCAGGATGACTGAGTGACCCCTGACCTTTATGGCAGAAGCCCATTCGTTCTCTTCTTTCTCCCGCTCTTTGCGCAGATTCTCCTTCTCCAGCCTGTCTTCAATCACCACCTGCTCACTCTCCCTGTACTGACTCAAACAGCACCATCACCACACGAAACATCCATCAAACCATGGTACACACACACGCTTGCTCAACTTGTATTTGAAATTAGCGTCCCGATGTCCTAAACTTCTAACTGTTGAAAATATGGACACTTGCTTATTAAAATTAATCCATTTGTGGAAAATAAACATGACATAGACCAAGCAGATGGTAATAAATAAAAATATATTGTGCTGAAATCTGTCTAAGCACAAAGTAATGTTTATATTTTTAACAAATTTTATTAGCAGATGGTTATAATGAAAATCTGAATACACTGTGTTACTTTATAACAGAGTTTGAGCTCCTTTTAGAGAGCCATACTGCACATGTTTTCTGATCTTTAGATCAACTGGGTGGCTCAATAACTATTAATTGTGTTCAGTATATCAGCTGATCCACATGCCACAGATATGACTGCACTTAATCCACATATCAAAGTGCCCTTTGCCAGAACCCCAGTCATCGTGTGTGTGGACAGTGCAGGGTGTGAGTCCAGTTAAGGCCATGTGTAAACCATGAATGTGACTCTTGTGGTTCAAGCACTGCGATTAGTCCCAGGCTGCCTGAGAGTAAAGCCATTTAATGTAGCGGGCTCTTCAGATGATCTTAACTGAATGTGTGTGTGTGTGTGTGTGTGTGTGTGTGTGTGTGTGTGTGTGTGTGTGTGTGTGTGTGTGTGTGTGTGTGTGTGTGTGTGTGTGTGTGTGTGTGTGTGTGATTTACACACCTTCTTGGCCAGCTCCTGCAGGTGTGCGAGGTTGCTGGCTCTGTGGCTCTTTAGGGTGGTGAGCTCATGTTGCTTGTCCTCTGTGTCCTTCTCATAGCGCTCCATCCAAGCCTCCAGTTTCTCCTCCAGGCCCTGAAAGGCACAGTCAGACACTTACACACTGTTAAACTCACAGCTGAATTTAGTTTTATCACCTCTTCATCGGCAACATTTTATCAGCCTGAGGGTCTCTTAAAGCAGGGTTAGTTTGTGAGGAGAACAGGGTACATTTTCTAACACTGGTTTCCTGGTATGTGCCAGTAAAAGCATTGTTTTGAATGTAAAGAAAAAAACTCAGACTGAACATGGATAACTTTACATCGCATTACACATATACTTTCCAGCTAAAACCATCCCAATGTAGTTATTTCATTTGAGATGAATAACACATGAAAGCAACTGCAATTGTCTGATCTTCACTTGCTGCAGCACTGTGGACATTTGCACCTTTCATTTTTCAGTAACTCAAATTAGTTGTGTATAATTCTGGTTGACATATGGCTGTTTATTGCTAAGAAAGTGTATTCACATGCATCCAATTATTTCACTTAATGTGAAACAGTAATTCACACTAATTTAAGTGAAATACCTGAAGACATTGCTGGTCTTTGAAGATCATAAATGCTGGTTCACTCTGGCCAAAAATTAACTGATACTGGACAAAATGCTCCACAAGAGAATCATGAGGCATTTGGGAAAAAGATCTGTGCATTGCTCATTTAGAATGCTGTCACTCAGACTTTTAGCCAATCAGAACTCACTATTTGTTCTTGTCTCAGAAACCTGACCATCTCAGTGTGATTCCGTCTCTCCTCTTCCAGACGTTTCTGCAGCTGCTATGGGTCAGAATAGGGAGAAGACTTTCATCAGTGCAAAGACAGCACTTCCACAGCACTTAGCAGGAATAGTGTTTCTCAGGGCCATGGAAAGAAAGGAAGTGGTTTGAGTATAACTAGGACTACTCAAGCTTTGTGTGCTATAACACATATAACAACCCTTATTATTGCATGCTATAACAAACATTATGTATCCACAATCAATTGTTAAGGGGCAGTATCCATCTATTTAGACCTAACAGATCTTGTGGTTTGGAATGCAACCAGGTTTCAGACAACTGGGACTTTGTTATGACACAGATTCTGCAAGTGCTTATTTGTGCTAGTTTTTCCATAAAAGAAAAAAATTCTTGTGGCTACTGTAAATGCTGAATGTATTAGGTGATTGACTGGTCTGTAAAGGAGGCGTATTGCTGGTGAAGAGGGCAACGAGGAGTTGTTAGATGTAGGGCTGATTCAGTGTTAATTAATGGTAATGTAATGTAATGACAGTGAAACAGAGAGGTAAACACATTCTTGTACACATGCATGTGTGGAAATATACACTCATACCTTCATCTCGTTCTCCAGTTCCTTTTCCTTCAAGGAGTTAAGCTTTTGCTCCTGGTATACCTGCAGTTCTGAGCTGCTGGTCACATACTTCCTCTCCAGGGTAGTCTTGGCCTTCATCTCTTGGAGCTGATCTTTCAGGAGGGCTATCATCTCATTGCGCCGCTGAAGGGGAGGGGCGGGAGGTTCACTGTGTCTGTGCCACACTTTCTGTCTAAACATCTAAACATTAGATTACTGGGTGACCTGGGGTGAAATATGATTCTGTACCTATGTGATTTCATACAAACAAGCGTGCACTAACACAGAGGCATACAGACAGATACACAGCAACATAAGTGAGTGTTATGTGTAACTTATGGAGAACATGGGGAGTGGGTGCCATTTTAAGGTGATTTCTTTCTTGAAAACCTGCCCATATTCTTGCTCTGCAACACAGATTATAGGACATTAACTATGAACAGAGTCAAAGGATTAATATATTAATAGATTTTCATAACACTTGTTAGCTTACTCTCTGTGATAGGAAAAGAGACATTGTTTTATTTTAATCAAGCAACAAGGCTGCAAATAAGATTCTATTTTTGAACACTTGCTTGTGATGTCTAGATCTGTCAAGGTCTCCAAAGGATTTTGCTGATCAGCTGGTAATAGCGAAAACCCAACAAGACCTTGAAAATGGCTTCAAGGATAAACCTGTACAAAAACTACCAAGATACTAGAAAGAAGTGGAAACTTTTATTCGCTGGAAGCCAGGGATGCAGGGTGTCCTTCACTGATGACACACATTCCTCTTTTTTGTTGAAAATATATTTCAACAACACATACTTTTTATCCAAAATAAGCAGAGTGCTGGAACACAATTATGTTTCCATTCAAGTTGGTTTGCTCCAGACCATGAAACATATTCACTCTGCATGAATCGAGCCACACCGCTAACCTGGAATAACAGGTCAAAGTTCCATTTCTACATATGTCACAATGGATACAATTAAATTACATTATATACATACACTAAAATAATGAATAGCATTACACATTTATTTATGCAAAAATAGACCTTTCCTGTAGTTCCGAAAATGTGTGTCCATCTTTGTAATTCATTTTGGAGCAGAATTTTTCAAGCCATAGTAATTTTCTTTTTCTTACTTAAAAAATGAGAGTAACAGAGGGGGGAAGAAACATACCCCATGGAATGATAATTGTGCGCACAGGTGTGGAGAGACAAAAGCTGAAAAGGGAAACACAACAACGACAGTCCCCTAGATTGCCCACACAAAGTGCTAGAGAAAGAGGATGGCAGTGTGCCCAACATGATTGTGCTTTTCTCAAAGATGCAGGCACAGGTGTGTCTGGTTGCCCCTGGTTACCTGCAGCTCAATCACTTTCTCTTTGCGGATGTCCACCAGCTGTTTCTGCAGAGCCTTCGTCGTGCGCCTTCCTTCCTCCTCACTGTGGTGCATAGAGAGGAGTCATGACGTTCGTTGCAAGTCAGCCTCCAGATATTTACATATATTGAATTTATCCGTATTTCTGATTATTAGCAGTGCCATTACTTTTTAGAATAAATATATTCTGTCATGTTAAAAAGTTTGGTACCTCTAGTGATGGTCACTATAGGGGACTGACCTGATGATGAAGTCATGAATGCGGGCCTTCCTCTTCTTTTCCTCTTCCATGGCCTTTAGTAGGCTATGGAACGTTCCAGTTTCCCGCAGCTCCTTCAGTAAATTTGTGATAACTTGTGCTACAAAATGCCTGAATGTCAAAAAGAAACACAGTATATGGTCTGCCCTCATTCTGAATGTAACCATTGGTGAGACAAATCAAGCCTCCTATCCAGAGGGAACAAAGGTAAATCACCAAACTACACTTTAAGCCCCTAAAGAGTATGGCTTGGATCACGGGTGTATGATATGAGAGAGAGTTTGTGTGTTTGTGTGCATGTGTGAGACAGGGAGAGAGAAGTGCACCTGTCATAGTCCATTTGTTCCAGAGTTTCAGGTGATTGGTATTTATTTTCTTGTGTCAGATCAGAGTCCATCTGTGACCTTGGCTCTTTTTTGGCCTCCACCAGCAACTCTTCCTGTGTATGACACAAACCTACCCCATTATGCAATTCAAGAATCTCTCCAATATCCACCAACACTGAACTGAGCAAAAGAGAGATGTGGAAGAAATGGAGAGAAAGAGGTCAACAGAAACAAGAGACACAGAAATACACCATATGGGATACACTATATGACATAATAAAGAAGAAAAACTTGAGACAACACACCCAAATATTCAAAACAAACACACACATTTGTCAAAGGTAACACAATTCAGGTTGCAGTTGTACAGAAAGTACAGAAAGTAGAGGAGGATGCAGCAGTACTCTGTCCAGCTCTGGGTAGCCCATGCCAGCCCTGGGCCTGATATTTCCCAGCACTGCCAGCTGGTCCTCACAGTCCTGCAGCACTGTGATCAGACTGATCAGATCCGCCCTGGACCACTGTGCCGCCATCCTGTTGAACACAACACTGTAAACACTGCTGAACGCACAACTATTCATACTCATGAAAATTATTCCTTTTAAAATAAATACACAAAATATCCTAAATGCAGTTGAACATAGTACAATTGCCACTGTTGAATACCGTAGCTTCTACACCACGCAACGCAGGATGTTGAAATACAGGGCTGAAATCCTAGTACACTGCTTAAACATAATGTTGCATTGTTGTTAACTTAAACAGAACTGATAAAAATCTGGGACATTTCAAATGACTTCCTGGACAGAGGGTATAAATAAGGGACAATCCCAGAAAATCCAGGATAGGTAGCATCCATATGCTGAAAACACCATTAGCAACACCACAGGACATGAGCACTAGTGAATCCAGCAGTGTCAATACGTAGGATCGCATTAAACAGTTTTTAACAAATGGTTTGTTAAAACTGCTGAATCAAGACTTTATGACAATGTGAAACTATAGTGTTATTGGGGGAAAATGAATATGCCCCAGACAGCTCGTGCCTGTATGATGGAACGGTAACATTTATCTCATGCGCGTGCAGCCATACACTGTGCTGGCATTACTGTATGCTAAATTAAAATGCAATATTAGAAATTGATGACGGAAAAAAAATCTTAGAAATACATCAGCTTACCCTGTTTTAAGAGCAGCGCACAGTTCGTTTACTGACGCTTTCAACCGGTGACCATGGCAACAGATCAAGGGAAGATCAGAAGATTTCAAAAAAAATAAAAGTACATGTTTTCAGAGATGTTATTAGACTTAAACCAATAGTTTACCATAAGCACCGTTTTTGAAAAGTTCCTTTAATTTAAAGATATGCATAATACAAAATGAACTGGGTAATTATTACAATTTTAAAATAAGATTCATACGAACAAACCATGAAATTAACCAACATTTTAGTTTATTATAGAACAGAATTCAAACAGATGTGAAATTAGACGTAAAGTTGCTATTCTAAAATGAATTTTAGTCAGGCGCTGCTGTGGACACCAACGGAATTTATTTCCCAGCATTCCTCTCCAACTTCCTTTTCCTCCATCTTTATTAGCAAAACAGGTGAGGGTTCCGAAGAGCGATCTTAATTAATAATATTTTACAGTTCTGCAAAGTAATTTAAATTACAATTCCCTCAAGTGTGTATCGCAATTGTTCCCAAATGTCTATATACCCCATTGTATGTGCAAATGGACAAGAGATGGCTAAGATATTGACCGGATTTAGGTTGTGAATTCTTAGCCGGACTCTTCCCTGCCGCGTATACTGATGTCTCCACTTTATGTGTTAGCAAAGTGTGGAATATAATTTTTCTAGCTAACTTGCATGAGTCTTTATTCTGTCCATTCAGAAAATGCACGGTGAAGCCTAATTTTAAGTTGTACATTATCTTCCTGTCTTGTAAATTTTCTGACTTACAAAATTGATAGCAAGCTAAGATAGCCTGCTGATACTGTGAAATGGCTAGATCGTGTGATGAAGTGTAACTCCGGTTTTCATCAGATTAAACAGAATAGGTACCGCAGAATATAAGTTTGAATTTCCCAATAACTCGAGAGTGTAGTCGTTGGAATCTGTAGTATATTTTGTTTGCGTGTAACGTTTAGCATACGCTATGCCAATTGTAGGCCTAAGAATTAAATGAGTTGAAATACTGACTGTCCTGTAATTTGTCTTTGTATCTCAGGTTTTTCCCGAGCCTGGAAACTAGACGACACAATGCCAGGAAGGTGAGTACAGGCAGGAGTATGAAACATTCTTGCCTATAAATATAAGAAACTTACTCGGAACCCCCAAGGCGTGAGTGCTAACCAAGATGTGCTAGGAGTCGAGTGGCATCAAATAGTACATGCGGTCCGTCGAGTAGTTTTCCTTACAGTTGTGTATATTTAGCAGTGGACTCGTGTGCCTGCAGTCTTCTTGGTAGCCAGGGTCTTCGCATTGTTGGACTGTTTAACAGCATCCAGTTAGTAATATATGGAGAACTGTCTTGGTCATTCGTAATTGTTGGTGCAACAGGCCTGCAGACGTTTTGAGTCTATGAAGTGGAAGGGACATCCTATAACTTGATGGATGTTTTGATGATGCATGAACGCGTAACTAATGCTATCTAATTGGAGAATGGTGCTGGACAGGAGTTAATAGTGGTTGTTTAATTCCTCCTACAAAAAAGTTAAATTTCAAATTTTGATATGTAATTTCTTGTGAACGTCATGTACTGTGCCCAAGGCTGTGCTTCTGAGATCTACAGAGAATGTGACTGTCCATGCTGGACTGGCAGGATTTTGACCCAGTGTTAATGTTTGTCTCTCTCTCTACCTACCTCCAGACTGTGGAGTAAGGCCATCTTCACCGGCTATAAGCGTGGGCTGAGGAACCAGCGTGAGCACACGGCCCTGCTGAAGGTGGAGGGTGTGTACACGCGCGAGGAGACCGAGTTCTACCTGGGCAAGCGCTGTGCCTACGTCTACAAGGCCAAGAAGTGAGTCTCAGTCTGGTCCAGTGCTCTGTCTACCTGGCTTACTGTTCTGGTGATGCTGCTGGATTCAGTAACAAATGGTTGTTTGAGTTGCAAAGGAGTGCTACATAGGTGGCTCTTTGCGTTTAATCAAAAAGAATGAAAACCATGAATCTATTTAACTGTGATATAAGTAGTGGCAGTTGATTTTTGTGTATGAGTAGTTTTGTCTGTCGTACTAAGCTCCAGTTGTTAGAAATATTTTGATTTCCCATAATCCAAGTGATCAGTGGTCAGTCCTGGACTGCCACAAATGTTTTGGAGTCTCAGCACTTACTTGATTTTTACTTTATTTTTGATCTCAAATTGGTTGGAGTGTGCACACTTGTTGTTAGAAAGCCTACATATGGCTGCTGATTGACAGGGAAATTCAGAAACTTGCACACAATAAAGTTTGACTTGAGTATCACACTCCTACTGTAGTCCACTGCCATGACACCAGGAGTTGTGTATACTTGCCTGAGAGATGTTCCTTTTTTGACATGTCCTTCCCTTTTAATTTAAGAATCTGCATGCAAAGTGATTTGTTGTTGATTACCTGATTTCAGAATTGAGCATTTAAATTGAACCCCATTGGCTGCTAAATTGATGCATGGATGCAAGTGGATGTAAACAAATTTGAGAAATACAGGATAGAGGATTAGTATTGGTGTAGTTCTGACAATGTAGTTACAAGTGGTTTTTTTTTTTTTTTTTTTAACTGTGTAAAGACTAGTGGTTTGGTTTTTCCTATTTGATACAGGGATAGATGGGGCTTTTGATTCCTGGGCTATTGTCAGTTCGGTCTTATGAGCAGTTGTGTTGATCATGCCTGTTGTCACTCTAGGAATACAGTTACTCCTGGGGGCAAACCCAACAAGACAAGAGTAATCTGGGGCAAAGTCACACGTGCTCACGGTAACAGCGGGATGGTGCGCGCCAAGTTCAGCAGCAACCTGCCCGCAAAAGCCATCGGGCACAGGATTCGTGTGGTGAGTGTCCTCAGTACATTCCATTAGTGATCTGTTAAAAAAACTGTTTTAAAAGAGGAAAGTATGAGATTGTATGGAAGTTGTTTAGCAAAATGAAGGCAAATGTATATCAGGTACATTATCCCTGAGTAACATGACAATTTCTGCTGGATTTTGACCCAGTGTGGAAACAGACCGACTGGCAATTGGGACCTCTGTGTAGACCATTGATTTCCCTCCGTATTGGGGTAGAATTTGACACACTTGCTCAGTTGCTCGATCTTTGAGCACGCCAAGACTCCAGGATTCAATCAACATTTGTCCTTAACTTTGGCTCATATCTGTGTTGATTTAATCCTGACCCAGGGTTTTCTGGTGGAGATTTATTGCCCTGTCATCCCAAGTAGTGATTAATAATTCTGACATGTTCCTCAGGGGGCAGTGTTGGACCCTGGACCCTGTACCTCCATACTTTCTCCACTTCAACTTTCCCTATTCCCTCTTTTTCTGTCAGACTCTGAATTAATCATCCTCTCCTGTCTCCTTTCTCATCCTGATTCTGTCCTGTCTGACCTACCCTTTTTACTTCCTTTTCATTGTTTTTTTTTTTTTTTATCATCTTATCTTGGTGTTTTCGCTTCCTCTGCTGATGTAGGGAAAAACATTGGTATCCCACCTTTGCCACAGAAACAGAAATTGAGTTTGCCTAGTTATTTTAGTTAAGTTCAAGATTTTGTGTGAGCGGCAAGCTTTGAAGCTTTGGGAACTAGTGCACACAACAGTTTAGCTGGAATTGCGACTGAATGACACTGACAAACACAAACCACACAGTAAACACATTTATATGGCAGCCGTTCATACTTCACAGCGTGAGTTATAAAGTATTTGGTAATGTGTGCATTTTGGGCAATGAAAAAAAAAAAGTACTGTTTTACTCTCAGAAGTAGAAAAAGGTTGTTGAAACAAATCTGTATGTAATTTGTGGGAATTCCCTGTTCACAGAAAAATGTTTGATGAAGTGCCAAAAATGTAAAATATAACGGTTCTCCTGGGGGACTGAAGCTGAATGCAGAAACCAGAGATAGAATACCAGACATTTGGGTTGATAATTTGCAGACTCCTATAACAGTCCCTGCTGGTGGTTCTGTAGGTTACTGTGTTCACTGGATGCTCATTTTTTCTTCCCCCTTGTCTTTCAGATGCTGTACCCATCAAGAGTGTGATGTGCCGTGATGTACATACAATAAAAGTCTGGTCCACATCTTGTGTGCAGTGTTTTTTTCTTTCTTTCAGTCTGGAAAATGGGCTCTAGGTCCTGGGCTTCATCTGGAAGGGTTGGGGGGACAAGGGCCTTCCTGTCTCGCTTCTCCGGACGCTACTGCGTTTGTGCTTCTCCGAACAAAGGAGGAATTGTTTGTCGCTGTTCGTGGCGACCCTTAAATTGTCATTGCTCACCCACAGGATTACGAGCTTTGTACACCAGGTCACACTGTAGTCGCTGCGCATTGATGTCGTTCCAGTTTGAGAGATGAAACAATAGCGAGCGGGAGGGAAGAGGCTTGAGAGTGCAGATGTGGGGGTGGGGGGTACAGTCGGATCTGTGAGTTCTCATAGTCGCCATTTTTTGTCTTCACTTTCCAGTAAAGAGTATTTTTCTGCAGGTTGGAAGCATTTAGTCTTGAAGTGGTTAATTGGTCTCCTGTTAACCCTCAGATATGGGTCTGGTTTGCCTCATTTTTTCCATCTGACTTGAACACTAATATTGTTCAAATACAGTTTCTTTGCAAGACAGTGGTAGCACATGTCTACAATGTAGTATGTATATGCTAATTGGGTGCATAGTGAGAACTTCTAAGACTGGGCTATAATGAGCATTTCTGATATGTCTAAGTAGTCTGAATTTTTTTTTAATTGTAATTTCTGATTTCACCCAACCTCACCTGCTTACCAAATACATACTCAGTACTGCTTTTTTATGGTGAATACTGCTAAGGATGTAGAGAATGGTATAACTGAATAGCATTGTTTCCTTTAATTCACTACCAAATAATCCATATCGTGCTGTAAACAATTGTCAAGAGACTGAAACGGTCATACCTAGTTAATGTCCTTTACACCCAAAATGAAGGGTACTACGTACGTCATAGTTCTTGTCTGAGTTCCGCAGTCTTGGCATTTTTTCTCACGGTCATTCCAGTGTGGTTTGACGTCGCATGATGGTACTCTCATCACAGTCACAAACTAGGCAGTGAACAAGTGGAACAGCACTGCTGTGCTATTTCGGAAGCATGTTATTTGCCATTGAAAGTCTCCCGAGCACAGTTAGTCGTATTTGCTGTGGAATCGGATTGCACCATTGTGGCATTTCTTTCCCAAAATCAGCATAGACTACCCAGAGAAAAACAGTTGCATTTATTTAGTTTTTAGGTTTTTTTCTGTTTTTTTTTTTTACTTTGTTCTGCTGAGGTAATTTGAGCTGTTTAGTTAGGGTAAATGAATGCAAGTTGAGACTTCATACGTACCACGTCTTTAAAATTATATAATTATGCAGATTTCTAACTAAGGGCTAACGTCTTTATTCGTGTGTATTAACGTAGTGAGTAATGTTATTATATAACTGTTTCTGTATGGAGTTGGGATGCAATGATGCTGTGGAATCTCTAGTTTCTAAAGATGCACAGACGCTATTGCCGCGAGCGCAGTGGAAAAGTACTGATTCGATTTCTGGACGATTAGCTAAATTCCTGCAGGTCACCTCCGCATTATGTAAAAGAAAAAAGTCCCTGCGTCCAAGAACACACTACCCTTAAACATAGGACAAAATACAGACGGTAGTTTTAACTGTCACCCATTTTAAGATGCATCACGTTTTTATGAATCAGTGTCAGGCCACTTTTCCTTCTCTGTGGGCTGATGCGACAAAATGATGAATAAATCCTTTCTCAATAAGCTATATCTCTGTAATTAATTTAGGTGTTCATTTATTTCTACAACATGCGTTGTTTCATTCCAACTTCTTAACCCGTGAGGACAACGTCCAAGAAACATGGCTACAAACATATTTTACATTTAGGCTGCCCGTAAGTTGCAGCGCTGCTGCCTAGTGATAATACCAGTTTATTTCTGGGCATAGACCTGGTAACGTTTCCTATTCTATTGCCTTGGTTAATTGAGTTTGTCTTCACAATGCGCGTGAACGCACCCTTCGAGACCGCGCGATAGGGGCGTGCACACATTTAGCTCCGCCTGAGACTGACAATGCAGTCAGTTGTGCCAAAGACGGGGCTTATGGGAATTGTAGTCTTTTATTTAGTTTGTTTCTGGGAGATGAACTTATTAAAAACTACATTTCCCTATGTGCGTGCTCTTCGGCTGCCTCAAAGAGCTGCTTTATAAAGAAGTTGTTTTCCTGCAGTCTCTGATCGGGATCTGCTGTCTGACAAGACGGAGAAGCAGGTATCTGTTGCTAGGGAGATTTCCCAAGCTTTAATGTTTATTCTTAAATCAAAGGGACAAGTCTGATAGTTTGACCAAGACAAGCAAGAAGGTTAATTTTTAATTTATTTTAGAAGTCTGTAAAAAGAACCATGATGCTATGTGAAAGCAAGCTGAAGAGCAGTATTTTCATCATATTTAGGGATTATTGGAAAGGTGGTTTTAAATATTGTGACTTTCTCATTACAAGTTAATTTACATGCTGCTATTTAATTCTATCAATGCTTAGTCCTAATGCCTTCAATGAAAGGGACTTGTAATTTTTATATTAACCATATACATTATGCGCGGTGGTTGCATGTTAGCTATGGATTTTATAACACTGTATAGTGCACGAATGCTGGAAATTCATTCTTTCATCTTCAGTCTGACTTTAATATGAGTAAAGCGTAATGTAAGAGAAAGATATGAATGTTGTATTATATTTTCTTTAGTATGCTTTCTTAATTTGACGTTGACCTTAGCCTTAAATTTGGGGCAATATTCTATGAAGTATTATGAACATCATAAAACGTTTTCATCTTTTTTAATGTAAATGTTCCCATTAGCCTAACGCTTGGGGTAAAATCAAGAAAAAAGCGAATAACACATCTCACCATCTACAGACATCACATCAGTGTGGATATAGCTTACAGACTGAAACTATATTTTAACCGAGACTTGCGCGTTATTCAGTCAAACCAGAATCTAGTAGCCCTTGTCTCGTGAAGTTCTTGGCGAAAAAAAAGAGAACAACACAACGTCTACGACGATGAAGTTAGCGTCATTGTTTCCCCATCTATAGGATGTTGCTATACAATGTAGCTATGTACGTGGTGTTTAAAAATGGCAAAAGCTTCCAGTAGTTGTCGCCAAAGGTATGGTGTTCTGTCGAGCTGTGCCTTTATGAATTACAATCTGATGTTTTTGTTTGAACAATTAAGTCGTCAAGAGAACACGGAATGCCTGCGTCAGATGGTAACACTCCGGCAACTGCCTCGACTCATTTGTTTTATTCTTAATCTCTTGTTTAAACTTCCGGAACTCTGTGTACCTTTTCCAAATCTTCGTGTGTTAGGGAGGAGGGGGTGTGGGCGAGCGGAGGACTGTCGTTCCATCTTCGGCATAGAAACGAGCTGTAGTCCATGGATCATTTTATAAAGGATAAAAATCGTACCAGTTCTTTTATGACAAGTTCTCTGTCCTGTCAGGGTGACTCACAGGAACTAAAACGCAAAAACGTGTTCTGTTTAAAAAACCGATGCGTGCTCCAGATGACAAAGAGCTAAGGTAACCACAAAGACATTCTAAGGAATCACGTTGGTGTTGAAATTGTTATAGTTAGATAGTCTGATTTCTGCTTTAGTCATAATAATGGTTGGTTATGTTTTGGTCTAGATAGAGTCGTTACATATAGTGAGTTGCAGACTGGTGTTAATTCATTTGTCAATGACAGACCAGTTTTGTGAATTGTGAGATTTGTCACAGTTCTGTGAGTATCTGGACAGTAGGTCGGACACAGGTCATTTTATTATTGTTTTCAAATTGAGGAATAGTGCCAATGTCAAAGGTGACGATTTGGAGGTTCCACACTATAGATCCAAAGCATATCACTCCTATGGTAATTAATTTAAGTACATAGGAGATTTAAAAATAGATGATAAAAACGTTTTATTGGATAACGCGACTGGCAGGCTGAGGTAGGGGTGCCACTGATGGGTCAGACTGAGTATCATAGAGGTCACTTTCATCATCTTGCTGTGTGACTCTTCCTCGTCATGCCTCCCCAGCTATAGTGACACACAAAGAGGAGAAACACTGAAGTGACATCAGTCAGCGATCCTATGTTGGTGAAAGAAGATGAAAGAGCTTGATGTGGGAAAGGACTACCTGCCAGTTAACCCGGGCTACCGGGCGGTACCTAGCAGAGACACCCCATCCAGCTCGGACAGTGGACCATACCAGCTCTCCAATGTCCAGGTCAGCGTCTCTCTGAACTGTATTTACCTTCACATGTGAATGTTTTGTTGAAGTCAGGTTTGGGAATTTGTGTGAGGTGCATACATTTGCTTTACATTTATTCATTTGACAGACACTTTTATGCAAAGCCACGTACAAGGGTACAAGTTGTAGGATAAGTTGTGTGATTGGTGTATGGTTGGGGTGTGCTGTGTGTTTTGTAAAGACTTAATGCAGTTTACTGTAATGTGAGTGTACAGGTTTGACCATATTCTGCAAAGACATGGAGAGTCTCTCTTATATATATTCTATTCAGTACATGCCTGTCTTTCCATAAAGGGGACAAAAATACCCCCACTCTAGAAAAAAATAATCATAAAGATATTGATAACATGGCATTCTGAATAGTGTGTAAATCAATTTAAACAAACAATTTGTTGAAAAAAGGGACACTTGTCGTGTCACAGACAGTGTTAAGCATGATATTTGGTATTGAGTAACCTGTAGGTACATGTACTCAAAAATTGTGCCGCATACCTGTTCCACTTGGGAAACATTGTTTCAGTTACCGGTACTAGAAAATACTCTTGTGAGGTTACAATGTCATAAAAAAAACTTTGACTTTTTTGAACAATTAAATCAATTGTGAAGACTGTTGTCACATTTATGAAAACCGGCCTTTGCACAGGCGTATATTTTGAATTGATCAGTTTGGGTTACAGGGATGCATCGCCATTCTCAGGACTAAAACTTAAGCAGATCCAGCTTTTTGTGTCAGTTTAATGGTTGGGAAGTTGAATGGTGGGGGTGACATTATTGGAGGAATGGCTTTGTAGACCCAGCAGGGATGCAGTAGGTTTTTTGGGCAGTAGGCAGTGCAGGGTGATGCTGTGTTTTGCTGGGTCAGCATGGCAGAGATCTGAAGGTCATGTGACCATATGATTGATGACTGCTTTAAAAATGCAAACTTCAGCAGCAACTTCTCTCATCCATCTTAAAAGACACAGCAGTGATGCAACACAGTTACCAAGACTAAGCTAGCCAGTCCTGAAGCAAATGTGTTTCCTGTCTCGTATTTGAACTATGCACCATACAATCTGCTTCTGTTTGGTTGTCACCGTATGTCATCTGCATTGTGGTAGGAGACAAAGGAGGTGGATTTTTACAAATATACTGTCTATAGCTTTAATAGCCATATATAGCTATATATATATATATATATGTATATATATCAGTCTAGCTAGATGTCAGAGACTTGTGGCCGTTGCGGTTTAAATGGGTGAACAGCTGTTGTTTTGTTTCAGGCAGAGCACTGAGGCTTTGTGTGTGTGTGTGTGTGTTTTGTTCTCCGCTCTCCCTTCTGTCAGCATTGAGTCAGCAGGATAGGAGAGTAGCTCCTCTCCTCTCCATTTTTTCCCTCTCCCTCCCTCTCTATCTCTCTCTCTCTGTTGCTCTGTGTCTCTCTTTTGCGCTCTCTCTCTTTCTGTATCCCTCCCACTGGAGACCCTCTTCACACACTGCTTGCAGTTGATTGGCCACTCTCCAGTAGACCTCGTGCCTATAGCTGCCTGTCTTCAAATGTTTACATAAGTGGGCCCCTCCCACAAGCTGCACGGCTGGCACGAGCAGCCAATGGTGCTGCAGGCTTTTGTGATGAGGGAATCTGTCTGGGCACAGGATTGGCTGCTTGATCCTGATAAGTCTGTGCTGGCTGTGTGTTTGTGCAACGTGAGAGCATCGGGGAAACGTGGGGGGTGGGGGGCATGCACGTGTTGAGAGCACTACACAGGACTGTGCAGGAGGCAGCGTGCCATGGTCGCTCCTGCAGGATGCCAGGGTGATGGAGGTTTTGTCCTCCATTGATAAGATTTGTCTGAAAGGCATGATTCTGGTGGTACCGCTCATTACCATGTTGCTGGAGTTGGACGCTGGTTATTGTCGTTTTATCAGGTGCATCTGTTCCATTCCTGGAAGGACAGTGGATTTCTTGTGCCTCTTAATGTCCTGTGGAGACTGATAATCAGCTCTTCCCTCATCACTTGCCAGCGGCTCAACCTTGAGTCCCGTTTGCTCTGTGAAGCCTCAGTTGACTCCTTTGTTCCTGTCAAAGCACCACGGAGACTCCGTGATGGAATTACTAAACCAGAGGCCGCGCGTGACTCAATTGATGCGCGCAGTTTTTTGCGCTGGCGCGCATGTGTGTGTGTGTGTGTTAGGAATTTAAGGTGTGTGTGTGCAAGTGTGTATCGCGCACGTGTTGCTCACGCCTCACTGGCCCCATTATTCCCCCCTCCCGGCTCGCCAGTAACTGCATCTTCCCGTGGGGCTCAGGGGGGACAGGAAAAGGGAGGGGGAGGAACGTGCTCAGAACAGGACACGAGACATCAGAGACCCTCACCCTTCCCCCATGACATGATGGAGGGAAAGTTCCGGTCCCATGAGCCAAAACACTGTTCTTTGTTTCAGCCCCACTCTCATGAGATTCATTGATCCAATGTTCAACAATCTCTTCATAAAACACTTGATCTGCCAAGTTATTGTCCTGGAAAAGGTCCAGGTTTTCCAGTGTGTGCACTGTTTTAATTTTTCACATAAGTGTCTGAACCACTTAATTAATACTAAAAGCTTCAAGAGTTTTGCAAATAGTTTGAAAGTTATAATATCCCAAGCGGGTGGATATTAGAATATCGAATTAGAATCTCCGTAATTACTGATGCATCATTTTAAACGAAATGCAATTGCCAAGATTATCACCATAATTTTGAATTCACGATATTGTTTGTGTGCTAAATATCTACATCTACTAATGTCACCACTAACGTATGCCAGTCAGATTCAAATATTGGGTTATTAATTATGAATTGTTTTTTGCATTTTTTTAATTAAAAAAACTTTTCTTCGATCATTATTATGGGATCCATAGCTCTATTTTGGCATTGCGCTGGCAGACATGCATTTGAATTAATACATATTATTAGCATTAGGGAAAAATATCCAAAAAGGCACCTTTTTCAGGATATAAGAAAATCTATTTTATTCTCATAATACATACTGTTGAACAAGTATAGCTAAATGATGTTTTGAAATCACTCAATTTTTATTTGCATTTTCGGAAACATAGACGGTCCCCAAATTATGACACATGTCTACTGTTTATTAGTCAAACCCAAAAATGGCCTGTCACCATTTATTTTTACAACAGTGACAGTGTACAGTATTGTTTTTTACTTGACTGACATCATTGATGGCTGATTTGGGCTTGTAGTAATACAAATCAATCATCTCGCTGTTCTTTTCAGTTGGATAGTGGTGTTGCATGTTTGTGTGTTTGTGTGTGTGTCTATGAGTGAGAGGTGGGTATGTTGAATGACTACCCACTCAAAAATCCTAGATGTGCACATTTCATGACATAATTCACTAATTTAATTTCATTAAATCAACTAGTCCTAAACGTCCAGTTCATGTGACAGTCCTGATTATATTTTTCTTTGTGTTAACCATGTCTATTACATAAGTGATAAAACGTCATCCAGATTAATGGAAATGCATCTTTATTTAGAACACAGACCTCTGGGCTTTTCTGAGGCAGGAGGTGTTGATGATGTCATTAGTTGCGAAGCAATTTGAAGATGCACGGCTCGTGTTTTGTAATCTCCTAAATAAAAAAGTCAGGCTTATTCAGTAAAGTGCAGCATGTTTCCTTAATGAGGAATCCGCCCTGTTTCCCCTCGCCCCTTGCCTCGCGGGGTTTAAGGCGTGCAGGGGAGGTGCCACGGTCACATCTGCAATGCTGTCATTACTGCATCAGGGGCTGTGTCATCGTCCGGGCTGCCAGTCGCACAGGGCAACGGACGAGGCAAGGATCTATCACCCCCCGGCCCTGCAGCAGAGAAACGCTCTCCTTCCCCGCTAATCACAAATTACAGGCGTCAGACCCAAACTATGACCACTACCCCCCCCAACACACACACAGAGTTTCATTTCAGTCATCGTTTGTGTCATTTAACACCCCCCCATCCCCGGACCTATTTTTAATTAGGGGTGGCCATTTGACATTGGCCAAGGTCTGTAGCTGTGTTTGCAGCTTGTGATGTTGTTTGAACATTACAGAGGGTGATGTAAGTGCTATGTCAAACACAGATACGGACACCTGTGTTACCTTGGTTTATCTCACTTTGTTATACCAACAAAAATGATCCCAGGTCATGAAATGAACTCTTTTCTATGAATAAACATGTAATATTGAGCTAATTCTAACCTGTCTTATGTTTGTGTTTCAAAGTACTGATCAAGGCATCAAACAAAAAAATAATAATTTATAAATGAGGAAACTAGCTGTTCGATTAGATAGTGAGCGTAAAATTTGCATTTTGCAGTTATGTAGCTTTCTGGGTAAGTGTCTGCTCATAATGAAATCTATACACAAGACTGTATATTTTATAAGCAAACACATCAAGCCAGTGATCCATAATTTCAGTTTGCGTTACTATGGAGAGCAGCCATGTCTGCGTTTTACTGGCCGTTGGAGGTACATCCAGGCGTAAGAGAGGGCATAAATCCATGCAGTATGGGGGACATAAATGTGACGTTTGAGGCGTGATTACGTTCTGGACATGGCATTAACTCATATGTATGGCCAGCTGGTGCAGCCAGCCCCTGGAAAACTCTTCCAGTTCATTTGCTGCTCCCGTGTCTCTCTTTCCATGATCCCCATAAAGATCAAATAGCCAAAAATGGAGTGGAATTTCATTTGTTTACAGTCCCTGGCCCTTCTGAAGAAGTATAAAGCAAAATGGGTTAGCCAAGAATGAGAAGATGCCTTGGCCATTTTACAGTTGATTCTTATTGCCAAAATGAATCTTGAATTAGGTTTTTATACAATAATCAAAGAAACAAGGTTTTTATCATGCTTAAGGCCTTATTTCCTATGCGAAGGAGGAGTGGGTGTTGATGTAATATGCATGTAAATGAGGTTAAGGAAAGAAGATTTTCCTTCAAATTTTCCAATAAAATTCCCTGTGTCTATGGTGTTTTTCATCTCTTGCTCGAGCTGTTGTGGGCATATTTACACTTGGTGGGTTTATAACTCATATGGTTATTTGTTTACAGTTAGAGGCTTTTAAAAGCAATACCTCTCCCTCCCTCCTTCCCTCCCTCCCTCCCTCCCTCCCTCCTTCCCTCCCTCCCTCTCTCTCTCCCTCTCTCTCTGTCAGGATGCTCTGGAGACTGCAGCCCGGGCAGAGGGGGGGCTGCCCCTGGATGGGGGCAGCACCCCACACATGAAGGAGATGGAGGAGGAGGCCGGCCGAAGCAAGTACCACCACAGCATCAGTGTGCTGAAGCCATTCCGCTCCACCAGCAAGTGAGCTCAACCAAGCAGCGCGTCTGTCATTACATCTGCCATTCACTGTGCCCAAGGCCTACAGCAGAACCTCAGGGAGATGCATGCACTAGGAACCAAGATCTTTCGCGAATGAAAGTTTGGTAACTCTGACAGTGAGGTCAAGATACACCAGTTTAGATGTTTAGAATCCTTTTTGGATATGGACTAATGGATTGAGCACATACTGCCACATGTGTGTTGGTATACATAATACCACTGTACAAAATAGAGCGTTTTAAAAACTGCTCATACTCTCTGAGGTTCTACTGTAAATTTTCGTCTTTGTGACGGCACCCCACCCCCTCACTCCTTTCATCTCTCGCCCTCCTCAGACACCAGCACCCAGTGGACAATGCTGGCCTCCTCTCCTTTATGACCTTCAACTGGCTGACCCCAATGGCCATCCGGGCCCACAAGAAGGGTCAGCTGTTTCTCGAGGATGTCTGGGCGGTGTCCGAGTGGGAGAGCTGCGAGACCAATCGCAGGAGGTCAGTTCTGTCAGGGAAGTTTTGGGGAGGTATGTGGGATCTTGTGTGGTGTGCTGCTTCAGGTTAGACATTACAGTGCACTGACCCCTCTGAACCAGAAGCCCAGCCCTCTCTAAGAATCTCTGGTTTAGAATTACTACACCATTCTTATTGGTCATTCTGAAAGTTTGGGAAAGGTATGTCACAGAGAGTGGACGGAGGTTGATTTTGAAAGGGGCAGGTTCCCTGCTGGAAAGTGACCGCCCCCCCCTCCCTCATCTTGTCCGTACAGGCTCGCAGGGCTGTGGGAGGAGGAGGTCAGGGCTCAGGGGGACCAGGCCTCCCTGCACCAGGTGGTCTGGGCCTTTTGCCGGACGCGACTGCTGCTGTCCATCGTCTGCCTCATGGTCACCCAACTGGCTGGCTTCAGTGGTCCAGTAAGTTATAAAACTCATTCTCGTCTCTCTCTCTGTCTCTTTCTCTCTCTATCTCTCTGTCTCTCACTTGGATGTCCTGGGGGCTGGTACAGCATGTCCCTTCACAGGTGAGGGGAGTATACAGGTGAGTGTTCTGGTGGGGCAGGGTAAAAAGCTCCTGCTACTCTTACCCTCACCAAAGATATCAAGATAAAAAAAAAAAAATCTAAATTCAGCCTCTCTTGGTTTTTAATGTGGGGGAAGAACCCCAAAAAACTGCTGGTTGAGAAGCTCTTAGTAGTGGACCAAAGGGCTGTGCACAAAACTGGAATCTTTGTGGTGCCACCTCTACTTTCACACAAACAGTCAACCGGCTGTAATATTCACAGAGTATGTTAACGGTGTTGGACATCTTGGCCTACGTGGTGACTGGAGATCTCAGAGAGAGTGCATAGAACCATTCCCTTCTGTGTGTCTGTGGTGAAGGTAACAGACAACGTTTAACTTTTATTTTTGTTTCATGTTCAGGGTTTACGTTTATGTATGTAATATATTGCATAGTATTGGTGTATTATTTTGTACATTGACTAAAGCAATAATAAGATTTATTTGGAATTATCTAAAATTGCACCCTGTAATTTTAACGGCCTATGAAAAGTGCCTTATGGCTTACCTGCCCAAAAGGAGCTGCATCTGTCATTCATGAAATGTTAAGTTAGACCTTCATGTTTTTTACAGTGTTTTGCCTTCTGACTTCTGATGTCAATGTTTTCATTGCTGTAGGCTGAAACAGAGCAGTAAGTGACACCTATAGCAAAGAAGCTGATAGGTGTGTGAGGTGTGATCAGGGAGGAGTTTTCTGACACAAATATTTACTTAGGTAAATTGACTCGTTTGGTTGCTGTTGTCAATTTTTAAAAATCATAACAGGGAAAAAAGTATTGGTAAGAATTTCTCTGTGGCCTCTTAGCATTAGGAGAACACCTCAAAATCTGTGCAGATTCAGTAGAGGTGAGGCTGGTATCTTTTGGTTTGTCTTTTTTTTTTTTTGCACTGCTTATGTCACTGAACTCCTTTTCTTATTTGTGGAAAATTGATCCTCACCCATAATGTTTAACTTAGTGTCCTCCCCGTAGCCTGTGCTTTATGTCACGTATGCTCAGATAATGTATTTCAGTAATGCTGATGTGATGCCATTGCTGTGATAAGACACCCAGGTGTGCCGCCTTCTCTCAGGTGTGCAGACCGGTGTCCTCGGGTGTTGTCCGCAGACACGCGGGTCAGGGTTAACGCACCGCCTTTTTCCAAGGAGAGCTTCTGTCACTGTCCCGCCTGCGGGGTACGTAGCGAGTTTCTGTCTCCTTCACTTTCCTTGCCTTTGTTTTTTGGCCCGTTTTGGGGACTCAGGCAGGCGGTGCTGCTGGGGCTCGCTCAGGGCCCTGAAAACAAATGGCCCCTTTTCCACTTCCCACCAAATTGCGTGGAGCTCAAGCCATGCTGGCACAGTTGCAGAACTCAGCTGAATAGGTTCCGTGGGGGGTTTCCGTTTTTGTGTCCATACCGAAATACGTCACAGGAAATTAGACAAGACAGCAAAAAAAAAAAGGCTGTAGACTTATTGATGGATTGCTTGTGAGGTTTTTAGGTTGCTTAGGCTTTCGGATGAAAAAGACAGGTCCAACGCTGACTGGAGTCAGAGCTGTAGAGGTGTAGGTCTAAGTGAGTGTACCTTTGTGCAGACAGGAAGGGCTCATTAAGCTGGGTATCCACTGCCTCCGCAGGCTGCCCGCAGTCTGCCTGCATCAGCCATTAGCCCCGCAGCCCTCTGGCACAGTAGCTGCGGGAGGTCACTCATTGGATTGGGAAGAGGTACAGAAGCAGTTGGCTGACTTTGCAGCTTTGCGGAGGGCAATCGTGCTCACACTCCCAACTTCACGGAAGACATTGCAATGATGGGCAGTCCACGTTCAAAGGGGAAAAGGGGGCAAAACTACATGCGTAAGCTGTATGTTGTAGGAGTGGTGCATTCAAGTTTTTTTTACAAAAAACATAGGGTGCTTAACTTTTTTTGTTTTACAATGCACACTACTCAGTTTTCTTTAGACCTTCTGCGGTTTTGTTCATTATGCGATCAGTTCGCTATGTTTATCAATGGAATTCAATGTAAAGCAAAAAAACAAAAAGCGATCCCAGAGAAAGCTGTTTTTATTGTTTAAGGTAGTTTAAATAGTTATTGTTGGGTTGAGACTACATTCATTTATTTTAAATGGAGCATTTTTGCAAAGAGCTGTGTCATTTTAGTCATCCTGATCATTAATGTTAGCACAACGTCACCAGGCACTTTGCTAACCTGACAGAGGTCAACGCAAGATTAGCTTACAAAGGTAGATCTTACGTGGCCAAAAATGGACTATGGAAGCTCCCAGAACACACACTTGCTATAACTGAGTCAGCATGGCTCCTGCTCTTCTGTGAAAAAGGGTTCTAGAGCCTCAGACCTTGGAAGGCTGGTGGATGGGGCAGGAAAATTCCGGTCATGGTCTCTCAAGATTTTGATTACTGTAGGCCTTCTGTTTTGCCTGGTACTGCTCTAATGTCCCCACCACATCGCCCGTGACCCCCAGTGATTTTCATAAAAGCTGGGATGGGAGATCCATCAAAACCCACTATTCTAATTTGCCCATGACAGGTGGACTAAAGTTGGGTACAAGTGCTCCAGCTCAGACAGGAAGCCCACTGCCCACCATGTAAATGTGAGTGTATGGGGGGAGTTGGGTGGGGAATTTGGGGTGGACCATGGTGGTGTTGGTGGTGGGTGGGCGGAGGGGTTGGGTGGAGGTGGGGGGGTGCGGGCAACTGTCAGGATGTGGTGCTTGACAAGGAGCTCGCCACAATCCCCCGCAAGGGACATGTGACAGAGGCTGTTCTTCAGACTTCACAGGCTGTCCGTTAAACTGCGGAGGGGTTTGTCACGGGAGGTGGGCAGAGACCACGGACAAAAGCCTGAGAGGTAAGGGCACGTTTTTTTACAGGACCGGCTCTCACCATCACCTTCATTTCTGTCCTTAATGCCCATACATGCTTTGTGGCTGAAATGTCTGCCCATGCCGGTGTCTCGGTGTACTTTATACCTCCAAAATGACCTGCTGGTCTCTTTGTCAGAGGTGATGATGTTGACAGCTGTAACAGTGTTAATATGTATATTGTATGTCTATGCCGTTTGTATCCGTTACCTGTTGTTGTTCTCGACCACCACTGAACAGTAGAGAAAGACTGCTCAGATAAACTGCCAGCACCTGCCAACGGTACAATTCATGTTTTGAAACTGGTAACTATGACAACTGTAGCCTGTTTGTTTTCTGTGAGATATGGTCGGACTGATAAGTCACCCCACCTGCGGCGACGCCCAAGCTCAAAGGTGACGGAAAGAGACCTCCCTCTTTGCTCGTACCCTGCTCTGTTCTCTCCAAAGGCCAAAAAAAGGCCATTCCTCTGGATTGGGAAAGAACAGTTGTTGTTTTTTTTTCCTGCTGCTGCTGCATCAAAAAAGGGGGAGGGAGGGTTTCATTTCCTTCATTCTCATAACCCCCTCCCCCACTGGACCTTCCCACGTCAAGATTAAAATAAGGCAGTGTTTTGTGTGTGGTTCATCATCTCCGAGGACAAATGAAAGCAAAAAAAAAAAAAACCTAAAGACAAAAAAAAATGAAAACCCTGAATCACTGTGATGAAGCTGAAGACGCTGGCAGGACTTGTAGCCCGTGTTTGGACTGTGTAATCCTCCTGTTTCTGTTCCTCTTTTTGCCTCTGTAACTCTGGGAGTCGGGGAGGGACTGTCTCCTGTTTTCAATGGCTGTACAGAATGCACTGCAGACATTAACCTTGAGCGATACATTCCTTATTTCCTTTTTGTCAATAAAATGACGCAGTTGTATTGAACCATGTGTGTTTGCTGCCGCTCCCTGTTTGTGCTCAATACCCTCGAGTGTGTGCTTGTGATTGTGTGCGTGAGTGTGTGCGATTGTGAGTTTGTGATAGGTTGTGTGTGTGTGAGACTATCAGTGCTGATGAGCGGCTGTTTTTTCTCTAATGTGAAGAGAGGAAACAGGCGCAATCTGATAAATAGATACGAAGATCTGTTTTGTAGACAGCTGCTGTCTTTTTCACTGGCTTTTTCTCAGGTCTTCTGTTAATCTCTGTTTTTGCTTTCCTGTTTCTGTTTCTGTTCTCTTAAAACACTGATATTTGTTTTCAGGCATTTTACACAAATACTCGTCGTCAAACCCCACAAGTGTGTGGACTGTAGGTATAATGTCTTTCATATATGAAAAAACGCAAAGAAAACAAGTGATGTCATGTTGTAGAATGTTCCATGTCTTTCCTTTGTTTCAGAAAGGCTCTGTCAGTATTTTTTTCATTGTTTCTCTCCTGTTCTTTTCAAGGGATCTTAATAGAAAAAGGCCACTGAAGGTAAATGTTGAGAGTATCGCTTAAAAGAGCTTGTTTTCTTTTCCCAGTAGAAGTGCTATGACTGATGTGTTTCTCAGATAGTATGAAATTACGTAATGCTTTAGAACGCCATGTCGAGTTTATGCCCCTGCTGTGTTGATGATAATGAGAATGTTGATGGTGATGGTAGGGACGACACGGGCGGAGCAGGGTGTGGAAGAGCAGCCAGTCACGCCAGCTGTGTTCTCTTGCCCCCCTCCTCCCCCCCTCCGCAGGCTTTTGTGGTAAAGAGGCTGTTGGAGTACACGGAGCGGTCCAGCCCAGACCTGCCCTACGGCCTGCTGCTGGTTCTGGGCCTGCTGGCCACCGAGCTCGTCCGGTCCTGGTCCCTGGCGCTCACCTGGGCCCTGAACTACCGGACCGGCACACGCCTGCGGGGGGCCATCCTCACCATGGCCTTCCACAAGATCCTGAGGCTCCGCAGCATCCGCGACAAGTCCGTGGGGGAGGTGAGGCACGGGGGCCAGTGTGGGCAGGGAGGCTCAGGGGAGGGACAGGGACCAGGGGAGAGATGGGGACTAGGGAAAAGACTGGATTGAATTTATTACAAAGGAGAGCCAAGCTTTACTAAAGAAAAACATTCATCAAAAACACAGACAAAAACAGAATAACTTACTTGGTAGAGGAAGAGTGTAGTCTGATTCTAACGTAAGAAAGTAATAGAAGATGTAGGTTCTGACAAGATGAAAGAGGACACGATAAGAGGGAAATTGAGACATTTCTGTGTTGTGGTTGCGTTCAGCTGATCAACATGTGCTCAAGCGATGGGCAGCGGATGTTTGAGGCAGCGGCAGTGGGCAGTCTGCTGGCAGGCGGGCCCCTCATCGCTGTGCTGGGGATGGGCTACAACCTGGCCATCCTGGGCCCCACCTCACTGCTGGGGTCTGCCGTCTTCATCCTGTTCTATCCAGCCATGGTGAGTAGGAGAAAAGAGAATGCGAATAATCCTACAGGTGCATTACAGGTCTTTTGATCCTGGTCTATGAAAAACAACAGATTGTTCATAGAGCAGTAGAAACATTAGTGCATAATATATATGCAAACTCATACACACACACACACACAGTATGTTATGTCAGGGTATGAAGCTATGAAGAGGTTTTTGCAGGGTATGAAGAGGTTTTTGTGTAGAGGTTACATTCTCATTACTTTCCTCACAATATTCAACATTAAGTGCAGATTTTCACTAATTTTCATGGCTATGTGAAATATGTGAAACAGTGTTGCAATATAAAAATTTCAATATAGAAATGAAGATGAAAACGAGAAATGGCAGTGGGTACCTCCATTATGTGGCCCACCATGACAGAATGTGGTCATGTGACTCTTGTAACCCTTGTTTTACTCTCAGATGTTTAGCTCCAGGCTGACTGCCTACTTCCGAAGGAAGGGTGTGGCTGTGACAGACATGCGGGTGCAGAAGATGAATGAGATCCTCAACTATATCAAGTTCATCAAGATGTACGCGTGGGTGAAGGCCTTCTCCCAGTCTGTGCGCAGTGAGTGGCCTCTTTTCTGTGTGTGTGTGTGTGTGTGTGTTTGCTTGTGAGTGTGAGTGAGTATGTGTTTACAAAAAAACTGTTTGACATCCTGACTGTTTTCTCACAGGAATTCGTGAGGAGGAACGGAGGATTCTGGAGAAGACAGGGTATTTCCAGAGCATCACAGTTGGCGTGGCACCCATCGTCGTGGTGATTGCCAGTGTGGCCACTTTCTCCACCCATATGTTGCTGGGATATGACCTCACTGCTGCCCAGGTAAAGTTTCCCTGCTGTCACACCTGTGATTAGTATTAGCACCTAGTGGACCACATTCTAAACTGTGTTCAGTGTAGCTACACCTGCTCAGAATTTATAACCTTACACCTTTATTTACCATAAAAATAATCATCTGAATAGCAATACATACACATTAATGTTACTGCATTTCCGACCTTCTTTACATTATACATTTATGAGCAGATTGAATTTTGTGCTCCTGATGCTACTGTAGAAATAAGAAGTAAGGTAACCAGCTAGCTGAAATTTGTGGTAGCACATTAGTTGTGGCCTACAAGAAACACCACTGGGTTGACAGTGCCACATAGCTAGCTAAATATCTTCTTTCCATTAACATGGCTTTATTAGTTACTGCAGCATGCTGATCATGTGTTAACAAATTCACCTAAACCAGCCTGCCTATTATTAATTAATATTTGTTTTAATATAATTTTTAATGATTAATTTGCCTATAAGTATTTGTTCTGATGTAGTGCTGAGTGGGTACCCGTGCCAGACTCTGGCTCTTGAAGAGAGCACATACATTCTGTTTGTCAGAGGCTCTTTTACCACGACCATGTTGTCTGTTTGTACAGTTTTTAATCACGCCGATTGCATTACAATTTGGCTTGGGAATCTAAAAACAATACCATCTGTTTCCATACCCAGAGGGGCTAGAAGTGATGTGGCGACTGGGCTCTGGTTTCTGTAAGACTCTGCTGTTGCCAGTGATACTTGTTCAGGAGCTACTTTAATTGATCCAGTGAAACTGGCCTCTGAAGTGCAAGCTTTATTGATTTACCGCAATGAGGGTGCCTGTTGAAGTCCATAGATATTGAAGTGGTCTGTTTTGGGCTCACGCAGAGCGCCCTGTGTTTTTCTCCTTCAGGCGTTCACAGTGGTTACTGTCTTCAATGCCATGACCTTTGCACTCAAGGTCACACCCTTCTCAGTCAAGTCCTTGTCTGAGGCATCGGTGGCTATGGAGAGGTTCAAGGTAAGAGAACCTCTTTGCTCCTCCTTTGCTCTCTTTCCCTCTCTCTCTCTTTCTTTCTGTCCCACTTTCACTCCCTCTCTCCCTCCAGCCCAGCTGCCCACTCTTCCCCTAGGCTTCCGCACCAGTGTCTGTGCCGTCTGGCTTATGGTGTTGGGTTTGGCTGGGCCAGGCATCCGAGTTGGCAGGGCTTCTGTGGTTTTCCTCCAGGAGCTCCCAGCCTGGGCTAATCCCCGGCGTTCACTGGAGGTCTGAGGCCCGGAGGTGTGAGTTTGTTCAGGCGGTGCTGAAAGCCCACACCAGTGCAGTTGGATAGCTGTGGGGAATGCGGTGTAAAAGTGGGGTGGGGGATTCCTCCGGAGGGCGGGGTCTCACAGGAGTGGCTCCACGTCTCGCGTCCCAGCCCGCCGTGGCCGGAGCCCTCTCTGAACAAAAGGCTGCTGGGAGCTGCCGCACCGGAGACCTGGATTCCCACAGACCTCCGGAATTCTGAGGATTCTTTGGGGATTAGATTGTGGCCGGTATGAGCTGGAGAAATGCCAGCACGCTGTAATCAAATGGGGGTCAAACGCACCCCAGCAGGTCAACTTAGGGGACAGCTGGCTACGATGGGGCTAGTGGAATAATCTTATGCGTCGGGGGGCCAGAGTTCAAAGGTTTGAATTAATCTATCCCAGCTAAAAAATTCCTTATGGTGTTGTGTGTTCTTGTATGCACATTCTGCCTGCTGCAGACCCCTGAGTTCACAAACTTCAGTAATGCAGAGACAACACCCGCGCTCAAAAAAGCTCAGACATGTGACATGTGACATGTGTGTTAACGCTGATACAGCACCTCTGCGTGAGTCCTTGCATACACATGACCCAAAACCCAAAGGAAACTGATGACTGCAGGCAGGGTGTGTGGCGAGACAGACCTTGCAATCATCTTGAGTAATCACGAGGGCCCTCTGAATATTTTTGCTTCCCAGACAACACTGCAGTAGGTGCTGATTCCAAGCCTACTTATCAGCTGGTCTGTTTCATTTCCTCATTGGCTGGTATCATGTAGTGCTTTTCTTCTGTTTCAATACCTTGAGTGCTTGTGATGGAGAATGTACAGGGGGAAGCTTGGAGCAAAATGAAGAACCACAGGGCAGTACAGTGTGGAATTTCATCCATCAAGATGGATGGACCAGTGAGGAGGATGGAAATAAAACCTGTTATGCAGTTGCCTGGCAAAAGCAATATTTGTTTCTCTGTGGAACATCTTGTTGAAAATGTGTATGGATTAATGGAATCCTTTTCCTGCCCACAGACCCTACGATGATGTGTTGTTCTGTGTGTCTGCACCCCTCTCACACACCCAATCCTCTCCAGAGTCTGTTTATGATGCCCGAGGTGGAGATGATCCGGCCGCGACCACAGAACCCCCTTGCGGCCATAGAGATCAGTGGTGCCAGCCTGGCATGGGAGGTGGGCGGTCACAGCGCCCAACCCACGCCCGCGGCACGCCTTCTGTGGGCGTGGCCCAAAGGCACGGCCTCAGGAGACACCGGTCCGCCACCGCCGCTCGTGGGGCGGAGAGAGCCGGGGAGCAGGGCGCTCTGGAGGAGCAGGCCGGACATCTGCTGACGGACAGAGAGGGGGACGCGGCCTCCAGCCCGGAGGACGAGGCTCCACCCATCCCCACCATCAGCCAACGACTGCAGAGGACCCTACACTGCATCGACCTCACCGTGCCTCAGGTCAGAGCTCGTAGCACAAGGGGTTTGCGTACGGATGGGTGTATGTCCAGGTGCAAACACACAAGACCCAATCTCTGAGTCATGAAGCAGCGTTATTATATTAGTGTATGGAATTATGTTTGGATGGTAATGTAATACATTGACAAATTGCATTACACTTGATGGATGCTTTGACTGGGACTCAGGAGCTGAGCGAGTGAGCTGCAGAATCATTAATTAGGCCGCCATTGTGATGTGCAACAAAAGCAGGCATTACAGTACATTACCTTGGAACTGGTGGGTAAGCTGAGGAAGTGCGAAATGTAATTAGTGTGGGTAATGGGACATTATTCTGAGGGGAAATGAAGGGAACGAGTTGGTGTGTTGTTTGTGTGTCTATTTTCTGCTGTCCCATCTCCATTTAATGCTCTGTCTCTCTCTCTCTTGCTTTAGGGAAAACTTGTTGGAATCTGCGGCAGTGTGGGTAGCGGGAAGACTTCTCTCATCTCTGCCATCCTGGGTCAGGTGTGTTTCCATGGCAACTCTGGTACTTTTTCACCGTGTGGCGTCCCGTGGTCCCTGCTGGCTTTCAGGCATCGCGGTTTCATACACTGTAAAATCAGAGTGTGACGTCACTCTGGTGAGGGACACAATGGCGTCGTTGTGCGGGGAGCACGTGGTGACGTTCTGCGTCTCTCCTAGATGACCCTGCTGGAGGGCACAGTGGCGGTGAGCGGAGACTTCGCCTACGTGGCTCAGCAGGCGTGGATTCTCAACGCCTCGCTGCGGGACAACATCCTGTTCGGGAAGGAGTACGAGGAAGAGAGGTCAGTGGGTGGAGAGCACAGACGCAGATTCTGAATGTGGCAACGCGTGGTTCGAGATTGCGCTAGGCGAAAATTGTGAATGAGCATGAAACAAAACTCCCTTCGGTGAGGAGGTGTCTTTTAGAGGCAGGAGGTAACAGCAGTTAATACGACAGGAACTTCAGATATCTGCCCCTGAATTAGCCATCTGATCTCATCTGATCTCCTTTTGAGCTGGGATGCCCTGTTTGTTTTCTTATGATCATACCTCTAGGATCACCAGGGGCTCTTCCTCACTCCACCACCCCCCCCAGTATTGATTATGTTTTTGGTTTCTTGTTTTTCCAAAGCTGATTTTTTTCCTTGAGGACGCTCTTTGCTTGTGCACACGCAACCTTTTTAGAGCAGGGATTGTGCGGATGAGTGTACTGGTGTGATTAGAACGGGCTAGCGATGGACATGAAAGGATTGAGGCATAAAGAACTGTCGGGCTGTATGAAGATGAAAAACAGCCCAAAGCATAAACCAAGCAGTGCTCCCCCATGGGGTACATCACATTACAGTACGTTACAGGTATTTAGCACACGCTCTTATCTAGAGCAACTTACAATGCAAAGTGCAAAAGTCAAAGACAGTAGTGCCAAAAGTCCTGAAAGGAAGTAAAGTCCGAGTGTAAACTTCAGAGTGTATTATGCCACAGCCACTGGCCAAAGATTGGTTTGGCGGTTTTGTGAAGTTTCTGTAGCATCCAGGTGTGTTGCTAACACTAGCTAGATGATTTGCTATGTTCATATTTCCAAAGTTAATAAATACTGTTCCCTCGCACAACCACAGAACTGTTTTGCTCGATGTAACTTGTGTTGTAGCTGAGACACTCATCAGAGGAAACCTTTATTACATTCACAGATTTACTGGTTTGTGAAGCTTGCGTGACAGCCAAGCCGCTAAAGCCAGTCCCGCGTCTGCTTCTTTATGATACCAGAGATGATCCAGATCTCAGCTGGTAACTAATGTAGCCAGAGTTTTAGTCTGGAACACTGATCAAAACGTCTTTGCTGGAACTACTTCACACATGTCTGGTTATTAAAACTAATATACACCCACTGGCCGGTCAGAAATGAGAATTCAGCAAGGCAATAGTGTAAATATTAATAGCATCTGGGCAATAAAGTTACACTTGACTACAGCGCTCTGTATAAATCGATGTCCGTGAACCGGCAGAGAAATTCTTCCTCAAGAAGTCTATCTTTGAATGTATTGATTTTACTCTTACAATTAATGAGAAGTGGTTCCTGGTTGCTGTCCAAAACCCAGAGGTGTTGTAGTGTTCTCTATTTCTGCTTTCATCCAGCTTGGATTTTTTTTTTTTGTATGCGTGTGTGAGGAATTTAGATTATCACAAAATAATTCTTTGAAAATATCCCTTTAAGACTGTTTAACTGTAAAAGCACTCTCAGTCAGTGCGTAGGACACTGGGATTCAACTGGACAGTTCATATCCTGTGCAGCTGGCTTGAGTCAGTTGATAAGCACTGAATTTCTACTGCCTTGGGCAAGAATATCAGCCCAGAAAGTAGGTCACAGGATTTCATTTTGAACCGGGATGTGGAATACAGAGAGCTTGAAATAACTTGGCAGGTCCTGGGTCAGCAGGCCTCGCCCAGCCGAATGATGTCCACTGCAAAACAACAACAACAAAACAACAGGAGTTGGACGAAAGGGTAGAGAGTGGGTGTGGCACGGTAGATGACAGTGTAGAAAAGGGGGCGTGTCATTATGAATGACAGGAGCGAAAGGGGGCGTGTCATTGTGAAAGACAGGAGAGAAAGAGGGCATATCATTTTGAATGACAGGAGAGAAAGGGGGCGTGTCATTATGAATGACAGGAGGGAAAGGGAGTGTGGCACTATGGGGAGTACACCATACTGGAATTATAGCAAAGGGTGTAACAGTGTTGTTTTGCTGAGGTTTACAGCTTTAACTGCCCTTATTCATTCCACAGGTACCAGATGGTTGTGAGTGCCTGCTGTCTGAGACCAGACCTGGCCATCCTTCCCAATGGTGACCTAACGGAGGTGAGATACCTGTCCACCCAGGTCCTGTTACACGACCAGTGGGTTTGCATTGGATTGGTAGAATGTTTAAAACCTGATAGCACCTGAAGGTTGTAGCTAATGTATCTTTTATGAGTGTGCCGGTTTTTTATGTTGTCTGATGTTTTTTAAGCACATGGCACAAGACAAATAATTGATCATTTTCAGTCCAGTTTAGTTCAAGGTTTGAATCAACCTGACAAATGTTACTTCTTTTGAAGATATGTATCTAGATCATGGTTTTGAAAAATGCTTGATGACCATTTATAAATTAAAATGGATGTTTAAATTAAATAACTGATCTAATACCAAGCTCTTTCAGTAGCTTCAAGCACTAGTTTTTCTTTGTTTCCCCGTTATTCATTATCTGTGACCGGGCCTTTTTCAGATTGGTGAACGTGGAGCGAACCTAAGTGGCGGGCAGCGGCAGCGCATCAGCTTGGCGCGAGCCCTGTACAGCGACAGGGCCATCTACATCCTGGACGACCCGCTCAGCGCCCTCGATGCCCACGTTGGAAACCACATCTTCAACAACGCCATCAAGAAGCAGCTGCGCCACAAGACTGTCATCTTTGTCACTCACCAGCTTCAGGTACCTTACCTCATCTCACCTGGCTTCACTTAGGCTCACCTGATCTCACAACAAATCACTCAGTCTTACCTGATATTAATTGGACCTCAACTTTTCTACAAAAAAGGTCCCATCAAGACTCACCTGATCTTTCATGGTGTTATTGAGCATCAACTCTTTTGCCTTACCTTTGATGTGTGTGTATGTGTGTGTGTGTGTTTGTGTGCAGTACCTTGTGGACTGCGATGACGTTATCTTTATGAGAGATGGCAGCATCACAGAACAGGGCAGCCACGAGGACCTTATGCGTCTGAATGGGGACTATGCTGCCATGTTCAACAACCTGCAGCTAGGAGAGGCTCCATACATCGAGGTAAGACATGGGACAGTCAGGAAGGGGGCATGAAGAGTGTGCATGTGTATGCGTGTGTGTGTGCACGTGTGCATGTCAGAGTGACGCTTGCTCGATTTCTTCCAGGTTACCAACAAGAATACTGGGAACTCATTGAAGAAACCTCCAGAGAAAACCAAAGCTGGATCCATAAAGAAGGAGAAGCCTGACAGCAAGGACAATGGTATGTGTGTGTGTGTGTGTGTGTGTGTGTGTGTGTGTGTGTTATCCTGCTTGTGCTTGCGTTGTGTGCTTATATCTCAACAGGTTCCTTAGGGTTTCTTAATGCCCTGTAAGTCATTGACTTGTGTGGGATACTCTGTTGTAGAGCAGGTGGTGGGTCTGGTGAATTAACGCCCCTCCTCCCTTAACCACAGGTCAGCTGATGCAGGTGGAGGAGCGTGGAAGGGGCTCCGTCCCCTGGTCCGTGTATGGGGTGTACATCCAGGCTTCGGGAGGAGTGATGGTCTTCCTCCTCATCCTGGTGCTCTTCATCCTCAACGTGGGCAGCACCGCCTTCAGCAACTGGTGGCTCAGCTACTGGATCAAGGCAGGAAGTGGGGTGAGTGAGAAACGGGGGATGATGGGGGAGGGGGTGATGGGTGAGTTGGAGAAATGGGGTGAGTTAGGAGTGTGGTGGGGAGTTAGTAAGGGAACAGGGGGCTCAGATGGGAGACAGAGCGGATAGGGGGATTAGTTAGGGGTAAGGGTGCATAGAGGATTGAGTGAGGAGATGGGGGATGAGATAGGGGACAGGGGGTGAGGTAGGGGACGGGAGGGTGAATTAGGGGACAGATGTGTGATTGAGGGGACAGGGGGATTAGTGAGGGGACAGGGGGTGAATTTGGGGGCGGGGGGATTAGTGAGGGGCCAGTACATGTGAGTGGTGGAGCAGAGGGTTGAGATAGTGTGCAGAGGGGGTGCTTGATGTGAAAGTGAAAGGGGGCCTGGAGGTGTTCCATTAGCATCTGCTGGGCTCTGTGGCTCAATTGAGGAGGACTGGATTACCCCACAAAACTCTCTGTGAGGGGCGGGAGGGGGTAATGAGGCTGTAGGCAGTTCTGTTGGAGTAAATCTTTAGGGGGATGAAGGAGTGGAAACAAAGGGCCATCACAGAGCTACTAAAGAAATAAGCTTAATGATTTTCAGGAGCTGTATTAAAGATCAACAATAATCTCAAAACCAAGATCAGGAAAGGACCAGATGAGTGTTTAACTGCACCAATGTTTAATTAATGTTTAAATGCACTGATCTCAGAAGAAACGTTAGCACAAGCTGCCTATATCTCTCCACATTTGGACTGGAAGGTAGTTGTGGAAAGAGGTTGTTTTTTTCTCAGCTCCAACCAAGTGAAAGGGTCTTGAGACAGAGGCAGGGATAGCGCCACAGCTCCTGTGTTCTCTCATATGATTGTGATATTTAGCAGCATGCCAGACCTGTGGCCCCCCCATTGTTGAGTGGGACACATGCAGTGGGGCTTTTTAAGAGCTGTTAAGGAGGTGTGATTGGGTTGGGGTGGCATGTGATGATGATGATAATGATGATGATAATGATGGATAGTGATGGTGATGTGTCTGCTCTCTGTCGCCCCCTGGCTGCAGAACACCACGGTGTGGGTGGGGAACAGCTCCATGGTGAGTGACAGCATGCGGGACAATCCCCTGATGCAGCACTATGCTGCCATCTACGCCCTGTCTATGGCCGTCATGCTGCTGCTCAAACTGGTCAGGGGCATCGCCTTCGTCAAGGTACAAAGTACGCCCGTGTGTGTGTGTGTGTGCTTGTGTGTGTGCAAATGTCTATTAGCAAAACAATTCCTGAAGCCAGTTTTAATGACCCTTATAGGAGTTTAAAACTCAACAGACCACTGACCTCTGTCTGATTGGTTGTTTGCAATTTGTGAGACCAGCTGTTCAGGAATGAGATTATCAACAGACAGTCACACACAGTAGTAAGAGATCTAAATCTGAGGTTTAAACATCTTCTGATTACGGTACAGATTACTGTCACCCTTTTGTGTATGTGTGTGTATAGGATAGGGTTATACCCTGTTTAATACTCCTCTGTCAATGCTCCTGTGTTGAACAAAATAATTGTGATTTTGTGTATAATTTAAAAATATTTACTCAAGATGTTAATGTGAGACTCTGTGTGTGACACATTTTTGTTCTGTATGTGCTGGAAAAAGCTCATGAGTTTGTTTGTGCATGAGTGAGTGTGTGCAGCTGTGTGTGTAATTAACTGTATTTGTCCTCAGGGAACATTGCGGGCCTCGTCTCGGCTCCACGAGGAGCTTTTCCGGAAGATTCTGCGCAGCCCAATGAAGTTTTTTGACACCACACCGACTGGCCGAATACTCAACCGATTCTCAAAGGACATGGATGAAGGTGGGGGCAGACCAGGCTACCTACGGCCGTGTCAGTCACAGACAAACCCTCTCCCAAATCTGAGTATGAGTAATCAAATGTATCCATACTGTACAGTAAATCTCATGATGTAACCCCCTGTATTCTCCATGTAGTGGACACAAGGCTGCCCTTCCAGGCAGAGATGTTCATCCAGAACGTGATCCTGGTCTTCTTCTGCCTGGGTGTGATTGGCTGCGTGTTTCCGTGGTTCCTGGTGGCAGTGGGGCCCTTGGTCCTCCTCTTCACCCTGCTCCACGTGGTGTCCCGCGTCTTCATCCGCGAGCTCAAGCGCCTGGACAACATCACGCAGTCGCCCTTCCTGTCCCACATCACCTCCAGCATCCAGGGCCTCACCACCGTGCATGCCTACAGCAAGGGCGATGAGTTCCTCTACAGGTGGGTGTGCAGCCACTGATCCCCAGCAGGGGGCAGTCATCCATGAATCATGCACCATGTCACTGCTGCACTGCATGCTATGGCTAAACATTTAGTTTTGGTGCATGCATTTTAAAAAAAAAGTACATTCAAATTTTCTATGCCTAGGGGAGGGTTACACTATTTTAATTGAAAGAAAATTTCAGTCTATGTTGATTCACATAAATCAGAATTCTTCATCTGGTAAGATCTTCTATGCCAGAGGGTCTGGTCATCAACCAAAACAGGACACAAGTCTATGTTAAACTGTGCATCAAGCAAATCAGCAAAAATTATGGTTTGAGGGAATGCTGGCGGAAAAATTTACATTTTCATATTGCAGTGGTTCAACATATGGTAAAGCCTACAGTCTTTGATAAGCAGATTCATAGAGACTCATCATTGATAAGATTGGTGGTCAAGTCAATGCTTTCAGGGTGCAGTTGTGAAGGAGCGGCACTCATGCAGAGCCATCTTCCCTGTTTCCCTTCCTCAGGTACCAGGAGCTGCTGGATCAGAACCAGGCCCCGTTCTACCTGTTCAGCTGCGCGATGCGCTGGCTGGCGGTGCGTCTGGACGTGATCAGCGTGGCTCTGATCAGCATAACGGCACTCATGATCGTCCTGATGCACGGCAAGATCCCGCCCGCCTACGCCGGCCTCGCCATCTCCTACGCCGTGCAGGTAGGCACCTCCCCCTTCTCTGTCCTCTCAGTATTCAGTTATCTAGCTGACTTTTACCCAAAACAACGGAAAATTGATTAGATTAACGTAGGGTCATGCTGTAAAGGGCCCCAACAGCTACATTGGGGACTGGATCATCAGCCATCAAGGTCCAAGTTAAACACCTTAGCCATAAGGCTATAGATTGCCCCATTCCCTACGGAAAATGAATTGTTGGCTTCTCTGGCTTAGTGTGATGTATTTGATGAGATGATGATTCAAAATCATAATGAGGATGAGTTTCGCTTTATGAAGACGTCATACTGCTTTATCACATGTTGAATGGGATTTGACTGGTTCAGCTGCAGTTGAAGTTCTCCTCATTCACTCTCTTCTGCTCTCTTCCCTCTTACCCGCTATGTCACTTTGTGTGTCTCTCAGCTCACCGGTTTGTTCCAGTTCACTGTGCGCCTGGCATCCGAGACTGAGGCCCGCTTCACTTCTGTGGAGAGAATTCACCACTACATCCAGGTGCATCACTCTCTCCATCTCTCTCTCTCTCTTTCCTCCGTATTTGTAGAAGTGCTTTAAAGATTTAAAAGGCAGAACACATTTAGAGTGTTCTAAAATTGAGAAGTTTTCAAAGTTCAGCTTCCTTACTGAACCATACCCCCCCGTCCTCAGTCTCTGTCCCTGGAGGCCCCCGCCCGAATCAAGAACAAGGCCCCTCCCCCAGACTGGCCACAGGAGGGGGAAGTTGTGTTTGATGGGACGGAGATGAGGTACCGGGAGAATCTGCCACTGGTTCTGAAGAAGGTGTCCTGTACCATCCGGCCCAAAGAGAAGGTTGGAATCGTGGGCCGGACTGGATCAGGTTGGTACCCCGTCTCACCTGCGCTCACCCATTTACCCGCTCAGCCTCTCACCAATACTCACCCCATCAAATGCCATTAATACTCACAAACTCAACGTTCTCACCCTCTCTACCCGACTCCCTCAAACTCTCACCCTCGCTTGCCCTCCCTCACCCACTAAGGCCACATTCATTCACACTTACTCAGCCTATCCCATACTAACTCACTCTTACCCATATTCCCCTGGTGAACTCTGTGAACATGCCGAAGTAAATACATTTACAAGCTGTTTTAACTCTCAGACTGAGAGTCATTAACTGTTATTATGTACTCTATGTACACATTAAATTGATTTACAGATAGTTTCATTAACAGATAATTGTCTTCAGAACATTTATCGAAGCAACCTGTGGACCTGCTTCATGGTCCTATGATACCTCAAGGTTGATGCATTGCTTGGCCTTGGGTGTGTTTGTATCCTGCTCACGGCTCCGTCTCCCACAGGGAAGTCCTCTCTGGGCGTGGTGCTCTTCCGCCTGGTCGAGCCCTGTGGAGGCTCCATCAAAATCGACGGCATCAACATCTGTGACATCGGCCTGGCTGACCTGCGCAGCAAGCTGTCAATCATCCCACAGGAGCCAGTGCTGTTCAGCGGAACGGTCAGGTGGGGGCGCCCTTCCCTCAGCATTCTGCACGGACACCTTTGCAGGTTGCAGCCTATTGTGTGGGCTTTGGCTAACCTGGGTCTCCCCTCTCCTGCAGGTCCAACCTTGATCCCTTCAACCAGTACGCTGAGGAGCTAATCTGGGACGCTTTGGAACGGACCCACATGAAGGAGTGTGTGAGTGTCAGGGGACAGAACACAAGGCAGAGAGTGAGGGAACCAAGAGGGCAAAGAGGGAGGGAAGAGCAGAGCAGTGACTGTACTATTGGGAATTTTTTAAAAATTTGAGAAATCAAGAGTGGGGAATACCTGAACAGAGAATAAAACATAGCAAAAAATAATGTGCAAATATGATTTGCAAATACAAGATATTATGGTCAGACCATGAGGCAGATATTGTGGTGGTGTCCTGGAGCAATCCACTGAACTTAGCTAAAATAAATTATTTTAATAGTAGAACTTTTGTAAATATTCAAGATTGGGGCTACGGCAGATGAATTGACAAAAAGCAGATGGGGCTGAAAGTTCTCCGCCCCCGGTGAGAAGAGCAAATGTTGTTAATTTAAAGAAAGCTCTCCTCTGGTCTGGTCACAGGTCACCCTGACCCAGCCCACTGCAGTGGAGAGGTTGGGAAATGAAATAAATACACAAAGCAGCGCTCAAGTGCTAAGGGTCGAGGGTCAGAAAGAGATCCTGGAGAGAGGGCTCATGAAAGGAAGCCTGTATGTGTCTGAGTTAAACAGAGGGGGGTGATTTTTTTATTTTCTCTTTCCATATCACTGAAGGGAAGCCAGGGTGTTTTCACAAAAGCAGAAATAACATGACGACTGTGTAAGTGATGTGAGTGGAATGGCTTCATGTGGCGTGAGGACTGCCCTGACTAATTCATGTTCTCTGTTGGTGGGAAAATGTTCTTATTATGAACTGTGTCTAGGGACATGTAGACAGGAATAACCTCCCATGATTACATGGGTATCAGTAGGAATGGCGAGGTCGTATACATTTATCATCTCAACAGCTTTGCTTTTGGCCTTTGGTAACCCACCCTGTCTCTCCCCCTTCCCTTCGTCCCCGTCTCTCGCTCTCTCCCTCCCAGGTGTCCCAGCTGCCGCTGAAGCTGGAGTCCGAGGTTGTGGAGAATGGGGAGAACTTCTCCGTGGGGGAGAGACAGCTGCTGTGCGTGGCCCGAGCCCTGCTCAGACAGTGCAAGGTGAGCTCAGCCTCACCATAGATATAAATAACTAGATATATAGAGCAATAGAGTAGCATTTCCTTGCCTTGTGAACTAGATTTGCCATATATATAATTTAGACAGGGCAATAAGAATCTTAAAGCCTGGCAACAACTTCCTAAATAAATCGCTTAATTTGTCCCTCATATCCTTAATTTGACCACAATATATTTTGGGTGTTTCTCAATACCAAGAACACAAGAACGGACTTGTGCTCTTGAGAAGAACGTACTTGCCGACTGTCTTGTGAGTTCGCAAGGACGGAGAACGCATCCACCTGAGTCCCAGTTCTTCTTTATGTGGAGTGCCAAATGCTGTTACACATCCATGGGTCTCTCATTACACCCAACTCATCTATACAGCTGGAGGGGTGTTGGTGGAGAAAATAGTCCCTAATTTGTAGCACAGGAGTGTGTGTCCTTCAGGAATGCTGCTCCTTGGCATCTAGGAGCAGCATTGTAATGATTAGAGGCCAGATGGCCAGTTCAACTTGGCAGAGGAAATACTGTTTAAATAAAATTAACTGAATAAAGTAATTATTACTTATTATCCCCCATCAGGTTCTGATCCTGGATGAGGCCACAGCTGCCATGGATACGGAGACGGACTCACTGATACAAGAGACAATCCGCAACGCCTTCCAGGACTGCACCACCCTGACCATCGCACACCGGCTGCACACGGTGCTGAACTGTGACCGCATCATGGTGCTCAACCAAGGACAGGTAAACCTGCACGGACATGCCTCGCCTGCATGCACCTGCACACAGGTGTGCCCATACCTTCAGTCAGGGACTTCTTTGCATGATAGGACATTTCATATTTTACCAAAGCAATGCAACTGAACAAAACCATTATAAACTTAAAAATATGCATGCATGCCCTGTGCAAATATAATCAACCATGGAGAAGTATGTGAATATGCCACTTGCGACATATGCTTAACATGGGAAAATTACATCCATTTTTGTGTGTGTGCTGATCCACACAACCTGGCACAGATACACTCGTATTAAGAATTGATAACCAAGTGTTACTTTGTTCATCTATGCCAAGCTTGCAATTTACACTGTTCCATCTGTCGCTTTCTCCTACTTAGGTGGTGGAGTTTGATGAGCCGTCCAAACTACTGGCCAATGAGAACTCAAGATTCTGCGCCATGCTGGCGGCGGTGGAGAACAAGATCTCGGTGAGGGGCTAAAGAAGAGCAAGGGAATGGGCGTGAAGAGACAGCAATGCTGTCTGAAGAGGGGGAGAAGACCCCCAAAACAGACTCTGTCTCACCATGCTTGGTCTTGGCCACACCCCCCCTCCCTGCAGTCCACCCTGCTGCCTGCTGGGGGTGTTGTGTCGAGCTCTGTTGGGACAGGGTCCTAAGCACATGCCCAGGGCTGTCCTGGGGAGGAGCCTGTTCAGAAATCACACTGCTTAAATGGTCAGGAAACCACTGATACTGTAACAATGTTTTGAGTAATATTAAAAGAAGCTTTACATGTGTAGCTATATTCATTTAAACAGGTCTGTTTTATAAGAATATATATCAATGTATATGTGTATATAAACATATGCATATATTTACAGTTCAAAGGATGTATGCTAAGCTTATTTTGTACTGACTTTGTTTGTACAACATTGGTGTATGATATGTATTATGTATTTTCACTTGTGTGTTGCTCTGTCACCATAGTCTGACCTCCCAGTGTTTAGAAACTTGCCAGTCTTCAGAACTCTGTAACACTGTTGTGACATGACTCATGCCCTGGACCCAAGCTGGTCTGATTGGTTTGCACGCCCCAGTGGGTGTGGCCTAGGTCAGGTTAGACCAATGCTGAGTTGGGAGGGAGCCTCACTGGGTATAGACCAGTATTGTATCTTCTCAATGTGTCTCTGCCCCATGTTCTGAGGCTACGTTCTCACCCCTGACAGTCTCACCCCAACTAAGAGGCCTTGTATGTTTACAGCCTGTCTTTCCTTTGACTTTGTCTGTTGCTTCCATAAGGTTTTTTCCCGTTTGTTTCTTGATGAAAGATGAGGTTGTCTCATCTCTCGGCACCTTGCACAGAGAGTGGCGCTGTAGCTGCTCAGCAGCCCCCTCTGCTGGTGAGAGTACCTGCAACTGTCACACGCTGTCCATTCTTAGACAGGGAAGACAGCTTAAAAATTTGAACTGCAAAAGCCTCAAAGGCATTGTGTGTGCGTCCTCTGTTCGTGCGTGCGCGCGCGTTTGTGCGTGTGTGTGTGTGTGCGTGTGTGTGTGTAATATCAGAACCACACATGTGAACTCCTGTACTTGATGTGGGCCCTGCCTGTACTTCACACTACCGATAGGGCCCGAACTGGTACTGTAGCTGCAATGGCTTCCCAACAGGCCTTGCTGAATGTGTCTGCCTGTCTGTTATTTTTATTACTTTTTTATAGCCTTAGCATGACATAATTATTGCCTTTTGAGAGGGGGTGAGAGAGAAGGAGAAAAATCTCTGAAATATGTTAATAAAACTATTTTAGGTTTATTTTGCAGTGTTTGTGGATGTGTTTGATCCATCTGTGGTTGTCGGAGGCGATAAGGTGAAATGTAGACTGGTGGGTTAGTGTCAAATCACCATGACACAAAACCTCCAATCTTCCTCGTGTGACTCACTGTACAGCCACTCCACTCACTTTTAAAACTTCTCTGACACACAGCTTCTCAGTACAATTAAAATGACAACTCGAATCACGTTCAAGGGCTGGGATCGTCTCCCAACACACACCCAAAGCATTTCAATTGTATCAGCACAGAACCTTTGTATAACACTTGTGAGTTGCAGATGTTGTTAAATTCATAAAATGTTTGGACAATGTGGTCTGCCGTGGTAAGTGAGGACTCGTGATTGTCGAACAGCAAGTACCCTTGCATTGGCCGGCTATCTTGTGATGAGACACTATGTCACTGACCTGTGTAACAAGTTCAGTTCACTGTACTGTGATTCGACACACGCATCCGCAGTGTGGATCAACAGAGACATCTAGTGACTGCAGAGGATCACTGCGCATGTGATAGCTAGGTAACAGCCGCTACACTGCACCGTACGCACAGCTCCCCGGCACGGAGAACACTCCGCCCCCTCCGCAAACGCCCCGCACACTCAGCCAGCCAAGGACACCAATATCTCCTGGGCGACGAGGAAACAACCACGAATAAAGGTCATATATTGTATAACACGCTCTTTGAGGACGGCGCTTACCGGACACGCAAATGGATACTCGTCAAGATAGGAAGTAGCCTATCATATGCACACGCTGTGAGATCTTTCCCCTTCTCCTCCATTGGAAGTGTCAAACTAAAATTGCAACACATTTGAAACGTAACGCTACTTTGAGTAACGTTATTTACCTGGAAGCATGAGTTACATTCAACTGGACGCAGCTTTCACTTGGAAAGAATGGAAGATTTTGAATTACGGGTTTTTCACCTATGTCAGTGGCTAAACATAAATTGTTGATGCACAATAAAAATTGCAGCTGCCGGACAGAGATCAACCTCCCTTGGGTCGCCTCTGTAGCGCCCCCCTACAGTCCGAAAACTTTCCTCTCTCGAAGTGATTTCCTCCCCTGTTTTTACTTCCTGTTTTCAACGGGAGTCACTTAGCTCAGCTCCTTTCATTTCAACTTTTGCTTCTCTTTACCGTGCTCTGCTTTTCTTACATTAATCCTTTACTGCTTTCGCTTCTTTTTCTTTCAAGTTGATCGAGCGCAACCTCTTAATCTCCTCTCTCGATTTTTTAACGGACAGAAGAAAATGTTGGACTCGATTTTAACTTCGGCCCAGATGGATTTTACGTAGACATTGTCTTGTTTTTATGTTTAAATAGTCGTCACATTTGTGACACTTTTAAAAAGGAAATTTCTTTTCATTTTCTATCTGTTAGGCTAATTGTCCACCTTCGATCCACCACAAGCAACACAGTAGAAAACTAGCAAGCTAGATAGCTACCTCTCCTTTGCCGACTCACAGTTTGCACCGTTTTCAGTTTGTAAATACGTTCTGTTACCGTTGATACTTTTAACTTTTTAATTTATTTCTTTTTGAAAGTTATAATGGCTGACTTCCAGCGTCCGACGCTGTGCTGCTGCCGGAAGGTGCTGACGGTGCCCAGCAAGTCTTGTGAGGGCGGCCGAGGGATGGGACACTGTCACCGGGTCGACATAGCTTCGGCGTCCAACTTCCACAGCTTTAAGCTCCGTCATTTCCACCTCGACCTCCGCCTCAATTTTGCAATAAAGGAAATGACGGGTTGGCAGGTTCTAGAACTGGTACCGGTCCAGCCTGGGGTACAAACCCTGATTCTGGACACGCACCCGTCCCTGCTTATCCATTCCATAGACTGCAAGGTGCCCGGAACTGCCGGCGCCCCGGACACCTCTCTCTCACTCACCTACCGGGTGGACCCTTTCACCGACTACGGTTCCTCTCTCAACATCAGCCTCCCGGCCGCTGTGATCCGGCCGCACCGGGCTTTCCAGATCACCATCCGCTACACTACAACAGACGGCCCTGCGGTAAGGTCACATCGGTGACAGCTGTGGTAGCTGACAGAATGACAATGATACTAGCTAATAATAACTATTAAAAATATGTCGCTGTTGATAGGGAGCGCAGACATGATCACGAGTCGCAGATATAAGACCTTTAAAATCTCACATTGTCTTGAAATAAGTCCATAACAATGCCGATATCGATCATCAAATTAATCCTCCATACCAGTTACCAGGCAGGGGAAACAGCCCCTCCGGGAGTTGGGGAAGCAAGCGTATTGTCTTTCATTGCTGGGTCCTTTACCCCTTAAACAGATGACAATAATAGAAACCAGAAGCCTGTCCAGGCTCTGTGCCATGTTGTGTTTTTGTATTCACACGTGAGACATTCCTTCATAAAGACATTGTGTGTGTGTGTGTGTGTGTGTGTGTGTGTGTGTGTGTGTGTGTGTGTGTGTGTGTGTGTGTGTGTGTGTGTGTGTGCATGCCTGCATCCATGTGCATGCGTATAAATGCACACAATGTTGGTATGAAGGCATGTCTCCATACTGTAACTATGTTTTTAATATACTTAATATGGTGTAGTTTTAACCAGTGAATCCACAAGTCATTCACGATCACATGCACCTGCGCACACTTGTGCACTCTCTTGCACAGACACACGCATGCAAACGTACCCCTTCCCTTTTGCAGTGAACTCTCTCTCTCTCATTTCCATATATTTGTGTCTGTGTCTGCCCACAGATATGGTGGCTGGACGCAGAGCTGACGTGTGGACAGACCCGGCCTCTGGTCTTCACTCAGGGTCACTCCGTGTGCAACCGCTCCTTCTTCCCCTGCTTCGACACGCCAGCCGTCAAAAGCACCTACTCCGCCACCATCCGCGTGAGTCTGCAGCGCCCGTCACGTCCAATGCAGGGTCTTAATCTCAGATCTGCCCTCTCAGTCTTATGCCCTCCATGTTAATGGTGCAGTCTGCCCTTTTGATGCTGATGCCCTCCATCATTCTATCGTCTCCATGGCGTCTGCGCTCTCCGTCACTCCAACATCTCCGTTCCCGGCTCTTTGTCCAGATGCTTTCGTGTTTTCATTTTAATCTGATTCCCATCATTCTGATCTGATACCCTCCCCCTTAATCTCATTAATTTATTATCTCCACCTTAATCGCCTGTTCTCCCTCGTAATCTTATAATCACTGTTTTAGTCACATGATTTTTCTACCTTACACTCTGTATCTTAATCTAACAAGCTTCATTTTGATCTGATACCATCTGCCCAATATAACTGTCTCTGATTTAATCTCACAGTCTGTGTCTCAGTTTTACACTTTCCATCTCAGTCTCACACACTACTCTATTTTATATGCTTCATACTCGGAGTTTGGCTGTAGCAATTAGTTCATCATAGTTTCACATTGTCAGCGGACAGCAAAATCATTTGACACATGAAATTCTTATGTTTCTTTAAGTCCTGGTATCCCCCATATTAAAGAACAAGAGCACCTGTCATTGTGCATATCAATTACATATTATGTGCTTATTTACTATTTACGTAGTACTAGACTACTCAGCCCCAGGTACTGAAAGCTGCAGTGTCTGCAGGTATTTGCACCAGCCATGCCCTCCACCACCTGATTTCACTAATTGGCTCATCTCCTGGACCAAGGATGGAAAGGAGTTAGTGAGATCAGATGGTGGAGTTTGCATGTTGTTGGAACAGAAAGATGGAGGCCCTCAGGATCTGAGGTCGCATAGCTCAGGACATACTGCAGGATTAGTACCTTGATTAGGTAATGAATACATACTGGATAAGCCTGCGCTATAGATTTTCCTAGTCATTATTCATCCTGGAAGCAACATGAAGTTGCATCTGCTACTGTGTACAGGGAGTCACTTGCCACAAACACAGAGAGCATTTCCCAGATAATTCATTAAGCTGAGGTTTTATGGGGAGCAAATAAAGCCCTGGACCAAAATAATCTTTCCTGATTGTTACTTTGGGTCTTTTCCTCCTGTTCTGGTTAATAGTTAAAACTGCTTGATTCACCTCCAAGGTCTTATCTTCAAAACAAGTACATCTAAAGTATTTACCAGAGTCCTTCTCATTTCTTCTTTGTGCCAAATTGCATGTTTTTTGATGCAACATGAAGGTATCTCACCTTCCTTTGTCAAGCCTGTGTCTCATTCTGTCATTACCTACAAAAGACAATTTGCCCGAGAATGTGACTTGGCAGGTTGTTTTTCCTGTTGGAAATGCTGTTTTTATGTAAACATTTGCTGCTGTTTTTAAAGCCTTCCCCTCTCCTACACATGTGTACCATAATTCATCCCAAGTGTTCAGAAAGCAGCTATTCCACTTTCCATTAGGGGATTTGAGTTTCTTTACACTGAGTGGTGATGGAGTGCTGTATTTTTGAGCTAGTGGAACTCCAAACACAACCCAGAATGTTCTGAACCTCTGATGAAAATGCAAAACACCCATTATTTATATGTGTATGGGTGTATACAAGTAGTGCACAGTTGTTTATAAGGTCTGAGTATAGGTGTGTTGTTATATGTTGGTGTAATGGTTAGGGAGTTGGTCTTTAACTCAGAGGTGGTGGGTTCAATTCCCAGGCAGGTTACTCTTGTTGTATCTTTGAGCAAGGTACTTAACCTGAATTGCCTCAGTAAAATGTCCAACTGTGAAAATGGATACCGTGTAAAAGTGAAATTGTGCAAGTCACTCTGGGTTAGAACATTTTCTAAATGGCGCAATGTATATGTTTTTAATATGGTTTGGGTATTTTTAGGGCATGTGGTTTGTGGTGTGTAAATGTATGCGTGTGTGATCGTGTGTGATTTTGAACTTCCCCTGTAGGTGCCAGAGGGAGTAACTGTATTGATGAGCGCCTCGCGCAGTGCGTACTCCAAACGGGACAGGGTCTTCCAGTTCTCCATGGAGTTCCCAGTCCCGGCCTATCTGGTGGCTTTGGTGGCAGGGGACCTGCAGCCTGCAGACATTGGCCCCAGGTGAGACTTGTGTCAAGGACAGAAGAGATAGGGACCCACACCAGGGCTGAGATACGGAGGGAGAAATGATGCAAGGTTGATGTAAGAAAGTGTAGATTGTTAGTCGGAGGTGATTAAAGTTTTTGAATGAGTTATTCAGACGGCCAAATCAGTTAACTGAAAGATGGAATATTTGATGGATCGATGCCCAGGAGAACTCAGGAAGAACATGTGAGGTAACTATAACTATTGCCTCGGAGATGGAACCACACCAACACAAACTGGAATTAAAGCAGCGCAGCTCAACCACTTTTCCATTACTTTACCGGCAACCCCAGTTACAGCATCAACTTCACAACGAAAGCAACGAAAGCAGGCATCTGCTTATGGATTTTTTCCCTCGGAAAATAAGCTTCTCATGACTACTGCTTATCTTGTGCGCTGGATCAGTGGAGGTGGTGTGCTCCTTCCTCTCTTCATCGTGTGTTTTCTCAGCTCTCCGCAGCTCTGATGCCAGTTGAGCAGCAGAGCTAAATGGGCTGCCAATTTCTTCCTCAACTTTGTTTTGAAGTAAATCAAAACCAGCAATGCAGATATAGGTCAGCACAAAGAAGGTATGAGATAGGTCAGCATAACCAAGAACAACATGGAAAACGGCCTATAAACTCAACTATGCAGTAAAGAAAACAGCCTGGTTTCAGCTTTCTCAGAGTTATACAGTACCTGAAGTGGCATGGAATGGACAACCAGAGTAATTATCAGCCACTAATCTGCAATTGCATATGTAGTATTGAAATATAGCTTTCAGTGAACCCAGGAATTGCTTGATTAACATTTTTGCATCCAATATCCAAAGGCTAACTTTCAGATTTACCCTTTTTGAACTTATACCTGTACCTGCCAGGAGCCGAGTGTGGGCGGAGCCCTGTGTGCTGACCTGTGCGGTCAGCAAGCTAGGGGGCAGTGTGGAGCGTTGGCTGGGTGTTGCAGAAGGGCTATTTGGACCCTATGTGTGGGGCAGGTCAGTCGTCCCCCATCATGTCTGCCTGTGTTGTAAAATATTTTGCATTCTCCATATCAAGTATCAGAGAGGAGAACCCGCTGAAATATATACTCTACTTTTCTCCCTGTTCCTGTCCGTTCACACCCTGCTAGGTATGACATTGTGTTCTTGCCCCCCTCATTTCCCATCGTTGCTATGGAAAATCCCTGCCTGACCTTCATCATCTCATCCATACTTGAGAGCCGCGAGTTTCTGCTTATTGATGTCATCCATGAGATTGCTCACGGCTGGTTCGGGAATGCTGTCACCAACGCCACCTGGGAGGAGATGTGGCTCAGTGAAGGGCTGGCCACCTACGCCCAGAGACGCATCACTACAGAGGCCTACGGTACACACACACACACAAACCAAACCAATGCACAGAGGGATAACACTACAGAGGCCTATGGTACACACACACACACACACACACACACACACACAAACCAATGCACAGAGAGGTATCACTACAGAGGTCTATAGTATGTACATGCTCACACACACACATACTCATGCACAGAGACACATCATTAAAGTGGCCTATGGTGTACACACACACACTCACACACACACAGATTACTACAAAGGTCTGCTGTACACATACATACACACACATACACAGAGAGTCCCGTGCTAAACTCGTACTCTGCCTTACATTTCACATATCTGATGTACACACTTCAACAACCTTTTCTTTGTTGAAATCTCCTCATGTCTTCTCTCCCTTTCCTGCATTGTGCATGTTTATTCCCCTTTCCTTTATCCCTGTCTCACTCCCTCAGGAGAGGCTTTCACCTGCCTGGAGACCGTGTTCCGCCTGGATGCTCTTCACAGACAGATGCGGCTGTTGGGAGACAACAACCCCGTCAGCAAGTTGCAGGTCAAATTTGAGCCAGGTATGTTTCTGGGGCACGCTGGAGAGAGGAAAAAAGGCATCTAAAATACGACAGCTGGACATAGAAATACAATAAATACACATTTACTGAGTGCTCTGCTACCGTATGGGTACAGCAGAATCAGACTAAGTTTGATCCAGTGCTGTCACGACTGGGCCCCGGTGGAAGTGTCTAATACTCCCCTTTCTGTCTCAATGTCTGTCTGTCTGTCTCTGTCCATCTGCAGGTGTGAACCCCAGTAGTTTAATGAACCTGTTCACTTATGAAAAGGGTTTCTGCTTTGTTTCCTACCTGTCCCAGCTGAGTGGGGACATAAAGCGCTTTGACAGTTTCTTGCGGGTGAGGCAACCACTCATACACACACACTCCCAGATACACTCCTGGACAAGCATGTAGTCTCTCACCCAAACATGCACACACACATCTCTCTCTCCTCGCTTATCATTCTCCCCTTCTCTCTCTCTTACATTGACACACACACATACAAACACACACCCTTCATACACTCCTCTTACACACAAAGCTGTATCATGTTTACTTTAAATGCATAAATAAGTACATATAAAGAAATTGTTTTTTTTCTTCATTTTATCTTCCTTTCCTATTCCTACAGGCCTACATCGAGCAGTTTAAGTTCAGCAGTGTTGTGGCTCAGGACCTTCTTGAATTTTTCTTGGGCTTTTTCCCTGAGCTGAAGGAGAGCTGTGTGTCCCAGAGAGAGGGTATGTGAGTGTGCACATGTGCGTGTCACTCTCAGAAAGCTAAACCCTGGCTTTGCGTAATGAAATATAATTTGTACCGTTCTGCAATTTTGGCATCGGTCGCAAATGTGAAAAGTGGCAAAGCACCATTGTGCCAAACGTTTTCTGCTGTTAAAGGGGATTAAGGAGAGGGTGAGAGCCGGGGAGAGAGGGAAAGTGTAAGAGAGAAAGAGATGGCGAAGAAGAGTGTGCGTGTGTGGAAGTGAAGCACAGAGTGAAGGTGAATGTGTGTGAATGATCTAGAGAGATAGAAAGAGGGTGAGGAGAGTGAGTCATTTTTGCTGTTGGTTTTATTATAGATGAAGAAAATCTGAGAGTGGAGTTAAGAATGGGTCAGTGCCACCTGGTAAAGGTAGCCGTGTGGAGACTGACTGCAGAAATGTCACAGCAAATGAAGAGCTGGCAGAATGAAGGGGTGAAATATTTATCAACCCCTCCTCCTCCCCCCTCAGGGCTGGAGTTTGAGCGCTGGCTGAACGGGTGTGGCCCCCCCCTGTGTGAGCCGGACCTTTCTGCAGGAGGGGTGCTGACTGACCCTGTCCAGCAGCTCTGTGAGCTGTGGGGGTCTGAAACCCCCGATACCCAGGCCATCGCAACCTTCGACCTCACCTCCTGGAGCACCTTCCAGATAGTGCTGTTTCTGGACCGACTGCTGGACCGATCCCCTCTGTCCCATGGTAACGGCGTCTCTTCTTCCTCCTCCTCCTCCTCCGCATGCCCTTCAACCACAACAAAATGACCTTTGATTTTATGCTGTGGGGGCTCTTTACAGCTCAGCTCTGATTGGTTTACGTTTGTCTCACTCAGAGGTGATGACCCGCCTGTCATGCTGCTACTCCGCCCTATTGGACGGCATGAATGCAGAGGTGCAGATTCGATGGCTGCAGATCGTGGTGCGGAACAGCTTCTATCCCGACCTGCCCCGAGTTCGCAGCTTCCTGCACAAACATGTGAGAGAAAGAGCTGGCGGGGAGGGAGGGAGGGAGGGAAAGAGGGAAGAAAGGAGGAATGGAGCAGTAAAATAGGAGTCTGAAACATGGAAAGAGTTATACAGAACAAGGTATAAATGCTGTGGGCAAAGAATTGGTTATAATTTTGGGTATTTTAAAGTCATTTTAACTTTTACTGAAAATATGCACTTCATTGAATTGAGAAAGCTTTTCCTCCTGTGTTTAAAAAAAAAACCTTGAATATTCAGGGCAGAGCTTGAGATGTGTGTATTATCAAATTCTTGTGTATAGAAAGAGAGACATGAAGATGTGAAGAACAAGAGTATGGTGAATGTAACTGTAGCTGACTGTAAGCTCCAGCTCTATCTCACCTGTGAGAGGCTTAGTGACAGCTCTGTCAAGAAACACAAGCACAAATGCAGGGGAGGGGGAGAGAAGAATGGAATGTGTTTCTTGGGAGACAGTGGCTGTGTGCACAATATTGGGAAAAAATATATATTACCATTGTTCATTTTCTAACTGCCAGTCTTCTGTGTTCACCTACCCAATCTCTCTGCTTCCCTTCTTCTGTCCTTCCTCGCCTCTTCTCTCTCTCATCCTTTTTTGTGACTCTGTTTTGCTTCCTATCATCTGTCTTTTTACCCCTTCTTTCCCTTGCTCCCTCCTTCTGCCCCCCGCCCCCCCAGACATCTCGTATGTACACAGTTCCACTCTATGAGGATCTGTGTTCAGGAGTGATGAAGTATTTTGCGGTGGAGGTGTTCTATCAGACCCAAGCCCGTCTGCACCCCAACCTGTGCCGGACCCTCCAGCAGATCCTGTACCAGACCAGCGCCGTCCCCACCGGGGCGGCCTCCCCCTGCTGTCCCCACCCGCCCCGGCCCCCGCCCCCACCGACCCCCCCACACCTGGAACCATCGCTCTGCGCGACGTCAACGTTTCCGCCTGAGAGAGCCATGGATCGACAGCTTGAGAGAGAACAGGTTAAACGGACTAAACCTGGAGCAGGAGAAGAATAGAACTGAATTCAGCTGGAGCATGTACTCTGGTCTGAAGGAGACTGGACCAGGGAAGAGAGAAAGGATCACCACACACACATTCAGACATGCGCTCACACACATGCACGTGAAGTACCACACACAGGCAGACCCTTTATTTAATGTGTTATGTCATGTATGATTTTTGTAAGCTATCTGTTGAAGCTGCTCTGGAGTAAGCAATAGGCAGACCGTCTGTCTGTCTGTCTGTCTGTCCTTATGTTTGCCTGTTCAATTGTCTGTGCCTGCCTCTGTGTATATGTTTGTGTTTGGCAAGAGCACCCAGACATAGACCTTGAGCAAGACATATATATGTGTGTGTGCATAGGTGCATGTGCACGTGTGATGGTGCGTGTGCATGTATGTATGTGTGCACGTGTGATAGTGTGTGTGCACGTACATATGTGTGTGTGGCTGTGTGCTCGTGCGTGTGTGTGCACGTGTGTGTGTGTGTGCACACGTGCACAGGTGTGTTTAATCCTGGAACAGTTGACGCTCGGCTACAGAAGCTGGGTGGCCCAGCGGGGTTAGATTGTCTGTTGTCTGCTCTAACTTGATACTAGTGGATTGTGGGTCACTGTACTGGACTGTGTTTAGACTTATGCAATCCCGTAAGTTGACTGGACCAGGTTCAGAACCAGCTGCTTGCCAGTCTCTCATAGTTAAAGTGACAGTGTGAGTCCAGGTACTTCTGCTCAGAGCCCATTTTGAGATAAGGGTTATACACGAATATGTTCATTCTTAGAGCAAATTCGGTAAACAGACCAGAATGACACCGTTTATGCTTAACACTACATACTTTTATGCCATTGTCAGAGTGAACAAGTATTTTCAGTGTTCGGAACAGAAATACTTGTGGAAATGAAGCTGGAAAAAGCCCTACTCTGCCTTTTCCTATCCATGCCAGCCTCCTTGACCCTCCCCACGCCTCCCTCCTGTATACCTGGTGCTAACTCCTCCCACCTTGCAATCTCAGGTATGTCTCTCAAGAGGGAGGGGATGGAACCACATAGGTGCCTTTTTTAATTCCTGAACTTTTTGCAGTGCAGGTCCTTTTTGCCCTTAGCAGCTGATCCAGGTATTGAACCCAGTTGTACACTAATTTTGTTGGGGATTAAGATAAGAGGAAGGGTAACCTGATCTCAGATCAGTTGTCCAGGGCAGAAAGGTTTCCCCAAGCTGTAGTTTGGGATATTGGTCTCACAGCCATATTCGGCCCAAAAGCCACACCTTGCAGCATTCAAAACTGCAGATTACTCGTACATGCTGCCTGTCTCCTCGATTGTGTCACAGATTCCTTTTTGGAATGGCTGGTGAAAAAAATATTTTTTTAAAGAAGTAAAGGGGAGATGAATCAATGGGGTAAAATTTTGAGAACAATTATGTAATTATGTTCAACGAATTCATATTTCCCTGCAGTATTTTTGGTGATTTTTTTTTTTCCCCCTGTTGTTAATGGACCATAAACCCCAGGATTGTGATTGACAGGTCAGCAACAGTACATTTGTTTTGTAATAGATTAATCATGGTAGTAAAGGGGTGGGGTTTGGGGTGGGGGGGTGGGGAGGAGATCAGTGCAAAGTACATCCTTATCAGGAGCATTACTGATTTGCACAAATTGAAAGACCGCTGTATTTTCATTGTTTTATGTTTAATAAAGGCAGGGCATTTCCTGTTTTTGAAAATATTTGTGTCTTTTGACATTTTTTTCCCCCAACACTGCACCTGCTCTAGTGGAGATAAGCAGCACAGTCTGTCTGCTGCCATGAATCCTTGTGCCCTTTCAAACGTCTTCTCCTTTGGTCTGCTTTCCCATGGTTATCTGCAGGCTTACCTCAGAATGTGATTCTCTCAAGGCAACCTTGCCCCAAGCCCCACAGTCGACATCTGCTGTGGAAGTACAGTGTGGATTTACCCTGCTTTTGACAAAGACATACGGATGCAGAGAAAGGTGTGCGGATAGCGCTTCTAAAAGGGCTTCCGCATTTGGCTCGTGGCCAGGTTATCTCCAGCTCCCATTTCCATATGCAATGGACCCATCGTGCTCTGTGCTGGTTGTGTGGATATGATTTATAGGTTAATGGCCTATTTGTAAAGGCCTTTGAAATCATCTCTCCATGGGGTAAGTTTTTATTCTACATTACACTGGTGATGCAACTGCACTGCTGTTTGTTACATATCAGTTTAATAATTTTATATGTTTATTTTATATCTTGGCAGTCTAGTCTGAGGGAGGGATTTTAAATAATCCCCCTCGCTGTTACTTATTGCAAAAACCACACAATGCTAATTTCAGTCCAGGTAACAAGACTTCACTTTCAAGCCATGATAGGCCTGTAACTCAGGTAAGTGTAAGCGCAAGATGTATCCAGTTGAGGGCGAGCTCGCTCCACACTGCTGTTATAAACGGGCATTTATTCTCGTCAGGTGGTATGCCTACGGTGCTTTGAAATACCTTTGTACCGTTACATTGCATGCATCTGTGATCAATATTTATAACTCAAGTTTCACAATCTGAACGATTTCGAAAAATAATGTCTTGTAAGATTTTTTTAATGTTGTGTTTAATTGACCATGTTTCAGAACGAGACTACATGTGAAGCCTATGGAAGAAAACAATCTTTAGGGAGACAGGATTAAAAAAAGAATCCAATAAGCTTTTGTTGGAACCGGAGAGCGCCGGTCTTTGAGTTTACGTTTTTTGGATTGACGTTGAAGTCTCCTGGAATTATCTCTCTTTCTTCTTTTGTTATTAGTCCCCACATTCCCCAGTAGAGGGAGTACAGACAAATAGCGAAAACGATAGGGGGTGTTCACACACATCGACAGACAGCTGTTGGAAAGAGGGAGAGAAGGAGGAGGCAGAGTACACATCGTTGAGAAGACAGCTTGCTAACTTTATTCTTTGATTCCGTGAGAAAGAAAGAGACGAAGAGACGTAACAAGGCGAAGAGGAATCTAAGGGAATTAAATTACATTTCAACACTAGCTGCGTGTTTCGCTGTCGTCTTGCCGGCCAACTGGAGATAAGGTCTCCACGGAGCATTGGACTGACAACAGTCGGGTAAAGTCGAGTGGTAGCTTTAGGGGTGTTCAACGGTGAACCGGCGCCGGGGAGGCAGTTTGAGGATCCAGGGCTGGATGTGCTCGACCTGCCTCTCCCCAGCGACCCGCCATGGGGGAGACCAAAATTATCTACCACCTCGACGACCAGGAGACCCCGTACCTGGTCAAATTGCCCATCGCAGCGGACAGGGTCACTCTTGCGGACTTCAAAAATGTCCTCAATAAACCGAACTATAAATTTTTCTTCAAATCTATGGACGATGATTTTGGGTGAGAATTTTGCTAAGATTTATTTCCCTTTGTGTGGTTATGTTGTTGCAACGTGTCTTGGTTCTTTTGACAATTAATATTGTTTTTGTTCAGCTTTTTGTATTGTTGATCCAGCTGATACTGGTATCCAGATAGGCTACCTACCTTCCTACCGAGGTAGCTACTTTTTCTGTCAATTTCATTGTTGTCTTTCCCCCTGGCTGGAGTAAGCTACGATCTGGACCATCCTGATAGCCCAGAACCGGAAGCGAGTGCTCTTGGGAGAGCATGGACACGAACCTACGGGTTTGGAAATGGGTTTAAAGATGTCATAGATGGCAGGTTTTTCTCGCTAGCAGCGTCCATTTTGGAAATGGAGGATTCCGAGCTATATATGGCTATTGGCAGCGTTGATTAGAGGGGGTGGGGGTGAGGAGGGGGTAGTGCATACAGTTAGTATGGGAAGTCTGATATTTTAGGAGGGACCGAAAATGACTGAAATGGGGTGTTTTTGAGTTCAACCCATGTGGGAGGGAGAGGGTTTCCAAGGTCAGCTAAGTCCATATTTTTGAGGAGCCGAGAAAATTGGGGAGATCGGGTCGTTGCTTGCCATATGTTCAGCTGGCGTGGGGGTTGTGATCAACTGCTTTCATATTCTTTTACAGGAAGAATTTACACCAATTTCTTTATTATAACGGCGCAAGTCGTGCTATAAATAACGTTAGCTTGCTAGCGAACTGATCACAGGACGGTTCCCAGCCATATGATACAATAAAGCCTAACTTGGCTACAGTTCTTCTGGCATCTTGCAAATTGATTTGCTATTGTCCGGTGCATGACTTGAAAGTATTTGGTGCAAGCTGCACTTTCTTTCGCTCTTCAACATTTGCCATCCACGCGTTAGTTTTAAACGCCTCAAACAAAACGAACTTGTCACCCCTCAAAATTCCACAGTAAAACCGTGAAAATGGCGGATTGTAAGGTTTGACTAATGGGTCTGTTTAATAGTTGTCAAAAGAAAAAAAGGTTTTTTTTTAAAACGTAGCAAATAGGTTTATTCTGCACCTAGCTGTGTTCTTTTGTACTTGCTTGCTGCACGTGTGTGTTTTCGTGAGAGAAAGATGAAACGATCAAATGTGTTGGACTCATTGTATATAACTTAGAGGACGCGGACAGTAAGCCTGGATTTATGACATAATTCAAGAAAATCCACTTTCCCCTGATACACTGATCACGAATAACCGTTAACTGCGATCCCCCATACATGCTCCTCACCACCCGGTCTCTTCCACTAAATTCAATTCCAAAAAGCTGTCTCTTTTATTTTTGTTGGCATACTCCAGGCGTTTTTCTCATTTTTGACGAACCACACAAGGCGTTACTGAGCTGAAAGACACACACACACACGCACGCGATTCAAAGAGAAATGTAGGAAATGCAGCCGTCTCCCAACACAAAAGTGTTGCTGTCTGATACACAGGGGCGCATCTGTGTCCCGTTCAAACCAGCTCTTCAAGGTGAACAGCTCCATTGTTGTAGACCCGAAGGCACAATCCATCTCACCCGGGTCCCTGTGCTCACTGGCACGTGAGAACGCATTAAATTGGTTTACGTTCGTTTTGAAGTGGCAACACTCTGCGGTACTAAAGACGGTTATTAAAACTAACACTGTTTTATGCATGTTTTTCCCATGTCACATCCTTAAAACAAGAGGTTCCCAGACCTCCTCCTGTATTGGTCTTCGTTCACCTTTCATTCTTTATAGCTTTCATGCTTTTGGTTAAGTAAGATTGTCTTAATGTGTTTATGTTTTACAATTTTGTACTTTAATATACCTTAATATAAAGCAGGTTTGGCTCGTGATCATTTGATTTGTCGTTTAATTCTTCGTTTTCCACAAATGGCTTTCAATGACCAGGTGTCCTACACTTTAAGCACTTAAGACTTGACTGATTGCAGCTATAGGTCTTACTGTAAATCCCATTAAAATGCACCCTCAGGAAGGAATTATTTGCTACAGCACATTAAAGAAAATGAAAGCTTTAGTTGTCTGTGAAATTATCTAACTGATTAAAAGTCTTTAAATGAACATGGAATATTCACTCTGTACACCCTGAATATCTGTGTCTGACACAGTATGGAAGAGGACAAGTAATAGTTTTATGCAACATTAAAATACCTCATTAGAAATTATAGTCTTTATACCGAAAGAATTGAAATTAAGGTTGGAACTGAAACCGGCATACACAGGGGTCCCCTAGCACTGATTATCGGTTGTGAAGTGAAAACTGGGCAGTACAAACATATTTATCAAATCTGATTAATGGGCTGTGCCAGACCACAGTGTTACAGAAATTCTCTCCTGCATGTGCTTTTTGATCCCAGTTCTAGATGCTTTATTGGTTTGGACTGGAATACAATCCCATGGTTATGTCCCATTGCAATAGAATGTAATAAAATGTTCAGCCAGGGCAGTGAAGCACAGCTGTGTCAGCAGGTCTCAATGGCTTCACTCTGCCCGCTGAGTCTGTGTCTCTGTTTTCTCTCCGTTACCGTGATCAGGTAATGTGTCTAGCTCCGTTTTTAATAGCTCTCCAGCCTATTTACTGTATTATTTGTATTTGAATGCAGCTTTCATTGGGGTGCATGTGGTTTGAGTTGGTGGTGACTGAGGGGGTGACAAACCTGTCTGAGGTGGAGGGTGTGTATTCCAAAGCCTGCATGGTCAGTATTAATGGTAATAAGGCTCGTAGGTGGGTATTCTCTGTGTATGCGCACATGCCCTCTGCCACACTGCTGGTTTAGGTGGGCTCTGTGGGGTGAGTCTCCTGACTGAGGAACGGTTGCAGGGCACATGTTTTTATCTCTCTCCTTAGAGTGTGTTGTCTATTTGGTGTTTTCAAAACCTTAGTACATTTTAATGTAGGATATTGGTCTTAAATCTCTCTTATGTAAAAGCTGTGGTTTGGTGTGTTTTGTACGTGTATGATCTCTCTCAATGTTTGTGTTTCTGTCACTACTTTTTTGTCATACTGGTATGAGATGGCAACTGATTGATTGGGCCCACATTTCTGAATTAGATGGTAAAGAGGCAGTATAACTCTCTGAACTATGATTTATTATTCTTTTTATTTAATAAAAACCTGTATGGATGCTCATAGTGCCCCTACTTCCTCCCTCTGCCTGTGAGTGAGCAGGGCATGTGCCTGTGGAGTGCTGCCCACCCAGAGCTCTGGAAGTTAGGGCACAGAGAGGGTTTGTTAACCAATATATACATCCACATGTAGGTATTTCCTTTTCTTTTTAATATAAACATCATAGAAGATATTGACTTTGTACAAGCATGCATTAATTGGGTTCATTATAAAAAGAATAAGAGCACACTCTCTGTACTCTGTAGCAAGTAATTTTACTTGCTTGTCTGCAAAAAGTTTGACTTAGACAACTAGCTACCAACATTTTAGTTTATTCCACATTTTCAGTTGAAGGGAAGTTGTATCAGAAAGAGAACTTCATCAGAAAGCTCTCATAAATGTTGAATGTTTATAATATTTAAATAATGTACAGCACTGTTAGAGTGTGACATTGATGTGTTCTGGCTTATCAGCCTCACTGCTCTGTTAAAGCTTTGGCAAAAGCCTGGGAAAATCCATGCTGGTTGACCTCTAATGAGCACACACACGTAAGCGTCTCCTCCACATATCTCACAACGGCAAACACTCATGCTCCTGAACGTTTGTACACCTGTGCGAGTGTTAAGAAGTGTTGTGTGAAGGTTTGTGATCAATCCCTGGGTGGTTCTAGCTGTAAATGGGTTCTGAAGTGCTGCAAATCTATTTACTGCTCAGTCTTCACCATTACATTTCATTTAAAAGCTATCACTTTTTATCCAAAGTGACTGACAGTTGATTTCTGGGCGTGTAGTGAAATCCAGGAAGCCGTAACTAGGAACTGTGCCTGGAGGAAGGAAATCACCTGCCATATTTCAGGCTGACTGTCAGTCAGCAGCAGCCATTGGGCTGACAGACCTAGAGGTGGTCAGGCAGAGGAAAGATGCCCGACTTGGCAGTCCCACCGTTTTGATTGGATGCAGCGGCATCAGCCCCGGTCTCACTCAGTTTCTGTTTCTCAGAAATAAAAATGTGAGTTCTGATTTTTCTGTTGAGCATCAGAAGTATGCCACATATTAATAACTTTATCTGGTAAATTGTGCCTGCCTCTTCTGGAAGGGCTTTGCAGAAAGGGCAGCCTTGGAGGTGATAGCCAGACTACTGACATCGGTGCACATCCGCACTTGGTCTCGCTTGTTTGTCAAAAACAAGCTCGCCCTGTAGCAGTTTTCCAGCTGGAGTCGTCAGAATCGGCTGTCAATTCCATCTGCTTCATAACCCCCCCTTTTCATAGCAACCATCCCCTAACATACTAGTGGCCTGCCAGCTGGCTTTACCTTATGGTCACATTTCACACCCGAGTCCAATGCTGCCTAAATGGCGGAAAATTGCTGATGCAGTACCATTTAGACTGCACTTAGGCAAAGCCAGCACTTACCCTCTAGTGAGAGGTTTTCACATATGCGTATGGATAATTCGTCTTATTCATGGTTTACTGAATTCAGAGTTTCTGTTTGGTCTCCTAAAAATTGTTTACCTTGGTAGCATGAGCCTGCACCACCCTTCAGAGGCAATTTAGAACAACGCATTTAACTCCAAACTCATTAGATTCAATTTAACAAAATGGCCAATTATAACCCACTCTTAAAGTGGAGTATTGTTCTTATTATATTATTTTGACCTCAAATACAAAATATTATTTTCATTTTCATATTTATGACATTTTTGATAATGGACACAGAGTGAGATAACCCAAAGTGACATTTTTGCTGCAGATGCTTATTTTTGTGTATGTATATAAACTGACATTAGGAGAAAAAAAAAAAAACAAGACCTAATCTAGTTACAGGGAATGTGTTCTGTGTAGAATAATGTAGTAGGAGACTGTTGCCCATGTTTTCCAATGAGCAATAACTGAACCATTTGCGGCATTTTGGAATAAGGTCACTACAGTAGAGGTACCATGAGCTAATTTAAATGGATGCAGAACCAAGTATTCTGCATGATTGTTTTTTTTTTTTTTTTTGTTCCATTGTCCGATGGCCGGAGAAAGGAGAAAAGAGTCAACAAAAATTAAGTGCATGATAAAGAAGGAATGCACACCCCAGGTCTGCACGATAGCACACCAGCCACAGTTCCTGAAACCGGCAGAGTTCTAACATCGCCCATGAGCACACCTCTGCACTGTGGTGTAGCGGTGTGATGCTCCACCAGGCAAGGCAGGCGTAGGGGGCTTCACACAGCTGCTGTCCGTTAAACAGCAGACTGCGCCGCCTCCGGGTGGCCCATGCAGTAGAGAGGGTTGCTCAGAAAACAGAGATGAGGTCTTCAGCTGGGGGTGTGTGTCCTGGCTCTGCAATAATCAGCCGTGGTTGGCTTTTGATGGATAAACTGAGAACATACAGGCGTCATGTATGATGGAGTGTTGGCAGTGTGTAAAGAAGCACGAGCTGGGTGTCTGGTGAGTCAGAGGAGTCATGTGTCATGGCTTCCTCCTCCTCAGTCAGCAGGAGCAGGTCACTGCTATGGACTAAACCATTCGGCTGGATTCAGGTGCTAAAAAAACAGGGAAAATCCTCCCCAACAAAACACAGACTGTGAATGCTGTTATAGCCATTGCGATAGCTGTGTATTTATTTCACAAATTCAGAAACATTTGTGGGCAGGGATAACCAAAAACATTTTTTTCAACACTGTGATTGGTTGAGCCGTCTGATAAATGTGACATGTCTGTTGTGATATTGTAGATAGTCAACAAAAAATTGTGAGGAATTGTGTCCTGTTTTAAAGGCATGCCTCTCCCAGCTGCAGCTCTGCAGCTCTTGCTGCAGTAGTGCAGTTTCTCTGTCTGTCTCTCCCTCTCTCCCACTGTGGAGCTTCCTTAGCTGACATCCCAGGCACAGTGGGATGTGTAGTCTCAGACATGAATCATGGATAGCCGCAGCCCAAAAAGTTTAAAAGACAACAGTGCTGACATATCAGGCATGGAGAGTCATACAAACAGCATACAGCATGTACCAAAGTCTCTCTCCAGGACCCCCTCCTCCTCCTTTCCTCTCCTCCACTCTCTTTTTCCTCTCTCCTGCTATCCTTCTCTTCTCTTTCCTCCTCCCTCTTCCTCGCTGAATCAGTGTTTCTCATAAGGAAGCTGACCTACTTTCTTCTTGTTCTGTTTTATTTTCCGGTCTTGTCTTCGCCTCTTTCCTTATGTGTGTGTGTATGTACGTACGCATCAGAGTGTGCATGTGTTTTAATGTGTTGTTGTTTGTTTGTCTATAGGATTGTGTGTGCACACACACTGGAGAGATCATGTTTTAATACATTGATGTTTGTTTATGGGATTTCATGTTCATGGTGTTTATCTCTGGTGATACATTTTCTCATGGATGTCTACTGTGAATTAAGTTTCACAGCCTCATCGGTGTGGTTGTTATTTAGAGGTCATTGTTTCTCTCAGATAAGCGGAACTGTCAATACCCCACAGAACAGAGCAGCTTCTGCACCACAGAGCGGGGAGAATGGGGAACGAGGGAAGAGGAGAGCAAGATTAAGGATGTGGAGAATCACAGAAGGATGTGGGGAAAGAAATGGCAAGGCTTTTATGGCCTGCATGAATTATGTTGAAAAGAAAGAAAAGAAGAGCTGGCGCTGCAGCCCATCACAGAAATGGTGCAGTTGCTCCTTGCATTCACCACCTTAGAAACACTTTAAAAAGTCCTGCAGATGCCTATGTCTGGTTTTGTACAGCCGGGTACAGTGTATGTAGCGGAGACCGAGGGGTGGAGCGCTCTGTGGTTCTGATGCCATGCTAACACTGCCATGATCCAGTGTACTCATGCTTCACACATGGCCTCCGTCCCGTGTGTTCTGCTGGTCAGTGGGAGCAGCACCGGCTGGGTGTGCTGCAGCCGTCTCTGCACTGATGGAGAGGGAGAGAGCTGAGGTGTGGGGAGGGATAACGGCACATGGGAGAGAGGGAGTTCAGTGGAGAGAGGCACCATGCTGAAGGGATGCTACGCCAAGCTATGCTCTGCACCTCCTCACATTGAGACAAACCACAGACGGAAAACAATCCTTTACATTTGTCCCATTCACTTTTGTATTTTGTATAAATAAAATAACAGATAAACTACAGAATTTTCATGTGTTCATGTGTTTGATGTCCCCCACAGATGATTGGGTAGAGAGAGGGATGTAATATGTATTTAATGCTGTGTGTAATAGAGCAACATAAGAATGCTAATGCACCTCCTATCAGTATGTTGGTCTTTAGATCCTCTGGCAGGCTGTAAAACACCTGATTGAGCCCAGTAAAAGGTTTTGGTGTGAGTTAAGCGTGGAGGGAGAGATGGATGGATGCAGGGAGGGAGGGAAGGAGGGGGTCTTGTGTGGGTATCGTTACTGTTACTCCATTACTTTTATCAGCTCGGCCCCAGGGCAGGACCCATGCTGTGCTGTGTGGGAGTCTCTGCTTTGTGTGTGTGTGTGTGTGTGTGTGTGTGTGTGTGTGTGTGTGTGTGTGTGTGTGTGTGTGTGTGTGTGTGTGTGTGTGTGTGTGTGTGTGTGTGTGCATTCAGGTATGTGTGTATGTGAGTATGGAAGCATTCATGCATACACAAATGTGATGAGCCACACGTGTGTACTCAAAAGAGTGCGTGTGCGTATATGCATATGCAAACACAGTGGTGGGTGTGTGTCATGTATATGTGTGAGACTGTCTCTCTTATTTTGCTCTTGTTCTGGTCCTTACAGTTGCTTTCCCCTTGAGCTACCTCACCTGGTAATTGTGTGTGCCATTCTAATGGGACTCAACAGTGTGATTTGAATTCTACTGTTCATCTTTTTTATTACTTAACCCCGCCTTTTTATGTACTACTGTGTGAGGCTGTTTTCCACATTAGTGCGTTTTCTTTCTATTTTGGGATGAAGAAAGAAATCCTCTTATGCTTTTGTTTCGAGCTCCTGAGAAAGAACTGCATCATCATATTAGATGATACTGGCATGCGATACAGACTACATTTAGTCATTTTGTAGAGCAATCACATGGTAATGTTCTAATGAAAGACACTGATGTGGGGATACGAAGCACACATTTAAGACGCAGCTCGGGGATCTGCAGTTCATTGTTCCCAGACACCCTATTACTAGCTGGGCCTGGAGGTCCTCTTTTTTTGCCAGGGGAGAATGAAGGTTAAGCTGGTTAAAATCCGCAGCCTCGTTGCTCTTTCCCTGCCTCCCTGTGCTCACCGCACACCTACGCGATCCGGGAGCTGACTGTGCGCTGCCCTTATGAAGGGCTTCACCTGAGAATGCTCTGAAGGGAACGGAATTCTCTAAAGGAGCAATAAGGCAGTACATCCAAAATAAGAAAGGCCCCAATCAGTCATGCCTCCGTTGACCTGCCCCAACTAGTCTATGCAATAGAAAGCAGCTGTACATTACAGGTTTAAATGATGATTTTAGCCGTTAGTGATACGTACATTGACACGTCTTGATCGGGTTGTAAGTCTTACAGATGACAGAGTTGTACGTACCACAGGAAGCAGCTTGTAAATCATTAGTGCTAGTTCATGCAATAATTGAGCAGATGGAAAACCCTCAGTAGATAACGTAGTACTGATTACCTACCAACATAAAAAGAACAATACATTAGCAGCTTGCATATTAAGTTGAGAATAGCCAGTGTAAATAAGATAAGATGCTGTAAGTAGTTCGATGATAGCAACTATGTGCATGTGATAGAATAAGAACACTCATATGGGATTAAGGTAGCTGTAGGCATATTATAAAAAAACATTTCAGGCTAAAATTTACAACCTTACCTTTCTATAGTATAAGCTACCTCAGTTATCTAACTGCTTTGGCAGGTCAGTGAAAATACGGTGTCTATGCATGTTCACTGCATTCTTTCAGTCTCCTCTTCTTCCTTTCCCTCTTTCCCTCCCCTGCACCACTGTTCCTGCCCCAGACACACTGCACAAACATGTATGCATGTGTCTGTTTCTCCGTGTCAGATATGTGCCTGCATTTATATGTTGTCAAGGTCTGAACAGGTGGGAGCAGGGGCAGCGGAGACGGGGAGAGGTGGTCAGGCTTGCATTCCTGTCCGCCTCAGCACCACTTGACCCTGAAGCTTCTGTCTGTGTCCATCAACACGGGTCCCACAAGACCCCTTTCCCATCTCTCTTAACCTCTGTGTGTGCGTGTGCGTGTGTGCATGTGCATGTGAGCACGTGTGAGAGTGCATGCATGCAGACTGGCGATATGAACCACAAAGTCATACCACATATTACCGTGCCCTTTGGAAAATAACAAGCTGTGTCGTGGCATTTTTATATGGCTTGTGCCTAATTATATTAGACTTATAATGAAAAATGAGGTAGTTCAAAAAGAATTCACCAAATAATATTTCTCTTTGTTGCATCAACCTAGAATGTTCAAGAACAGCATAATGAAACTGAGTAATGTAAATGTGCAATTGCAAATTATTACAGTGCACCATGAAAGAGTTATCCAACTGCAATCTAACCTAATGCACATTATAATATGTAAAATATCTATGTAAAATCATCCTGTACATGGAATTGAGCTGGATAAGTGATGCAAAGGGTATACCGTCCACCACTGTGAGTAAGTGTGTGTGTGTGTGTGTGTGTGTGACAAAGTGTGAGACAAAGCGTGAGTGTGAGAGAGTGTGTATTGCAGCATGGTTAACACACTTATGTAATGATGGTATTTTTAGCCTGGCATTACTATTCTTTGTTGCCTTTGTTCTTTTGTCACATTGGAGGCCAAACTCTTTGAATAAAATGAAAGGTATCTTGTGTTCAGCAGATTTGTGGTGATGCTTCTTATTAAAATGATATTGTTGTAGTTGATCCTGCAAGGAATTTTAAATTCCTTCATTTTTTTTTAAGTCAGTTAAAATGCTTCATGATCTCCCTTTTAGATTAACCTAGTAACCATGAAAACTCTGTGGCCATAGTGTCATCATTTTTGCTGGCTGTTAAAGCCATTTGTACATGTTAAAAATTCAGGACTAATGAAATGATATTTACATAAAGAAACAGCTTGTGGGGCCGCTGTGTGGTTTGTCCTGCTAATGTACTCTAGCTGTCTGGGGCAGGCAGCCAATCCCCCAGGGTGGCCCATGATTGGCTGTAGCCGCACCCAAGGAGGAGGGCACAGGTTACCCCAGTCTCCACCCACAGGAGTAGCTGCAGTGTGCTGGTGCTAAACCAACCCGCCCCCCCAGTGCCGTGACACTACAGCTCAGCTAGTTAATTTGCAGAGGACATTGCAGTTACAAGATGGGTCTAGAAATAATATGATTTGGTGTTCTAAATGAAGATAAAACCAGAAATCATAATTAATTCAAAATTAATCTATCTTGTCAGACTCTTGATGGATTAGCATACTCCACAGAAGAATGTAAAAGTAGTGTAATTTCAAGAACAAGGGATGAATGCTCAGTCTTTTCAGCAGTTGAATAAATATTTGAAGATAAGCTGTGATTTAGGGAGGATGAGCATGCAGGGTAGCTCATTGTCATCTCCATCTGACGAAACTAATTTCCACATGCCTCATACATTACATGCTCTGAGTTCCTCTGAAAAATACTTCATTTTGTTTCAGATATCTATGACAAATATCCATCCATCCATCCATTCCCTATACTCACTTCATCCAGTCCAGGGCTGTGAGGAGGCTGTGAAGCCTATCCCAGCATGCATTGGTATAAAGGCTTGGACACACCCTGGACAGGTCTCCAGTCTATTGCAGTCTAGGACAAACAGTGTTTTATTACCAGTATATGCATTTGATGTAGAGGATGAGGAGAATAATATAATCGGTTCTGTCTGTGAATAACAAAAAAACGTACAAATATTTCTGCATCATTTGAAAGGTTAATGCAGTGTTACACACCAGGGAATGACATATTGGAAGTGGACTCGCCTTACATTAGGACTGACATCGTTGACCTATCTCTCTGATTGGAACACAGAGACTACCATGATTTTAATACTAATGAATAGAAACTGTCGGGCCTGTCTGTGCTTTCTCCTGAAAGTCTTCATCTAAAAATATGTGCACAGAATGTCTGATGTTAAGCTTTGGGGATGCTGTGAGAGATCTCTCATCTCTCTTTGTTGGGTTGGTTTAAGCCAGAACTTCAGTACAGAAGCATACTGATACAGAGCATATAGAGCATACTGACTTACAGCATTAGAATAAAGAAATTCTACTGCAGCATGTTTTCTAATCGAGCGAACATGCCAGTTGCCTCCTTCAGGCCAGACTCCATAAACTTTCAGCCATTGGCATTTCAGTCGTTTGTGTGAAACTTCATGTTGCTGTAAAGATTGTTGATTGGTTTAAAAACGTAATTACAGTTATAATTTTGCCTACTGTTGACATTGTAACACTTGTATGAGTGGCATCGAAAACCAATGACATGGGAAATGTACTAGTACCCTTCATGTGTTATCTGATGCCGCCAGATTTGGCTGTACGTTAATGGTAATGGGTGTATTGCACTGTCATCCCGCACTAATCATCATTTTTGTACCACATTATCACTATTGTCATCACTAGCATGGCACAGCTGTCTCCCTCATCCCAGATTTAACAGTGGTTTCTATGACAACAGGGGGTCAGCTGGGGTCACTACCTATTCAGAAAGCAGCTGGGAGGAGGTGAGGGTGGGGGAGGGGGTGCTAAACATGTGCAAATAATTTATTGTGCATGGGTGTGCCTGTGTTTGATTTGATTTGTGCGTAAGGGAGAGATAGAGACATGTAAACTCATTTCCATAAACCCTATCTGCAAGGGATTGTGGGTAGCTGCAGGGCTTGTGTCGTAAATCTCTGGCGCTACACATTGTCACCCTGAACTGTTTTTTCTTCTTATTGGGCTTGGTGTGTGTATGCTCACACACAGAGTAGAGTGCTTGTGTGCATAGCACCATGTTGTTTACTTCCCGTGTGGTCTGGTCTGGGTGCGTAAACTCTCTTCCAAATGTAAAATTCGGACTGCTTTACTGACGTTGAATGTTGCGTTAAATTGCGTTTCAGGCACTTAGCAGAGACCCCCATCCTCACCCGCACAGCCCCCTGGCTGTATGAGAGGGGTGCTGAACCATGAACCACAAGCCCACCGATGTCTTATACCCAATAGAAGAACTATTGAACTGAGTGTTATGTTCAGAAAATATGAAATATGATTACAGTGGACAATGGGAAATGAGTCTGAAGGGAAATGAGGGGAAGTAGCTTGTGTTTTGCTTGTGTCTCTGTTTTCTGCTCTGCTGTTTCCATTTAGTGATCCTCTCTCTCTCTCTCTTTCTCTGTTCACAGCGTGGTGAAGGAAGAAATCTCTGATGACAATGCCAAACTGCCATGTTTTAACGGCCGTGTGGTGTCCTGGGTGAGTGTCCGTCACAAGCGTGCTCTGTGCTGCATCCTGCATGCCTGCACCAGATACACAGGCCTGGGAGAGCCAGGATGCTAATTCAATAAAACGTAATTGGCAATTTGCTATCGGAAATTCTATCTCTCGCCGCAACACTTTTCTGCCTCCTCCTTTTCCCCTGTTTGTGTGTGTGTATGTGTGTGTGTTACATTTTTTCTTGTGCAAGCATATGCCTGTGTGTTACATTTTTTCAGTTACTTTGAAGTTCCCACCCTCAGCTGGACTCTTAAGATGAACAGGCACATATAAAACCAAGGATTTTGTGTGTGTGTTTGTAACTGTTTGTGTGTGTGTGTGTGTGTGTGTGTGTGTGTGTGTGTGTGTGTGTGTGTGTGCAGTGGTGCAGTGCATAAGTGCCTTTTTTGTGTATGTGTATGTGTATGTGTTTCGGTCCGTGATTGTGAGAGTGTATTTTGTATGCTTCTCATGTACTTGCTCCATTAACAGCCTTAAGGGTCATTTTTTCACCACCATTTAACCACAATGATGGCACAACACACCCCCTCACCCACCCTCCAGTTAAACCCCCAAACTGGACTCATAATACCCCCCCGTAACACGCTGCATGTGTGCCTCACGCAGCTCTGTGCCGATCTTCCTGTGGGTGAGGGACGTCTGTCCCAGATAAGCCATTTCTCCCATTTAATGCCTTTCTTCTCTGTCATGAAAGACACAAGAGAATTTTACCACTTGAGAGAGAGAGAGATAGAGAGAGGGGGGAGCAAGCGAGAGAGAGAGTCAAAGTCAAGTCTGCCCTTTGATGATGCTTTCAAGAAGAGCTTAGCCTTCATCTGAACTGCGCCTCGGTCCTACACAAAGCACACACAGACGCACATACGGATCCTCTCAGACTCGCACACACACATATGCATAATACTGTGGATGCATGCACACACACACACACACACACACACATGCGCATCCACTCACACTCGCACAAACAGATATACTGCAGAAGCACACACCTTTACATAGGTGCACAAATGCAAAGAATGTGGATACACACACACACATATGCACACACACAGAGTGCCTGAAATATTCCCTCATTGCTCCAGAGGAGAGAAACAGAAGTTTGCTTCATTTCCTTTTAGGTCCCCTCAGATTTAAAACACACACTTCATCATGTCCACTCAGGGGAAAAATGGTTTCCAAAAGTATGCAGCATTCATGGATGCTGTCCTTAATTTGTTTTTCCCTTTTTTTTTCCCTGAGTACATTTTGACTATGGAACTAGGAATGGATGGTACCCAAAGCTGTGGTCATGAGAGCTCTTCACGGCTGAGACATTGTTACTAAGGCAGCGTGTCAGCAGAGAGCCCCCTGGTGGTCAGAATGAGGAACCATTCCTCCCTGCCTGGCAGAGAGGAGGGGGGGGGCAGTGGTGCCCTCTAAATGGGCTTTATTGGATTATCTAACTAAAATCACAGGATCCTTAAAGACTCCTTAAATATCTGTGAGTAACAAGAAGATTGAATTGGGTGGTGCTGGGGCGTATGCAGCAGTGAATGCGAGAGGAGAATTCCTGGGGGTGGCGGGTGGGGGGAGAGCCTGTCGCATTACACTCAATGTCCCCATTCATTCTGCAGTGTTATGAAAGCAGCCCAGTGACTATCATTAAACGTTATAACATTTCTGTCCTCTCTTTCTCTAAATCTCTTAATCCAGAATGCTTTTTTGATATTGATTGTATTGCTCTTCAGGCATTATCGCGTTACACACGATGATAGTGTATCAGAATCAGGTTTGGAGGATTTAGCTGGATATTTCTGGCGGTCTGAAATACCTGTTTCAGTCATTAAAACAGATTATTTTTTTCAACTTTCTGTAATTACATTGTCGAAGGCTCAATGTAAACTGTTGTTGTTATCTTAATGAGGTCCATGTTATATCCACTCCACACCATATTTAATGAATAGATAACTTGATATTTCATTTAATTTTTTATTCAGAGAAGAATTGAGAAATCTGGCATTGGACCCTCTCCAAATCATTCTCTCCTTCTCTTTTCTTCTCTCTCTCTCCCTCTCTCCTCCCTCCTTAATGGGTTCATCTGAACAGGTCAATTAGAAATGCTCCAATGCTAATTATGACACAACAGTAATTAGTCATAAATGGTTATTAAATTATTTACCCAGCACAAGGTAAAAAAAAATAGATACATTTATAACTGCATTTTTATCTGCAGAATCATTGCGGCGTGATTGAAATGGGGAAAAAAAAAAACCTTTTTTCCCAGAATCCCACTCAGAATCTCATTTTCCTGACACAAGCAGGGCTCTTCATGTCTCTCACCTCAGCGGGTGCACCTCTGTGTGCTTTCACCACTCAGGAAAGCTTCCCTTTGTCAAACGAAACATCTCACTGGTTATTCTGCTGTCTGGGAGTGAGGTGCCAATGAAAGATGGTGGGACTGAAGACAAAGCACAAGACACATGACAGCAGCACTGCCTGCCGCTGGCTGCCCTCCTCACTGATCAGTCTGTTATCCAGGAGCCTAAAAATGGAAAGAAATGAACCCTCCGCGTTGCATTCTCATTTAGCTAAAAAAAGTACACCTTGCATGTTTTAGCAGCTACACGGGTTGATTTATGTTTCTGAATGTCTGCTTGCGTGACTGGGCTCTATATATGAAATATTTAAAGTATGTGGGCCCATAAATAGAGCAAGCCACATCCAGGTTAGTTATCAGTGCGGTGTCATGTGATGAAAATTATCATGTTCAAACCAATGTCCCTTTTTTTTTCGGGGAATTTCTATATGGGTATGAAGTTATTTCAGGTGTAGGAGGTATTCAAAGTTGAGAAATACCATCATAACATATACCCTAATGATGTTTGAATCTAGTCTCGTGTGAGTAGTGGTGCGATCACAAACCCGAAGAATGTACACAAGTAAGCTGAGCGGCCAAGCAGTAAATGCTCATTAAAAAGGACAGTCTTTCACGACACCCCCCATGTTGTTACCCACACTCTCTCTCCATCTCTGGATGTGTCGCAGAAATGATACACACAGGTGAACCCAAGCCCAGGTGTAGCTCAAAGATGCAGAGACAACAGGTTTTCCTTTTCACACTGTTTAGTTGGCAGCTGCAGCCCAAACCACATGCATGCTCTGTGAACACGTGAATCATTGACCAGGCACAGGAGCCTGAGAGCTCAGGGAAGGGTCTGTACTGAAGGGTCAGTCTTTTGGGGCACTTTGGTCAATCCTGGAAACAGACCTGCAGTTAAAAGCTGGCATGAGTTCCAGTACGAGAAGATTTCTGGGTTGCTAGCTGTGTGTTCTTTTCTGAGATTTGATGTGAAACTCTCTGAATTTTATGGAATTAACCCGAGGTATTTGGTGCAGTATTTATGAGGAAAGATTGGAATATCCTGTCCCTGAGACCGGGCCTGTGGAAGGGGACCTGAGGGACGTAGCGTTGCCCTGGGAGAGATTTGCTTGCCAGAGTATTGCTTCTCTTATAAAAGCGGCTGACAGCACACGTTTCTGAGGATTTTGCCAGTGTATACCCTATCGAATTGTTGGATGACATTACAGCAGCATTTGGCATTTGGAGAGCTCCCGCAGCCTTCCACAGCTGGGAGGAATAACAGTTTTACAGGACCAGATCAGCACTGACAGCCTCAGGCACAGTAAATAACATGGTGTGTTTTTTTTTTTTTTTGACTGCGTTTCTATCCGTCTCTCCTCAGCTTGTGTCAGCGGATGGCTCTCACTCCGATGGGGGCTCTGCCTGTGCCGACAGCCAGGCCGACCTGCCCCCTCCCCTGGAGAGGACTGGGGGCATCGGAGACTCCAGACCCCCCTCCTTCCAGTGAGTCACACATCTGGGTGTGTGTGTGTGTGTGTGTGTGTGTTTGATGGGAAAGAGAGAAAAAGGGGTGTATGTGTGTGTGTGTGTTTGACAGGGGAGAGAGGGGGGGATTGTGTGTGTTTTTGTGTGTTGATGGAGTGTGTATCTCAGTTTTTACTACCCTCCAATCACTGGTATTGATTGTCAGAATTGTGAATCCCTGCTCAGAGTAAGTAGATATTGGAACACAGATGTACTCAAAAAAGAGTAAAGGACACACAAAAGCTTCTCTTTAAACATGTGGTTACTATTGGGGAGTAATCATTTACTATAGCATGAGGCGGGTTTGACCTTTGAAATGGTATTTATTATCCTTTGTGTGCCTGTTTGTGTGCTCACCTGTGTCCGTCTGTTTGCTTCTATTCTGTATGTCTCTTTACACTCCCAGTATCTCTCTCAAACCTTAAATCTCAGTTTGTTTTTACCATTTCATTTTGCTTCATTGGCATGACAGCAGTACAGCTGTATTGAAGAGGCACATATATGCAGGAGAATGTCTGTGCTCTCTCTGTGCGCGTGTATGCAAGTAACAAGGTGTGTTTGGGCCTCTGGCCCTTCCTGCCTGTGGTGTGCTTCCTGCACTGTCTTGCTTTTTTCCCCCTGTCTGCTTGTGTGTGAATCCAGGTTAATTATGAACTCAGTGGAATCCCTGCTGTGCGCTAGCCTGGTGACAGTGTGCCGTGTGTCATGGGCTCCCTCTAGCTGTAAAGATGTGGTACTGCAACCATTATGACTACTGCATGGTTGTCAGACCTGACTGGGTCCCATTAACTTACATGAAAAGATATTGACATTCATGTTACCACACTTCACTCTTAAATGCTAAAGGTCCCCGTGAAATCCTGCCTGCGGATGACATGCCTGTCATAGCTGAGTCTGAACTGGACTGCCTTTGGAAGGGGTGGAGGGGGCTGGGGGAAGCTCATCCTGTTAAGCACAGCGGTAACTGTGCCTGTCACCCGGGAAGGGGTGATCCATGTCCCATTACACAAGAGCTGCACCTCCAGCTAATTGGGCCCCTGGGCTCTACAAATTAGGAGCAAAGAACAGTTGGGGACGAAGATTGGGTAGAAAGAGAGAGAGTATGACTGTGTGATGGGTCGGCTTCTCTTTCACCATGTTTTTTTTTGTGTGTGTGTGTGTGTGTGTGTGTGTGTGTGTGTGTGTGTGTGTGTGTGTGTGTGTGTGTGTGTGTGTGTGTGTGTGTGTGTGTGTGTGTGTGTGTGTGAGCATATGGCTACATTCCCAAAATGTTGCAAAGATTGACTATAACGTACACAGAATATAGAGACAAAAGCACCATATCATGATTTCTGTTTGTGAAATTCTCTAAAATCAGTGACAAAGATTTTAGTGATGACAGGATTTGAAAGGTGCCTTTGTGGAGTGGGGAAAACACACTGTGGCCCCTGACAGGTGGGACTGCCTCCCTCACCACCTCTAATGTTTCCCTCCATTCCTCTCTGTCTCAGTGCTAACGCCGCGGGTAGCCAGGACAATCTGGACAACGAGACGGAGACAGAGTCTGTGGTGTCGCAGCGGAAAGAGAGGGAGAAGGACAGAGACAGAGAGAGAGACAGAGAGAGGGAGAGGGACAGAGAGAGGCCACGCAGGAAGGACACATATGACCATGGTGAGTTTACTGTCTGCCTAGTCACTCCACTCATCTGTCTATCTGTCTCTCCGCTTCCCTCCATCCCCTGGTGCTAATGGCTCCTCTCTGTGAATTTATACCTGCATATACTTTTAACTGGACTAAACTATTTGAAAGGTGTGTGTAAAATGCTTTATCCATGCCTTTGGGTGGGTAGATAGCTACGCTGCCTGTGGCCAGGCTTGTGAGCTGAACGTACATATTGACTCTGTGTTCTTCCAAGGGCATAGGCAATATGTGATTGGTGTTGTGTCTCCATTGTGAGAAAAAGATAGTAAAGACTAGTGACCACATACATCAGAGGACTCCCAAGTGTGACCTCTACCCCCTGAGTCTGGGGGCGGTTTGCTGGGTGGGGTTAATAATTACGGAGGGGCAAAAAAGGGGGGAAAATGTTCTTTTGCCATAACTGATAATGATAACCCTTATTAGCATTGCCAATTGTGTGACTATGCAGGTGCACCTAAGTGTGTGTGTATGTGTGCATCTCTAAGTGTCACCTGCCTGTGTCCCCCACCACCCCCCAGGTGCTCGTGTGAACGGTCACTTGCGATCAGAGCGGCGGCCAGAGCTGGCAGGGTATGAGAGCTGCTCCACCCTCATGAGCAGCGAGCTGGAGTCCACGAGCTTCTTCGACTCCGAGGATGACGACTCTGCCAGTCGGTGAGACCTGCGGACTGCACAGGAGTGACTGTGCTCAGAACACAGACAGACACTGATTCAGACCAGCACAGTCAAAATGGACGTGGAGTAAACAGTGAACGTGCAATCACGTTTTTCCATGGTTATCTAAGTGATATCTTCAGCTAGCACATAACAGTAGCTGTAGGTCATGAGGAACCCTCACTCATAAACAGATATATACACACACACACACACACGCTCATGCACACTGTCGGATTGTGAAGTGTGGGGGTTCTGGGACCCTGAGGTGAGTGATGTCATGCTGGTGATGTCATCATCCTGCAGGTTCAGCAGCTCCACAGAGCAGAGCACTTCTCCAGACTCATTAGACGGCATCGTCGTCGCCGACGGAAACCTAAAGCACCACGCATGGAAAGGGTGAGCCTAATGTAGTAGCAAACACAGACACACACACACAGTCAGATCCCAAGATCTCTGTGTTTATTGCTGTATTTGGGTGTCCTTACCTCTCTCCCTCCTTCCCTCCACCCCTCTCTCTTTCTCTCTCTCTCTCACTATCTTCTTCTCTCTCCAGTCGTCCTCGTTCAGCAGTATCACAGACTCCACCATGTCACTGAACATCATCACTGTCACTTTAAACATGGGTAAGTCTGGCTGTCCATTCCCCTGTCTGTGCTGGTGTTGTGTATATGCAGGTCCTCTCAGTCCCCTCTCTAACCCCCCACCCCACATCTGCAACGTGAGTGTGGATCAAAGCATTTTAAAAGCGGTTGCAGTGCTGATAAGGGAGATATTTCAACTTCATTATTCATTGGCAATGGGCTTGTTTACCTTTTTCTTCAGTCATGAATTCAGAAAATAAATAAAAAATAAAAAGAAGTAGAATTACCATATGATCTATGGGATAATTTATGTCCTTATTACATACACGGATGTGGGTAGTCATACATAATTGATAAAGAAAAAAAGATTCATGCCCTTTCAGCTCCAGCTGCAGTATGATTAGCTTTGGTTTTATTGGTTGGCCTACAAACCTCAAAGTAATTAACTGGAGAGAGGGCTGCCCAGGGACGGTGCGTTTAAAAGTCTGTGTTAGTACTGGATATTAAAATATTAAAATAGTTTCAAACATTTAAAATACATTCGATAAAGGATGTAGAGGAAGAGGAAGAGCCGAAATAAATGTGCCATTTCACACCCTCGTGCTGTGCGGTAGACGTGTGTCGCCTTTCTGCCGCTGGGCTCTGGCAGAGCTGGCTGCTGATTAACCTCTCACAGCTACAATGCAAATTTACACCCAGCCACAGCTCTAGCACATCCCACACAGCCCTGCCATTGGTCCACGTCCAGACTGCTTCCTGGATCTGGTCCGCAGTCCCAGGCTGAGGTATCCTGGAAAACTAAACAGACACCCGATTGTAATCTGATCCATAATACAAACGAATCGAATTTTCAGCATCTGACTTTGGTCCCACCTATACTCTTTGTTTAACTGACTGTTTTCAGTGTTGACTTAATTAGGCAGGCTGCACCAGCAGCTTCGGTATGAGCAGGGACCAGAAAAGCTTAGCCGGCTGAGCAGAGGTGGAGCAGCAGAGTAACAAAGCACCTTAAAAGCAGAAAAACAGAAAAACACCTTAAAAGCAGAGCTAACCTATTTCAATGGTTAAGTGGGAAAAGGCCATGAGGGTGAAACTCCCTGTCCCTCACCTTGTAGAATTAGTCATTTTTCATTATCTGTGTATTCCATCAGCATTTTGCAAAATGTCTTTAAAGTATGCTTTACGTCAATTTTGTGTCTGTTTGGAAATATTTTTTTTTCTATCTTAGCTGCCAAATCTCTGATCTCACGGTAGTTATCAAGCAGCCATGTTTTCCTACAGATAGATCATGACCACTCTTTATAAAAGTCGCTCTCCTTCAGCAAACTTTGTATTAACACTGCACCTCCTTTGACTCTGTTTCCCTCTATAGAGAAGTATAACTTTCTTGGCATCAGTATAGTGGGACAGAGTAATGAGAGGGGAGACGGTGGCATCTATATTGGCTCCATCATGAAGGGAGGGGCAGTGGCGGCTGATGGACGGATCGAACCCGGGGATATGCTCCTGCAGGTGAGGGGGACTGGGGGCATGTCGAGGGTGCCGGGGTGGTACAGAGATACAAACATAGCAGGAGGGGGAAGAGGCTGGAGTTGTTGTAAAATGTGTGTGATTTGAGGATCCAAAACCACACTGAGAGACAGCTATGTGGTAAATTTCTCCCCCTGTCCACTGGTTCCTATCTCCCTGTTTCTGCTCCCTGTTTCCCTATCTCTCCCTGTCTCTCATTGAAGGTGAATGACATCAACTTTGAGAACATGAGCAACGATGACGCAGTACGGGTGCTGAGGGAGATCGTCCACAAGCCTGGGTGAGACACACACACACACACACCTGTCTACACACCTGTGCACACGCACACACACACACACACACACACACACACACACACACCCGACAACATTGATGCTGACATCAGAGTCCACACACCTGCACACACACACACACACACACACACACACACACACACACACACACACACACACACACACACACACCTGTCTGCACACCTGTACACCTGTGCACACACACACACACACACACACACATTTGCCCACACGGACACACACTCACACTTTTTTTGTCTTGTCATTTTGATTGTTACTATGTACATATGTCAGATCAACCTTGAAGAGATGGTAATCTCAATTCGGTTTCCTGGTAAAATGTAAGATAAATAAAACACTCTCCCTCACTCTCTCTCTCTCTCTCTCCCTCTCTCGCTCTCACACACGTACATTGACACACAAACACAGACTCATGCACATGTACTGAAAACAGAATGCATTCATATGTGCATTTGTGTGAACTGTGTCTTTGTTTTGCCCTCCTTTGCTGCCTGACCGTGCCCAACAATGTGCATAAACGCTGCTCTGTGTGCTGACAGCCCCATCACGCTAACGGTGGCTAAGTGCTGGGACCCCAACCCCCACAGCTGCTTCACTCTGCCACGGAGTGAGTATCTGCACCCCGCACTCATACGCACTGTCACAACAGGGTGTAACAGAGGGATGTAATGCCAACACCAGGCAAGCGCAGTAGAAGAGCTGCAGGTGAAAGATCATGCTAGGCACACAGCCACAACTAGTGGTGGTATGAGATTTGCTGCAGAAGAGTTGACTCCTCTTGTCTGATCAGGAGTCCAGAAACTCTGCATTTAACAGTCATATATAATACACAAGGCTCTTATCAGACATAATGATGACATACCCAAACATATGCCATTGAATAGAATTTTCCAGAAGGAAAAAAAAAACCTTTCATGGGAGAAAATATTTGCAAGACTACTCACACTTAAAAGTGGAATTGTTACCATGGCGATGGCACACTTGAGAACTCCCAGGTTCCAGAACCTCATGGTGAGTCATTGCCAACTCTAGCCATTCCGCAGCGGCTAACCGGTAGCATGTCAGAGTACGCCGTTCTGCGGTTTTCATTGCTGTACTGTGTGTATTATGCTTTGAACAAAATTCTCCCATCGCGTTTTCCCCACTGCTACAGTTATGTGTCAGTGTGTAAGCTAGATAACTATGTAAGATCAAAGCCAGCCTGCCATTGTGTGCTTTTCACTTGGATTGGTAGTAAATGTTCTCAAACTCTTGCAGTTTTAATGGATCGAAGCCCCTCGTTTGTCCCCAGGTGAGCCGATCCGGCCCATTGACCCAGCTGCGTGGGTGTCCCACACTGCGGCCATGACGGGGGCGTACCCGGTGTACGGTATGAGCCCCTCCATGAGCACCATCACCTCCACCAGCTCCTCCATCACCAGCTCCATCCCTGAGACAGAACGTAAGTGTCCAACCCCAACCCGGCCCTCCCATCAGCCTGGATCCTAAAGCCCCTGAAAGCCCGGTGACCCTGGTCCCTGGCTCCAGGCTCAGCACACCAGCACTCTCTTCACCCACTTACTGCACTCAAACCACTATCAAACCCACAAACTCTGTGCCCTCAACCACTGCATTCCCTAAACCCCATTTCTTTTTTTTTTCTTGATTTTTCCCAACCCAAACTCAACTGAACTTGCTGACCTCACCGCAGCACCCGCTCTTTCAGCCTTGGGAGGAGAGGCCGAATACGTGACTCCTCCGATTCACGTGAAGATACTCTCGCTTCTATTCACACTGCAGCCACACCACTAATCACACACTGCCTATGACAGTGGAGGATGATGCAGTCAGTGTTCCCTCAGTTCGTGCCTCCAGAGGCACCCAGCATGACCAGAGTGGGCACTATAGCGATGGCACCAACAAACTTAGCTGGCTTTCCCCCATCATCCCCGGCGAGGCTGGGCCAGTTGTTGCCTTGCCAATGCGGACCTCCAGCCATAGCCATTCAAACCCCAGGCAAATGTCTCACCTTGTGAGCCACCCAAAGGCCCCTAAACCCCACTTCTAATGCTGCCTTGCTGGGTCATACTGTGGCCAGCACACCCCCATCGCAGACCCAGCCACTGACCCCCTTCCTCCAACCCCAATGTGCTCCATGCAGTCCAGTAGACCTCCAGCCACCCCCCCCCCCACCGGCTTCTCAGAACAGCCATACTAAGCCTTGTTCCCATCAGACGTCAGTAGTCTCCCAGTACATCTGCCTGCTGAAGTCACGCTTCCATTCATCTCAGGTGTGAGGAACTGAGCATGCCTGTGAGAACACGCTGAGATGCAGTCAGAGGGACTACCTCTTTGGTCTCATGCATAGCTTTTATTTTAATTACATACTGCTGTTATAGAACATTTAATTTAATCTCTCTTTTCAGTTCACCAGTTTAAATTGAACTCTTGGCATTGCAAGTACTGTTGAAATTTGCTTCTTCTTTCCAAGCAGATGTTTAAATAAAAATGAAATAAACACTTATCGGCAAAGAGTTATTTATATGTATCTTATTTATTTGGAATATAGCCAGTTACAACAGAAAGCTGAGTGTAGTCCACCATCTTGAGCGAATCCCCTTTGTGCAGACAGTCACGTCTGTATATGAACATGGCTGATGGAAACAATGCAGTACTCACCTGCTTCTTGCAGTACCTGCTATACGCACACATACACAAATAAACACTCAGCATAAACACACACTGCATGTCTGCACTCATACGCACACACATGTGTGCGCACACACAGCATATATACACTGCATACAATGTGCTTGCGCAACCATGCACACGCACACACGCAGCATACATATGCACTATACACACAAAGCCACTGCACGTGTGCTGAACGTGTCCCTCCTGCTTTGCTGCTGCTCATGGCTGGCCCTCCATCTGCTCCTCCGTGTCTCCTCCATCCATCCGTCTGACTGCTCTCCTGCACTCCCCTTCTGCTAGGCTTCGACGACTTCCACCTGTCCATCCACAGCGACATGGCGACTGTTGCCAAGGCAATGGCTTCCCCAGAGTCAGGACTTGAGGTGCGAGACAGGATGTGGTTGAAGATCACCATCCCCAACGCCTTCATAGGTACGGTCCCTCACTGGTCTCTGTTAATGTCATCTTTTCATAAATAGAGCTTTAATCATAATCAAATCTCATCAAGCTTATCATTACACTTACAATTTTTGTTCAGTTTTTTTTTCTGGTCTTATTTTTGGAGGTTTTTTCTTGCTGATATGTCGCTCCACATATGTCACATAAACTTAATTTTTTTGGTATTTTGTGCGTTTGTGTCTGTGTCCATCATAGGGTCGGACGTGGTGGACTGGCTCTATCACCACGTGGAGGGGTTCACTGACCGCCGTGAGGCGCGCAAGTACGCCAGCAACCTGCTGAAGGCCGGCTACATCCGCCACACCGTCAACAAGATCACCTTCTCTGAGCAGTGCTACTACATCTTCGGAGACCTGTGTGGAAGTGAGTATCCCTCTGTGACCATTCTCCATCTTCTCTCTCATTCTCTCTCTCTCTATCTTGCTCTCTCTCTTTCTCTCACTCTCTGGCTCTCTCTTTCCACCTCTTGGATTAAACTCTTCAGTATGTCCTCCATCCACCTGCCTCCTCTCTCTTTCCCATTGAATCGTCCATCACTGAATATTGCACAGAACCTCGGTAACCCCTTCCCCTTTTTTCCCTGCCTCTCCGCTCTCTCCTCGCTGTCCTCCTCCCCCATTTCTCTCACAGACATGGCTAATCTATCCATGCACGACCACGACGGCTCCAGTGGAGCCTCTGACCAGGACACCTTGGCTCCTCTGCCCCACCCCGGGGTGGCCCCCTGGCCCCTGTCCTTCCCTTACCAGTACCCTATCCCCCACCCCTATAACCCCCCACCCTTGCACGAGCCACCCCACAGCTACACCGCTGCGGGGGGGAACGCTGGCAGCCAGCACAGCGAAGGTGAGGCTGCCTCAAACCAACTAAGCAAACACAACATCCGATTCTCCAGCGTTGCTCTCATGATTTGTCAAGCTAGCAGTACAGTGGATGCATACTATTTTAAGAGAAGTACGGTTATTTGTTCCACAACCTTAAAATATGCTAAAATTTTAATGATGTATCCCCTTACAGTGACCCAGTGATTTTTGCATTCCAGACACATTTGATTAGTTGGGACAGGAATCAGTGTGTGAATTTGAACAAGGTCTTGCTGAGTGCCGACAGCTATTGACAAGATGACTATGCGAAAACCTGAATGCAATTAGTCATGAAGACCACGTATTTTGTTAGACTGCAAAAATGTTTGTACACTTTGTAAAAGGAATTCCCAGACACAGTAGAATCTGCATTACATTCTAGTCAGTACACTAACTCCCAAAAACACAAGATATGAAACATTAAGTATCTTTTAATGTGTAATGAGTAACAAAGCCCCAACCTTACTTTCTCTTTTCCTCCCTCACTCTGTCTGCCTTCCTGGTTTTCCTCTTTCAGGGAGCCGTAGCAGTGGCTCAAACCGCAGTGGGGGAGGTAAGAAGGAAGCAAAGGCTGGAGCTGGTGGTGACTCCAAATCTGGAGGGAGTGGCAGCGAATCTGAGCTGAGGAAGGAGAAGGCCCCCAGCGAGCACTCTGCAGCGCCCCCTAGTGAGCACAGTGTCCGTAGTTCCCACAGCATGCGCAGCACTCACTCTCACTCCCACAGCCTTGTGTACGGCCCCCCTGGCCTACCCCCAACCTCAGACGCCCCCTGCAGCTGCCCTGGCTCCCCCCGGCTCCCCCCCTGGCCGTGACCTGGACGCTGTGCCCCCAGAGCTCACTGCCTCGCGACAGTCCTTCCGGATGGCCATGGGAAACCCCAGCGAGTTCTTTGTGGATGTCATGTGACGTGTGTCAGGTGGCCAGGTTCAAAGGCTCTTAAGAGGCATCTGGAACATGTCTTGCTAGGAGAAGAAAGGATGGGAAGGAGGGAGGGAGGGTGGGAGGGAGGGATGAGAGCAAGGCATGCTGGTTGGTCACAAGAGTAACATTTCCTTTCCTCCATGCTCTTTGTGGTGTGTTGCTACCTGCTACTTTCTTCAGTGAAGAAGACCAGAATCAAAGCGTGTCTCTATTGCCCTTTTCCTAAAGACTGTTTGCTTGTTTCAAATGGTTGTTGTGTGAGAACACAGAGAGAATGCAGGAGGAAGTTTTTCCCTGTGTCTCCTGGGTCTCTCTCCCCTTTATCCCAGTGTTTGGACTTTTCTTACTGTTTTTTTTTTTTTTTTTACAAAACATACTAACAGGAAGAGGAAGAATGGGGACAAAAGAGACCCCCACTTCCTGTGAGATTCATAATGAAAGAACAAACTACTCATTCCATAATGAATGAGTAATTCAAATTAAATGTATTAGATAACAAAAAGAAAACACTGCTGAGGAAAAAACAAGTAATGCAAGAAACATAATTGTTTTTTTTAAATATGTTGTCTGTATAATAAAATGAAGAGAGAGGGAGATACTGGGAGATGAAAGGCTTACATAGAGAGAGGCATGAATCTTTCACAGCTGTTGGGAGTCCTTTGCTCTTGAAACAGATCAGCATCAAAGACGAAGAGGCCATCTGTAGGTGAACGGGAGGGAGAGAGCAAGAGAGAAGGAGATGAACTTTTTAACCCTTTCTCCTCTGCACAGCTGGAGCTAAGATGGATTTGGTTACATGTACCTGCATGTGAGTTGGGATTGTTGTCAGCAAGCAGTGTTACCACATTGCTTTCACTGGTGTTTGCCATAAGTGCTGAAGGGATTAAACAATTTTGCTGTGTCAAATTGGCCACCTGTAGTGACGGCCTTTACAGTCCTGGTTTCAGCTTTGCAGTTGAAAAAAATGTTTGCAGATACAGACTGAGGTTCAAGTGAGGGCATACAACTAAGTGGAAAGATTGCCACGCTTGTTTGCTCAATGGATATAATACTTTATCATTTACTAAAAATGTAGCATATTTATGCTCTGTCTTTTTCTAGCCTTATTTCCATCCAGGTCAGAATGCATAAATTGTTTTTCATTGCCTATTATTGCCACTCCGTCTGTCACAAACAAGCGTACTCTTCCAAAACATGATGTTAAGCCATTGCTGCTTTTCACTTACTGATCCACCATGTAAGGTCACACAGATATTGCATCACAGGAGTCAAAACCCTTTGGATCTGGGAGAAATTAGGGTGTCCTGCATCTTATCTGGGTATTGCATTCTGAACAAACTTTCACAAGCAAACAAACATGTGCAAACACAGCAGAGTAGTTCAAAGTAGACATAAGAAAGATGAACAAGGGCGTTTGGGCCAAACAAGGGCTTGTGTTTAAGATGCTCTGCATCTCCCTCTCTCTCTCTCTGTTTAAGTCAGCTTTGTGGAAAAAATGGTTTTCATTTTTTTTCTTCATATTTCATCATTAACATCCTGTATGTTTATAGTTTGTCTCATTGCGACATTGTTAACGTTTCTTCCTCCTTTTTATATTATTTTCCTGACTATGCTCATCTCCTGTTATGAATAACTAGCAAATGATAATGTAGTGATAAATGCTCCAGTTTAATACATTCTGTGCTGTATGCTGTTTTATGAAAAAAAAAGTTTTATTTATAAACATAGTTTTATTGACAAACTGTGGAAATTGTGGTGTGATCTGTTGTATTCATGCATGAAAAATACCCACCCTCAGCCAAAACATTTTTTTTGGGGGGGGTTTACTATATAGTGACAAGGGTTTGGGGGTGAAGAATGGGGACAGAAATACCTGGCAGACAGCTCAAGAAGGTAACCAATCACAATCTATTTTGCAGTGCAGACAGTGCTCAGAAATTAGGCGTGATGTCTGCCAGATAGAGCCCTAAAAATATTCAGCTATTTTACAATATTGTGAGAAAAATGTTTTGCAGCTCATCTGCATTGTGTCTTGGGTAACTAACAAACGGATGATTCTATTATTTGTTTACCACTTCGGCACTTTCACTTCTCAAGCCAATCAATCATCTTGCCTGAAGAAATGTAACACCTCTCTCTCCAGACCCAAAAGAGTTCTTGGCATGAAGCAAGATGGGGAAACCGATCTTGGCTGACTCCAGAATCAGAGTTCACAAGCTCTCTTCACTACATGTACAGACATATGTGATTATTGTACAATAATGTTGCTCTACTGTTAAGTTGCCTGATGGAACCGTATTCTACCTATGCAGTTTCATCCCTTGAGAGCCTTAGGTTTGGTTTTGCAAAATAACTTAAATCACATATTTAACGCAGTCTACATCTGGTTGCTTTCTGTAAACTGCAATGGCATTGGGGTCCTATTCTCATTCCCGTCTTTCTCTTCTCGGTCGTCAGTCAGTCACAGCCATTGTTACATTGCTTGCCAACTTTACCCACAGCTCACATGTAAAGGTTAAACTGGCATGAGCTATCATGACAAAACAGTGATCTTAAGTCACCCCAGTGGTCTAGCCTGGTTCCAGCTCCACGCTGGAAACGGATTATGCTCTAAATAGCACTGTTACTACTTTTCAAAGCCACAGACCCCCTGAATCAGAACTACTCTTCTTCTTGGAGGCAGTGGATATGAAGGACCGCCCCAAAGGGAAGCCGGGAGGGTCAGGGGGTTGAATATTGGGCTAACAGGAAACACATTGTAGGACTGGGGGTGGGGCAGGGTCTGGCGTCTCTCCAGGGACAGGAAAGAAGGGTGTGGTTTGTGGAGTACTATGTGAGCCTTACTCAGCAGGTTTAAAAAATTCACATTTGTGAACAGAGAAAATACGTGGTGAAAAAAAAAGGTCAGCAATTTCCTCCTACCCAAAGTGCTGTTTGAGCTATATCCAATGCTGCTCCATGTCTCATGATCTCAAGAGTCAAATCAGTTCAGTGAGGTGGAATACACATAACTGAAACTTGTGCAGAAAGTCTATCAGTTTAACAGGGAAGAGAGTATCACCACCCACAATTGTGACATTCGCAAATTTGTATAGTTGTTTTAGATACAAGTCTGGTTTCTGTTGAGCTGTATGAACCATTTCCCTTTATTTAAGCTATATCATCTCCAGAAGTGGTCACTTAAAAACAGTATTTTCATAAAAACAGGCACTTTCATCATGTTTCTTTATGATTGTGGATGTTTGTTAAAAACACTTAACAGCATACAGTAAAAATGACATGACAGGATCATATTTTCACCGAATCCCCCCAAAACCTACACTATGGAAAAACATAATGCAAATGAAGATGTTCAATTTGAAACCAATCGATTCTGCTTAGTATGTAGCTGAAAGTGGATCTTCCTTCCAAAGAATTTTCCCGTTACAAATGAGCAAGCATAAATTGTTAAAATAAATGTGTAGCAAATGGCACCTGGGCTTCAATCCTTTCAAGCGTACTTATTGAAGTTCCCTCATAGAATTCGCACGACTGCTGTTATGTACATCCTGATGCACGACCTAAAATGCACACACGCACCAGCATCACTAATGGTACCACACATTGAAAGCTGCTTTATGAAAATATTATATCCCAAATTCTAAAAGGATATGCAATCTCAGCCCGCAAAATTCCGTAATTTTGACTGAAACATCAGAATCTGGGTGAACCAACGTCTGCAGTGGAATGACAGTAAACAGTGATGGCTAATCGAACCTGGCTTCAAGATGTTCGTGAAAGATATTCGTCCTGGAAAATACTATTACAAAATGAATTATTATCTGCACAACCCTATGTTTGTGCAGAAAACCTCATAAATAAGTAGAAGAACGGTACAATTAATAGACAAAATTTTGTGTCCGCTTAAAAACATCATATGACGCGTACGTCGTGACGTATGTCAGCTGACTCAGTGCCTCAGAAGGAAGGAGAGGTAGACATCTTGAATTGGAGGGAGAGCAGTGTGTCACTGAGCGGGTAGGAAAACGGTAAAGCTTGATCGCTAGTTGGAAGGGATTCCTCACGGCCCTAAAATCACTGTTTGTGAGGAAGGGTGGCGTCGTCGGGGGACGGAAAGCGAAAGACCGGTAAGCGCAATCCATTCAGTGCAACAGAACTCGACCGTCCAAAACGGACGAGCCGGTCGCGGCAGAAAATTAAAATATAAATGTTCGCATCGCTATGTAACAAGGGTTTGCAAGGGGAATCAATCGGGCATGTTGGAAACCGAGATTGTTTTCGAAATTGTGCCTGGCGTGTAGAAGGTGGATCAAAAACAGAGCAACATGAAAAATAATCAAGTCAAAAATTCCGGTCGAGCAGATATCTTCCTAGCCAGCTAAATAGCTAGCCCCCACAGTGTCATTCCGATACGCGATATCACGTCGCATCGTTGTGTTGTCCATCTTTCCTCTTCGTTCCGTAATTTTCATAATTTCTACCTCTGCCTGATCGTGATGCGAGTCTTACTGCAGTGTTGAGGGTGAGGGTGTCGCGATGGGTATCGCCGTGGCGGGATGGGTTTCTGCTTTACGAGTAACGTTAGGTTTCAGCGCCGGCAGACATGTTGCTTTCCAGCCAGCTAACCTATCATTTGGGTGGTTTTCATTCATTTTAAAACGATACATTTCTCGCTTCTGCTTGGCTAGGTAGTTCTGCATTTTATGATAACTAATGTTAGCCAGGCATTGTCCTTTAATTTGTCAACATGGCCACATTTTGTCTAACTAGAAAGGGTATTACCCCCCCTTGTAAAATGTTGTCAGCTTTTTCATTAAACTAACAAACTGTCAATATGCTTATTTCATTACTAAATGTTATTTGGCATACCAGATGCAGCTTGTATGTATTTATCGTACAGAAGTTAGAAATGAAAATTGTTTTCAAAGCTATGGTCACCAACAGTAAATGGTATAGTCTATATGTGGGTGGTCAAATGTGGTGGACTTAACTAATATTATAAATTTGGTTAATAAAGTTAAATAAATCAAAAACTAGTATTGTTTACTGCAATATAATGTATTTGCCAGAAACATACAAATAATAATATTTATGTATTTTCTTGGAACGACATTAAGAGCTCTAGAGAAGACAGCTTTCCTGGTTGTATTTTGCAATAATTGTTGTGTTGCCACACAGCTACTGTACTGTGAATCGGCAACACCCTGGTGTGTGTGTGTGTTTTACGTATGATCATGCATTTGTGCTGGTGCAGAGCTGCTGTGTGAATGCTGTAGGGAGATTGAGCGTAGCATAATTTGTCTGGATTTTCACTTTGAGCCCATTCCACCATTTGGGAAGCAGCATGTGTCACTGGATAGGAAGGGGGTTGACATCATGATTCCTGGAAAGGGTCTCTCTCAACGGCACCTCTTAACACTGCTCACGTTGCATTTCACACGGAGGAAGGAAGGCTTTTGTGCCTGTTCAGAATCATTATTTGCATGGCACAACTTTGTACAGGGTTAATTCATTGCAAATCTCATTATATGTTGACCACAGAAGCCTCAATATTAAGCTCTGAGTACCTTTATCAATTGTAAAAAAACAGAGACTAAACCAGGCCACAAACTGTAATGTCTTCTCCTTACCAGGATACACAGCTGACAAACATACCGTGATGCCCCCATTTCCTGCTTCCTCCCAGTCTTTTCCATCTGAGTTGTGTAATCCACCTTGCTCACCCTGCTGTCCATCATGCTCCTGATCCAGGGTTCGCTGAGTGAGAGAGAGAGACTTTGTAACCCCACCTAAAACAGCTTGAGCTTCTGAGAAGTCAAAAACGCCATTATCTCCCCATTCCAGCTTTGCCTGGCTGTGTTCCAGCTATGACTGTATAGCCATTCCCTCTCCTGTTTCCGTCCTAACGGCTGGGGGGCTGAAACTGCTATCAGTGGCAGATCCCCCTGAAGTAGACCATTCTTCAAATGAACTGAGTTTCCCCCTCACTCCCCTCGGTCTGTGACTGCTGCAGAATCAGAAGTCAGTTACCTTCTCAGATGCGGACCGTCGTTGCACTTGGTCGAGTGCATTCAGTGCATGTTGTATCTGTATGGTACATTCTAGAATCACAGCAGCCTCTATTGTTGAAGAATTCTCTCTGAATCTGGGAAAGAAACAGTGTGGATCCTGTGCAGTCCAACATTTTAGCCCTGCTTTCAGTTCACATTCATTAAATCACTGTTTTTGATGAGTGGAACGTATCCGATAATTATAGGACTGTGTTTGTTCTGGTCTGGACTGTTCAAGGTTAGCCATCCCACCATTCAGCTGTCCTCATGGTAGTAGTGTAAGACAGGCTAGCGTGCTCAAGGGTGCCTACAGAGTGAATTATTAATGTATTGTGTGGTTTCAGCATTGTGTGCGTGTATGCACCCCTATCTGCTGCAGCCATGTGGATGGTCACTTTAAGTCTGTGTGTAAGACTTGAGTGTGGGTGGAGTGTAGCAACCAGGCCAGCTGTGTTTCACCTCTGAAGAATTTGTAGCCATGTTTACACCATTCATTGGGAATAAGTGGGCCTGGGTGTCCAAATTATGCCTTATAGTATTTATTACTGTTTGTTTAGGTTCCTTTATTTAGGGCAACACTAACAACTGGCTTGTATCACATTTTCCATTTAATGACTAGACATTTGAATAGTCAAAGTATATTGTTACACCTCATCATGAGGAAGTTAAACTTTAATTAATTTATTATATTGTAGTCTCTGCTCTTGAGTATATATTTACCCTAGTTGAAAGGTTATTATAATGTTTATATATGTGCTGAAACCTGATGACTTGTGTTTGGTATTGAGACTGACATTTGTGTAATAAACGAAAGTGTTTATTAAGGTCCACGAGAGGGCCATGAGACAAAGTTCGCTGGCAGAGATGACCTTGTGAGACTGCTAAACTCGGCTGTTTTCTGTTTGTGTGCCTGAGTCTCTTTTAGGTGGAGCGTCTCTCCAGCTATCGATAGTAATAAAAAGCAACTGTGTCTGTGTGCGTCTGTGTTTGCGAGAACTCTCTGGACTGCTCCCTGTTTAAGCCGGTTTTCTGTTTCTCTGTGTGTGCCTCCATACAGATTGCTACTGGCAGTTATTTTATTTTACGCTGGCACTCGTCTCTGCTTTCATGGTGTGGGAGGGTTTTTTATAGGTAACTGAGTGCATCTGACAGTGCGTCACTCTCAGCCCAGATACTCATGGCTGGAGCTTTGTGATGTCGCTGTCTGAAAGGTGTGGTGAGGAGAATGACTGTAAACATGGAAGTCCTCTCTGCAACCCCCTTTCTCTTTCCCTCTACCTTTCACTTTCCCTCTGTCGCTCTCCTGTCCCACCTCTGCATCTCTTCCTCCCCCATCTCTCACTCTCTCTTTATCTCCCCCATTTCTCTCTCCTTCTCTTCCTCTCTGTATCTCTTCCTCCCCCATCTCTCTCCTTCCCACCCAGAGAATGGGGACACTGTGTCCTGGCCTGTCGCAGAGCCAGCGTGTTGATCCTTTGCTAGGTTTTTCTTGGAGCTTACGAGGTCTAAGCGCCCTCTCTATCTCTTGTCCTTTCACACTCTCTAGTGCTTTTTTCGCTCCTCTCCATTTGGTGTCGTTATATTCACTTCTCCTCTGTCTTTCCCACTACCATCTTCTCTAACTTCCCTTTATATTTCTGTCCTTCCCTCTGTCTTTTGCTAGAGTTCTTCGGTAGCTGTAATCGTATCAATGTGTATTTATAGACCTTCCTGTGGTTGGAAGGAGGAGGATTAGCAGCTTGCTTTGAGGTGTGTTCCCAGGTCTTTGCAATGTTTAATTTATTGTGTCTCTTTCCATGACGTTTCAAACACTATGTTTGCAAACTGATCCAATCAATCGTGATTGAGTCATGTTTGAAATTTAGTGTGAAAATGATCCGTTGAAGAGGCTGTTTGTGTCTGACTCCTGCAGTGCTCCGTGTTGATTCTTGACCTGTAAATACAGCAGAGGATTGCAGGAGCGGCTCCATCTAAATGAAGAACCTCAACCTTTCCCCTGTTTCCTGTGCCTTGGTTAATGTGTGCCTGCAATATAAAGACTGTCCTGATGCATTAGGAGCCTATTTATAAAAAAAACTTTAACATTTGTAAAGCCATGTAATTGGAAAAATGAAAAACAATTTGGGGAAAAGGTAGCAAACCCTGTTATGCAGACACGAACCCAACCAAAGTTTCAAAATGGTGCAAGTAAGAGATTAAACGGATCCCAAGCCGTATGCTTTATTCCACTTAAACCTCCGTGTGGTGCCAGGCTCCCGTCTCACTGAGGTCAAAGGTGGGAGGGTGCTAGTTCCCTGGCCTCTGGTGCCTTTACTGTGAGCTTCAGGGGCTGTTAGCGGCTCACGCACGGCGCTGAGCCCTTAAAGACACACAAAGCGTCAGGGAGATTAATGGGCATCTCTCTCACTCGCTCTCTGTTTCTCTCTACAGGAGTTTCTCACCATGGCCCGCGTTGATTGAGACTGCATCACCATGATTGGAGGTCTATTCATCTACAACCACAAGGGGGAGGTGCTGATCTCCCGGGTCTACCGCGATGACATAGGGTGAGTCTGCGGCAAGACGGGGGTGGGGGGTGAGCTAGGGGGTGGGGATGGTGGAGGTACCTCAAAGGATGGGAGTGAAAGAGTTTGGGGTTTTTGGAGGGTGGGGGTTGTTTGATCTAAAGCAAGTGTAGCTGTGCTGTTTTTTGTTGTTAGTCAGCACTGGTAGAATAGCGCAGTTGGTTACAGAGTGAACTCGACTCCCCTGGTTTTTTCGGGTCTGAATATCTTGCACATTTTATGCTGAAAACAGAAACCAGCACACCCTGTAGTTGTCCATGGCTAGGGTTAAGGAATTAAGTAACCCCCATATGGGTCGGTGTGAAGTCTTATAATTGAAGGCAAGTTGGAAATTTACACCTGGTATTCTTTATGCCAAAGTAGAAGTCTCACAATAAAACAGATATTAGGTGTCATCTACTCTATGTAAGAAGATGGCACAGAAGAGGGAACAAATGAAACGGACTAGCCCAGGAGTGGCATGGGAGGCCTCACATGTACATTTCACTCGTATATCCCATGATCCTCCATGCTCTAGTGTAGCTGTGCCCACTTCCCTCCCCAGCTCAGCCCATCAGAGAGTGAGCCCCAGCAGACTGATGGATTTGGGTTTCGCCTCTGCGCTCTGTTCCTGCTCCACTCCTGAGCCCTCTCCCCTCTCAGAGGAGCCCTCCATGTCCTCTGATCTCTTCTGTCTAGAGAGTAGAGTCCCCCGTTGCTGTCCCACGAGTGCCAGTGTGCGCAAGCCAGAGGGCCACGCATACACAGTGATGTGTCGCAACTTGCGTATGCGTGTGCATATGAGTCTGCATGTGCGGGCTTTTAGCGGTGTGTGTGTGTGTGTGTGTGTGTGTGTGTGTGTTTTGTATCTCTAACCCTACTCTCTCTCATCTGTCACATTCTTCCCCTCTCTTCTCCCTCTCCTCTTCATCTGTCCATCCATCCTTTCTTTATCCTGTCCTTCTCTCTCCCCCCCTCCCTTTTTTGGTTCCATTTCTGTCCATGTCCATCTCTCCATTGGCTGCTGTAGGAATAGGTAAGAGCCTCTTGGCGATCAGTTACCCCTCCCAAAGCATGCCTGCTCCCTCCTCCGCTGCACTGCCTCTCACTGGCAGCAGAGGGCGCTCTGACAAGGCATGGTACCAAGTCAAGACCTGAGCCTGCCGCCCAACCCAGCTCCCCCACCCCACTCTCCCGCCCTGAGATCACTGTCTCTGAACAGTGTAACTCTGCATTTAAATGTGGAGGAAGAAACCCAGCTGTTCACAGGAAGTGGTGCCTAATACCTAATTGGGACAGCGTTGCCATGGTTACCTTAATGCCACTGTTTCTGTCACAGAGTTGGAGCTGCTTCTGTGTGTGTGTGTATGCGTGCACGCGCGGCCCGCGTCCGCGCGTGTGTATGTGAGCGCCTGACACAGGAATGCTCATTGTACATCAACAAGATCCCTGCCAGTATCTAGGAATGTTGGGATGGTCTCTCTTCCTGACATTTGTCTGAACTTGTTGATGACCATACTCACCACTTTGTGATTTGGCGTGTTGAGTTCTTTTTTTTTTTTTTTTTTTTTTTTTTTCAGATCAAAATCTTTGACGATCTTTGTGGTTCTCTGTGGCCCTCAAAGGCAAAATTCCACAAAACAGGATGGAATAACTAATCAAAGTGGTGTGGAAGAAATGACTCAATGTTTTTACTGATTCAATAATATGTATGTGGGAAAAATCTAAGCCAGTGCAAAAGCAGACAATAATATGACTTCTGGACATGATAGCCTAGCTATGTGGCTATAACGAAAAACAAACTTGCATATCACATTTCACAAGCATTAACTTTTCACAAGCACTTTTAGTACCATTTTAGGTTTTTCCAGCAGCTTTTCCATACATAACTGTAGACCTGGCATACCCAGATATTTTCTTGGTGTCATTTAGTGAATAAAAATGAATGCTAGTTATGTGGTGGCTGCTACTCAGGAAACGCTGTAGCGTTTATCTAAATGATAAATTTGCATAATTATGTTTAAAATTAATGTTTCTCTTCATACCAAAGTAGGTGCAAAACACAGAGAGCAAATAACTGCATACATATTTTAAATGAAGTAAACTCAATGTATGAGTCTGAAAAATACATTCGGGAATAGTGATGGGAGAATGACGTTTCGGTGAAATTCATGACACAGCAAATAGGTGGAGCTATCATGGTACCAGTACCTGAATGAGGTCATCCACCCATTTTTCTGTAGAGAGCAAAAACTTCTGATTGGTTAAAACAAACTCCATAACTGACATCTCATCGTAGCTCCACCTCTTACTGGGTTCATGAATCTGCATTCCCTCATCACTAGTACCCTCAGTTTGTTGACTGCTACCAGGTTTGTTTGCGTAAATTAGAGCTTTATTTTTTAACCAAAGTAAACTGGAAACTTCAGCTTAAATCTGAGACTGCATATCACTCTAACATCTGTTTCAGAAAGACTTTTTCAGTCATTTTCAATGTTGCCACTTGGATCATGAAACAAGGCTATGAGACCATTGTAGCACTTGCATTCCACTTCTGTAGACAGTCACCAACATGTTGTCAGAGCAAGCTCTATTAGAAAATGCATAGCAATTTTAGCAGCATAGCACCACGCTACCATGCATTAAAATGGTATTGTATTAATGACATTAAGAAGAAAAACATAGAGGCTGACTTCATTCCAAATGCAAGGCCCAAGAGAACCAGAGGGGGTTTCTGGAGTTGGAGGCCAGAGCTTTAAAGCAGAATGTGAAAGCCTGAAGATTGTTTAAAATGGGTCACATAAAAATTGAAGTTCTTATTGCTTGAAAGTTTGACATTTTTCTTGAAAAAGACTGCTTTGCTTCCCCATGTTCTACTGGGCAGTTGCTGTCACCATAGAATTTCATCCTGGCTATATGTGATTTTCAAAGGCAGTAGTTTTGGTAAAGTACAGTAATTTCTCATAACCGCTGGGCTGTCTGTCTCCAGCTTATTGAAAACAGGGTGAACAGCCCGCCGCTCTGCTGCACAGGATAAAGGTGTGGTGGACCTTAAACTAATCTTATCACAATGGAGGGGTGATATCATTTTTATTGTTGAGAAACTACCAGGTTCAATAATCGGACAAAACAGAGTAAATGTACCTTGGCGGCTGTTTGGTACTCCATGGTTTATCTGGGTTTAGTATGATTGTGATGGAATGGTGTCCAGTCACTTTCCTCCTTAAGTGATGTACTCTTGTAATTCTATCACTTCAGTCAGCAAAAACATGACCTGAACTGGCACAAAATATCTCAAACACAAGGTACCTGGAAAAAGATCTGGAGATGAACTTCATTCATAAATCCCCCAGAATGAAAAACATTTTACTTGAAATGTTGTTTGAGTGGGACACACTAATTGCAATCTACCCAGGAAACAATTCATATTGTCAGTTGGTTTAAACAACTGAATTAATTTTGCGATGGTAAAACAGTCTGGCTGTGCAAGTTGCAGGTCGCATTCTGTTACATTCTCTATTGTTACTTTTTTAGACTTGCATTTAAGACTGTAGTTTAACATTTGGGGTGAACTGATAAAGTTGACCAGTGAGTGGAACCAAATTATCAAGGTGGATGGTTGTGTAGCTAGCAGGGCCTCACCAAGACTTATGTTTTGGGGTCGTCCAAGTTATACATATAAACCTAATTCCCCGAAGATTGTTCACAGCTCTTATGAGTGGATGTAGTTGTGATTGCCAGACATAGGGTTGTGGGTATAGTCTGTGAAGGTGGGCTATTGGTTGAGGGTGGATCATATCCCCTTGGATGAATTTACTGTATGTAAACAGTAAAATGAACACCCGACTGTTTAAGGGGGAGGTACGGTTCTGACTGAATCTGCATGTCCCTGTGCCCTCCATCCCTTTGAGCCCTATCCGGGTTGAAACTGTTAACTCTTTTTCAGAAATGCCTTGGAAAAATAACTCTTTTTGTTCTCTCTCAGCCTTTTTTTTTTTTTTTTTTTTTTCTGGCTTGTTATTCCTTGCTACTCATTTTGCTTGGCCGCTTCCTCGTTCCTGGATTGTACTCCTCTCTCTATTTACATATGACCCTCTTTCTCTCTCCCTCCTCTCTCCCCCCATCCCGTGGACACCTGTAGGCGTAATGCGGTGGACGCGTTCCGTGTGAACGTGATCCACGCCCGGCAACAGGTGCGCTCGCCGGTGACCAACATCGCCCGCACCAGTTTCTTCCACGTCAAGCGCTCCAACATCTGGCTGGCGGCCGTCACCAAGCAGAACGTGAACGCCGCCATGGTCTTCGAGTTCCTCTACAAGATGTGCGACGTGATGACGGCCTTACTTCGGCAAGATCAGCGAGGAGAACATCAAGAACAACTTTGTGCTGATCTACGAGCTGCTGGACGGTAAACTGGCTCCCTGACCTCGCAACTCTGTTAAACTCTGTGCCCAAAACGTCCCTGTTTCCTCCTTGTTTGTCCCCATTCCCATTTTCTGTCTCCATTATCAGTGCCTGAAGAGCCCGCTCAGGCTTGCCATTCCACTTCTAGCCCCATCATTTTATGATGTGTAACTGTGCAAATAGAGGTGTGAGAAATGTGTTTGATTTCACCTGGCTGCCCTAGAGATACCTGACTAACCTTGCGTAACTTTGCGTCGAGTTGTCGGCCTGCAGATGAGGTGCTCAGGGTCCCATGGGTACGTTCACACAAGGCAGAGTCATTATTTTTGCAGAAAATGTGGGCCTGCAAAAACCTTCAAAATGAAGGGATTGTTGCCAAAGTCATCCTTCATGTGCATGCCACTGTGTCTCAGTGCAGTCATAGCTGTATTTAAACACTGTTATAAGTAGGACACTGTAGACTACAGTGATTCAATAGCATGTATTTACATATGCCCTTGGCATTTCCTGTAGTTAAACACCATAAATGCTAATACACAGTATTTAAATAAAAAAAATCTTAACTGCACATTTGTTGTACAAGTACAATGTATCATATCATGAATCTATGTGTAGCAGTAATACCTTGATATCAGGTGAATGAAGGACATTACCTGCTTCCTGCCTTTGCTGAACAGTTTGTTTGTAAATCCACATCCTCAGGAGAGGGCTAACAGTTTAATACCTTCACTTCCCTGATGTTTCCCACAAACACCATTAAGAACATTTTTATAGCAAAATGATACTTTATGTGAAGACATTGGTGTATGTAGCAGCCATGTAGTCTTTTTACTGTCTCTCCCTGTCTTTGTGTAGAGCTGTCTCTGTGTTCTATTACTTCAGTCTGCCTCTGTGTTCCACTAGTAATGTCTCCAGCTAGGGAGGTTGCCACCATGATAAAATAAATAGGAATTTAGCTCACCTTTCTCAGCTCTGATATGAAAGGATGAAATTACAAACATTTGGTATAAGTAATGCATTGTTTTATAGTGCTGTTATAGCTATGTGCAGTCAGAGCTTGTCTGAAATTGTGCATGTCTATGTTGGCTTGTTGCTGACCGGTTTAAATAGTTTGTCTCTTCCATTTTCTCCTGAAATGGATTGATTTCCTCCCCACGCACTGGAACCAGTCATAGGAAGTGTTGTTTGTATTTGTAAAACCTCCACTCCCAAAGTTTATTGTTCCTTTTCCCATGTACTCAGTAATCTGCTTCTGCTTTGCTGTAGTTTTTTTAGGTTTTGATTTTTATGACCTTTAGATGAGAAAATCAAAACCTAAAGAAAATGTAGCACAGACGGACTTCTTCCAGGGTCATCTGATGGACATTCCCCTTCTTGTAAACAGTTATTTATTCTCTCTTCAGCTCCATGATCCTCATAATCTTGTCGTGCAGGAATATTTTTATTCTGGTGAACATCATCTTTAGTCACAAGGTGGATCACATTTATTCCCAGTTTGTTGTAATTTTGAAAAACATTTTTTTTCTAACTGCAATTTTTTCCATTTTATGATGACAGCTTGCATCATATAACAGTAGTAATTGCACAAAAAATTTCAGAAATTTTTAGCATGACTTGAATGTGTTAGTCAGACATGGGATGGTAGTGTTAACTGCATTCTAACATCGGGTCAACATTTTTTTTTTTTTTTTTGTCTAGTTGAACAGCTAGATACTGTGTTCTGCAGTATTACATAGGTTTTAACTTTATTTTTGCTTTTAATTTTTCTTAAAAGCAATTTGTTCAAACATTTCAATGCATCTTGTCCCCCCCCAAAAAAAATGTTTGCATAACCATGCATAAGCCAAGGGCTTATGGAAAACCGTTTCTGTCCTGGGCAAGAAGAGGGAAATGGCACACAGTAAAGAGCAGGTTTGTTTGTGTGTGAGAGACAGAGTGAGAGAGAGAGAAAGAGGGAAAGAGAGAGAGTGAGAGCGACAGAAAAATTGGCTCTGCCAGTCTCAGACTAACGTCTGTGTCGCCCTGTAGAGATCCTGGACTTTGGATACCCCCAGAACTCTGAGACTGGAGCGCTGAAGACCTTCATCACCCAGCAGGGCATCAAGAGCCAGGTGAGGAAGAGGAGGGAGCAAGGCCCCGAGCGCATCGCCGCCACCTGTAGGACGAGCGCTTGGGTGCACCAAGCTTGGCTCCTAAGGGCACAATCTGTTAAAGGCACATCCCCTTTGGACCGCTTGACCAGCTGAAATATCTTCCCCAATGTCCTCTTTTATGTCATTCTGCCATTTTGCTCTTTTTTTTAGTTATTGATCTATCTGCCATTTATCACCCTTCCTTTCTGTCCTCCGCCTGTGTCATCTCCCTCTCCTCCACCTGCCTTCTTTCCTCCCATCCTTGTGGTCCCTCTGCGCCCCCCACCCCCTTGGTCAGTAGGAGGTTAATTGTGTGTTATAGGGTTGTGGGAGCCAGCGGGTCCTTATTTGGGTGAAATTGGATTCGTGCCAGCTGGTGCCGCACTAATTTCTTATAAAGGACAAGCCCTGTTCATCATGTTAAACATGGAGATGTAACTTTTTTTCTTTTTCTCTCCTATGTTCCCTTCCCCCTCATGAACATCATGGCCTTAGCACCATGTAAGTATATTTGCAATCTGAAATACATTTTGGTTCTTCTAAATAGATAAGGAGTGAATATATTTAATCAGTGGAACTTTTCCTTTACAATGAATATGTATGAGCTACTTGCAGCTCAGTGCTGTGTTACAGTAGTGAATATGAGTTCAAATGTCTGCTGCCGGTCCTTTATTCTGCCCCAGACGAAGGAGGAGCAGTCTCAGATCACCAGTCAGGTGACTGGTCAGATCGGCTGGCGCCGCGAGGGCATCAAGTACCGCCGCAATGAGCTGTTCTTGGACGTGCTGGAGAGCGTCAACCTGCTCATGTCACCGCAAGGTAACACTGACCTCTAGTGGCTGCAGCACGTCACAGCATGGCCCTGGTACAGTCTCCATGGAAACACACTGTAGGACTGCAAACACAGTGACTGCTAGAATCAGGCCGATGACACCCCAGGCGGCTGCAGAGGGCTCTGTCTGTGGGTTTTTTGGGCCTGGTGTTAAAGCCTGACTCTCTCCTCTGCCTCTCAGGGCAGGTGCTGAGCGCTCACGTCTCCGGCCGAGTCGTGATGAAGAGCTACCTGAGCGGGATGCCCGAGTGCAAGTTCGGCATGAACGACAAGATCGTCATCGACAAGCAGAGCAAAGGCGGCACCGCCGACGATGCGGGCAAGAGGTGAGCGGATCGGGCCCAGTCAGAAGCCGCACCTGTAGTGCATCATTCATATATGCTGCAGGATATCTATAGCAGATCTACCGCACATTATATTGTTTAAGGCTGTGTGACCAGGGGCTCAAACCACAAGCCTTCTGGTTAGAAGCCACACTTACTAAGTTCTGTCACTCTACAGGTACATGTGGACATAGTAATATTTATCTCAGTTTTATGGGTAATAAGCTGCTGGATTATGTGACTATTCAGTTGCTTACCTTACACTTTTAAGTGTGACATTGTTATTAAAATGTAGGAAAGGCAACTGGAAGTAGTGTACATTATACATGTGATAAATGTTGATCAAACAAAGCTGTTATGTTGCACCACTGTGTGTCGATTGTTGGGTCTTCTATGGGTGGTTCACCACGACAGCCAGCATTATTCTCATTGTCTTGTATTGAAGGATGTTCTTCCTTTTGTGGTGTAAATTTGTATACATTTTTTTTTGTGGTGGTGTTCAGAGTTTTGCGTTCAGTTGTGGTATTTGTGTACTTTTCTTTAGTTTGTTTTTGCTTTTGATTTGTTTCATGTTTTCTCCCCTCTCTCTGTGCTGGACCTAAGTGAGTTAGGGGGAAGGTAGAGTACCTCTCACCTGACCAGGCCAGGGCTCACCTGGTCCCATGGCCACGCCTCGCTGTCTGTGTCTAAACTGTCCGTGTGCGTGTGTGTGTGTTTGCTCTGTAGCGTGAGCGTGTGTTTTATCCCCCTTAATGTATGTGTTTGTGTGTGTTGTATTTAGCTGTGTATGGTGAATCTATATCACAGCTCTGGTGTTTGGTGTGTGTGCTCTATCAGCACCCACATCTGTTTCAGCTTTAAATTCATGTCTGACTCATCAAAGCCGCAGCCCCGTCTGCAAAGCCCTGCATTTCATCATCAGGGATTACCATCTCCTTATTGATGAGACCAGCTCCCCTCTGTCCTCCTGTGCGTAGTGATTTCAAAGGCGTAGCAACCTGTGTGTGTGTGCGCGCGTGTCCCTTTGTGAAGTCCGTTCTTTACCCGACTCATCCCTCTGCACTCGGACGGCAACACCATCATGGCCGCCAATAGTAAGCCAGGAGCACAAAAAGTGCCGGAGACTGTGAAAGCACAGACGAGGTCGCGTTGCGGCCCGAGTGTAGAGACATAACCTTGTGCTGTGCCAGCTTGCTGGGCTCCTAATTTGACTGCAGGGGGAGTGACCTCTGCCTTTATTTGAACTGAGTCATCTTCCTCTTTGCTCACTCCATTTTACTGTGCTCACAGACCTAAGCTTCCTCTTTAACCCCCTCTCTCCCCCCTGCCTCTCTCCTCTCCCCTCTCTCTGTTGGGGTCCCCAGCAGTGGAAAGCAGTCCATAGCGATCGATGACTGCACCTTCCACCAGTGCGTGCGCCTTAGCAAGTTTGACTCTGAACGGAGCATCAGCTTCATCCCTCCTGACGGGGAGTACGAGCTCATGAGGTGTGTGTGTGTTTGTGTGTGTCTCTCTGTGTGTTTGTGTGTGTGTGTGTGTGTGTGTTTGTGTGTGTGTCTGTCTGTGTCTGTCTGTCTGTCTGTCTGTGCGTGCGTGCGTGCTCATTTTTCCTCACCCATGTATGTGTTTAAGTATTGGTGTGCATGCAAGTGCGTGCAAGGATTTGGTTCTGTATAGGTGTCATTGTGTCTGAAAGTATCTGTGGTCATGAATGGTCATGTGTTTCGCCCTGTCAGGTGTACATCTGTATATGTGAGGTAATGTGTATAGCTCTGACCTGCACGAGTCTCTGCTGCAGGTACCGCACCACTAAGGACATCATCCTGCCCTTCCGGGTTATCCCGCTGGTGAGGGAGGTCGGGCGCACCAAGCTGGAGGTCAAAGTCGTCATCAAATCCAACTTCAAACCTTCGCTGCTGGCGCAGAAGATCGAGGTGAGATGGGTGAAGTTAGAAGGGGGAGGAGCTCAGTCAGCAGTCCCAAGTCTTGGTGAAGGAGTAGGACTGAACGGTGACTTCATTCTGTTTGCTGTGGCTAGCCGGCTAGATCATGTAGTTGCCTAACATTTGTACTCTTCATCCTCCATGCTAAATTATCATTAACAGCTGCTTAAATAGGAGGTCAAGGAAACTGTAAGGACAAACCGCTGTTCTTAATGTAATGGCATTATAAATATTTGTGGGGTGAAGTTTTAATAGAAATGGTTAAGGTTACTCCAGTCTATATTTTTGTTTTTCATTTGGTCCACATTCCTTCTACTTCGGTTTCCAGTGCTTGTATGTTTCTTAGGCCGCTGAGTGGTGTGACCTAGCTGTTATGTCCTTGATTATTTCTGTCCTCAATTTTTCATTCTCTCAGACACACACAGTCTAAGTTTCATTGTCTCTGTCTCTTCAGGTCCGCATCCCCACCCCGCTCAACACCAGTGGGGTGCAGGTGATCTGCATGAAGGGCAAAGCCAAGTACAAGGCCAGCGAGAACGCCATTGTGTGGAAGTGAGTCCCTGATCTCCATGTGTGTCCCTCTGTCCTTCCTCCTGTAGCCTCCAGCTTCAGTCCATGCCAGTCGCTCTTTCTGTCTCTGACTCAGGGGCCCGTAATTGGCCTTATGAGAGCTCACAGAGAATGCACCGCAGTAGAGTGTGTGACTGACTGAGGCCGCTGTCTGTGTTTCTGCAGGATTAAGCGAATGGCTGGGATGAAAGAGTCCCAGATCAGCGCAGAGATTGAGCTCCTCCCCACCAACGACAAGAAGAAGTGGGCACGCCCCCCCATCTCCATGAACTTTGAGGTAAGCCTTTGACCCCTCCCAGTGTACCGTGTGTATTTATGAAAGATGTTGCTGGCATGTAGAAGGGTCTATGTTATTGAAAACACTGCCATCCTCAGTGTAATGTGTGTGTTTATGGTGTATTTAGGAAAGGTTTTGCTGGCATACAGAAGGGTTTAGGTTAATGAAAACTCTGTCGTCGTCCCCAGGTTCCTTTTGCTCCCTCCGGGCTGAAGGTGCGCTACCTGAAGGTCTTCGAGCCGAAGCTGAACTACAGTGACCACGATGTCATCAAATGGGTGCGCTACATCGGACGCAGCGGCATCTACGAAACGCGCTGCTAACGGCCCCCACGAGCGGGCGACGGCGGGTGGGGAGGAGAGGGGCAGGCTGGGAAACAAGGGAGCCATGATGGAAACGCAGTCCAGCCAAACCTCTCTCCTTCCCTCCCTCCTTCCCTCCCATCACCCTCCCTCCTGTTCTCAAGGGCTGGGTGACACATTTATTAAAAGAGGAAAAAGATTGGGGGGGGAAACAAAATCGAAATAATACAGATATTCAAAACAAGAGATAAATGTCATTGTAATGAAACCCGTTCCTGTGGAGAAAAAAAAAATAAAATTAGAAAACATTAACATTAGTATCTGCTACAAATGAAACAAGTTTAAAAAAAGTATAATAAATGTGTGAGAGGAGATATCCAGATATCCATTATGCCAGGATGTTTACTGAAGAGACCCTCCCACCCCCCATGTTACCTCCCTATCTACTTTATATCTGATTTCCAAATTTTAGGAGGGTTTGTGTCAGCTTGTCTTTCCCCTGATCAGCAATCAGCCCCTTTGTTGTCCTGGGCACAGCCCTCCTCCAGGCCATGCTATCCCTCACTGCCCTTCTGTGTCTTAATGAAGTATAGCGTATCCCCGTTAACACGCACACCCACCCTGCCCCAGCCCGCCCCTGCTTCTCCCCCTAGCCCCTCCCATATCTCTAGCCCCGCCCCCTATCCGCTGATGTAATCGTATCGTAGGCTGTAGTGTTAAGTAGGCTACTGGACGTATTAATAGTTATACCTAGGTTTTTTCTCCCCCCCCTCTTCATTTAATGCATTTCTTTATCCTTCCCTCAGACCGACATCTATGTGTTTTGTATCCGAAACGTTTTGTCTCGCTCTCCATTAAAGTCCCCTCTCCTTCACTCGTCCTGTTTTCTCTCCCCCCTTTACCCCTGGTCCCTAACTCCACCGCTCTAGCTGTTTCCCTCATTATAGTTCTTTTTCTGATGATGATGATGATGATGACTATTCTGTGGTTTCTGTTTTCATCTCTGTGCTGCGATGTTTCATTCTTGTGACCAAAATTCTGAAAAATTTATAGAACGCATACAAAGCAACAGAAAATATGTTTTAAAAGAAAAAAAAAACAGAGTAATCCCTCTGTATAAAAAGGGTCAACTGAATTACCAAGAGTAGGCAGAGCATCTGTGGTCAGTTTTAGTGTCTTTGTTGGAGTTTGTCAGGCTGGTTTGTATGTGTGTGTGTGTGCGCACGTGCACGCTTGTGCGTGCCTGTGTGTGCGTGGCGCACAGCCCCTGAAGGGAGGAAGCTCGACATCTCTCTGGGTCTTGGCGGGGGGTGGGGAGCTGAGGGTCTGTGCCAGCCTCTTACCCTTCAAAACCTTCAGTGGGGTGGGGTAGCACCCTGTCCCGTACACAAACCCATGTTCCACTTCTCTCATCTGCCTGTCATCTCCTGATTTCACTTCAGTTTCACAAGATCTTTCTCACAGCAGAAATTTAGCACGTTTTGAGTAAGATCTCCATCAATGAAACGCCCAGCAACTAAAGGACAAATTAAACTCCTGGTTAAATAAAGTATCCAAAATGCCCAGTTTTCCTTTAGTGGTTAGCACAATGTTCCTCTATTCTACTTTGCCCACTATAGAACATGTCCCGTTTTCCAAAGGACCCTCAGTAGTCCAGTTGGGTGCTCTTTAAAGAGGGGAGGAGATGACTGATTGATCAGCCAGAAAAAAGCAGTGAAAAGACAAGCAGGAAAAAAAAAAAAAGCTAAAGACCCAGCCAAACTGCTTCCTGTTTAACTCTTGGGGGTTGGAGGAGGAGGGGTGCTTTTCATGTTACTGTGTATGTGGTTACAATGCTGCACTGATCTGTTCACGTTTAGCGTCTGGCTGCATTCTTTCCTTTTCGCATGCAGCCCAGACGGCCCCAATCCTCCTCATTTCCCCAAAGGAACATTCCATGTCTGTCCTTTCGGTGTGTGCAGTTGGAGCGCAGTGGCATACCGGTGTCTCCTCCGGCTGGATCAGCCCCGGCCACAGCCACAGAATTATAGCTTTGAGGCAGAGGGGGGTAATTGGAGAGAATATTGAGCCCGTTCCAGTGATCAGAGCCATATCCTGCAGAGCGGTGCTGAAGGGGAGAATCACTACACCCAGAATGCACTTTCCCTTTCTCTCTGTCGCCCTCTACTGCCTGTGGTCTCATTGCACTTATCACTTTTAACACTACAGCCTGTCCCGACTAAAACCTGTGCGCCACCCCCCCCTTACGCACATGCTCACACACACACACACACACTCATGATGACCATGCCCCCGCCCTGAGAGATGGCGAGTTCCCCCTCCAGGGTGTGTTCTCTTTCAGCTTCAGTGTTTTGATCTCCATTTGATGACTTTGTGACTGTCCAGTTAATCCTTAATAAAACATTGTATAACCAGCCATTTTTTGAGTTGTGCTCATTTTAAGATTCCCAGTGTCCCTTTTGTGTTCATGTCACAGTGGTGGTTTGTGGGTGGCATCGTTTAAGAGTAGGTGTAGCTGCATGAATGTGGGTTTGCTTTGTGGGTGAAAGTTTAGATGAAGTAATGAAAAGGCCCTTCATAAACATTGGTCTATTGTTTCTGTATAGCATTGTGTTCAGGTTGAGGTACATGTGGAGCACATTTGCTGACTGTTGTGTACAGAATTTGTAATTCAGAGAGACACAGGTCAACTTAACAGGGTATAAACCTAGAAGTTCTAATTAGATCTTAAATTTCTGTTCAAAAACTGACAAAAAAAACGCTTTAAACCGAAGGCTTACTGTCATTCTTTCTGTTGTTTAAAAAAACACAAAATCCAATCAACAACAGTTAAAGGGACATCTACTACAATTGTTAGACTACAATTTAAAAAATTAACAAGCTGTGAAATAAACCACTCCATTGTAAAGATTCAAAGAGTTGGTAGTACATTTGTTTTATGAGGTATTTAATTAGCAAGCCAGCTATTCAGATAGAATAGTTGTACACCGTTAAAGCAAAAAAAATTTTCCTGTGAAATAAATCAATCTGACAGAAAAAGGCAAGTATTACACAAGGAAATCACCTTTTCCATTGGTAATGTAACAATGGTGCCTACTAGTCTATGATAAAACTATTATGCTAACCCTTCTGGCACTTGAGACATTTACCCCCTCTAGCACTTTAACACCCTTGTCCTGAAAGAAATGCACTTTTTGTTGTAAGTCACTCTGGATAAGAGCGTCTGCTAAATGCCTATAATGTAATGTAACAATGGATTTTAATGGGTTCTTTGATACGGTTATTCATTTCTATGTTCCATTCTATCCAGTTTCTTGGTTTTTTGCTAGTGGTTTCTCTGAAATGCAAACATGTAATGAAATTTTTCCAATAGCTCATTGCAATGTAGTCATGTAGTAGGTGCCCTCATCCAGACCAACTTACTGAGAGAACATGAGTGCATCCACAGGAGTGTAGTGACAGAGTGGTGTGGACCTGCTAACAACACTACCAGATCAGACATCACAGGTACAACATCACTAAAACAATGTAGTTATGCTGCTCTGTGGTCAAGAATCCCATTATGCCGTAATATCCTATACTTATACAAATTAGCAAATGCTATGGATTTGAGATGTTGACTGAGCACCATGGGCTGCTCATTTGTGGTCTGAATACAGACTGAAGGTATTACAGTGGCACTGGAGCCCTATCACTTATTCACCTGTGGGATACCACCATCGTCTTCCACTTGATGCAAACAGTGACCATTATACAATGAAGTGAGCTCAGCCGGGGGTCGACATGAGATCGTGTAGACGAGTTGTGGACCTGCCTTCTGAATTAGCCGCAGGTGTTTGGTGGCATAGTCGGGGAGAACAGTGAGGAGGGAGTCGCGATGGTCTAGACATGGGAGAACCAGGGCTTGGGCTCGGAGCTGTTGAGAAAGGGCAGATTCTTCAAATTTTGTACCGAGGGAGTCTGCATGCCTGACTCACTCACCTGTTGGTGGAGTAGGATGGTTATCCATAGGCTTCTGGTAGTGACTGCTACAAATGAGTTTTACCCAGAAACCCAGGGTGTAGGGCAGTGTAATGGGGGAATGAAATGTCTTTGGTGGTGGAGCTACTATGTAATATGCAATGCAACTATGCAATACCAGTACCAAACTCAGTCAACCAAATATTGTGTTTTTCTTTGGAGGCATAACCTTTTGTTTGGATCAAAATCAGTGGTTGACAGCTTGTTGTGGGTCCACCCACTGTGGGGTCTGTGAAACCTCATAATTATAAGGTTCTACCATAACTAGTATAGAGCAGACAATTGTAGAGCGTTGTTGGCAGGTTGTGTTAGTGGAAATTGGTGTCTCTGACAGGCAATTTCTCTCAGCTCGGCCCCCTGCAGTTTAGATTTTTGAAATCTTTGCCAGAGAAGTTGGCCATAAAATATCTTTCAGCATCAGCTGATACGACTGAGCTAAGTAACCTTGACCCCAATCATAACTTGAAAAGGGCTTCAACTGATTCCACATTACCGCATGGTGGAACCCACTTTCATCCGTAAAGTGTAAGTGGAATGATGGATGGTCCAATTCCTCTGATTTCCTCCTTCCTTTCCTTTTCTTCCTCTTTTGTTCCCCTCCTCCCTGTCTAAACACCCCCTGTCACCATTTTTCAAGGGTGAGTGACAGCGCAGGGGAGAGTGAGGGGGGACAGGCCGATGCTGCATGCACCATTTCTGCAGTCACAGGGATCTCTGCCAGAGCCGTGGCAGCTTGCCAGTCCAAACTGCTCTCCTGGCCCTTCCCGAGCGGAAGTGACAAGCATCATTGTGAGGGCCCTGCAGACTATGTGCAAGCAAGTCATCTGTAAAAAAAAAAAAATATATATATATATATGTTCCTAAATGAACCCTCTGCAATGTAAAGGCATAAAGACATGAATAAACTCCACCTTCATTATGTTCAAGTGTTCCGTCCATATAGTTCTATATTATGGTATGCTAATGTATACTTGTTAAATTAGCTGTTTAAAAAATTAGCATTTAAACTGTGTGCTCTTCACAGCGCTGGTTTGGTACTTTCTTGTTTTTCATGTCTACTTTGATAAAGGATTCTGTGGAGGTTGTATGACCTTCCCTTGCCTCAGGCCGTCTCCCATGGCAACGCCCAACTAACTGGCGCAAGTGCACAGGTCAGCGAGGACTCCTAACAGCCTGGGCGAGGAGATGTGAGTTATGCCAAATATAGTTTCAGTGCCAAACTGTTTACCTTTCCCACACATGGAGCTCAGACATAAGCCATCTCAGCATGCATATTTTGTGAACATACCAGAACGCTTTTTTTTCTGACAGTGTCTCTGCTGGAATGAAAATGGAATGATGAGGCCAGCATATCAGTAAATCAGAAGGTTTACACCACATACATAGCCCTACATATGTTCAATGTTTGGGCTATTTTTGTGACAAGCAGAGAAAGACAAGCTTCATGGCCAAATGGTTTCCATAATTTTTGAGTTGTAGTCAAATTATGACAGCCAAGTTAAAAACAAAGTCATTTGTGACATGAAAAGCTGTGTTTCTCTGAAGAAAAATCAGCAAGTTCACCGAAGCTGCAGACGCTTGAAAATCCAGAGAAATATGATACAGTAATGCTGTATGAATATCATAACATCTTATCAAATCAGTTTCATCATCGTCACATTTACATAACCACGGACTATGTGGTCAAACTACAAAAACATTGAAAGCCAAAAACAGGAGCACCAACTCCATATAATTTTAAATTTCATGTATGTTTATGCACCTAGTACCTACTAGATCATTTAATGATATGCTGCAGGTTAATGTAATAACTATTTGCGCTGGTTGTGGCGCTGACAACTTGGTATTGTCCCTGTCTGGCACGCTGGCCTGTTACGCTACTATGCACTTTTGTAAATCTCTGTGGATAAGGGAGTCAGCAAAATTCCTAAATGTAAATGTTAAATTGGGCAGGGTTTTTTTTTTTGTTTTTGATTGACCTGCTAAAGACAGAAGTCATAGTATATTGCTCAACACGATATATAAAAGTGAAAAAAAAAAAAAAAAAAAAACACAAACAATGTGCATGACAATAATGTCAATGGAATCCTGCATCATACTGTTTACAGGAGTTAAGTTAATGGGTGACTATTTTCAATGTCACCCTTTTGATATTGTAGAAATGTTTTCAAACTCTTATTTTAAATGATGTTTTGAACACGAAACAAATAAACGAAATATCTATTTTGTAAGATGATAGAAGTGCAATTATTGGATTTGTAATCAATAATAGTGAACCTAGTGAGTTTGTGTGCTATAAAGACAGTAATATTGGTCCAGTGCTCTCGGGGCCTAAGTAAAAATGACCTACCACTGTTCCAATGTTGAGCCAAAATCCTTGACCGCACGGGGAAAGAGACCATTTTGTAAGACCGAAAGAGACGTACGCATATTTGGAAAACAATACGAATAATCAGTGTAGTAAGAAGTTTAACATAAATATTTAAATATAGGATTATACTTAAACCAATCAATCGTTTTTCAGCCTCGTGTCCAACAACCCCATTTATACTTGTCATAAACCAAATTTACGTCTTTAGAGGCTTGACGGGTTGGCAACGGGAAGCTAATATGTATCATGTTTCAGCTTATCTAATGAAAATGAGTAGCATGTGTGTGTGACTTCCTCTTTATTTTCAATGTGCCTTTGATGGATCCGATTTTACCGTTAACTTTCTTTTTAGATTCTAGCTCTTTTATCTGTCAGCCCATGGAGGGGAAGAAAAGTTTGTGTATGCGGGTTCATTTAACTGTGTGTTTCACGGCGCCGGCTGGCAGAGGAGAGAATGCCCTTTTTTAAACAGGAGGGGCGCCACTGTCTGTGGATTGACTGCTATACCCGTGGGAGTTTGACATCTGATCCGTCCTCGGCTCCGGTGGATAGGGATACGAGAGGAAGGCGAAATTCAGAGGAAAAGTTTATGGAGTAAGGAACGAAGGGGGGGAAAGTTCTTGCACAGAGGGGACGGAAATGAACGGGGAGTTGAATTGGGCTGGAGTTGGATTCCAGAGAAAGACACCGTGATAGGAAGAGGGGGGAGATACTGCGCTCCCCTATCCAGATGTTCCGCGGTAGCTGCAGTGGACTGTCTTTGGCCTCAGCTGGGTTCAAGTCCTGCGGTGATACTCGCCGCACACGGCCTCGTGGGACGGCACGGCGACTTTATGCTCAACCCCACGCATTTACACTGTGGAATATAAGGATTAAAATTTAACGCGAACAGGAGCCCACAAATTCCCGATGGAGCGCCGAGCTTTTAAGTTGCACATTTGGTATGGGGACAACGGGCGGCGTGCAGGATTGTGCAGACTATGGACACCAGTGATGCTGCTGCTGGCAATACTGGACTTGTCTGACGGTTTTCCGTCCTGGAGGAGGGAAGCGGTGAGTGTGCTCACAGAGAAGTGGCCTCGAAGTTTGCCAGATATGAATGTGTAAGGAGTCATGCCAGTGATACCCAAGTTTAAGTTCCACTGTAGTGATATGTTGTTACACAGCCTTTGTAATTTTACATAGTCTACATGTTTACCAGATCCTAGAGAAGCAACACACAAATAAACCAAAATTGCATGTATAAAGAAACAAGCAGATTTCCTGAACACTACATTTTATTATTGTGCAAAGAAGGAAGGAGACAGAAAGAGATGAAAGTAAGGGAGAAAGGGAAGAGTAAAAAGGTGTTGAAAGTCGTGAGGAGGAAGGGGGGTTGCTCTCTCACATGTGGGTGGCAGATATTTCCGCAGAGGGGAGGAGTGAGAGTGGTGTGTGTGTGTGTGTGTGTGTGTGTGTGTGTGTGTGTGTGAGTGAGTGTGCATGCATGTGTGTATATGTGTAAAAGGAAAGTAAAGGGGGAGGGGTTGAGGGCCAACATTTGGTGTCCTTATCTACAATTATCTATCCTCTGATTTTTGAGGATTTAGTGTCTGTGTCAATGTGAATATCATTTAAGTACTATACGTAAATTATGCTCTTATTTGCAAGACCATTTCTCCTTACCAACCGTGTTTAAAAATATGTAGGTCGTCAAATCTCTTTCTGCCCCTTCCTCTCTTTCTTCTCCATCTATTTTGCCATCCCAATATCTTTCTCCTAACCCAATTTCTCCTCTGTCTATTCCCTTCTCTCTGTGTGTCTCCCCCTTGTTCTCTCCCCCTCTCTTCATTTGTTGTACTTCTGTAGGAGTCAGGACTGGCCTCTTTCAGACTGTTTGTTGAGGTTCCCGGCACCATGAACCCATTGTCCAAAGTGGCACATACCAGATCTAAGCGTTATGCTATCAACCCCTTGGGCCAGAAGTGGGAACACTTCAACATTACCTACAAGTAAGATGGGGATTTGGAAGTAATGGGAACATGGTGCGGAGAAGAAGGGAGAGTGGAATTTCCCCTTCATCATGTTCATCATGTAAAAATCTTAGTTCTTTGTGCATGTCTTTTTGGTCCTGTGCACTGTTTGACTGATGTCCTTCTGCCCCCCGTCTTTTAGAATCACCAAATTCCCCAATACTCTCAACAAAGATGACACCCGCAAAGCCATCAGCATTGCCTTCACCATGTGGAGCGACGTCTCACCCCTCTCCTTCACCGAAATCACTCATCCCAACAAAAGTGCTGACATCATCATTGGTAAGAGACTGTGCACTGTCCTAGAATTCTATCTGATAACTCCACGTACTGAAGGAGATATTGGAGAACAGGGAGAATTTTCTTGTTTCTATTTTCCTCAGAGATAAAGACACAAAATGCATGTTCTTCTCTTCTTCTCATCCGTTCACTGTAGTATTTGCCTAATTTCCCACAGAATTGTAATGAATTTTGTAAGAGGAACAAGAAATGAGATCCCACACTAATCATTCAATAAACAGAAAATATAAATTCTGAAGCCAAAAGTTACTTGTGTGAGTTGGTGTCAGGGTGGGTAATGTCTCCGGAGTGTGCTGTGGAACAACACTACTTGGATATGTATGTATGCATATGTGTGTGTGTGTGTGTGTGTGTGTGTTGTTTCCAGGTTTCTACACCTTCAACCACACAGACTGCTGGTGGTCCCCACTGCACCCCTGCTTTGATGGGCTGAATGGGGAGCTGGCTCATGCTTTTCTGCCTCCTCGTGGGGAGATCCACTTCGACAACCATGAGTTCTGGATACTGGGCAAATCGCGCTTCAGCTGGAAACAGGGTGCTGTGACCGATAGGTTTTAACCCACTTTCCTGCCAGAGCACCTTTTTCTATGTGGCTGGATTTGTGTTCAATGTTCTCCATGTCCCTCAGGTGTGTGGCTGAATGACCTGGTTCAGGTCGCAGCTCATGAGATTGGCCATGCCTTGGGTCTCTGGCACTCTCGAAACCCCCAGGCCCTTATGCACCCCAATGCCACATACACAGGACAACGCAGCATCACTCAGGACGATATCTGGGGTATCCAGCGTCTCTATGGTAAGTACCTGGGCTCTCAGATACACAGATTTGTACATGAAATGAGTTTACCCTCAGGTCCATGCTGTCTCTGTGTTATATATCAAAGTCTTACTTGATGGTGAAGAGTGCACAAATACACACACTGGTACAATGGCATAGCTAGTGGCTCAAAAAACTCATATTGCATGCCACAGACATAAATTTTATTGTTCTGCAAAGTAATGTGACAGGCATGTGTTCAGTAAGTATTGAACGGACATTGTTTTACCAGCTGGTTTCAACATGTGGTGGGAAAACAACAGTCAATCATTTTGATGTCACAGAATCACTGGAAGAAGAGTTACACTTTTCTTATAGAAGACTTCCTAAAGCTGTGTTGAAGAATATTATTTATCCTTTTAAAATAATTCATCAGTCCAAGTGAGTAATAATGATGTGTTATAATGGCCAGCTACCACAATGATGTGATGAACACATCAAAAGAGCATCACGACTAACACAAGTTGAATGAATAAGACAAGATGACACTATTAATACATCACTTATTATTAATTATTAATGAACATATTACTCAGCATCGGTGTTTGCACTTTGACACAAGTGCACTGCTCATGCTGTTCTGTGTCCAACATGGCTGCCCTTGCCAGCTCCGCGCATAGGCAAAGCGAGTGATTTGGCTTGAGCGCGTGTTCTGTGACCGAGCAGCCTTCAGCTCATGATGAATGGCTTCAACCACCATGTGAGGAAAATTATACAGCCTGTGATTTATCAACAGGACTGTGCTTTCAACTCTGAGACAAACAAACATCTTTATGCAAATATAAATGTATGCATTTGAACATGACTTCAAATGTGTAATGAAATTCATACAAAATTTGATTAACGGCTGTAAAAAAGGCCCCAGATGACAAAATATGTGGCAGAATGAGGGGTGAGTGGAAATTGAAAAGTGTGGGATAGGGGGGTAGAGCCTAAATATTTACATAAAAGTGCCATAAACGAATTTCAGAATCAGCCAGACTTATTTTTTATGCAAACTTTATTGTGACAACAGGGCTGTTTTTTCAACTTTTTTCTTCTCTGTTTCAGGAGTGACCTTTTGTTACCATTTAAACAATGTAACATACAATTTCCTCTGGCTAAAGGTGTTTGTTGTAGATTTGAATGAGACAGAAGGGCTGCATTTTTCTTATTGTCTGTGTGTGTGTGTGTGTGCGTGCATGGGCAGGCTGTGAGGATAAGAAGCGCGTCTGTGACCCGTGGGCGCGGCTGGGCTTTTGCGAGAGGAGGAGGAGCTTCATGAGGAAAAACTGCCCCCGTCGCTGCGACCTCTGCTTCGGTGAGACCCATGAGGGCACAGCCTGGTACTTTTCTGATTGATACAGATAAAGAAAGCTCAGCTACGCCAGTAAGAGCCAAGTACAATCCTCCTCGAACACTAACGGGATGGGGTAAAAAACTAAAGTGAGCTGGAGTTTAACTTTTGGCCTTTATCACCCCAGATGGATTCTGGGACAGTTTAGATGATGTCACACTACATCACACTCATTAGAAGCTGAAGCACTCATTTAACAAGTTACTTGTCATGGCGTCCGTGCCATGTCGTCACAGATTATCTCTCTTTTTTTTGCCATACTTCTTTGTGGTGTTACAGAACCCCTGGATACCGTTTCTACGCCAACACCACCCCCGTCAAACATCAAGATAAAGCTGGTTCCCCGGGGAAAGGTGGTGGGCTTCCGCTGTGGGGCGAAAAATGCAAGAGTGCCCCCTAAAGTCAGGTACTGGAAGTACGCATATTCTGTCTATCAGGGCTACTGTACTTTCGACAAGATTGTATCCCACCCAGGGTGTGATTCACATGCACAAAAAATGGAGATACTACTTTAAAGGTAGATACACACATACATCCATTGATTGTGTGACCTCTTCTCTCCCAGCTGGTATAAGGATGGGGAGCTCCTGTCAACTTCCATCCCAGGCTACATCGTGATCAAGGACCGTGACCTGCGTATAGTCGCTAACGAGTTCAATGAAGGCATCTACACCTGCAGGGTCCATCGCCGTGGCAGCGTTGTCTCAGCCAACTCCTGGGCCATCCGCTTGAAACCAGAGCACTCCTCCAACAGCTAGGAGTGGGGAATGGACAAAGAGAAAGAAAGAAAAAGAGAAGGGATAGCAGGAGAGATGGAGGAAGTGAGAGCTTGTTGGGGAGAGTGTGAATAAAAGAGTAATGAAATGAGGCTGCAAGGGGAAATATAATGGGGAAAGGGGAAAAAAAGACTCAAAAAAGGGGAACCGGAGACTGCCACTCCTGTTCCCCTAGTACCCACAACAGGGTGTGGCATGGGAACATCAGTCAGAAACCTCTGTCCTCTCCTGAACACCATCCTCTCCCCACCCCGGTGAGCCCAAAACCCTCCACTTATTCTCAAACTGACTTAACTGATAACTGACACCCAGGATCAAGATGTGACTGAGTTAGTGTCTCTGCAGTCACAGTAAAAGACTTTTGAGTCACATTTTATATGAAGCTGCCAACTTACCTTTACATTTAGACAACCGGAAAGTGTTGAAAGTACACTGTCGCAGTGAGCAAGTGTAGGACAATTTCCATGCAAGTACCTTTAGTTTCATAACTGCTGTAATAGCATTTAAGTATTGTGTGTGGACTTCCCCCTATGTTTATTCACATATAATACATCATCTAAACTTGCTCACAATATTAATAACTGCAACCAGACTTGGACTGTAGTGATTATGAAGGTAAATTGGCAACTTAATAATAAAATAAGTACAATTTAAATGTATCGTGTCAAACCATGAAATGGTGCTAAATCTCATAAAAGTCATTTTATTTCTTGTAACAGTTGTCATGCATTTAAAATATTTGGAAGCACATCATTTAAATAGAACAGACAAATAAAAATATCAAATATCTGGGTTTTGTTTGAATTCACTTTATTTTAACTTACATTTTCTATTTTCTGTTTTTCTAAATTCCCATGGCAATAATATTGTGTGCTGTTGTATTGATGGGTAACAAATCTAAAGCCAAAACAGTCAATTAAAACTGAGCTAGGGAGACAGAGCCGCTCTTCGAGCCAGATTAATACAGACAATAATAATTCCAATGGACATGGACACAGAGATGTACAAAAATGATGTCACAGAAAAGGAGACGAATGACCCAAGGAAGAAACCATTATTGCATAAAATTAAGCTATGATTAAAAAAAACATGAGTTTAAAATTGCTGATTGATGACATCTGTTTTTCAAACTCTGGCCTGGTGAGGCCCACATGCCATATGAAGGACATGCGAAAACATTCCTGTAACTAAAATGAAAACAGCTCATGGAGCACTGAACGAGAGAAGTGAACGAAAAAGAAATGAACAAAAAAACACAGTCTTAAGTGATAGACAGATCTCCAGTGGGTTTTGGAAAATGTAAACGTTCTTTTGTAGAATCCTTTCAAGGCATGGGTGTTGAAACCCACTCCGTAGCCAAGAGCTGAAAGAGTTAACATCTCACTTGTGAAACTTGGTGAGTAATCGAACACAGACACAGTAAATGCCAATCCTATTGCAGGTACAGAGTTTAAAACGGTACCAATCCATGAAATACACAAAATGACAAAATGAAACTCAAAATACTGGTAAAATAACTTTATCTATACACCCAATATAAATATTCTACAGGTGCTAATACCATAACACAATGAAGGTAAAACTGAAAGAGCCCTGAACACTGAACAGTAGCACACAGACACCCTGGGGCCTGCGTGTTCAAAGTGGTGATCTTTTTCCAAACAACGTGAAGAAAATATTCAAGATAATAGGGAACAGAAGAACCATAATAACAGGAACAGTAACTAAACCTCCCTGTCTCCACATGGGCCTGAAACAAATGCAAAGTGGAGCAGTATGGAGGAACAGAAAATATGGCTTTCTGGTTATTTTTTGCTTTTTTTTAAAGAATATTTTTGCTGCAGGAGTTAATGTTTAGGGTGATGGGAAACAGAATGGGGTCCTTCCTATAGATACTGTGACCTTCATAATTATTACTGTGTCCTTATTACTCCTCCTCACCTCCCCTCTGTACCAATGTATTCACAAAGGAGAGGGAATAAGGGGTGAGGAAATGCCCTGACATGACATGAGTACAGTACCAAAATAAATTTGGTTTAGAAACAGATTGATCTTCCCAGACTGGGATGGTTGGAGCTTTTTTTTACTTTTTGTAGTATGGACCTTAGACACACAATAGGGTAATATTTATCATGTCCTTTTTCTAGTACATATACAGCCCCATCTCTCTCCTTAATACATGTTTGCAATTACAGTAGTGGTTTTGCATCAATGTTAAGTTGTCAAGGACAATTTTAAATATATTCGTGTCAAACTGAACATCTCGGGCTAAAAGAAAATGTCTGTCAATTGCCTTTCAAAATGCTGTGGTCTCTACCAGCTTGTGATGAGATGGTTCTGTTTATCTGTCAGCATGTCCGAGTATGAGAAAGTGTGTGTGAGTGTGTGTGTGAGATACTGGCATTGAGACACAAGGGAAAAGGGTAATAGGAGGGAGTGTGAGTGGAGGGGGTGCTGGGGATGTTTTCCTCCACCAGGGGGCGACACCCTGGCTTCATGCCATTCTTCCTCTTACCCCCACCTCAAACATTCAGGAGATTTCATCACCTGTTTTACAGGTAAGGCAAAATCTGTACACATAAACACACAAACGCATGCAGTCTGACACTCGCACACGTGAGCACACGCACACACGCACACACACACACACGCAAACCGGACATTTCCCCCAAGCCTGGCTGAAGATTGTCGAGCAGCAGGTTCTCCTATCATGTCAACCGCGAGACCATCAGCTGGCTTTCCTAAAGTTAACCACTTGAACTCCCTTTCAGGTCCTCTGGCATGGAGACGGAGAGCGAGGACCAGAAATGAGGAGCGCTGCTGGAGGCCGGTGAGTGGGAGGGAGGGGGAAGGGGGGGCAGGCAGCGGGGGTCTTAGTCGTCATCTTCCTCGTCCTCGCTGATGGGGTAGCCGCGGGCGCCGCTGTGGTGCTGCGGCGGGGAGGGCGGGGGGGACGTCTTGGTGAAGAAGGGCAGGCGGAAGGTGGGGGAGGGGGAGCGCTCCCGCGTCGGGCTGCTGTTGGGGCTCTGTCTGGGGCTGATCGCCTGCAGCATCCTCCCCTTACCCTCCTTCAGCATGTGTTTCTGTGCAGAGACACGGGGAGGTTTACAACTTTCCAGAGCAATTTTTTTTCCTAAGGGGGTCATTATTTGTTGCATAACTTCCAAATTCAATTTAATCAAACGTCCTTTCGGCCTTGCATATATTGAACACTTAAGCCCTTCAAAAACCGCATCAGTAAACACTGCGGTATACATCAGCAATATTAGACAGAGAGACAGAAGGATGAGATCAGGACAGGACAGGTGAGGCAATGAAAGGGAGGGAGGGAGTGTGAGAGATAAAACACGGAGGAAGGGAGAAGGGAACTGAGTGTCTCACTGACAAAAACAATGTTCCCCACACGCACATACAATGCCGAGCCCCTCTCCTGCTTGCCACTCACCAGCGCCCCCTCCGGGCCGAACATCTGTAGGAAGTTTCCAATGAACTCGCGGGATTTCTCCTCCCACTTCTGGATCAGGTCGATGCTCTTCTCCTCAACCTTCTGCACAAACTCCTTGGAGCGCTCCTCCACATCACGCACCTTCCGCTTCACCTTGTCCACCCTCTCCTGCAGATGGTACTTCTTCTCCTGACCCACAGGGGGAGACAGAGGGGACATTTATGCTATGTCCTTCAAAAGCAACACAATAGTATGACACAATTTAAATATTTTCATTCTTCGCCATTACTACACTGAACTGTCAATTTTATAATTGCTTCTTGTGTCGCCTCCCACTGTCGCTGCCAGATCAAAACAACAACATCGGCCATAATTGTTGGAAAGGAAGATTTTCTGTAATTGCTGCAAAGACCAATGGCATATCCTACTTGGTCATGAACAAGCAAGGATGTTGCCCTCAAATTTGACTGAAATAACAAACCTTTAAACAAGGACACATTTTTTTTTTACTTTGGTCAGGGGCATGCCTTATAAGGACAACTACCCCAAAGTGTCTGAATGCTGTCTTAAAATGGTACCTTCCAGAGTGTCTGGCACCTGGAATGTTTTATAATGCTTAAGAACTCCCTCTTGCAGAGGTGAAACTCACATTGATGAAGCTGACGTTGAGCTCCTTGGCAGTGTAGCCTCGCTGCAGGTTGCGTCGCACATACACATCATAGTCGCGGACGATACGAGTGATGATGTCAGAGGTGGAGATGCCCTCTGTGCGCTGGGTGGGAGCAAACATGCCTGGGGGTGTAAGACAGAATGAATCACACACTCGCACGTTACCCCTCTGATTATCTCTGGTTCAGAGATCAGATGGATCTGGGATGCTCTCTGAAACAATTTGATACCAACCTGCTTCCTTGATGTGCTTGTAAACATCGTCACTCCCTGCAGATGAGTATGGGATATCGTCATGGGCGACAAAGTCAATCTGGGGAGCACCAATACCAGAATAGAGACATTGACTTATATTAGAAGCAATATTAGAGTTATGAGTTACAAAAGACACCGGCATTGTGTAATTCTCCCTCGTACCCGGTGCTTAGCTAGGAACTCCGGCGTAAGTGTCCAGGGGGCGTTGCGGACGACTTCATCCACATAGCGACAGTGGCTGACCGCATCGTAGCGTTCGTCTTCGTTCATGACGGTGAAGCCCTTGAACTTGTGCGTTAGTTCATCACTGCACACTGAGGAGGGAAAGAGCATGGATGTTATGCAGATTCATGGTCTCAGTTGTGGAGCTCTCAGAACAATGAGTGCCAGAGCAGTCACCCCAACATATTTCTGAGGGTGGCTATGCTAACAGAACTACAGGGAAACGGAATGACACAGAACACCTCTTTACACTGTTCCAAAGACAGACGTCTAGACAACTAAAAACAATTACACAGAGGTATGGGGAAACACAGTTAATCTGATTGGCAGATATGCAGACAGGAGACCTCACAGTGAGACAGAGACAGAGGAAGAGAGAGGGGGGAGGGAGAGAGAGTGATAGATAGAGTGCAGACTTTAGTGCAGCTCACCGCCCACAATGAGGTGTGTGTTAGGGAAGAGCCCCTTGGCCTGCATCAGAGCGCGGGCATGTCCCGAATGGAACAAGTCAAAGATCCCGTCAGCATATACCCGCACAGGCCGATCCGCTGGGGGAATGAGAGAGGAGAGGTGATTACAACAGGGCAATGTGAACCATCTCAGGAGGGCAAGTGTGACATCTGGACATGTCTGCATCAGCTACATGCAGTTACACAGCCACATAGCTGTACTTCATTCAATAGTTTTTTTTTAACTACAGCTACAGATGCAACCATACCATGACACCGGCATGGCTTGCCTTTTAAATAATTAGCATCCTGGTAGACAGACCCGTAGGGAGACAGTGCTGTTCTGTATTGAACAGCGTGACTAATGCTTATGACACAGTGAATAAGACTGAGGGAGGAACAGGAGGTTGTAGTATGTATTCTTTTTAATGAATTAAATTACATTTAAATGGAGATCATTACATTCTGAATTTCTTTAATTTAGAAATTAAGTGTAATGCACAGATCAATTTCTTGTCAACTCTTGTCTGCTAAGTGAGTGAGTAACAGCGAGGGGGGGGTTGCCACTCACACGGGGTTCCTTTCTGTGCCTCCTCCATGCTGACACGCTGGTAGGGTGTGATCGCTGGTTCCAGCTCGTCAGCGAAAGGGGCAGGATCTGTCAAACCCTGAAACACACATACGCTGTTCATTTCCTGCAGCACTCCAGCACAATGACTGAGCAGCTCATCTAAGCTTGTGGACTGTAGCGTGAAAAACGACAGCTGGCTGCAGGTGCTTCAGAGAACAGATGTATGATATTTGCCTCTCTTCCACTGACAGAGAACCACTGCAACAATGGGCTGGGTCTAAAATATGACTGGCCATTCCAGATTGGTCACAAGAAAACATACAAAAATAAGCGCCCATTACATGTACCCTCTCCCACTCTTACCACAGTGATTCGTGGGGCCTTCCCTGGCCGCTCTCCTTCTTCTGCTTCTCCGTTGGATCCCTCCTTCCTCCTCTTCCTTGAAAGCAGCCGCTCTGAACTGTGAGCCTCCATGTCCGATCTGGACAAAGTGAGACTCATGCAGTCAGACACTCATTTCTGCCACTAGATGGTGCCATTTGAACTGGCACTTGAACAAACTTATTCATGTAGGTTTGCATATATATAGTACAATGTTATGTAATTAAATTAGCTGACTTCATCATGCAGAGGGTTCTAGTGAATATGAGTAAAACAGTCTTGCAGAATGCTTATAGAAGTTGTTTTTCCTTTAATGGAACACACTTTTTGGTTAAGAAGGTCTTGGGAGAGATAGGCTGGTTTGGAGGGGGGAGATGGGACAGCACTGTTGGTTGTAGAGTGAAGCAACACCGTTGAACCAGTGACGTTGTCAGGGGTTTTCAAAAGTGGAACGCAACAATAATTTCTTTCTTCCTCTCACTTCCACTTCAGCTGTCTCATTATGTGATAATGGCTGTTCTGTGCCTTCTTTGGCCGGGAACAAATCCAAAACCAAACTGAAGCTCGTTACATAAGCAGAACAAAGCTCTGAAAAATCTTTTCAAGTAAGTGGTTTGAAACTTCACCTAAACGGCACCAAAAACGGCCAGCTCAGGCGACACAATTATGGCTCAGAGTGGAACTGAGCCACATGCTCTCATGCTGGACACAGTCATGGGTAAGGTGCCATTTCACTAAGCTATTTATTACCCAACACAACTGGATATAACGGATTACAAAGTTCAGCTGTGGTGTGGTTCACAAATCCAAATAAATGCTCTGCTTCTTTCGCAATATACATAAGCGTGTATGTGCACATGTACACACACACACACACACACACACACACACACACACACACACACACACGCAATCACTCATACAGAAATCATAACCTTGAAAGCTATGTGTAATATCTGGATTACAGTACTACTTAGGCTATTGAGTATGATTATTATGATTCCATAGATTCTTCAGGATACTTTGGCTCTGCATTCCTCTGTCACATTCCTCCAAAGGCTAATCAGGTAAGGCCGGGGTAGCTACACCCTAATGAACTTTCTGACTAATCTCTCCATTTCCACATGTTAACCAGTTTGTGTGATTACAACATTTTGTAGGCAAACCACCTCCCATAAAACTCCTATACAAAACCAGCAGGCCTCCTTTATTACAACAATTAAACTTACTTCTATGGTCATATTAAGTGAAGGTAAAGTGAATAATTTTGTGATAACTAACTAGGTCAAAAAGATTTAGTTCAGTCATATTTAGTCCAGTCAGTAAAATTACTCTCTTAACGAAGGGTTAATTCTATCACAGCGCAATTAATTGGAAGTACACCAAAATTAAAATACAACAACTAAGAGCCATGGGTTTTGTCCTTTCTTTGCACCAATTCACTCATGTCTGTTCCCTTTCCTGTATGTCCACTCATTTAAACATGCAAAGATTCAACTGTTTTGTAAAGACGTGGATAAACCAACACGTACTGACAACTCCACAGATTTTAAGCATTGACAGGTCTCTGAAATTCAAGTTTACTCTTGCCATCGTTGCTCTTCATATAATATTCGTCTACATATGCATATACTAGAAAAACAGCAACGGGCCACCTCTTTTTATCAGCTGTTCACATTTTGACTGACGATCTTTTCGCCGATCTACATAATTGTGTAGTATGACTACTGTGGCACACCTCAGCACACGTCTTGAAAGCATTCCCGTTAATCATCAAGCGACGAAAAGACATACGGTAGCTAAAATTATTCGCAACGACCAATGCTAATACTCTTAAAGACGCAAAATATAAAACAGATTTTCTTTTCGTTTTTACAAACCATATTAATGTCCAGGGGCAGCAAATTAGTGAAAATTTTAGTCTGTAACCGGTAACTAATTGTAATTTATCGTCGCGTGACTGTAATGTACCGTTCCACTCGGACACAGGTCATGCATGGTTTTCCTCGCACACCAGGCAATTTTCCGATTGGTTCATAATCCCATGTGACAGTTATTGTCCCATCATAGATGAAGTTAGGATGTGTGCGAGTAGAAAAGCAACATGCCCATACTTTGGTCTGTTTTTTTTTTTAACTTCAGTCTTAGCTAACATGATCACAACTCAGCTTGGTATCGTATTACGATATTCCACTTTGTCCCCCACTCCGTGACTTACAGTGTCTGCTAAAGTCATTGCGACTAGCGAGTTTGGCCTCGCAATGAACCTGTCTCAAATGCGTTCCAGCTAGGTAGCTTTCCGCTAATTTTGTACCGGACGTACTAGTTTTACTAGTTTTATTGTGATAAAGAACTGATTTGAGTACATATGAATTGGTAGCTAGCCCATACCTACCAGCAGTAATAGTTCGCAACTATAATATGTGCTTCCTCGGAACTCAGATTAGCAAGATAACTACCAAGGACTGATATACATATACTATTATGACTCGCCGGTGACAGTTTCTCGATGTGAACCCGACAGCAAGCAACTGGCTAGAAATTTTCACTTAGTTGTATCTCAACAAGCTAGCTAGACTAATTAAGGGGCAGCGAGGTCTACACAAACCTGAGCTCCGTGAAGTGAATCAGTGTCCGGAGTGAAGTGCAATTATCCACTGGCCTTGAAGTATTTCCACGGTTCGAACAATACCTGGCAGTGGCACAGTGCGTCTGGAGCTGTATAAAGCAAGCTAGAACAGTTAACTCAGAAATGTATCCGGATAATCTACTGAACTGGCTTAGAAACGGCTACTAGCCATGAGTTGACAGCTGGCACAGGAACTACAACAACAACCCAAGCTGCACTTACAGTAGGAAGTGGCGTCACTGAATTGACACGACAGCTGAACAATTTCCGTCAGATACTTTCCGTATCCAGTTTGCGCCATGGAATGTTTGCTGCCTCCTAGTGGCCTCACGTCTACAGACCTGGGGCGTTTGACTTCGTGTTTTCTTTTACATACATTCCCAATAATTTAAGATTTTAACAATTGAATGAACTACTACACTAAAACCGGAGTATTTCCTGCTTATTTCAGACCACACTATCCACGGATTGATGTCTCGTGTATGAATGTTTACTGTTATCAATGTCTTCCAAGCATTGCAATCATTTGTCAAATAAAAATACAGTCACGGATTGGTTTTTTTTACCTCCATTTTTATTACATCAGCAGCAAATGCAGATTTTATTTGAAAGATTGCACACAGAGTGCAGCAAAACACGAACGTCTTCAAAATTTCTATCTGCTCACTTTGGGTAAAAAAAACTCAATATACAGAACAAGCATCACAGAATTATGATACATAAAGGAGACAGGGAACTTAGATATGCACTGCATATGATAAAGCAAGTATTTACTTCTGGAAAGAAGCAGTTGTTGCTGTTGCTATTGTGCGTTTCTTTCTTCAATGTGTGAGACTTTTCTGCTAAACTGTGACCTGATGACAATTTTATTTGGCACTTCTTACCTTGTCCTGCAGCTGAAACTGTGCCTTGACTCCGAAAGAGGCCTTTTACAACAGGGCCCGTAAACATCTAAAATAAAATAATGATATCCATCTTTTAAACAAAGATGAAATTATGAGTAGGTGGGTAAATAAGAATTGAATAAGCAGCAAACAAAAAAAAAAACTGTCCTGTGGACGTGTTCATCAAATCACAACATATTCGATTTAAATGGTTTTAAAGCTGCCTGGAACTGGCAGATAATAACAAATGGTGATATGCTGTTTAGTCCCACAACGGAATGGACAAATTGTATGGCTTTCACACATTTCTCCTCATTGGTCTAAGGCACAAAGAAGGAATGATCTTGGAGTGGTTACACAGCTTGGCAATACAGAACCAAGAGAACAGAAGGGAAAGAGAAGGATGGACAGATGCCATAAATTCAGCTCGCCAGGCGTGGTGTAACCATTGGAAACTTTGAGCGAGGAATGCTGGGATATCATATGACCATATGCATGTTTGGTGTAGCTATAGACTCCTAGCTACATCCCCATCCTGATGCTTTGGATGATCTGGAAGATTGCTGTGAGGGAAACCAAAAATAGAAAGAATTAGCTCTAGTGTGAACACCAACACCCAAGACACATTCACACTCATTATGAGGGTCTAGTGGAGAGTTCATTAACTCCTCATGAGAGACACAGAGTTGAGCTGGTTCTGATACTACAGGGGATGCACCCCAAAGCAACTCAAAATTTCCAGTAATGTTTTCTCCTTTTCCTCTACTGCTGACAAATCAGATAAAAGGTCCTCCTGCCTACTGGCAAAAGTGAGGTCAGTGTAAATCAGGGTAAAGATTTGAGGGGAAGCTGTGACAAGTGTAGCTGCATGGTGCTACAAAATGCAGCCAATCAAGCAGCGACATTTGACAACAGATACCTCAAGTTTTGCCCTTGCCAAGACAAACAAAACCTTTGGTTTCCCTTCAGATAATCTGTGGTTGTCTTGGTGGGTAACATTGTGATGTAACAGATTGTGTGCAGCCATTAAACAAATGCAAAAGTGTGGTATATCAAGGCCAGAATATCATCACAAATACGTGGAGTGGCTTACTTCTACAGTGACGGGCTGTGTTGTGCAATCACAGTTGTAGGCATCAGATCAAAGATCAAGGTTTATGGCTGGGTCAGAGTTGTCCCACACTCAAGTCATTTAACTGCATTTCAAATAGTTCACTATATTCATATAAGCTTTGATGCCAACATTAGTAAAATGAACATTCATAGACTACTACGTATGAATGAAGACAACTTGGCTACAGAACCTAGTCAAAATGTACAGTTGAACATTTTGCTTGCTTCACACTGCAGGGTACACGGCATTGTCCCGTTTGGCAGTTATACATTCTCTTTCATTTCTTGTGCATTAATATTTCTAACAGGAATGGGGGTGATTTAGAAGACCTCACCTGATCCACAGACCACGAAAATAAAGAGCGCCAGTAGCCACGGTCCAACTGCCACCTTTTCATCTTGGGAGTTTCTCTGGAAAGACAGAAACATTCAGGGAGCTTAACATCAAAGTCAATTAAGTCTGAAATGGTGCTAAAGTTGGCTATCATTTATGGGATTTCTCAACACCATAAAAGACAATTACTTCAGTTAAGTAAACCAGCAAGTTTATCGACTCACTACTAATTAGTTGGCCAACTCCACTTCATGCCCTTTAATTTTGCAAATACACGTCAACGTTAGCTTACTCAGCTTGCTATTCAAAATTCGCTAATATTAGCAAACAACTGAATTTCAGTGTAAAAAGATTAACGTTAACTAGCTAGCTATCCTACGACAATTACAGTGATACTGTTCCCGGTGAAGAGGAGAGGACCAAACTCACCGTACTTTTGGCTACGTTGCCTCTCTGTGTGATGTTTTTGCTATGTTTTTCGTTGGCCATACGAATTCTCTGTTTTGCCACCATATTTGTACCTACTACCGAGTTATAACTACAACTCGCAATATGGTAATTTAAAAGTAAATGACGTTATTGCAGCAGAAATGTCACCTCGATCTGCAACAGCCTTACGCCACCCGAAAAAGGTTGAGAATTCTGGATTGTCAACGTCCACAGAAACATAGCCCCTCCCACAGGAAAACCGTATTCCGCCGTGATGGTGCAGCATGTCTTTCCACCCGATGTTGTAATGTAGTCCGCTTTCCAGTTATTAATATTCCAAGCGAAGAAATTTGACAGTTAGGCGGTTGCAATCGTGAAAACTCTAATATCAGTAATACAATGTCAGATATTCATGCATTTGTCAGATATTCATGCATATTATTCTCCCACTTTTTGAAAGGGCAGTACGCATTATGTCATAGTGTTTAAGTAACATCAGGAAACATATATTAAATAAAAAAGCTTTGATTTTGTCAAGCTAGCTGTAGCCTTATTTGTTTTTCAAACTGTTGCATGTAGTGTAGATATGTTTATAATTTAACGAGAACAACTTTCGTTTCAGACGAAAACACGCATCTATATGTCAGCGAGTTTTCATAAAAAATAGCAACGTTCCGCTACCCTTAGCCAGTCGACAAGGAAAGGAATATTGTCATAATCTGACATTAATAAATTAATTGGTGGTGGGTGGACGGATATTTCTGGCAAACTTAAAATGTGATGCGGCCCCAGCCCGCCATGTCGACGTGTTTCTCCACATCTGGGCGTGTCTTTTGGAAGTGTGCTGCGTGGATGTATGGGCGGGACCAATCTGATGGAACCATCCTGTCTTCTGATTGTCAGATACTCATCTTACAAGAAGTAGCAATCATATCCAGAACTGATAAAAAAGAGAGAAGTCAACCTGAAGATGAGTGTTTGTTGTAGACGTACGGACAGAGTTTTCTACTTGTGACTGGGTCTTCTCAGTGTGGTCCTATGCCCCCCTTTTGTAGTCAATCGGAGAAGGGCAACTAGCGTGTCTTTCTTTCTCTCTCTTTATTGTACTTCCTTTTCTCCAAATCTCTTTCCGGTACAAGATGGCGCCCCCCATACCAGTATTAGCAGGTGGGTGCACTAACTCATGCAGCTTTGATTTCAAACTTCACGATGTCAATCCATTGTATACTTAAAAAACAATGGACTCATGCGATGGTGGCATGGAATGCTTTGCTCGCTGCTTAAGTAAATATATCTGTAATTAACTTTGTAGATTCCAGTTTGTAGATACCGTTAGATGGCTAATGTAGCTGTGTAAACCAACACCTGTGTAGAAAAACTAAACTGTAGCTAGACAAGTTGTAGGAATGTTTGTCCGCATCACACATATGTAAGCTTGCAGCATTTTAACACAAATGTATATGGTCCTTCTTAAATTGATTCAACAGTCCGTGGATCGCAGGGGACATTACTACTATCCGGACCTCCGAAGTGTGAGGAATATTCATCTTTCCAAAGGTAAGTCATGTGCTAGTTCAAGCCGCTGACTACCAAGTAATCTATGTTCTTCATGTAGCTGTTTCAGCAAATTTAATTGGATTTTATCTGAGGTTTTAGCACAACACTAATTACACTGAGCATGTACTGCATATTCCCACTTTGAAGAATTTTTTTTATTTTTTTTTTCCAGGGATAATGCCAAAAGTAGAGTTGTGGCTTTCAGCAAGGATGGTTCCTTGTTTGGCTGGTGCAGTGGAGACAAGTAAGAAATACCTTCAAATTGTACATTAGCAATAATAATAATTACTGTTGTGAAAATTGTGAAAGCTGAGGCAACAGAATTAGATGGCTGTGCAATGAGATGAATACATTTTCAAGACATGTATCGGCTGCATGCATTCTTGATGATCCTCTTAGTCTTCACATGTTCAGTGTAGATACACCCAAAGTGCTGTCTCTCCCTGGCCTTTAATGACTCTTTTCCTTCCCTGGTAGGGTCAATGTTGTGAGGGTTGCTGATGGCGCATTGGTGCAATCCTTGGACCTTCCTAAGACAGCACTTTTGGAATTCTCCCCACTGGGCTCTGTGCTGGCAACATGGCAGCCCTATAGCAGTATGTACACCAGGGATGTTGCGCTTTCATGTCCAGACCTCAGAAAACAATTGAATTAAAGTGTTAATACTGAACATCTCATCAAACATTTCACTCTGTGTAGAGGGAGCACAACCTCAAACATTGCCAAACTAGGCCAGACCTCCAGTAGCTCTGGCCTCTTTGATGCATGTATTGGAGATTTCACTGTGGCAACCTTCTCCCCTGTCTCAGAAACACAGGACAACCCCCAGGGGGACCCTAACCTACAGCTATGGGAGTTGAAAACCGGGACATGCCTCAAGACTTTCTATCAGAAGAAGGTGCAAGGCTGGTAAGAGATGCAGACTTCAGTGGGCCAGGCAGGTCTGGGTGAAGCCATGGAAGCATGCACTTGAATTGGGGATGGGGGGATGGGGGCTGCATTTGGATGTGGTCCTGTAGAACAGTACAGAGGTGAGAATGTAGGTTGTTATAAACATGACATGGACCTGAAAATGCAGCATGCTTGTAACTTGCCACAATTGCTGTTTGCACTGGTTTCAGGTGGGGTCTTTCAGGCCATCACCAGCTGAGCAGGTGAGCATAATCATGATTTTGTCACTTACGTTCCTACTCTGTCTCCAGGTGTCCTAACTGGTCAGATGACGAGGGCATTGCAGTTAGGAATGTCAACAACGAGCTTCACTTCTTTGAGAACAATGACTTCAGTAAGTTTGTATTACTTTATACGCTGTGAGTGTGATCCAATCAGCTCAGTTGCTGGCTAGTTGTTTTTTGTGTATAATGTGAAATGAAGACCTGTTATTATGGTTTCCTGTCCTATTTCTGTCTTGCAAATGTTTTTTCAATGTGAAACTAGCATAACTGAGTATAAATATTTGCTTTTGTTTTTCAGACACTATTGCCAACAAACTTCACCTTCAGAAAGTGTCAGAGTTTGTCCTGTCTCCAGGACCCCAGCCATGCAAGGTGTGTATGATCCTGTGGTCACATTGTTGCTCCCTGTGGTCAGTCTCCTGATGTCAGTTTCATTATTTGTGCAAGACTCACTAACACAAGCCACTGTATTACCTTGTAAGGTTGCTGTCTATGTCCCAGGAAGCAAGGGTGCTCCATCCTTCGTTCGGCTCTACCAGTACCCCAATTTCGCGGACCCAACCTCTGCCCTGGCCAACAAAAGCTTTTTTAAGTCTGACAGAGTGACAATGCTGTGGAACAATAAAGGTACACTGAATTTTCATTGACTTTTCATTGATGTTAAAGCAGCATGGGTATTACATTCTGTTATTGTCAGCTCCTTAATTATTAGGGTAGGGTACAAGTTGGGTCGGGACTCCAGGGCCTGAATTGCAGTATGTTGTAATTGAAGGCTGCGGCCGTATTGGTGTGTTTTGACCAAGGATGTGGTGTGTCTTTTCTTTAGCCACGGCTGTGCTGGTAACTGCCAGTGTGGAGGTGGATAAAACGGGGGCCTCGTACTATGGGGAGCAGACTCTGCACTACCTAGCTATCAATGGGGAGAGTGCAGTGGTTCAGTTATGTGAGTCCACTCTTCTCTCTTCTTTTTATCTTTCTCCCTCCTTTCTTTTCTTCAACTTTTCCTATAATCTCTTTTTTCTGTTTATTTTATTGTTTGTCAAATATCCATCTCTCCTCTTCTGTCTCAACCTCTGCTTCTGTCTTTGTCTATAAGTAATCAGAAAAAAGTGTATATGTATGTTTATTTGATTGGCATACTTCTCTTTTCTGTGCAGCAAAGAACGGGCCGATCTATGATGTGGCGTGGAGCCCCAGCTCCACAGAGTTCTGTGTTGTGTACGGCTTCATGCCGGCCAAGGCCACCATCTTCAATCTCAAATGTGATGCTGTGTTTGACTTCGGCACGGGCCCTCGGAACGCGGCCTTCTACAGCCCGCAAGGCCACATCCTGGTGCTGGCCGGGTTCGGCAACCTGCGGGGTCAGATGGAGGTGTGGGACGTAAAGAAGTACAAGCAGGTGTCAAAGCCCCAGGCGCCTGACTCCACGTACTTCTCCTGGTGCCCGGACGGTGAGCACATCGTCACGGCGACCTGCAGTCCGCGGCTTCGGGTTAGCAATGGGTACAAGATCTGGCACTACACGGGGACGGTGCTGCATAAGGCAGCCTCCCCAGAGGGCTCAGAGCTATGGGAGGTCCTGTGGCAGCCCTTCCCTGAAGGGACCTTCGCCGCAAAGCCTGTCAAATACCAGGCGGCACCGAGCGAGCTCGGAAGCACTGAGGCCAAACCTGCCCAGGCTTACCGTCCACCAGCACTACGGAACAAACCTGCCACTGCCAGCTCCAAACTGGTGAGTAGAGCTCTGCGCCAGCTCAGCTTGGTGTCAATGCAGAGGTCTCCATCCCCTGCCACCTCCTACCTCTATGGCAGGTAGTGGAGGAGAAAATGTAACCGTAGATAGAAACTGTTATCCCTCTTCCTCTTCCTAGCCATGAAGTGATGGTCAAGAACAACACAGGAATGAAAATATGATTTTTATGAATTTTATTTTTTCCTCCCCATTTTCGTTCAGCATGAAGAGGAGCCACCCCAGAACATGAAGCCCAGTGCAGCAGGAGACAAGCAGCTGTCCAAAACAGCCCTAAAAAACCAGAAAAAGAGGGAAGCCAAAAAAGCTGCCAAACAGGTAGTTAACCATGTGGGGATGCATCAGTGCATGTGGATCTGTTACTAAAGGAGACTGTTTTCCATTGATGGTGGTAATGCCAGTGTGTCAGAACTGTACTCTGTCTGCAGGAGACAAAACCAGATGCCCCTCAGCCTGAACCTGCCTCCACCGGCCCCGCCCCTGTTGCCAGCACCACCACCCCCACCTGTGGAGACCCTGAGACTGATAAGAAGATCAAAAACCTCAAGAAGGTGAAAATTCCTCCACATCCAACCTGAATATCTCAGTGTAACACCTACCTGAATGCAGCTTGTTATGGGTGCATTTGACATGGCCATTTTCAACAATGTTTTTACCTGTTTAGGGGTAGTTAGTGACAAACAATAATGCCAAGATGAAACCATAAACGTGTTAATACTCAATATTCTTATGCTGAGAGTGATTGGATAAGAAAGTTGAAATGGTTGCATTGCTAGTTGTGACATCTAATTTGCAAAGCTGGCTGGTTTCTGTACTTGTGTGGGGTGCTTGTGTTAATGTAAATTCTGTGGAGGTTAACACTCATCTATTGCACAGAAATTAAAGGCAATTGAGCAGCTGAAAGAGCAACAGGCATCTGGGAAGCCTTTGGAGAAAAACCAGGTAAATTGTGTCATTTGGCTGAATTTTAAGATCAAATTAAAATATGTATTTAGAGTTATGTCCAACAGGCACGACTTGCATCAGTATTGGGTAAAGGTTTATGTAATGATCCTCTGAGGAATGCTAGTCAGAGTGCACACATTTGTTTGACTGAATGGTATCTTGGATTTATTTATTTATTTATTTTTTATTGATGAAGACCAAAATCTTTACCCCTTGAGTGACTAGAATATTCTTAATAATTGAAATATTGCAATCTGAGCCAAGCCAGACAGATGCCCTTCACTGCCATATGAGTCTTCAACTGGAGAAGTTCAAGATGTTAAAACTGGCCCTGTTTATCTCATCTGTATTACAGTGCCTATCATAAGTATTCACCCCCTTGGATGTTTTAGCCTTTTATTGCTTTCATAAATCAATGATGGTCAATAAAATTTGGCTTTTTTCACACAAAAATTTATTGGAAAAAACTCTTTAATGTCAAAGTGAAAACAAATTTCTACAAAGTAATGTTAATGAAACAAAATTATATAAAGAAATATAATTGTTTGCATAAATATTCACCCCCTTTTAAATTTAATGGTCTAATTCAATAGAGGTACATCCAATTGGTGCAAATAGTCTCACAATTAGTGAATTGAAGATCACCTGAGTGATGTGGGTGTGTCTCATGTGATTGAGGTATAAAACACCTGTGTCGGAAGGGTCAAGAGACTGGTTGATCACTATTCCTGGCTACCATTACACCATGAAGACAGAAGAACACTCCAAGCAACTCAGGGAAAGGGTCATTGAAAAGTACAATTCAGGGGATGGATACTAAAAAATTCCCTAGGCATTGAACATCCCCGGAGTTCAGTGAAATCAATCATCAAGAAATGGAAGGAATATGGCACATGTGTGAATCTGCCTAGATCAGGCCGTCCTCGTAAACTGAGTGACTGTGCACGTAGGAAACTAGTGAGAGAAGCCACCAAGACCCCTACGACTACTCTGAAGGAGTTACAAGCTTCAGCTGCTGAGATGGGAAAGACTGTGCATATAGCAACTACTGCCTGGGTTCTTCACCGGTCAAAGCTTTATGGGAGAGTGGCAATTAGAAAGCCACTGTTGAAGAAAATTCATATTAGATCTTGACTAGAGTTTGCCAAAAGGCATGTGGAAGACTCCATGGTTAAGTGGAAGAAGATTCTTTGGTCTGATGAGACCAAAATTGAGCTTTTTGTCCATCAGACAAGACGTTATGTTTGGCAGAAAACAAACACTGCACATCACCAAAAACACACCATCCCCACTGTGAAGCATGGTGGTGGCAGCATCATGCTGTGGGGATGTTTCTCAGCAGCCGACCCTGGAAGGCTTGCAAAGATAGAGGGCAGAGTGAATGCTGCAAAATACACCGAAATCCTGGAGGACAATCTTATTCAGTCTGCAAGAGAAATACGGCTTGGGAGAAGATTTGTTTTCCAGCAAGACAATGATCCAAAAAAATACTGCAAAAACTACACAGGAATGGTTTAAAAAGAACCAGGTAAATGTTCTGGAGTGGCCGAGTCAAAGCCCAGACCTTAATCCTATAGAGAATTTGTGGCTGGACTTGAAAGGGGCTGTTCATGCTCGATACCCGTGCAACCTGACAGAGCTTGAGCAGTTTTGCAAAGAAGAATGGAGCAAAATTGCAGTGTGCAGATGTACAAGGCTGATTGAGACTTATCCACACAGATTTAGTGCTGTGATTGCAGCCAAAGGTGCATCTACTAAATACTGACTTGAAGGGGGTGAATAATTATGCAAACAATTCTTTTTCTTTATATAATTTTGTTTCATTAACATTACTTTGTAGAAATTTGTTTTCACTTTGACATTAAAGAGTTTTTTCCAATAAATTTATGTGTGAAAAAAGCCAAATTTTATTGACCATCGTTGATTTATGAAAGCAATAAAAGGCTAAAACATCTAAGGGGGTGAATACTTATGATAGGCACTGTATGTATTGTATATGTAACAGAAACTATTTTTTTTCCCTGCCCCCCCCTGCTTTACCCCAGCTTGAGAAGATCCAGAAGGAGGCCCAACTCCTCCAGGAGCTGGAGGATCTAGCGCTGGGAGTTTAAAATCAAATGAACAGCTGACTTGTTTCTTCATCAACCAAACCGCCAAACTTAAATAAAACGCAGTCGGTCTCAACTGAGATGCCACTGCCGTACTGGACACAGGCTTAATTTGTGCACATCCCATTCTGCAAAGAAAATGAAAGTATTCTCCTGACTCAGATTGCAGCTATACTTGTTATGCTATTGATTTGCTTGCTTGAACATTTCAGCCATGAGCAAGTGTAAAATTTGACCACGAGTAATGCTGCTAATAAATATGGCAATTTAGGCAACATTGCCACTTTTTTGGACTGTACATAAGGAATGTAAAGCTGTACAACAGCATTGAAAGTTGAGCAATTCAGTGATCATGATTTTTGCTTTACATTGCTAACAATGAATTGAAATGTAATTACATGAGTTGGATTATAAATGAAACATGCTTTCTGTTTCTGGTGTCATTTTGTATCTTCAGACTGAATGTTTTAATTTTTTTTGTCTGTGCACAAGTACCACCTTATCCATGAAGTGTCACCTTAAATATTTATGGCAGTTGGCAGAATGGCTGTAGAATCAAGGACATTTTAGGAAACACTTAACATAGTTAACCCCTCCCTAAGGATTCTTTTCAAATATCCCTGTTGAACTTGGAAAAACTGTTGCAATACTGGATAAACAATCGGAAGGAATCAGGTACTGAGGATCTTCCTAATATAATTTTTAGGTTGAACTTGAATCTCTTGCTTCTTAATTGTATTTTATCACTTAATTTTATCATTATTTAATTTTATCACTCAATCAGTCTCTCACCTATATTGTGGCCAATATAACAGTATGTGTTGCACAGTCACTTCCAACAGTATTCATATTTCCCTTCTTGATGTTATTTATTTACTTATTTATTTATAATGCATTGATTGAGCTTGTGTGTCCAGTTCTCAATCTGGAAAAATTTCTTCTTTTCAACATCTTCCTGTGCATTTTCTCTCCCACCTCCTCCTCATGTGTCTTGACTCCCTTACATCTTTGTCCTCCTGTCTTTGCCATTTACTTTTGTTTTCTTTCTTTGTTGAGCATTTGGCTTTACTCAAAACAAGATCGGTATTCGCCTTGATCTCTGGTTCGTAAAGCATTCAACAGAAGACTACTTGCAGTTGATTTGGGCGAGAACTACAGTTTTTAGACGTGAAAATGACTACAATTCCCAGTAACTACACAAACCACGTATTTACGTGCCTTACGTAAAGACATTTTTAACTGTCGAAGCCGTTGTCTCAACAGGCGTTTTTATTCCGAAGTAAATCGTGTAGGGGGGAAGTAGACATGGGCGGAATGGAGAAACCGTGGTTGTCCTTTTCGCTCTTGTTCCTGTCCGTTTTCTCTTTATACTGCGCCTCCGCTGAAAACGGTGGCGTGAAGAAATTAAAGATGCAGTTTGCATCAGGACCACTTCTCAAATTCCAGATCTGGTAAATAAAACTGGCAGAAAATGTGATTACAGTGTTGATCAGTTTGTGCAGGGCAAATGCCATGCAATCAGCGGCAAGATGGACTAGGCCATCGTCTATTTTAGCTAGCTAACTGGCTAACTTCCTTAGGATACTAACTGACATTGAAAATAAGGTTTATCTAAGGATGTAGTTTAAGCTAACCAGAAAACGTTAGCGAGTTTATAGCCAGCTCGTTTGCTGAATGGACTGAATCTTTTCTTGCGAACAGTATTTAACTACTTATTGCTGTGGAACTGTGTGTAGCTAGCATAACCATCCACCAAGACGAGCGACAGTTTCGAAAAGCCAGCAGGATAATGTCAGGCTGAATATCCACTAATTTTGTGCGTTTCTGTGTAGTCCTGTTATGAATGTACGGTATTAACTCAGCGCCTTGGTAAGGAATTATAATATAGCTACCCTAGGTCGCATGTGAGGAAATGTTCTGTGTTCTGCCTGTCTAACCACAGCAATGTTGCGGCGAAGGTTTTTTTTTTTTTAAAGGAAAACGTATAACATGGTTATGTGTTGAAGAGAAAAAAGCAATCAAGCGTTACTGCCAAGCATGTGGAGTTGACAGTCGTTATGTTTATGTCCATAGTAGGGCATACTGTACCATCTTCTTGGATTTTATGTTCAAAGGACACGACTTCATAGAATGAAGTCGAACTGCTTTTGCTTGTTTGAATCCTTTGCATCTTCATAAATCATTATTTACTAGGGTTAATTGCATCAAAGTCTGATCGAGGCTCCGACGTGATTATTGGTTACATCTAATAATTTTTCAACTTTACTGGAGGTGTACTTCCATTCATGTAACACTGGGTTCAGTCATTTATGTTTTCTCCTTAGTTATTGGAGCAACCTTTGAACACACATTCGATTACACATTAGCAGCCAGTGGAATGATAAACCTTTGGTCTCAGGCCAATTCATTTGAGCACTAATCCGGAGCCAGTGGTTTTTCTTTTGTTATTCTGTGCCTCCCCCCAGTCACTTGAAACTCAAAATATAATGAATAAGTTCGCTGCAAAAGTGGTGATTCAGAAAGTTTAGTTTCGGAATGTGTTTTTAAACAGTTTTTGCTAGTATTGAATTGGCAGTGTTTGGATCAGGAATTTGACTAAGCTACCCTTGCTCTCGTTTGGAATCATGATGCCTAATTCCTGGTCTGTACAGGACAACAGGACACACTCATATATATATTTTAGTACACTAGTTTTATAATAATTTCTACACATGAAATACATGAAAACATAAAATAAATGGGTGTGTCTGCTGCTTCCCTGAACATTCCTCCCCACAGCCTGCCCTGTGAATTAAGAATCAGCATTGTAAGTTTATTTGTTTCAGTATTGTGAGTAATTGCAGAGGAGGTGATAGTCAAATTCATTTTTGCAATTGTGGATAGGATTGGGTCACAGTGACTTTGCCTTGCACCTGACTCCTGGTTGTGTTTTCCTGTCTGGCAGTATCTCCTGAGGTTACAGGCGGGTGTTTGAGGAGTATACGCGGGTCCTGAACCAGCGTTACCCAGACATCCGCATCGAGGGGGAGAACTACCTGCCTGTGCCCGTTTACCGGTGAGTGGCTGCTCTGCTGCTTCCGAGGATCACACTTGATTTCAGGAAAAAGCAAAATTAGGAGCAATAAGCAAGCAATAAGAGCGATAAACTTGGGGCTTGAAAATAAAGAAACCAACAGATGGTAAAGGACTTGTTTTTGAAGCTTCAGTACAGTGGTACAATTTTAGAGTGCAAGCCTCTGAAGTATAGAGCTATAGAGCTCAGTGTAGCATTTGGCTTTGCTGATTCAGCCACTCACCAGTTTAGATAACACAGTTAATGAGCCATCCCAGACATCCCAAATCCCCAAACCCCCAAGCCCCCTCTCCCCCTACCCCACCCCACCCCCCTGGTGTAATTTTCCAGTTTCACTATCTTAGTGTGTTTGCTAGAGACATTTAATATCTACTTCACACAGTGAATGCAACATTCAGAAGGTTTTATTGTTTTTAGTTTTTAAATTTTGTTTCAATACCAAGTCTCAATATTTTGTCACTGATCTTGCTTTATGTTTCCTCTCAGACACATTGCTTCCTTCCTGTCCATATTCAAGCTGGCTGTTATTGGGTTGATTATTCTGGGCAAGGACCCATTTGCCTTCTTCGGTATGCAAACACCTGGCTTGTGGGCCTGGGGTCAGGAAAATAAGGTGAGACCATGATCTGAGGGCAGGCATATGGGCAGGATGGGGCGTTGTCAGTGGCAACGCAGGCTGAAGAGAGACACCACTTTTTCATTGTTATTGAGCCAGAGCAGGACCTACAGCCAGCCATTAATCTGCTGTGTGGATGCATCAGTCAAGCCATTGCCGTTCACTCTCAGCCCAGTCAGATTGCTTTCAGATAAGCGGGTCCGTACTGATGGCTGTGGAAGAACAATATGATAATCATGTCAGACAATTTGCTGCATCTTTAATGTGGGTCGGGGTGGGGTGGTTAGAGTATTTTTGCCCAGGATTTAGAGCAGGGGTCCTCAGGGCGGGTGGCTTGGCTGAAAATACATGCCTCTTTTCCTGTGTTTTTCCACTACCCTGGGAGTGAGGGAAGAGGCCACGTGCTGCTTGCATCAGCCTAAGTGTATTCTGGGCTTCTTGAGGTGGTGAAAGTTGCTGAGGGAGAAGGACTTCTGGTTGTGCTCAGCGAATGGTCATGAATCTCGACCACTGTATGAGATGCTTTACTGTAGTGAATCTGTCACCTGTGACCTATAATTGGGGGCTGGCAGAAATGATGTAAGTGTTGGTATTGCGTGACATAAGGTACATGACTGGTACCCCTGAGGTTGGTGGTTCAAGCCCCAGCTTAGCCACAGCAAGAACACCATTGCTGTTGGGCCCTTGAGCAAGGCTCTGTACCCCACTTTACCCCCACATAAATAATAATGTTGAGGACATTTCGGTCATAGGTACAACATTGTAGTGATCAAGAAAGAATGTTTGCTACGATCCAGATGGCTAGTGTATCTGATATTTTAAAATGTTTTGTTCACATTGGCCACCCATATCTACAGTTGGGCATGTGTGTAGGTGTATAGGGAAGGGTGCACACAGGTTAATCTCTACGGTATACATCATTAGTCCTGGAGGGTGAGGAGAGTTTGTTAATATGATATATGAACATTAGGCCTGGTAATCCCTAATAATTTATTGTCTCTCTCTCTAGATCTATGCTTGCATGATGGTGTTCTTCCTTAGCAATATGATTGAGAACCAGTGTATGTCTACAGGTGCCTTTGAAATCACATTAAATGGTAAGTGTGGTTTTAAAATGATTTTTTTTGCTTGCTTTGCCATTGCGGATTGAAATGTGAGGACAAAACTTCTCCATCATGAAATGACAGAAGTTAGTTCAAATCAACTTTTTACAATGCAGAGGTGTTGTAACCCCTGTTTTGTCTGTGCAGATGTGCCAGTTTGGTCTAAATTGGAGTCTGGTCACCTACCCTCCATGCAGCAGTTGGTCCAGATCCTGGAGAATGAGATGAAGCTCAACGTCCACATGGACTCTCTCCCACACCAACGCTCCTAACCACCCCAGCTGTAGACTGAGACCCTAGCCTTCTGTAGGTCTGTCCCACTTGGCTCGTTAGCAGGACTACTATTCTCTATTGCCACCTATTGGTGTGCTACTGGGACAGTAAGCCCATCCATTACAGCCATGTTTCCTGTGCCTGTAGCATAGCCTGGAGTCTCCAATTTACATTCTATCTTTGGCATCACAAGAATCCCGTTCACTCACTTTCCCTGTCATCTATGCCACTCCTTTCTTCTTCTCAACCACCTGTCTTACTCATGTAATCATGTTAAGGATGTTATAACTGAATCATAAATTAGTAATATTTAGTTTATAAAATTTAAATTAGTTCATGAGCATTTCAACACTTCATGTCTCCCAGGCTCTAATCCTTAGCTCTAATCTGTGTTTTGCATTCTCTCTCTCTCTCTCTCTCTGCTGGTTCTTCAGGTTTGACATGGGTGTGTTCAGAGGTCGTGAGGTGATGCTTATGAAGGTTTGCACTAAAGGCAGGTCGACTGCAGGTGCAGGCCGGATGTCCCTGAATCGTTCCTCACCATGCCTCGGGAGACACCCTCGTACCCACAGAGTGGGGGGTCCACGGCCCTACAGCAGCCATGTTTCCTGCAGCCCCAGGATACTGCTGCAAAAGACCATGTACAGTTTCAGATGTCTATTCAACAGTTTGAGTTCATGCATTGAGTAAAAGTGGCAGTTGTATTTTGTACTTGCAGTTTCAGAATGAAGAAAACTTTATGCAGAAAAAGAACAGATTATGGACATTTAATTTAACATAATGGTTTATTTTAATCTATTATGGAGCTGTTATATTTTTAATATTTTGTCAGAAAGTGTAATATTATGATGAAATTGATTACATCTACAAAGAAACATGTTGTCTAATTTCGCTTGGCAGCTCCAGCCACAAGAAAAGTTTTTAAAGTCTGTTTTTATTAAAAGATGTGTAATTATGCTAATAGATTCTCCCTATTACAGTTGAAAGATACACATTTCACTTTGAGCAGTCACACACGGTTGTATATTGTATGTGGTCATCTCTAAATGAATATTCCCTGTTGGGTGACCTTTTTCCCAATGCTAAGGTTTTGCGTTAGCCTGTGCAGAACTATACAGATTTGTGATTTTACATAAAAAAATTACTTGACATTCTGGTAGTCTTAAGCCACAGCTTTGAGATGGGTGAAGTCATATTTGCAACATTCCCTCAAACTGTAAGATATTCTAGAACATTTTTCTTTACCCTGTATGTGGAATAACCACCCTTTATCAGGGCTTTGTTTCACAAAATAAGACAAGCATTTCAAAACTGTGGTTTTTAAAACTTTTTTTTTTCCATAAAATTTTGAGGCAGGAACATTGAATATGCTTCTAACGGTGGCTTTAAATATGTAAATTGTGTATTGTTTGACATGCTGCATGTTCCTTGATGACTGATGGTTATTCCTGATGTTTCTACGCATCTTGGACGGCCGCATTATATCACCGGGGGGTGATCCACACATCCTAACATCTTCACATCCTTTGCTGGTGAAAATGAACCTCATCTTCCAGACTTGGTTTATCTACCTACTTTCAAACAAAAGAGGCCTTGGGTGAGATTTGTAAACCAAAGTGAAGTGGATGTGTTGAGCCATGAATGTCTTTTCCCTCCGTCGATTACAGAATTGTGACTGATGGGAGGCAATATCAGCCACATTGTTTTGAAATGTATGGTAGGGTTTTCCAAGACAATGAACTTCAAGGTATTATTTGATCGTCTAAAACAGTTATGATGTATTGTCTTGTGTGTTATATTTGACCACTTCTGTAATGTATTAATTAAAAGAGCTGTTCTGGCAACATAGCTGTAGAGTAACCAACTGTGAGAGCTCTCACCTCAGGATGAGTCTTCCTTGCCAGGCATGCTTGAGGCCAACAGGTAAAGTAGGAAGGTCTGACACAGGGTTTGTAAGAGAGGTTAACTCAGGAGTGGAATAGCCTCTATATTGGAGTCTTTAAGCTTCCCATGCATCTGGCTACTCTAATGCTACAACTGAAGCCTGCATTAAGTGTATTTGATTAGGTGGACAAGTCAATTATTCAGTGATTGACATGGGAAAAAATATTGGCAAATCCTGAGTAGTGATGAGTGTATTTCTAACTTTTATTCGCCCCTAAAATGCGTATGCCTGTGAAGTGCTCCCCAGCCTGAGGCACAAGCGTTTTGTGTGTGCAGTAAATGGTCTTTTCTTCAGTCAGTATTAACATTATGTCCATGTTTAAGCAATGCTATATACCAGGGTCAAAATGCCATCTGCCTCGCTTTTGCATGCAAGAAGCAAATCAACCAAAAAACAGCACTAATGCCATTCACAGATTCAAGAGATTAGTTATATGTGCTGCCAACATAGCGTTTATTTAGTTACTGTATTGTCTTATTCACATCAATTATTGAATGTTGTATGTATACAGAAATGAAATATTGGCAATAAAGTTGTTTCACTGTACTCTGATGCAACGCCATTCCTTGCTGGTTGTAGAATTGCCTCTTCACTATGAGCCAATGGTCATGTCTGACAGTGTCATACCACGTGATGGTGAGGAATGCGGAAGTACACGGGTTGTGCACACAAGTGGTCTGAGCCGAGTATTTGTGTACCCTACGTTGTCATTCAGTGTACAAATTTAATGCACGTCTTATTTCAAACCCAAGTGCAAAGTGAGTATTTTCCATTTTTCAACTGCGATTTTTGAGCTGTTTCTTTGGATCTTGGTATGACTGGAATTCACATGGCCATGTTACCCACGTGCGCAGTTTTGAATAAAATCATATTAAGTTTGATAGTTTCATATAGATCTATGCACGTGTGATGTTAACTACGTAACTAAATGTTAAACGTTAATCTCGTGCATGTGTGAGTTTTGTGTTCGACACAGAACACAAATTGAGAACATTGGCGCATGTGTATGATATTCAAGAATGGATGAGCGTGAGAAAAGTGGTTTAGAGGAGGCTACGGAAAGGAGAAGCAAGACATCACTACCTGCAGAAACCACGGTGACTTTTGAAGGGAGTGAACCTGGTACATGCAGAGGATCTGCACAGACGCATCCGAAAATCGGGGTCTATTTCTGTGGACCCAACCCTCTACTATGGCAGACGGCCGAGGTGAAAGCAGCCCGAAATACTGGTGTGGTGGGCACGCTGGTTGGGTCATTGGCCCGTCAGCCCCGGCAGAACAACCGGTTAGGTAGACCGCTGGAGCTCCTGCAAGAGGAGGCGCGGCTGCTGAGAGAAACTGGTGACGCTGAGCTTCTACGTGTTTCGACGGTTGGTAGTACAGTAATACACTGGTAATATTCCGCCTCCATCTGTATTTAAAAAATAGATTATTTTAATATTTTTCTGGAAAACAAAATCAAAACATCTGTATTGACGTGTTTAGCATTCATATATATCAGCAAATGACGACTCATATCTTCCAATACAAAAGGAAAAGGATGTTGAAACAATGCCCCATTTCAATGAATTACATTCCATTTCACTCAATATATGGAGGAAGCAACGTTTTTGTGTGGGAAAACGTCAACCGTGACAATGACATTAAATACGTTTACAGGGTGCAGATGCCGCGAACCCGCAAGAAGTGGAGCGGTATCATGACCAGCTGGAACAGAGTTATATTGAGCAAAAGAGTCTAGCACTACAAGACCGGAAGGCCACGCTATTAAGAGCACTGACGCAGAAACAGGAAGGTGAGGGAAAAATTAACTTCTGATGTGTAGCGCCTCCCCAGGTGGGTTGCACAGTTTTGGGGCAGCAGTTTCTTGTGAGTGGCTTTGCTGTTCCTGTACTGAAATTCCAAGCCTCCCAGCCTGTATTGTAACATTAAAAAACATGTTGTCACTCTTGTGCTAACCAGGCAATCCAAAAAATTCACTCAAATGGCCAAAAACATACCCCTCAAAACTGCACGATTAAACTAACCGTTACTGGAGAGCACTGCACAAAACAATAACCGCATTCATCACTTCTGTACATATATTGTGCAATTCAGCCTCACCACCAAGTAAGGTTTTACATAACGCAAAAACAATTACAAGCAGCAGAATCAGCTATCCAAGGGAGTTATTTGCTTTTGTAGTCTGCATTAACAGTTGTTTTTTTTTTTAATCAAATGCAGAAGAGGGTGAGTCTGTGGACCAGAGTATCAGGGACCGTTTGGAGGCCCTGGAAAGGGGCTTCTGTCTGCCTCGCTCCGCCATGGCTGTTCAGCTGAGCACAGCCAGGGCAGGGCTGGGCTACGGCCCTGAGGAGAGGCACTTCCTCGCAGCTGATTGGCCGCAGCCCCGGGATGAGAGGTCAGAGACCAGGTTCAGAGTTTTCAGGGACCTCACGCGACGTGGCTACTACCTGACCACTGCTGGCAAATTTGGGGGAGATTATCTGGTGTATCCAGGTGAGTTTGATTACTCTTTCAGTAACCTCTCTTACAACAGCCCATTACAATGAACCTAACAAATCTTAAACTAGGGGATGTTCTTTGGTAATAAGGGAATAGTTTGGGGTGGGTGTGAAGTGATAAATATTCCAGCCAACCAAATCCACCCGCAGAGATGGGAGGGCACCAATAAGCTTGCAGGCAGCTTATGCCAAAATTGCGTGTTCTAATGACTCTATTGGAGATTGAGCATTCACAGCTGAGACTGTCCTTTTTGTAATTTCGTGCTCTGAATAAACCAGTATCTACAGTGAATACACTATGCATGTGCTATGTGTTTGATGAAGACAACGACACTGATCAGATCTCTCCCTTTTTCATTTCCCTGCTACTTGCCAACCTCCTCTTCATTCCTGAAGCTGACCCTCTCCGTTTCCATGCCCACTTCATCGCGGTGTGCATCCCCCTGGACAAGCCGATGCCCCTGTGTGAACTGCTGGCCCTCTCGCGCTTGGGCGCCAACGTTAAGAAGACCATACTGCTGTGCTCGCCCAGCGGTGATGATGAGGAGGGTGAGGAAGAAGAGGAGGTGGTGTACACATCACTGAAGTGGAGTGGAATGGTGTAGCGTCCCTTGGACTGTGGATAAAAGGATAGTGCAGCTGAGTCCAGTATTTGGTTAAAGTCATCAGAGCTGCTCGCATGGGGTTTCTCAAGTAAGACCAACACCACATGGAAAAATGGTTCCACAGGATTGACCCCATAGCAGACAGAGCTTTGTGGTGCCAAAGCCCCCTTTGTGTTCAAAGTTAGACTGTACCACACTTCTAACAAGGGTTGGGACTTGGAATGGGGATTATATAAAAGGAAAAATAAATATATAAAATGAACACATTTTATAACGTATAAGTTCTTTAAAGGAAATATCCTGTTTATTACAGTCGTGTAAAACTTAAGTGGGTAGGGCGTCCCTGCTTGTCAGTCTTGAGTGCGTCCAAAGTGATCATTATATTTAACTCCTGTCTTAAACTCAAGCCTGAAGCCTATATGTTATATTTTCTCATTCTGCTGAATGAATGAGCAAGAGGCAGTTTGCCATAAAATGGTTTATTTAAAAAACACAAACTAGACTTACTGTGGCACTGTTCACTTTAAATATGTTGAAAATTTGTAAAGACATTTGTCAATATTCTCCATTGTTCTAACAATCTTATGTGACACAAAGCCTTATCACTGAGGTCAGACATTCATTGACAATGCACAATATAAAACATTTTTGAACAAGAAATTCAGAACAATGAAACAAAAACTATGACAAAATATTTCTCCAGAGATCCCTTGCATACACTCACCCGCACTTACACACTTGCACGCACGCACACTCATGCTCTCAGGTTTATGCGCAGCAGGTGGATATGGTGACGTTGATACCCAGGTTTCCGTTCTCGGCGAAGAGGTGGGCGATGGCAGCGTCAAACACCAGGCAGTCGCTGTTCATGATGGCGGTGGCCACACCCTCGTGAATGGAACGGGGCGTGGCCTCCCAGGTCAGGCGGCGGCGGTGTCCGTTGAGCTCCAGGCGGTAGGCGAAGTTCTCGGCCTGCTTGCGGGTGCCGATGAGGAGCACGATGGCGAAGAACTGCTGGTGGCCCTCGTACTTCTCCTGCTTCTCCAGCACCAGCATGAAGTGAAAGCCGAAGCAGGACTGCATCATCACCCAGTCCACCGCACCGGGGAGGTTGATGTCCGTGGCCAGGAAGACGATGTCCTCGCCCTGTAGCGTGGTGATGGACTTGTGCTGGTGCACTAGGTGGGGCATGACGGCGTCCAGCGAGCCCTGCCACTTGCAGGATGCCCCCGGGCAGGGGCACGAGTAGGGCCGGAACTCGCACTGCTCCTCGTGCTCGGGTTTCTCACTGTGATGCAGGGTCAGGATGCAGCCTGTGGACGCATACTGTGGGCAGGTAGGGGGGAAAAAGGAGGATAATGGGCATAGGTTAGAGACAACATGTCCCACACTCCCATGCTTGCTGATTGGGCCAGAATCTGACATTCATCTTCCTTTTGACTGTATGAATACAACAACCAAAACTAATGTAACCAATGATTTTTCTTTTTTTTTTCCCTGTACATTGCCCATAAAAGTATCAGGGATGTTGACCAATGCGGTTCCTGTAAAGTAATCCAGGTTATCCAATCAGGGTGAGGTTGGGCCGAGCTGAATTTAGCACTTGTTCATAGCAGCCTGCGACAGCTCTAAGGTTAACACACATCTGGGTGAGATAAGATGTACCGCTGCCATAAGCAGGATTCAGAATGCTTTTCTATGCGTAAGACAAGCCAGACACGTGTACACACACAGCCCTGACATGCAGCACATGGAACACTCACGTCTCCTGTTATCTCTGTACATTAGCATCCAATCAATGGATGGAGCCTGTGCCGCTGCATATCTGACACTACAGTTAAATATAGAGTGTTCCACAAACTGCCATCCCTCCATCGCCCAATAGGGATTAAACCGGCCTGCCTCTTTCCTCTATGCAGGGACACTGGTGAGAGAACAGATTTGAGACATGGGTCATACGCTTTGTCTGGAGCAAACTGCAGCACCTCTTTCTCTCTCCCTCTTCCTCTGTCACACACACAAAAATGTAGTTGTATCTAGACCGCTGTTTTCAGGTTGTTTTGAAACTCAGTAGCCCACTGCAGTCTGAGATTAGCAGAGCAGATAAATTAGGCTTTTGCACTGTCGTTACCATGAAAACCAGATGCGCTTTGTGAATTGTGCCACAATTTGACACTTCATCCTAATTCATGTTTGTAAGCCAGCAAAACCCGCAGTTGGTGCGTGACAACACAAACAAAAACTGTGTGAAATGTGGCCCGCTGCTGCTTTACACCAGTTGAGTTACATGGTGTTTGCATAAGAGTCGATCCACAATTGTGTAGTTTGGCAAACACATGACCAACCGAGGGGGGGTTTTGACCTTGAACAGTGAGACAGGAACCACCATGCTGGCTTTATCCCTCCCTCCCTGGGTGAATTTACAGCCACAATCCACTACTCTATGGGGTTACTCTAGGTCAAAGCTAGCATCGTCACAATTTGACTTCTTTCACACTTGATAGTATGTGTGACGCATGATTACACTGAAGCCGTGGATAAAAGCATATGCTAATGATTGTAATGACTAATCTGAGTCATTCAGCAGGATAGACTAGCCAGCTGTCTCAAGATGTTTACACCTTCATGACCATTAGGGGAGCTTGTAAGAAGTGTGTCCTTTTCTATAATAGTAAATCAAGGAGTTTAACATTAAATATCACAAGTATTTTGTGGAAGCATAAAAAAGCTCTGATCTTTTGAAAGTAACACAATTTCATGCATGGGGAACATTGCTTCTTTCCAGCGTTTCTGGCTGGCTAAGGAAAGAGCCCATTGGGAGGGATGTCCTCCCTTTATCTGCGATCAGATTGAACGCATGAAATCATTTTTATGTCCTGTGCACGTATGTTCTTATCTGGTCTAAATGAGTAGGCATCAAATTGCAGCATTGGGACTGCCTACATTAATACAACAGCCAGCAAGACATTCTTAGAGCAGGTTTTCCAGAGATTTGGTTCTCTTTTAACCAGAACAAACATTGGTTTATCCTGGTCTGAAAATGTATCTCTGATCTGCACAGGTGCTGATCCAAGTGCAGCCATTTCTCTGTTGAAACTCAAGAGCACATTCAATGGCATGTTTTGACTCTGGTTATACCAGCCTGACTGGCTCAACACGCTCAGATGAATTATATTTTTCAGTTGACAGAACTGATCTTGACAAAAGCGTCCCTATACACACACTACATGTGCCAGCGTTGGGTAGTAATTTGTAACATGTTTTCTGGAGTATGTAAGGAGATTTAAAAAAAATAAAATTAGGTTACTTCTTCGGTAATGCATGTTGTAATCAGTTATTTATTTACATTTTGTAAGTAACCCTCCGAACACCACGACTCAAAACCAGCCCACACAAGTAGTTGTATCCTCCGTAATTTCTCTGTTAAATTCTGTTGCCCAGCAGTTCACAGACAGTGGGTGCAGAAATAAAGGGAATTATTGCGGGGCTGCTAGAGGAGAGTGTACCCCCCAGTCCAAAGCTGAACTTGTAAGGACAAGGACTGAAACGGCTCCGCCTCGCAGCCCGCGATAGCTATCTGTATCCCCCACCTACATTTGGAGTGAGATCTGCAGTCACTGACACAAATGTAAGAATTTGGTGCATGCTGCATGCACGCGCTACATTTACGACTGCGCAGGTAAAAAAAAAAGGACAAAAAACTTAACCATGCAGTTTTATATTAAAGAGAGACTGTCAGTGTTGTTCAGACTATGTCAGTTCGCCCATATTACTATCCAGCTGTTGAGGTAAAAAAAAAAAAAACACCAACCAGTACTGATGTGCTGTAGATAAGTGGGTCACGGGAGGTAACCCAGCGGTTGTCTCGCCATAGCCTACCTTGCAGGGGAAGAGGACGGCGGACGCCACTTTCTCCATAGCCAGGTTACGGATGCTAGGAGTGAGCGATCCCCTGCAGGTCGGGCAGCAGGTCAGTTTCTGCCTGCATTGGTTGCAGACCAGGTGCCCGGCCTGGCACTGCAGAATAGGGGGAAGAACATAGTCAAAACACACCGGGCACTCGAACAGAGAGGTGAGCTCGTGGTGCTGAGGCGACACCGCTCCAGGTCCAGGAATGACAGTTGCTGCTGTTCCGAGGCTGGCGCTTGGTCTCACGGAGACAGAGGTTTGGGCCGCCGCGGAGGAAACGTGCTGCTGTTTGATGCAGGTCTTACTCGCGTTAGGTCCGGTAGAGGACGGACGGCTCATCGCTGGTAAACCATCGAAACTCACTAATGAGTCCCTGAAATGTCTAACAAGAGTGAAACACCACACCACCGCAGTTTCCCCCAAATCCAAACGATATCTCCTCGGTGATGTCCACGCTGTAAGTGAGCTGCTCTGTAAGTTTTGCCACTCGATGTTTCTGACTTACAGATACCTTCCTTCGGGAAACAGGAAACACTGTTTTGCGAAAATGGAAGAAAATAAATCAAGTATTTCCACTAATAATTCCACCGCATTTCTCATCAGAGGTGCTATTCTCGAACATTACACGCTGACACGACGTACCATACTGTGGGACGCAGGGAGTGCGTTGGTACGTGATGACGAGATTGAGCCTGAGCTGTCATCTCTGGGGACTCCCTCCCGCTCATAAATAGATATGCGCCAAATAGTTACGTCTTGGCACACATGTAGAGGGTTATATTACAATATTTGTTTACAGATTTAAACATAACGTGTTGTTGATAAGGGTCGTTTGTATTTGTAAAATGATAAGCCATAAAAACGGCTCTATTCCAATGATATGCGCTGTTTAGTTGCCAGATACTTGAAATATACAAAAAGAAAATAAGCGCTACTTAATACAGCCTGTTTGCCCACAATAATATCAGCCCAAAGCAGGAGTGATAAAAACCCACTCTGGAAAGTGAGTCGGAGGAGACTGTTTGTGAGGGGGGTTCTGAAATTCTGGGGAGGGCACTGATGTCTTTTATTACTGAATTTGCAATAAAGGGTGACACAAGTTAGTTATTCCAGTCAACCAATTCTTTGATATTTAGAAATATACATTAAAAGGTAGGAGCTTTTATATGCAGTGAAGCCACTAAGGATACAATACTTTTTGAGTGATCCATTTTTAAGTCTGACTACCTTGTTTAAAATCGACACAATCTTTGACATGAGAGCAGGGACACAAACTGTACATTGGAGTTGCCACTGCACTTTAGGCACTCTTTGATTTACACGTCTATCTTTCACAAACAAAGGACATTTCTTACAAGCTATCTTCATCTTCATCACATTAGTTGGCATGTCAGGCAAAAATGGTTCCATGACAATCATTTACTGTATTCTGGTAGAAGCACTTATTCAGGAAATCAGTGTAATGATGTCTTCAAAATGACTTTACATAATGTAAAAATGGATTATGCCGAATATATATTTGAAAAACAATTCTGTTGTCTTCAAGCTGCAGAACATTTATTTTTGAAATAATAATGTATTTTGTTTGTCCAACACTTCAAAGTCTTTAGGGAACCCAGAGTCACTTACAGTATTGCAACATAACCATTTATTACATCAGAAGCATTTTAGACTTTTTGGATGAGACTCACAGTCTCATCCAAAGGTACGCAACTGTGTAAAAAATCTGCTTCTGTTTACTTGTCATACATGAATGAATTCACCAGAGGCATCCCTTTCTCCATCCATCAGTATGTTTCTGAAAAATGTGCAACGGTAGGGCACGGTGGTACATGCAAGCTGACTGGGATTATGTGAATACTGAGGATATGTGTGTGTTTGTGTGTGTGTGCATCTGTGGTGTAAGTCACATTAATCGGACTGGACAATAGTAATCTTTACTGCCTTTAATCAACAACTGTTACTATGGAAACAGTAAACAAAGAACTTGGTGATTTTTTTGTGTTCCCTTTTATTTGTGTGAATAACATTACCATTAATGATGCAAATTTACACAGGCTGGGAGAACTGCCAGAACAGGCTTGTGTATTCTGTGTAATTGTATTTTTAGATATACAATTTCTAAGTGAAATGTTTATCAAATGAATCATCTGAACAGACGAAACTTCCTTATGATAAAAAAATTAACCAAAAACAAAACAAAAGCAACAACAGTGAAATAAAGTCTAAGCCTTTAATGCTGGCACAACATCTGAGCCAGATCTCTGAACAGGAAAAGCAAGAAAGAAAACAGATGACAGCAAGAAGCCCAGTCTGTCTGACAGCATTGTGCTTTATTCAGGGTTATCAGTGCAGCTGTATGTGTTATGGTACATGATCATTTCTGAGTTTTTTTTTTTGTTTTTGTTTCCAAATGGTAGCTAATGTGCTCTTACATTGAAGTAAATATCCATATTTTTTTTGTTCACATGGTTCCTGTCTTTATCTTATATTGGCTGTTTATGTACTTTTTTTGAATTTCCATCACATTATGGTATATCTCTCATTCCGAACCATTTTTACACACAAATGGGTGATGTCCATATGAAATTGCATTGAAAGTCAGGGTGAAATTTAGTACACAGTAACCTAATATCATGGGTCAATTTTTATTAGCTTATTTTTGGCACGAAACGAGTGGCTCAGGCCATTATGAGAATCTCCATGAAAACTCACTGATTGTGCACTAATCTATGTGACAGCTGACCCCCTAGTCTACTACTGAGTTTTCTATTTTGTACTGGTAGTGTTATTGCCATGTATCCTAACACAGTGTATCTGTATGTACTGGCAGTGTTTAATTGCTGTGTGTGTGTGTTTGTGTGTGTGTATGCATGCTGAAATATTGCATTATTGTGCAGAAGGCACTGTTTTTTTTTGTTTTTTTTTGTTTTTGCTGAAGTGAGTGTAGACACTGGGTTTCACTGTTGACTCATGTCTAGTTTAGCAATGGAGGATATGACCGTCCACCCTGTCCACCCGGGACACAGCAATAACTACCAGGCAGTGGAGCGCCTCTTTATGCCAGTTAGAAAAATGGAACTGTCCCATTCCATTCAATGGCTGCTCCCTCCCATTTCGTCCTGATAGTCATCTCCACTGAGGGAAACCTCTTTTCGGGGTCCCCTTGGGCATCTCGGTGCCCCATTTCCCAGTGGTGGGAGTGAGTGTCTGAAAGAACATGATATTGGGGTGTCATTGCAGAGAGGAGAGAGGACACGTCATGTGATGGAAGGTTCATCATGTATCTCAGGTTTCACGATTTAAGATTCAATACTTTATTGTTAAAGCAATAAAGTGCATGGAGCTAAGCAAATATTAAATTTTCTCATAGAAGGGAGACAGCGGCAGAGGCAGGTGCTCCTTACCTATGGTGAGCAGTGCAGTGCTCTTCTGGGACGGTTGACCATTGTAAAAGTATAGGTCGAACAGGTGCTCCATCTTCCAGTCAGACAGCAGAGAGCGGTTTGGGCTGAACAAGATGCTGTAGGTGCCATTGATGCTGCAGACCCAGATGGGCAACTTTGGGGTCTTCAGCATGCTGCCCACCTGGGGGTTTGTAACCCATGGGGAGAGAGGGGGGACACTGTCACGCAGGAGAGGGAGCAGCATGTCCGCAAAAGGTACATGGACAGGCTGCATACTGTATCTCAGATGTGGACAAGCATGACGGAGATTGGTGAAAGTGGTCAGGTGTGTTTCAGGTGTAACTCAGGTGTGGCACCGTACCATGGGCAGCTTGGAGTGCTCCACCTGCTCGCGGCTCCAGTACAGGTACCCCACGTCGCTGCGGGACAGGACTCCATGGAGGGGCTTATCCAGCGGCTCGCCTTGCTCGTTATACTGCAGTGTCCCATTAAACATATTTGGACTCGCTCGACCGGTCAACAGCAGGTTCAGCAATGCCTAAAAAACACGAGGGCAAACAGAGCCAGTCAGATGCATTAGCACAAAAACAAGAGTGACACAACCCCTCTAACACACACCCACAGACAGTCAGACCCGCTAACTTACACACAGCCAGGCGCTGACACACAGATACTGACACAAACACGCAAATACAGAGGGTGTGACAGACACGCCACCGCAGAACACGTTTAACAGAAATACACATCACAGTCACTGAGAGGGACACAGATAAACAGGTTCAGAGAGGAATGTTAAACACAAACACAGACACACATACAGTGATACATTTACATAGCATTATCTGTATGAAAGTAAATACATCACTATCACTACAGCTCAGGAGTGCTATCCCATTGCCAACAGCATGGCTTGATTTTTTTTTTTTACTACTTTGAAGCTGTGTTAGTCACCTGGCACTTGAAGTGTGCCATTGAGACAAGCTGTGGCTTGTAGGCCATTGTGTGCTGCAGATCACTTTCATTACATATTTACTTATACAGCTAAGCCTCTCCACTGAGTTACTGTTAAGTGTCTTCCGCATTCTCAGGGTCCCAGGCTTACAGCTAGGTGTGCGTTCTGTGATAAAGTGAAAAGGCTTATGCCGAGCAACAGAGTGCCACATGCCACCCCTTTCTCTGCTCTGATATACCGCATCAGGAAAGCCACTGCCATGGCAACTGCTGCCCCAGTTACAGCGGGAACACACACAGATAGTGAGAATGGACCCTCCCTCCCCCCATGCGCCCACCACTAAAAAAAATACTGCTTACTTGGCGACACACAAAGTTGCCCAGACTCAGGTGTAAGAGATGAGAGGTTGTGGAGTCCAGGTCTTCTCTCAACCTGTAATAAAATAAAACATATTTTCTGCTAAAATCAATGCTGCTTTGAAAGTCACTCTTTTTGTACTGAACATAGTTTTCATTTTCTTCCTTCACTGCTGAAGCTGGCCAGGAAACCATTGTGGTGAAATAGGTTGATTTGTTTCCACTGATACAGCTTAGTGGTAGTTCTGCTACACTCAGGGGTAGACAGAGATACCTTCATAGCTGCCTATGTATGTAAGGTGCGTCAGGGAGGAAAATGACTAAACATGACTCAACTGTTGTCTTTGTGCTTTAAGTTGTGAAGTGCAGTCTGGGTTTTTGTTCTACTGCTGTTGTTTAAGGCTGAGGTATGTAGCATGGCTGTGCTGTACTGACACTGTCCTGTAACGTTCAAAGGCCTCACATCCACCTCTGTGAAGCAGGAGAGGAGTCATTTAGAGCCACTCTTGACTGTTTGGTGAATGGGGTCTGGGTAATTGATACACTGCACACAACAGGACGAGGGCGGCGCGTACCTGTCGATAGTTCTGGAAAATATGAGGCTATACAGGAACAGGATGACTCCATGGCTCCCCTCCTCTTTAAACTGTGGGTCGAGAAGATGGTTTTTACTATTCAATACAAAATCTGTATTATCAAGACCAAAAATGACATTTAATATCCATTGAAATATATTTATTCATTAGCATGTATTTTAGCATTTATTTACATTAGCACAGCATTTTTGTCTACTAGGTAACATAATTAGCATGAAGGAGTGAAGTGTCATATATATTCATACTGCTAGTTGATACATTTTTACTCACACATTGGATGTGCTCGTATATGAATTTCCGAATGTTGTCCTTTTCATTGAAATTGAAAAGCTGTAACTGCAGAATTGAAAATGAAAAACAAGAATACAGATTACGCCAAAAAATTATATATCCCTGTTAAGGTTAAATAACAATTTTAGTTCAGGTTAGACCAGAAAGTAATAGGCTATTGTAAGCTGAAAGCAAAGGGGTAGAGAGAAGAAAAAAGTAAGAAAAAAAGGAAAGAATGAATTTGTCAAAGTTTCACAGCTGCCTAGCCTTGCCATTGATGAGGTCTGAGAGGAGAGACCCTCAGTGCAGGAGAATACTCACCCTCTCCGTGAAGTTATCCAGTTTGTAGTCCAGATGTGGGGTGAAGCTGTATTCAGAGGTAACCAGGGAGACAGTAGCATTCTGCTCCTCACCTGCGGTCCAGAGGATGTCCGCCAGGGCAGCGGCCAGCGCGCGTTCCTGCTCTTTCTCACCTACCTCACTCAGGCTGCAGTGAGGGAGACAGAACGAGAGAACAAAACCAGCGGTAGTCTAAATTCAGTACTGTGTCATTTTGGTACACTGTAACCTCCTTTGACATACGCTGGGTTGCAGTGCCTAGGCATTCTGTCATTTTCACATACATTGACAGTGTATAGAACCATATGTGTTTATCACTGAAATATAACCAGAAGAACAAATAAAACCTGGAAGTGTTGTCATTAGAGAATGTATCTGTTTTGCTGCTAAGGTCCTTAGAGAGGTCATGTATACATTTTAAAAAACAGAGGACCCAAGAAAAATCCTACGCAGGAGTTCCTTTTGTGTTTAAAAACTCAGCCGTGTCCCATTTCGCATATCTTTACTTGTCTTGCTGGTATCTGCAGGTCAAAGGTCAGAGGTTGGAGGGCTTTTGGTTCAGGTGGCTAAACGCCTCTCTCTCACCTCTGTGTGTGGCAGCAGTCAGAGCCTGTGTTTCGGGTGAAGAGCAGGTACTTGACAATGTTGGCCTGTACCACCATCTGAATAGCGCGAGCCCCACCCTGTGGAAGAGGAAGGGCCGGTTATCAGTGTTTAATAGTGGAGGAATTCCCTCCTGAATGCTATTCCATCCTCCCCGCTCCTCTTCAGCCCGGGCCTTTTCCATCCTCCTGCTTATGGATTGAATAAGCCGCATAACTTAATCACCTCCTGAAAGGTGTGGGTCCATGCGTGCGGTGCATGGGCCAGACTGCATTTAGTGGGAGGGATTGTTCCGCTATACAGATAACAATGCACTGGGATAAATGCCATTGTTTGCCCACAGCGTAAAATGCCTCCAGGCACTTAGACGTAAAGGTGAAATCGATCCTTATTTAAGTCTGACATCCTCTCGGCCTCTGCCTCCTTCTGTGGAGATAAGGCCGTCCGCCACAGTGATGTAACGGTCCCGTTAGGTTAACTCAGCTAATTACTGTGGGGGGGGATCCTCTGGAGGAGAACACTTTGAGCTTTAAGGGCTGGAACATGACCCACTCACTGTGAGAAAACACCTTAAACTGGGCTGGGTCAATGAAATTAATTAACGCCTCTGTACGCGCGAGGACTACTGTTTTAGGGTAATTGGTGTCCATGTTAAGATTGGAAGCATATGTGAGGTAATGGCTCTGAACACAGCCATTACATAAGTCCCTGAGGTGGAGCTGAGCAAAGGAATTACCCTTACTTGTGGAAACAACAGCATCTATCTAAAATGCAGTGCTTACCCGCTCTGCCTCCAGGGCGTAAGACAGATCTGAGTATGGCTCCCTGAACTTGAAGAAGGATCTTTTCCACTCATAGTTGAAGGTGTGAAACGTGTTCCCAAATAAAACCTTTCGAAGGTCCTGCAAAATAAAATAAAAAGCGTTCTGAATTTAGCTAGGAAATGTCGGTTGCTGCCTGACCTGTGAGTCTTACATCAAGCCCATTTTTATCTCTGCATGAAGATGGTTACCACTCAAAAGAAATCAACTGAAACTTACTTGGGCCTTTGCTGTGTAAAAAGTGTGAAACAATTTTTAATTGTTAATGTGTCCTCTCAGAAGAGCAAGCAGTCATGTGCTTTATTTGTACATGAAAAGCTAAATGATAGTTAATGCAATAAAATACACACTCATACATAAAAACACAGACACACACCCATGTTTACACAGGAGAAATTGCTCCTGTTTCCTAAAATGATTTTCCCTGAAGCACCCTCAGCTCACTCAATTCGATTCTTAAGACACTCATGAATTAATGAGGGGCTCTATTCTGGGGCTTTGTCCTGATGCAGGCCTGCGTGAGGCGGCCGCAGGCCTTGCGGCGGGTGGAGAGGAGTGGGGCACAGAGCACTGGGGTGTGGGTGTTGGGTTACGGGCTCATGTTCGAGAGGCAGGGCGCCACACTCACCACGGCCAGCTCAGGGGAGACGGCCAGCCCTCCCAGGCCGGGGGGCACGGCCAACGCTCGGGGGATGGAGTAGGGTGCCGTCAGCAGAGGGGGGTGTCCACGGCACTGTTGGGAGCTGGACGGGGGTCTGCTTGTCCCATCCTCACCATCCTCCTCAGGTTTGCCTCTCTCCAGAGGTCTCTGTTTGAGTAACAAAGTTAACATCAGAACAGTTTACAGAAACTCACTTACACACACAGAGCAGTGTTTCTTCTGCTAAGCATTTCCGATACTTCCACTGTCATTCAGCAGCTTCATGCAACCTGTGAAAAACAAAGGTGAAGATGGAAACTCTGTGGTCAGAAAGAACTGAAGCAGGCGGCTGCAGTCCAGCTGAAGCTGGTGCATCCTGACATGTGGGAGGCAATGTGACTCGGAGTGCCTTCGACGGTGGTGACGGTGGTGGAGGTGATGGTGTGAGACTCACATCCTGACTCCTCTGCACCTCCTTCTGCAGGATTTCGATGTAGCTCAGCCGGGATGGCTGCAAGTCCCTGATGGTGTTCAGCAGCTCCTGGTACTCCCCCATTGTGTCCTTCAGGTACCTATGGACTAAAGATGCCGGACTGCTTTCACCCCCACAAACACACCCTCTTCAAACCTTCTTCACTCTCAAACACACAGTCAGCTAGGATGAAGGATGGAGAGAAGGATGGAGGAGAGAGAGAAAGAGAAAGATACACTGAGAAAGAGGGAGGGACAAAGAGTCTTTGTGGGGTGGGGAGTGTGGGGAGGGAGTAAAATTATACGCCCACAACATGCGCACTCTGGGCTGCTCTGGAGAGATCAGGTTCAGTGAAACACACACACACACACACACACACACACACACACACACACACACACACACACACACACACACACACACACACACACACACACACACACACACACACGCTCACTCCCCCTCTCTCTCTCTCTCTCTCTCTGTCTCTCTCTCTCTCTCTCTCTCACACACACACACATACACACACACACACACACACACACACAGCTCCTGCTTGGATGGATATGGCATAAAGCTACCTGAGAGCCCTGTGTCTGTGCAGTGTCAGTTATCCTGCTGTAAATGTCAGGTGTAACTGCAGAATTATGAAGGTGTGGTTAAACCAGAGGCAGCGTGTAAGACAGATACAGCACTGTAGGGCAGTACTCAAGGCATTAACAATGAAAAGGGACGTGTTCCCATCCCAAACGGGACTCTGCTGTTGTGCTCTCACGCCAGACACTTACTGGAGGCATAATTTAAAAATCCAGGCAAATCTGTACCACTGGCCACATCTTAGAAACAACATTTGCAGTGAACATATCGACCAGGTAAAAAAAAAGGAGAAACTACTCATACTCCTTAAGATAACAAATAATAAATATTAAAGGAATAAAAATGTCATTTATAACTATAAAAAAGAGATATTTAAGTTTGAACAGATTAAAAATATTGTTATTGTGTTATTGTGAATTTAAATTCTACATTTACATGTAAGCATTACGTCCACACCCGATCTAAAGTGACTTAAACATTTTACATTCTCTCATAGCTCTTTCCTTAGAACCAAGTTCAAACAATATTGAATCAATGGAAAACAATTTATATGTGATATCAGAGAAGGAACACACTGTTAAATAATGTAAGATACCGATTTAAAAACAGCTTACCTTTATTATGCAATCCTGTAATTCCAACCTACGAATATGAGACATACAAAAGGGGGTCGTATAGGTTTACATATGCAATCAAGTCAGAATGTCTGAGATAGAATTACTTGTTTTTAATGTTTTTAGACCTGTAGAAACTACGAAATGTATTGAATAATTTACACCCGGGATACTGGTCATCGCAGGGTATAATTTGTCGTCATCGATATGTTTCACTTACCTTACGTCAAAGAAAACGGATCGAATTATTAATACAAAATCTACATAAACCACAGTTATACGGTGTGAGCAATCTTTGAACTAGGCTTACATTCACGAACTTTTCAGACACAATTCTGGAAAAAATAATGGACGTCTACAATCCTCCACTCACCCGCGAGCATTGAATATCTCCCTCCATTTGTCCAGTTCGGATATCTGACTCAGAATATCGTCCAGCTCCGTTTCGGCATGCGGAGCGTCACTGTCAGCGTCTCCCTTCATCTGTGACAAGTGGCACAAATCAACAGTGTTTGCATTGCAAGCATTAAAACTGGCCCACTGATAGCATTCTCATCACGGCTGCGCGAAGTTGCGGAGCCTGTACCAGCAGCAAATGAGCGCTGCATGACAGAATCGGTGGTGGCTGGCGTGCATCGTTACTTCGACAGCCCCCCGCAGACCCGCAGTTATACTTTGAGACCTTGATGAATGTTTCATTACATTGTGAAGCACTGTTAGGGGTTCATGCCTTACCGCACTTCCTCTGCGCCTGAGCACGAGGGATCAATAAATAGTACAATACGATCGTATAATCCCGCACATACGACCCCTTTGCACCCCTAAAACTGGCCTGGCCATTCTCACACGGGTGCCAATGCACTCTGTTTGCCATATAATATGAATTGGGCCTGCCCTTTGTAATGACCTCAAAGTAAGATTGTCTTTAAATGAGGATATTATGAACGTTACTGTGCTTTCCAGTTCAAATTGCTCATGTTTACAGGCCCCAGAGTAGTACTCTCATGTACTCACTGTTCAGAAATATAATAAGGGAAACATGTGCAGTGGGAAGCCATGCTGTGGAAATACAGTCTAAATGGATCAATACAGACAATGGCATCCTTCCTCTGTCATTTTCAAAATAAGCACATCTACACGATTAACCACAATGCTATTTGTTTCTGTCATCTTCTGAAAAGAAGGTTGCAATATCTTTAACCAATTTAAACTCTTCTCATTCCTTTCCTTTGTCACAAATAGTTGTTTCAAAGCGCTGTTGTAAAGGATTCTTTGCCGTGCAATGTTTGCTGAAGTACCTCCCTGCAAATTTTTGTTTTTAAAAAAAATTCCACCCTCCATGTGCATGATTTCAGGGTCAAATGAACATTTAATCTTATTCTGGATATTTGAACAAAGATTTGCTTATTCTTACGGTAGCTCAGCATTGTTGTATATCATTTCCTTCAAGCAATGTACCCCAAAACACCCCACAATTGTTCATTAAGATAACTTTTTTTTTGTCAGCCAAAATAGTCATCCTAATGTTAGCACAGACAGCTAAATGAGCAAAATGTATTTAATTCATATGCATTCAGTATTTCAAACTTGCTTGGTTTTCATTGTTTTCAATTATCTGACATTTTAGTATAAGAAACACGCATGGTTCCTTATCGGTCCGGGGTTATCCTTTTTCTGAGAATAAGTGAGTATAGTCAGCAGTGCAAACTATATTCCCTTACATAGCAATCTTATTTCCTTAGCAAATCTTACATAGCAAACCACCATGATGCATGCATGATAATGCAATGTTACAGCGTTGGCATCCTCACTGGGGCTAAATCATATATTTCTCTTGCCCAACAGATATGCCCAATGAAACAGTGAGAGTGTGAATGTTAACAGTAGCGTCCCTCATGGTATCCACATCAGCAACCACACTTGTTTGTGTCGAGAACTTTCTCTATCTGGTTTAATGTATCTGACCTAAGTCATTCAAATGTAAAATCTCATTTGTGCATTTCATGGACCTTACGCAACAATTCTAATAATGGCTTTTCAAACAACGTAGTTCACCCATTAGGTATGATTTACAGGAACTGAGGGTTTGGATCATGTCCTGCTAAAACTCTGTTCTTGTTTCTTTGCTTTGTCAATTCCCTCCTCAATTTTACTTAACATTTGTACAGGTATTACTGATTGCAATGGGAGCTGTTCAACACATTCTTTGCTGAGGTGGTCAACAGCAGTGCCGTAACCTAAAACATTCAATCTCCAATGCTCTGATCTTTTGCTCAATTAATTTATCAATATATCACAACAAAGCATGTTGTAATATATTGATATCAAACTGTTGATGCAAACTGTTAAGAAAATGTTTTATTTACTTGATCCTGCTTTTGCCATTGCTGGACTCCAGTGTTACCAATATTTTATCTCCCCAAAAAAGGCAAGAAACCTAATAGGCACTAGAAGTTAGACTGCAAATGTACACTGTTCAGAGACAAATCTAAACAAACTAAACCAGGAAACATACTTCAGGAAAGAACTATCTGACTCCAGTCCATCTTATCAGAACATTCCACTGGTAATTACCATTATTATATTTAATGTGCAGAGGTGTGTATCACCTCTCAGTCAATATTTCTTATAGATTGACAGCTCCATTAAAACATGCCCGCAAATGATCAATAATCTTGTCATACCTATCCTCTTTATTATCTCTCTAACCTGTGATTAGAAACGTTTAATGTAATATCAGTAATGTCATGTAATATCAGTACTGTGCCAATTATATTTTATTCAATCTTAAGTGCTTTAAAACCATGAGAAGAGACTTGCAGAAAACAACTATTATCATATAGTGCAGCCTAGAAAATCAATTCCAGCTTGTGCACTTTATATCTTTTAAAAGATTTAATTTGATTTCACAAAGACTCAACAAAAAACACAAAGAAATACATGGGAGTAAGTTGACCAATATGGATACATAAATCATATATGTATAAAATGTTTTGAATACCTTGAATTCTGGCAGTCCTCACAGATTGCGATTCAGAAAGACAGAGAGGCAGGTAAATTCTAGAGGATGTTCGCAGGTGGTAGCTCTCTTGGCGTCAGTGTGTTGTTATAAACTAAAAGCGTACAGAATTTATAGGGTTTTGTGCTGGGTGGTGCTACATATTCAGAAGGTAATTGTTTGCAACACACTGGCCCATTGCATTCTGGACCCTTGTCTACTGTCCTATTTGTGGGTGTGGCTCACACTCAATATGAATAATGAGCGAAATCACCTGACCTTCATAGCAACACTGTATCCTAGTGATATCCTGTGCAATCCAATTGTTCTGCAGGACTGCATGTAAGCCATCTTTGTGCTAATATGTGCCTTCATTTTTACTTTAATAATATCTCTTTTAAGACTGATTTATTTGAGGAGTCTGTGCATTTGTGTGAAGTTACAGTGTATGTGTACATGTATACATGAATGTGTATGTGGGTGAGTGCATGAGCAATCGGCTCTACAACAAAAATCACGAAAATGTTTCTGACCCGCTGGAGTGTGTAACTTTCGTCATCCTGAATTGCTTCACTGTTTCGGTTTGACACTGTGGCGCAACATGTGATATTGAACAATACTGCCCCCTAGTGTGAAGTCCAATTAGTAACCCATAAAGGAAAAACCAAGGGTAATCAAGTTAATTCTATGCATTCTATTTGATATTTTCATCTCAGGAAATTGGACAGTCCTGATTCCAGTGGGTTTTTAATACACTTGTAATTTAACAGGAGTACATATAACGAATACCAGTACTTTGTTGTACCAGCTAGGAATAAAGTATCACATTAATTAAACTTCAAAATAATTTCAGTAAACCTGTTGTTGTTTGGTGACAGAACATAAAAAAAAGAAAGTCTGTTTCTAAGAGTGAATTCATTTTCACTGAAGAAAAAGTGTACATTTTCTCTTGGTTTTCATAGAAAATATGAACAACATTCCATACAGCACAGATATAAAAATGGAAGAAACTACAATAAATCTATTTTACTCTAGAAACAGTACAAAAGTTATTCCACAATTACCAATCCCAATTATTACAACTATTGGCACATTATGTTAAAGGTTCTAAAAAAATAAACACTTGAAACACTGGCTTACCTCTATAACATGTTATGTTATTCTGTGAAGTTCAGCCTCTCTGCTTTCATGGTAAAGTAACATGTGCCATTCAAATGAAGGTGAAAGGCGAGTTTGATAAATAATAAAAAAAAATCAACAGGAGCAACAAAGAAGCAAATAAGAGGAAATAAAATTTTACAAGAATGATTGAGGAGACAATCTAAACTTCCTTATTGCCTTTGTTCAGGTACCACATGCAAAGTGTGTAAACTCTCCTTTAAGTACCAAAATAGATTCTTCGCTTTGAAAAGAAAGTTCTGGAAAGCTGAGCAGAGGATGTGAAATTCAGTCTTTTCCAATTTACCTCTTTCTACATGGCAAGTGAGAAGCAGATATGGAAGGAATACTGTCATGGGATAACCACAATCTAAACTGATCATGAATCCGAGCTGCTTTTCTGCAGTGATCAAATCAATGCTGTAATTACCAGCACAATAGAAAACGTAGACCCCCTGCCTAATGATTAAAGCCAGTTCTCTTACCCTGGCGGCCTGGAAACTGTCTCTGGTTGTCAATTGAAGGACTGACAGTTTGTTTTGAAAAGGGAAGTAGCGGCTTAAGAGGGTCGGATTTGCCTTGTTCTGTCAACGAGTGAGCGGACTGGAAAAACAGATGCTGTAAGACGCCTATTGAGGGCAGGTAACAGCAGACGGGCGGTGTCACTGTACCGCCAAGTCAGGGGCCCCGCAGCGCCACCCAGTCAGTACATGAGATCCGAAGCCCCCGTGTTTACGGTCGCCTCTTTGGCCTCCTGGAAGGGAAACTGGATTCCCGCCAAGCGGATGAGCAGGATGTTGAGGGTGTGCGAGAGGAAGGTGAAGAGGATGATCCAGAAGGAGCGGTCAAACCGCTCTGTGTAGGTCTTGTAAACAAAGGTGCTCTCGTTGTAGTTGGCAATCTTCTCCGACAGCCGGTGGAACTTCACCTCTGAGGCGAAGAGGATCATCACTAGGCAACTGCAGGAACCTGCACAGAAGAATACTGGTTATGACAATTCAGAAAAACTCCACATCCAGTTTCTCAGCATCTACAGACAATGAAAATGAACTCATAATGATATAACCAGATAATAAGTCCGATGGATGACTACATTATACTGGTTTCCTTACGAAGGAACAGGAATTACCTGTCCTTGGATAAACAGTCTTGAAGTTTGGCATTCCATCTCAGGATTTCCAACTTTGAGATAAAACATTGACTTGAGTGATTCTGTGCTGATTTCTGTGCCGATACTATGGCAAATGTGAATAACATGTCTTTTTTGTTTTGTCTACATGTATGTGAATTGCATGAATTATATTCATGTGTAGTGTTTGTTATGAGTGTTTTCTTGATAGTGTGTGTGCGGTGTGTGTGTTATGCATGCGTGTCCTTCTGTGTTTGTATATACATGTGAAGTTTGTGGTGCATGATTGTATGTGTGTGTATGTGTGTGCATGTGTGTTGTGTGCTCCCGGTATGTGAGATATTTTGTATGGTGTGTGTGTGCATGTGTTTGCATGTGTATTTTGTGTTTCCAGTGTGTGAAATATGTTGTATTGTGTGTGTGACTGTATGAGTGGGGTGTGTACATGCCGTGTGTGTGTTTTTGTGTTTGTGTGTTTGTGTGTGTGTGTGTGTGTGTGTGTCAACTCACAGCAGATAAAATTCCACAGGTACAAGCCCAAGGGACCGTGCAGAGTCTCATAGGGGCTGCCGAAAGCATTGTACATGAAGAACGCCGAGGCCACAGAGGAGAAGACAATGAGTACAGAGCAGAAGAAGATCACACTGATGTGCAGACTTGCTGGGATAACTTCCATCAGGCTGGGGAAAACTGCCATCAGAAAGAAAGAAAACAAATGAGAAAAGAGTGGAAATCACTGTATGACCTCACTGTATGACATCATATAACCAACACTGGTTCAATTAACAGGACTTTTGCCAATGGCTTTTTGTGCAATGTTACTTTATCTATCTGATGGCTGCCATTTCGATCTAGATACCTTCGTCTGTTCAGTAGATGTTCTGTTATTCCATTCAGATATGCAATGGCAAGACAGAAGATATTGTTTCGACATTGAAAGTAACCTAAATCCTGTCATTGAGGATGCTAATGATGGCATTATAAAGTGATTAGTGTTCAGGTTTAATGGTGTCAGCACTTTTTCAGGTCAGGACATGCTGTCCTCAAACAAAAAGTGAAATCATAGACACATTTTTAGAAAAATTACCATCTTATAGGTCCATTTAGTTGGATTTAATGATACTAACCAATCTGATCGACCCAATTGCACCGTGGACACAATAGTGTTGACTGAAATGGTGTACACGTTTCAACATGTTGATGATTAATGAGCAACTTCCCATCAAATTCAAGCTCTCCCTTCTCCTGTCCGAAGAATGCGTCTTTATCGGGTGATGAGTAGCATGTGATCCAAAACCAATCAGGCCGCTCCGGTGAACTCATTGGAAATGGACCATTATCTTTCTACAATGCGTAATCAGACGCAAGTCAAGCAGAAAGAATGTTTCAGCTTTGACAAAGTTCCAAAGCTCATTAACGGAGAACTGCACAGGAAGAGGAATTGTCTGCTACGGAGTTATTGAAAACGGTGGCTTTGTGTCAGAGCACTGTACTTGATACTACAGCTCTTTCATACACCCAGGCTACGTGACTTGATGCATGGGTACTGGGCAAGCATGAAAAAAAAAACTGCATATTTTCATGTTCGTAGTTAGATGTTTACTAAAGATTCACTAAAAGAAACTAGACCGTTTCTTTTTTCAGTTCTACTCAATGCGCTCTTACAAATAACATTTGGATTCCGTTGATTAAATTCAAAACCCTTATTTTTCTTGACGTTACTTAGAACACGAAAGCTCCATCGAGACTCATTCACTTGGGGATATAGTAAACCATCCATAAAAGCATCCGTAGTCACATCTGCCCAGGCAGCACGAGCAATTTTCCACGTCTGCTGGAACAGTAAAACCCGTCGCGGTCACATCTGGTCTCACAGCGCGACTAATTTGCCAAGCCACTTAACCTACGTCTGAATCAACTGCTTACATCGATCATATGAGCGGTCTACATTTATATCATGTATACAAAGGAGACAATAAAACCCTGCCAATGCAGGTCATGAAGCACTCCCAACGCTACAATTTATTGACTTTGAATTGTCAAGAAGCCAGGATGGTCTGTGTTGTTTTATTTTATGGGGAGATCATATAGCTAGCAGACTCCACATAGCATATCACCAAAATATGAATAATGGCTCAGGCTGTTGTACCTTATGGTCTCCCTTTCGTTGAATAATTAATTGTCTGAGTTACTGCTTGTTGAATTGTAATTGGCTTTGAATAATAAATGTTAAGGTAAGACAACACGACTTTGCGATGAACTCTTTCGAGGTAATCTGTAAATATACAGTTTTCACTCCGTTACATTCAGGAGGTGCCCGGGTGCATGTTACTCACAGGAGAACCGGAACGGTCTCCCACCCAGACCGCACTGCTTTAGCCTCTGTCCGTGGAAAAGACCGTAGCTAATCTTGCCAATGAATTTGTCCAGTTCGGGTCCTGTGGCGTTCACCACCTGAGCGCCGGTTTTACACAGAACCGTCCCCTTCACCCAAAACTGGGTTCCCATCGCAGCCGCTACAACCAAGACACAGGCGAAACTCAGCACTCCAGCTACGCAAAATATTACTTTCTTTTGGCGACTCGGCATGTTCTTTCATCTGGTGTTACTTGCAACAGATAAACTTCTCAGCAGCGGTCCCTGTGTTGAAGCATCTTGCGTTGTTTTCCTCCAGGTGATCACAGCCCCATGATCAAGCTACTCTAATAGTTTCTTTCACATTGAGGAAAAAACTTTAGAAAAAAAAAACTCTTGCAAATATATCTGATGCATGTAATATAGTCCTCGGGAAATAGTTAAAGGGGTGCGACGTCTTGTACGGGATCTAAAATGTCCTCACTGTATAAAATTACACGGGTCTTTCTCGCTGCACTCCGTTTCCAAGTAACCAAAGGTTTGTATTTCTGGGAGCACTCCTCGAAGAGAACGTGACGAGAGCCTCTCGCCTCGGTGACCTTCAGCCTGATTGGACATATAGGGGAGAGATGGCTGTAATAGTCATTGGGTAATGGGACGGTGGTGATCTTTCAGCAACATGATAAATGCCCCCTTTTTCAATGTAGCGATTATATTCACAATGTGAATATAAACAATGGACGGAAAAAGAAAAACTTGCTCTGGACATTTCAGCACCATCGCACTGAACAGCAGACTTCAAGCCTTAACATAAAGAGTTTATTAAGACACGAAGAGAATATAATGGTGTACAATGGTGCCGATGCATTTGTGTACTTAGAAAACATCTCACATAAATTCAAAGGCACTATTTCCTCCTAGATGGTAGCTTGTAGCGATTTGGACTGGAATTTCAACATTTGATAAAAAAAATGTTAGGACAGCTTTTACAGATATTTAGGGCTTGTGAATATGGTTGTTATTGGCCAGACATATCCCCGTTGAAGCACAAGAGGTGAAGATGTGAGCATCACGAGTATTAAGGCTGAGTGGTAGTTCAGTCTACTGAAGTTACCTGTTACATCCACTTAAGATAGCTGGACGTTTCTGCTCCATATATGTAGATATTCAATTGCCTCACAGAGAAAGTGGAAAGGATAAGGCATGGTCATGACATTTATTTGAAATTAGCGAACTTCTCAGAGGTCTGCCAATGACACCGCTGCTTTTAATATTTTAGGGCAAAACCGAGTTGTGACCACGGCCATGTTACAACCGAAAGATCGGAGTCCTCAGAAGACGACAAAGAGGTCAAGACAGGTAGGTCACTCATTCCGCCACCAGAGGGCCGTATGTAAACAGAGGATAAACTGGACCTCATGTCAGATAGCAAGCAGTGGATGAGCCATCCTATGTGTTAGTTCAGTGGTTTCCAGCGTCCGTTCAGGACCCACTGTGTATGCTGGTTTTTTATTCAAACCACAACTGCAACCCCAGAGTCTTAACAACCTGTTAATTGTTCATTATTGTTCAATTGCTCATGCTTTTCATGATTAGAGAGATAATCTACCAATGCACAAAAAGAGTACCAGAATCACCCTGGTCTTTAATATGAGTTAAAACATTTCACTTGTCTTCATGCAATTGCCTGCAATAACAACCAGCATACACAGTGGGTCCCCAGGACCGACGTCAAGAACCACTGTGCTAGTTAATAATTAATATGTGAACTGTCCCATTTATCACAGTTCTTCCTTTGATATGTGGTCTTTATTTTTGATAGAGCCCATCCATTTATACCAATGCTCATTCAAAGAAGTGCAATATATCTGGAGTGATTAGGCATGTGCCCCTGTAGCCAATGTACTTTGCATGATCACAGTATCCATTAAAAGCAACCTGTGTGGGAGAACTGACAGAACTGCATGAAGAAGAAGTAGAAAAAACAGGTTAGCGCACTCACCAGCTGGGGACATAAAATGCAATAACAAATACAGGCACCTGTAATGGTATAACTGTATCCACCCAAGTGACCTTCGCTTTGGCTGAGAAACAGCATTGCAGCTGTAGTTCAGACATCATAACCACTTTCTTACTCAATAACAGCAAGCAAAAGCTCAGGTCTCAGCAGGGTGTCTTTTCTCTGAATTATTTTTCAGCAGTTGTACGGGTGTTACTGCTGCAAACAGAGGCAAGTTTGGGACGGGGACGTGCAGGAGGGTGATGTGTGTTTGTGCTCTCTGTTCCTCAGGTAAGCAGTGTTTTTGTGGTGGGACAGTGGAAAGAAGAGCAATGCTGTATCAGGCTGAGTCAGAGGCCTCAATGAGTTCCATATTTATCCATCCGTGTTACTGTGCTCACTGTGTGCTGAATTGGGCCATTCATGGTACTGGCATTGACAACGCAATTCAGTTCCAGAGCTTTAATCAGAAAACAAAAAGTACAAATAAGCATGCACCTGTGTTAAAAAAGGGGTCTTTATATATATGTGGTCTTGATAAGGTCTTGGTAGCTTCATCATGTTAATCATTTTAGAAAAGGGCACATGATTTCCTGTTTATGATACAGTCAGAGATTAGCAACAGGGCATGTAGCGCAAGCAACAGAAGTGCAGAGTAGATGTTAAACTATTTAGAGACAGATATGACAAGATAGGAGCCTTCACCAAAGACAAAATGTTACAAATCAATTGTTTATATCACATAATGTAATTTAAAACTGACATTGCAATTGCATTTAGAAGGAACAAACCCCCCATCCCACTAGACTGTATGTACTTTTAAATAAATTTACCACCAAAGCACATGATGTATGAATGAATTTAAATGAGTTTAAAAAATAAATTAATCAGAGACACCAGTTAAACATTGATCATCCGGCTGGCTGATCCCTCACTCTGCCTGCCATTCACTGACTGGAGTGATCAGGTGGTTCCTCACTCAGCTCTCTAAGATGTATTAATCGTTAATAAATAATTTATTTGTTTTGTGTCATCACTTCTCTAAATGAGCCAGACATATCAAAGTGCGCTTCCCTTTTCAGTCTTTGATGTCTGTGTTTGTGTGCATTTCAGTTCTGTGCACTGAAAATTTTGTGCTAGTCTGTCCTGACCAAGTCAGTGATTGATGGTATGAGTATGTGTTTGTATGTGTTAGTGCGCCTGTATATGAGTGTGTTCATGTATGTGATCTGTATGGTCTCACAAGCATGTATGGGTTTGTATGCATGTGTGTGTGTGTGTGTGAGTTTGCCTGCTTGTAAGTGTGTGTGTGAGAGAGTTTGCATGTGTGTAAGTGTATGTGTGAGAGTTTGCCTGCGTATAAGTGTGTGTGTGAGAGAGTTTGCATGTTTGTATGTTTGTGTGAGTTTGTGCAAGCTGCTGTTGTGTTTTGACAGGATTTGAGAGTTGCAGCACTTTCTTTTTTTAGGGTTTTTATGAGAGGTTGAATGCAAACTGTTACACATGACTGTTATACATTAGTGTCAACTAGACAGGATGGCCAGGCACCTTCTCCTTTCTTTCCCATCCCTTGAACTTCCTTTTGTGACAGACTAAAGAAAAACCCAAAGCTTTAAATAGCACAGCCAGTGACAGGGGAACTTATCATAACAAGATCTGACAGCAAAGTCAAAAGAGGTCTTGTCGTACAGAAGTTAGAGCGGTAGGTCAGTGTCACTTGACATTGTACAAATATTACAGTTATATCAGTTCTGTTGAGAAAATGTGAACAGCGTTTTTGGATGAGCATGCAAAATCTTGGTTTGTATTATGGTGTTAGGTTGTATGTATGTATGAATTAATGCATGTATGTGCATGTATCTGTATTCATAGATCTGACCTGTACCCTGTCAAAAGAGTTTTTATTCATTATTTATATACCATATTCTGTCAACACTGTTATAGTTTAAATTTTACACCTAAAAATGAGAGAGGAGGAATCAGTCCAGACCAGACAGTTTTGAACTGTGGTGTAAGAAGAACAACTTCCTAGATCTACATGTCAGCAAGACAAAACATTTGTAAAATTATTTTGTTTAATTTGGACAAAACATCCATTAACCATGCACCAGGGAAGGGGGTTAAAAAATTTAAAAATCCCACTTTAGACATTTTTGCTCATGAAACATTAGTGAAACATTGGAAGGTTCAACTGTCCAGTGACCTAGACAGTTGAACCTGCTAATGTTTCACATGTTTCATGAGCATAAATGTCCAAAGTGATATTTTTTGGTGAGATATTCTAGATCAACAAGAAATGGTGAGTGGAGTTTGCGCTACTCGGTCAATTAGTTACTAGTGCAGTTTTTCAATCCGTTCATTTGTTGCAGTGTGAATAAATGTGCTGGTTAAACAGACATTTCAGCAGACATGGCATTCAAGCCATTGTCAGTGATATCTTTAAACAATATGCTTCCACCATTAAATATATTCTGAAACAACTCCAAGTAGTTTTTTCCCCAAGCATGAAGTTGCTGAATCTCACGTGGAAGTTGCTCCTCTTGCACAATTCAGGTACTGGCAGATGCACTGCTTTGGTTCACAGGCCATACATGATGTTAAGGGCACACACTGTGGCACAACACTCTGTAAGTGACTTAACACTGATTCTTGTTCCACAATTTGTACATACACACAGTTGTATCATTGAATTTAAAATGCTTCTCTTGTGTTACACATACAGTAGTCTTCATGTTTTTGTCTGTTTATTGTAAGATCAAGTGGAAATCTTTTTGTCCATGAAATATACAATAGATATTTTGCTTCTTGGCTTACATTGTGAAAACAACTGTCATACATATATCAATATATAATACATAAGGATAACAGTGAACACACAATGCAGTGCATCTTCTTGCAAGCACCATTATTATATTGCCAAAACTGTATTGCTCTGCCCTTATTTAAAATTAAAACTGAAAAGGAGATAAATTATTTAATATTGCAGTTTCTCCTGATTAGAGGTGCTTTCAGTCTGATTGGGTAGTAACCTCAGCACCGAAGAGTTGGCTTCTGACTGCTTTTTTGTAGATACACTAGTTGCTGTTGTAACTGCTTACTTGGCTGGTTACTACATATACCAGTTTTTTCCCCTGTTTTTGACAGACAGGTATCCATATCATGACACTGCACTAAAACTGATGCATACTCAATGACTTTCTCCAAGTGGTATTTAAAAAGTGCCATTGATCAACATTAAAACTTCTTTTTTTGCTTCTTCTTCTTTTTGTATGGCATGGAGCTGCTCTCTTGCCTTTTTGCAAATGCAGTCAGTGTTGTCAAAATTTGTCTCTCAAGTTCTCAGTAAGTGCCATTGAACATTGATACTGCTATACAAAACAGATGAAACAGCTGTGTAAAAAGAAGGCTGCAGTCCTTGGCCAACGTTAGTCTGGCCACCTGGGTCAGAAACCTTGTGGGAACTCATCCATTGAAACAGAGAACATTTGCTAGAACAACAGCACTATTTGTTGAAACCGTGCTTATCAAAGCTGGCATCACACAGGACATTCATTTGCCTTTCTCTCACAGTGTTTAACAAAGCACACTACTGACAAACCATGGGCTGGGTTTCACTTTTACTGCTGGTCAGTTCCATGTTTTTATGATAGCAGCATTTTGCTGCTTTGAGGGGTCAGTATATATGCTAGAAATAGACTTACAATTCTGAGGCACCAAGCTTTAAGATGAATTTCATGGCTTTAGAAATTTTCTGGAAATGGACTGTGGTTACCATTTCAGAGTCAGTGTAGGTTCTTTACTGTTGGTGAGTCTTGCAAAACCTTCCTGGAAACAGCATGTTTCATTCTATCTCTTCACCACATGTGGTCTCCATCATGAATATCCCCCGGCCCCCCAGCTCTTCTACACTTTCTGTCAGTCTCATCTCTCAGGGCATATCTGGTAGTGGATTTTCACCGCTCAGCTGGGTGTCTTTGCCTGAGCACTGATCAGGGTCCTGTGCCTCCCCCGCTAACATTGGCTGCTCGGGCCTTGCTGAGATCTGAGCTGGGGTGAAGGTGTTCCCCTTGGGTCGGAAGGCCTCTGTGACCCTCTGTCTGAAGGAGTGGGAGAGGTAGAAGTAGAGAATGGGGTCAAAGCAGAGGTGTAGCACAGCCAGCAGCAGCGTGGACTCTTTGGCCAGGAAGAGGTGACGCTTCAGAGAGCAGTCAGTGATGACCTGGTTCTGGGTCAGAGTGTACGGCGTGCGCACCACGTGGTATGGCACAAAGCACACCATGTAGGCCACCGTCACCATGGCGATGTTGCGGGTGGCTTGGCGGGTGCTGACCTGCTCCTCCTCGCTGTCGTCGCGGCTCCCCCACAGCCGCTTCAGGACGAAGCCGTTGGAGAAGAGCACGGCGGCCGAGGCGTTCAGGAAGATGGCCACACACAGGAAGTTGGTCAGCGTGTGCCAGTGCAGCCCCAGCTCCTGCTTGAACTCTGCGCAGGTGACCCGCTTCTTCTCCGGGACGTGCTGGATGGGGATGGCCATATTGGGCACCATGATGAAGAGCACCAGCATCCACACCACAGCTGACATCATCCTGGCAAACCCCAGCTCCTGGATGCGGAGGAACCGGGAGCTCTGGGTGATCTGCAGGTAGCGGTCGGCGCTGACGAAGGCAAGGAAGATGATGGAGACGTACATGTTGATGTAGATGATAACGGCTGAGGCCTGGCAGTGAAATATCTTGAGGCCCCAGGGTGCTATGTCCAGGTCCACCGCTATCTTGAAGGGCAGGGCCAGAGTGAGCAGGAAGTCAGAGATCAGAAGGTTGATCAGGTAGACGTTCATGCACTTCTTGGCGTTCTGACTATGGATGAAGGCCCACAGAGCCAGCAGGCTGCCCCCCAGTCCCGTCAGAAAGATGAAGACATAGAAAACGACGAAGGGCACCATCTGGTCATTGACTGTGCAGTCATTTGACATTTCGGTTGAGCTGGAGTTGGTCATCATCTTGCGATCAGAAGGCAGGAAGGTACCGGCATAAAAACACACCTGAAAGCAACGGCAATGCATAGGCATTCAGACTCTGCTTATCTGCTTAATCTTTTTTTTTTGAAATATACAAAACAGGCACGCCCTGGTAGCTCATCCAGTAGCGCACATGCTACTCAAGGCCAAGGCCGTACCCCAGCAGCCTGGGCTTGAGTCCGGCCTGGGCCCAGCCTGCACCCCCTGCTGCATGTCCCGCCCTCTCACTCTCCCTCCTACATTTCCTGTCTGCCTCCCTACTATAACTGTCAAATAAAGTGGAAAAATTCCAAAATAATTACTTAAAAACAATATGCAAAACAAAAGGCTGATTTAGATAAGAGCTCTCAACACCTTTAGCTTTTACATTTTTAAATTTTGGGAGGCCCGGAGCAAAGAAAAAGGTTTCAATTCACTCCATGGGATCAGTACATTTTAGTGTCTTGTTTGAGTTGTTCAGTTGTTTTCATTCACATCCTACTGCATCTATGTCACTCTCAGAGGTTTCACATGCATTGACAAACAAACCTGCACTTATATTCTCATGAAATAGTCAAACATACTGAGTGTGAAAGTGCCCCTTGGTTTTTTGCAAAAATGTTTATGAAGAGATCCGCTGAAATTAAATTTGGATTCCAATAATTTGACAATATTTTAAACTGCATGACAGTGTACGTATTTGCAACATGTTAAAAAAAATCAAAATAAATGCTCTTGCCTTCAGTTCTGTCCTCTTGGAACTCAGTCCTGGTTCACTGGTTGTTCCTCTTTTCTCTATCTGTCTGTGTTCATCTCAGGTCTGTGCTGTGATATGAGAGACAACAGGAAGTGGTGCATGTGGTGAGTCCTGCGTGTGAGTCAGACTCTCATTACGATGCACATGTCAGTGGTCTTCTCAGAGCTGCTTTAAATTCAGAGCTCTATGCGTATCAGTCAGACTCAGCTAGAGCACTTTCACCCGACGTGGCCCTGACGTTTTTCATCAACACTTCACGAGTGTTTTTCACTGACGTTTCAGGAGGGCTGAGACTCTGCTCGCTCAAACCAAAGGAGACTCCTGACCTTTACACTTTACCTGTCGCTGCAGGTTGTTGGGGGATGGGTCGGGGGAGGGGCTGATGTGTTTCAGGAAGCGAAACCTCACAGTACGCCGAAGCGGGAACCGCGAGTGCACTATTAGAGGAATAGCTCCCCACTCTCACCTATAACAGTGGAAATGAGTTCCAGGTTCGTCTTGCTGGGTGGGTGTGGATGAGAGCCTGTCTATTTTCAGTCATGCAGGTTTGAATCTATCACCACTTCCTACACCTCCGACCATGGCACTGATAATTATGTCACTAATATGTTCTGATAGCACTGTATCACCCCTCACAGAGATTTACTTATTCAGAATTTTTCTTCTTATTTTATTTCCTGGTAAATCCAATGTTGGGGCTTACTCAGTGGACAGAGACACACATTGATGTCGTCAGGTAGTGTACCAGGAAGAAATACTTCAGGAAGTGAGGTTTCAAGCCTCGTAAGTAAATTACTGATGAAGCCAGAAACATTGGATGTAGATTCTCATAATTATAACCTCAGAGCAGAGTCCTCTCAGAAGTAACTGCCAGACATAGCTTAACTCCAGGCCTATACTGACGTCATTATCTATGGTCGATTGTGGTTTAAATTCAGGTCAGACTCTGCAAAGCGGTCATCAGTTGAGAAAACCAAACACATGAGAAAAACTACAGAAATGAGTGGCCTTCCACATGTTGACCTCCTTGTGCAAAATTTTGAATAATTAAGAATATGTCTCTCAAAAACTTTGTGTCTGCTCCCCACTCCTGTGAGTGCATGGTGCTACACCACACTGCCCCTCCTGCGTATTTCAAATCTGAATTATACAACACCGCAGTAAAAGCATAACTGCGGATAGACGCTCTTGGCTTTTTTTCTCTGATGTGCATACAGGCCTTTGATAAGCAAATCTTGCTGTAAAGTTGGAGGTCATGAAGGTGAGTGAAATAGGTAGTGGTTAGTAATCAGTAAAGCCAGTGAACACCACAGAACACACAGGGCACAGAATGAACACTCACCTCACCCTCAGTCTCCTCTCCAAGCAGGGTATCCACATTCAGCTAAAAAACCAGCCATCTGCCTTTCTGTCCCTCTCCTCTCAGTGAGATACTGCTAAGCAGCTCACTCTTCCTACTTCACAGCTCTCTTGACGTCACAGAAACAGACTTTCCAAAACCTTTCTCTGACAAAAAAAAAAAAAAACCCAAAACACCTCATCGCAAGTCACTACCTTGTGTAGTTGTCAGTTCGCTTTTGAAAAATGATGGGCGGAAGCCACATCTTGTTTGGTGTCTCAGGAGTAAAGCCCAATAAGTTATTTGAAGAATACAGCTGTTTATGCCTTTGCCATCTCCAATTCATCGAACCGCCTTATGCGTGTCTGAGTGCAGTCCGTGCAACTTCCTCTCCAAGCTAACCACATTCGTGATTACTCACTGGCGCGAGAAACAGTGTCTTTTGTCATGGAACGAAATGATTCTAAATAGAACCCCCAAGGCCAGTGACATCATCTCTTACAAAAATACCTTCTGGTCTGCCGGTAATTCCTGTATTTACCAGTACACCAATCACAAGCAGTGGGTTTTTACACAGAAAGTGAAATATTTTAGAGAAATATCATAAATGAATATTGTTTTACAGATATTTTAATAAATAAAAAAGTAACCAATGTACTATTTACTTGTATTCCTATTTTTTTTCCATATTTTTTAGACATTTTGAGCTGCATGCAATTCCAGAACTTACATTAATGATATAAAATACAGTATCTTGTTTCCAAAAAATTTAGAATCCTTTATTTTGTTGTTACTTTGTTAAGATATATGCATTTATTACAATGAGAAAAAAACCTGTAAAATTAAGAACACAACACACACACCAAAAGATTAAACACTACGTTTTTAATACTGCCAAGGATCCCTCTTGTGGAAAACTGTTTCTCCAGTTAAATATGTCTAATAAATAAAAACTTTGCTACAATATAAAATTTATAGAGAACTATAATTATAAATTAGCGCACCTGAGTGTGACCCATTTACATATGTTCAGAATATTCTTGCAGAAGATAACTGCTAGCTGATCATAATTTAAATCAATTTTAATTAAAAATGGATTGATGGTATAAAAAAAAGAAGTTTAATATGTATTTTCTCTGATGTAACTCTTTGATGGTCTCATGTGAGTCCCCAGAAGACCGATCTAAATGACAGACATGTCTCTTCGAGAGCTCAGGGAGTTTCTAGTCTCTGAATCTGGGTGGTTAGGGCCGCCTTGTCCCTTTGCCACACCCTGCCCCTGTGCCGCTGATGTCCTCAGGCCAAGCCGTGCGCGGAACTCCTTGCAGAAGATGAAGTATATGAAAGGATCCAGGCAGGCGTTTAAAACGGACAGGAGCACGGTGACCTCCTTCAGGGAGTAGAGCACCTGCCTCCCGCCCTGGCTGGTCACCTGGGACTGGATGAACATGTACGGCAGGCGCACCAGGTGGTAGGGCACGAAGCAGACGCAGAAGACGGACACCAGCACCAGCATGTTCCTCTTGCACTTGGCTAGCTTCCGGCTGGCCGCTTGCTGGGCCTGTCTCAACCTCTTTGTGGTCTGGAAGTAGAAGTAGCAGAGGGAGACCAGCACAAAGACGAATATAACGGCGGAGGTGGTGTGTAGGACCTTGTAGAAAATGTTCAGGTTTTGGCTGTGCAGCATCTCGCACCTCTTGCTCTTAGCTATGGAGTCATTCTTGTAGGGGGTTTGGCTGCTCTCACCTTTGGATGAGGTTTGGAGGGCCAGGCACATGTACACAACCGCCAGGGTCAAGAGAGACGCCCAGGTCCCCAGAGCTATGTAACGGGCTGCACGGACTGTCTGAATGCGGTGGTTTTCCATGGGCCTTACGATCTTCAGGTACCTACAGGGAGTTAATTAGAGTTAATGAAAGGCAGCAGATTGATTGCTTGATTGATCAATCACATTTAATAGATAGTTATTGACAAATATAAGAGAAAGCACCAGTTTAAAGCATCCTCAAGTTTTCCTTCACTTTGTGTTTTCCTTCACTTTGCACAGCACTTTGGTCAACTCTTTGTTGCTTTTAAATGTGCTTTATAAATAAATTTGCCTTGCCTTGCCTCAAGTACAAATCTAAAAACTATAAAGGGTAACACCATGTAGTTTGAGAGCTTGTCTGCGTTGTGGTCTTAAAGTGAGTTGGTGGTGGTGGTGGTGGTGGGGGGGCGGAAAGGCAGTGTCATATCTCAAAATCCATCATCAGCATAGTTTAGAGGAACCTGCCACAACAATACAACACTATACAATAAAGAAACTGCACAATTAAGTTCTGTAAGAAAATGCATGACAGTTTTTAGCTATTGAAAAATGTATCAAAAACAGTAGTCTTTAATGCCAGTTGAGGAGTTCTTGCAGTGATACTCTATCCTTAATCATCTGCTTTTGTTGCAGTCCTTTCAGGAAGCTCAAATAATGCAAACACATTTGAAGTGGATGCACTTAGAATGGTGCAGGTAATTACGATTTACAAGAAAACACGCTGCTTTCATTTGATTTTTTCATTGTCATTCTTGGCAGTGCTTTACTGTATGAAACACTGACCCAGTTAGTATTAAGAGGGATTTTTTACAGATTATTTAGATGCTCGAGTTTAAAAACGGTAACAAAAAATGAGAAAAAGTTCAAGGAAATATCAATGAGTAAAATTTAGTAGCATGACCATGTTGGAAAGTGTCAAGCCCCTAGTTTTCATATCAAAAAGGAACAGTCCTTGCTCAAAATCCACTCTATTCAGTTTCATGCACAGCAGTAGTACAGGACAATACACCGTCTTACTGTTGAACGAGGTTGTTCTCATTTCACAATGGAGTATGGTCAGTTAAAGCCTTCAATTACAGCAGGTTTTATATCTTAGCACTGTTTTCCAACTGGCCTTTTCATCATTAATTTATCATTTTGCATTTCTGAATCTATGCCTGTACTGCTGTACTCACTACATTGTAATTAGTTCAATTATAACTATCCACAGAGAGAATGGTAAAGCAGATTACAAAGTAGATGAACAGAATGTCATACCGGTTGGCAGCGATGTACTCCATGAAGAGGATGCTGACATACATGTTCAGGTAGAAGGCGGCAGCACCGAAGCTGCAGTATGCTTGGCGCAGGGTGGTGGAGTCGGTGGCATAGTTGGCTATGCGCAGTGGCAGGCTCAAGCTAAGGAAGAAGTCGGCGGCCGCCAGGTTCTGCAGGTACACGGTCACGCCTGTGTGGAGCCGGGCCTGGCAGAAGTAGACCCACAGGGCAAACCCGTTCAGAACCACGCTCAGCAGGAAGACCAGACCATAGGCACCCATTAGGACTGGGTGGCCCCCAAGCTGAGTGAGCGAATGGTTCGACATCACTGTGGCTGTGGTGACGGTGACATTCACAGAGTCAGTCATAACCTTACGTGGCAAAAAAGTAACTGCAACCAATCACTAAGTGACCTATGGCTTTGCTAGGACTGCAATAAGAAACAGACCTATACAAATCCAATCTGCTGTCCTTTGAAAGTCCAATGGAATGCTCTCTTCTGTGGCATAAGTATATATAACATTATTCTCAGCTTCCATTGAGTCCACAGACCAGCGCCATTATATCACTGTCACAGAGTACAAATTGCATCAATCTGTCAGAAGTGCAATTACCTGATGGAAGACCAGCAGTCAGAATGGTACTGTAAGCTTTTTGCAAGTGAAATATGTTCTAGCTCATATCCGCTCTGTTGATACAGTATCCACACTAATATGCAAAAAGCTCGAGGAGGGCTGCTGTCATTCATCTTATCTGCTCCATCATGAGCAATGACGCCAGGTTTGTTTCAGCTCACCGCTTTTACGCAATGGTCTGATCTGAGTTTCTGCAGTCCTGCTCTACAATTTTAAAAGGAAGTGTGAGACTTCTCTTTCTGTGAGGGAGTCCACAAAGCACACACGCACACACACATAAATATATATATCCCAATCAACATAGAGGTGCTTGACACTGTAATTTGTAAGTTAAAGTCATATTTTTCTTGTTCTTGTGAAGTTTTGCATAGTGTGAGTCATGACCCCCCAACATCCCATCAGTATTAACAACATGACACCAAAACAAACACACACAAGTATAAACTTATTAAATAACTCTTTGGAAAAAAGTAACATTTTTGTTTATTCATTAATTTAATTGATTGTTTCATGCAATAATTTTAATTATTTATATTATCATCATTATTTATATTGTTATAAGTATGTGTTATAGTTTTCAGTGTATTTAACAACATGTTTTTTTTCCTCTGGTGAAAATAAAAATAAAGCAATAATGAAGACATGATGAGGCAGAAGATTAAAAACAAAACAGTAATATCTCTATAATGCCTTTGATGTGAGTTGGATACAGTTAGACACTACAGATCTTAAATGTTTTTGTGAATCATCACATTTCCCTCATGTTTTGTCTTTGGGGCTGTCCCGATGGAATGTATCAGCACCATGGGGGATTTTTGCAACATACTATCACAGCTTTAAAGAGATTCACACAAGCACTGAATGTCGCGTTCTTAGCTCGAGGCTGGTTAGTATATACCGCCCCCTAGTGTTTGTTAGTGGAAAGGTAAAATATCATAACTAACTGCAACAATGAAACCATGGTCAAAAACAGAGGCTCGTCCATCAACACTTACATTATTTTATTTGTATAATATATACTTTGCAATATAATTACTGTAATAATACAAATCTATACACAAAATGCAAAATCCATTCTGGTACATTTCACACTAATTGTAATTCCAGAACACTTCTAAAACACTCAAAATGAACCTCTGAAACAAATTATATTTGCAATTAAGAGAAAAAAGAGTTTGGAATAAAACTCATCCAGACAAATGCCAATCACAATAATTTCACAATCAAGCCCAATTTTCACAAAATCTCAAACAATGGATAGTGCACAACTATTGTTAGACTTTAGGTGAGCTCTTCTTTGTTAACAAACAGAGGCAGTCCAGACGAGGTGGTGAGCTAGAGCCAGACGCCTGAAGAATAGCTGGTACCTTAGATCACTGAGGGAGATATAGCAATACCTGGTATCATTGCTCACGATAATGAAATCTATCACCAGTCTGCAGCTGTTTCATTTTACACATTTTTAATTCACTGTATGACCATTTTATCAATCCAAAATCATAACCTCTTGTTTGCACACCAAATTTCCCACTGGGAAAATAGATTACATTGTAACTATAACAAGTAAAACAGTTTTATAAGACAGAATGCTGTTTTTGACCTCAGCATTACTGTTTTGATAGCATATAGTATTGCACCGTATGTTTAACATATATGAACGATTGTTTAACAGACACATATGCATAGATGATGTGATGCTCCACATTTTGTGGCTCTAACACTGAATACTTCAACAGACAAGCAGTTATGTCACAGACTGCTTGTCTCGGGGACCAACACTTGGCACATTCTGGATCTGTAAAATACTGTTGTAGGGATCTCCTTGATATCCTGATAGTGTCCACAGCGATAAGTCTAAATTGCATGAGCTATTCAGACAGATGTCTGCTTATGCGCTGCTGTAAATTATAAAGGCATACATGTGTGAAGGTGTATGTGAACGTGAACATGCATGTTTGTGTGAATGTGTGTCAGTATGCGTGTGTTTGAGAGACAGAGGGAGTGAGAGAATGAGAGGGATGTGTGGGATGTGTTTCTGTGTGTAGGTGTATGTACTCATCTCTTTTGATCCCCAATGTGTTGCTTCTTTCAGCATCTTCCTGTTATGTCTGTATATATGGAGTCTCTCTGTGTGTTCCCGTGTCTGTCCACCGATGGACACGGCTGCCTCTGGGCTCGGCTTCCTGTGCCCTCCCTCCCTCCCTCCCTCTCCCCTTCTCCTGCCGGCTGCTGGCCTCAATGCTGCAAGCTCCTCATCTCATTCACTCTCATCAAATTCACAGACCACCAGCCCCTATGACCAGGGGCGCGGACGGGGAGAGACATCCCCCCAATTAAATAGGGACCCCAATCCGTCCTCCCACTTTTGAGAAAAATAATATATTGTATAAGTTTAAAAGTTGAGACCTTTAGCTCAGTTTGGCCCCCCCCCCCACTTCAAAAATCTCTCCTGTGCCGCTGCCTATGGCATAACTTTACCATACATGTCGTGACAACCTTTAAAGCCAGTGTGTTTTTTTAATGATGGCACAATATTAAATGCTGTATTTATGAAGGTTTTATTGATTCCTGGCAAGACCACATGTTTTTCAGCACTAAGTGCCCCTGCACACCTGTGCCACAGTGATCTGAAAAAAACCTGCAGGTCTGAGGTGGCCTTTTTTTTGGAAGAATATGAGTGTATGTGCGGTTTGTTTTCATACTTCAGGAAGTATGAAATTATACTTTCTGCTGCTCTGTATCTTTATGCATTTATATTTTTGAGGTATCAGCTGCATCGTCTAAGATAGCTGCCCTTTGTGTCTCTGGAGGATTTCAATTCAGCATGTATAGTCCGCACACATGCTAATTCCACAGTCACTGGTGACTGCTCAATGCAATTGGAATCTGAGGGCGTGCAACATGTAGTGAATTCAGATGTGACTGCTATACAGCTGCAGTTTAGTTTGAAATGCAGTATAATTATAAATATAGGTTACATGTATGTACACTTATACATTACAATAGGTAATGTACTCATGAATAATGTATTATTGAATGCCCTTTATAACTGAAAAAACTACTAAATATGTTGCAGAGTGGCTTCGTTTGCAAATCTTTGCAGATACACTTAAATTAAAAAAATGACCCTAACAGAGAGAGAGAGTACCTGCCTCCTGCTCTGGGTTCTTTCTCCTTTATGTCTGATATTGGAATTTGGAAATCCCCCTGACAGACCACTTCTGCTTTCACCTGACCTGTTTTTAAAACCTGCACTTGTCAAAGTTTCTGCACACATTCTGCATTCTCTCTCTATCTCTCTCACAGATTGCTAGCGCTCTGCGCAGTGGTTAGCGAGCGCCTCCTTGCCTCAACCACCTTGCGGGAGAACTTCCTGAGCAGCGACTCCCGGAATGTTCTGCACATGAGGAAGTAGATGACGGGGTCCAGGCAGACGTTTAAAGCGGACAGGAAGAGGGTCCCTTCCTTCACCTGGAAGAGCAGGAAGCGGCTGCGCTGGCCGAAGGCCGAGCCCGAGGTCTGGCTGATTGTGTAGGGAATGCGGCAGACGTGGTAGGGCACGAAGCACAGGAAGAAGACCAGCAGGATGCTGAAGATGCTGCGATTGGACTTCCTGCGTGCCTCGCTGCTGTCCTTCCTCACCCGCCTGTAGGACAGGTACACGCGCCGGGCAATGGACGCATAGCAGAAGCCCAGCAGCAGGAAGGTGGCCCAGAAGATGCCCACGCACAGGAAGATGGAGGCGCGATGCCACTGGACCCCCAGCGGGGTCTTGAGGCGCATGCACTGCTTGGCAGTCTCCTCGTGCGCCTGTCGGCTGGTCAGCAGGCTGTTGGGGAGCAGGGACCCCATGATCAGACCCCAGGTGAGCACAGAGAGCCCCCGGGCCACAGTCACGTTCTGTAGCAGAGCGGGGGTGGAGGAAGGGGAGCCGGAAGTGTGCACTATTTTCATGTAGCGCTCCAGGCTGATGAGACCCAGGAAGACGATGCCTACGTACATGCTGGCATAGAACAGCACGGCCGTGTAGCGGCACACCACCACATGCAGGTACCAGCCACCCAGCTCCAGCTCCCCGGCCACCCGCCACGGGAAGGACACCAGCATCAGGAGGTCTGCCACCACCATGTTCTTCAGGTACACCACCATCCCAGAGCAGCAAGGGACCCGCAGGAAGATCCAGGCCGCCAGCAGGTTCAGAACCAGACCTGCCACGAAGATCAGGCTGTACAGGACCGGTAGGACCTTGTGAGTGAACACACTGCTGAAATCAGTTCTGTTCATGGGGGGAACAGTGATGTTGCTGGGTTCGATGGTCATTGTACCTGCAACAGGAAAGAGAAACTTTGGGCCAACATTGTCAACATTATTTTTTATTGTAGGTTAATATAGTTGGCTATTTTTTAAAATAATTACATTTTAAAGTTTGGATGTGTCAAGCTACACCTTATGAATGGGCTGTATTCTGCGGATGTACTAGTATAATTGTGTTCAAAAATAATAAAATAGTACCCTAATTTAATATGAGTGCCGAGTTACTTCTTTGGTAGGAAGTCGTAGTATAAGCAGAATAAACCACTCCTGGTGGTGCAGTTCTATGGAAATAAACCACTTCAGGGTGGTTAACGGTACCTTGGCTTTGATGCAGGGCCACATCACACCACCCTGTCACGGTTTATTTCCATAGAACTGCACAGCCAGTCATGGATTATTTGTCACTGAGTTATTTCTTTGGTACGTAGCTGTGGTAGAAGCGGAATAAACCACTCCTGCATTATTATGAATTCTTGTATCTGGTCCAAATTGGTAAATTGCAGCGGTGTCTGTATTTTCTGTAAATGTTTATATATTTTCAGATTTACAAGGTTATAATGCAATAGTTTTACAAGTCAGTACTCAAACATTTTGTATTATCTGTGCATTTGGAATTTTACATATAGCCTATAACAACGTTTATTACACTTTTTCATAGGTAAAAGCCTGTTTTTAAGGCTAAATACTAGTAGTATTTCATCAAAGCTATGAAACTGCTGTGGTGAGGTATAGAATCAACTTTTCCCAACCTAACCAATATCCCAAAAAAAAAATAACAACACATTAATGCACTAGTCACCATAAAGCTTCTTTTAGGAGGATAACCCTACCAACAGAAAACATTTCCAGAATGCTGGGAAAAATGTAGGTCCTATTTTCACTGGGGTTTGACATAATGTGAACATTCTCCACACATTAAACTGTTCCAAACAAGTTCAGTCAAGCTCACAAGAAAACATTAAGATTAATAACACTCAAAAACCACAAGGAAAACTGGATAAAAGTTACATCTTGGAAACATTTGCCTCGATGTTCTGAGAATATTCTGGCAACAAATTTGTTAGCTGGGATAATGTAGGATATTAGAGTACACTCTAAAAAAGGTTCCTAAAGGGTTCTTTATCCTGCCAGGGGAACCCTTAAAAGTTCCTCTTTGATATGAATTTTACTCATGTAGAACCTTATTCTGAGGGTTATATAAAGAACTATTTAAAATATTTGTATCTAAGATGAACTGTTAAGCATTCCCCAGCAGGACAAATAAAAAACCTTCCACACTTCTGAGTGTATCAGCACTAACTGTACCAACCACACTGTGAATTGCTCTGGTGCAGTTTGACGTACACAGTAAATTCACTGCTGATCTTTGCTACAAGCAGGAACCTGTTCAAGTCTAGAAGAATCGTTAAGGGTTGTGGACTTCACAGACCTGCACTTGTGATTAATCATAGGTATACTGACCTTTGGTTGTGAGATGGATGAGTTGTCCCACTGGATGGTATCTGCTGAAGAGATATGTGGAAACAGATGCCTGGGTTCTGGCTGATGTTGATGGGAAGGTTCAGTGGTCAGTGTTTTCTCAAACTGAATGGGCGTTGAGGCGAAGTGAAGATCGTCTCTATCAGCTGCTTTACAGATTAGTCAGAACACAGTGTCATACTATCCTCTCTCACTCTGTCTCTCTCTGTCACACCCACAACACACGCACACACACACACACACACACACACACACACACACACACACACACACACACACACACACACACACACACCAACACACACACACCAACACTATCATGTCGTGGTGCATAAACACTTACCAACATCTCTTCCTCCCACACTTTTATCTACCTCTCTATCTCTCCCTCCCTCTCACTCTCTTTCTCTCCCTCTCTCTCTCCTCTCTAACATATGTAACTGTAGACCTAAACCCTTCCACTTTACTCCCCAAAGTCCCTGACAGGGAGTTTGAAGTCGAAGAATTAGAGGAAATCAGCAGGGTATCAGTGAAAAAATAGGAAGCGGTTAGTTTTTAGATGAGATGGCTGATCTGCAGCAGGTCTGAGGGTTTTCTGGTATCCTGTGCATGATCCCGCTCATGGTTTCAGCTGCAGAAACTCTTCCACCTGACTAAGGAGAACACGGGGTCTGAGAGACACAGCTGAATCTCTGCACAACAACAACCACAGCTGCCATTTGGAAAACCCAACTGTATTTGTAGTGAATTTTAGGAAGTAAGATTAGTGCAAAATGCTAAAATATTCACTGTAAATGGCACTTTTCTGAGATAAAATCTAGCGATGAAGTCTCTAGACTGTGCGTCTGTGGTCCCTGCATTTTACAGAACCTCAGTAATATTACTTATGTCTGATATTGATGTGCATCTCCTTGACGATGACCATCGACGCCCAAGCCCCCCCCCCCATCTCTCCGCCCACACACAATGAGCTCTGCAGATTCTCACTGTCGAAGCCAAAATGAGCGAGATTTACAGAAGACACCAACAATTAGGGCCTTTCGCCCCAGTCCACCCCCTCTTTCCCGTATCTCCTTCGTGTGAGGCCTTGTGTATATGGTGAATATTGTGGGGGGAAGGGCATTGTTGGGACGTTTAAAACGTTCGCTCCAGAACACCCTCTCAGTACAGTAAGACTGTATTATTCCTCTTTGTGCAGACATGGGACAACTTCCTACTACAGATTGAGTTATGATTTTGGTCCATAACATGGAAAGTGTGAAATTAAATTAAACAATAATTACTGGCTGAGCTAAACAGACTTGTTCACTTGCAAGAATACTAATAAGATAAAGCTATGCTGCAGCAAGACAACTGGCAAACTCAGCCAATCCATCCTTATTGTGTAACCAGTTGACAGAGATATCTCAAAACACATTTTTATCATCCTGCTGTCCATTAATCTCAACTGTTAATTTTTTTTATCAGCATTGTTATTGCCACACCAGCCCGCGGTCAGCCAGCTCAGCCACACCCAGTCCTGCTCGCATCAGCCTCACCTGTTTATTCAGAACACCTGCTGCTCTTTCTCCAATTGCCATCGGGATGATTTGAGAACTCAGACTGTGTCACCTGCTTGTGAGGTAACATTTCTCTGAACACCGTTTTTATTGCACTGTTCTGTAGGCGCATATCATTATTACTTTTACCTGCTACTCGGACTGTGTATCTTGGATTCTGCTTATACCTGTATTCCTGTTATTGATCTGTGCTCATGTTGGCTGGAATTTTGTCTTGGATTACTGCCTGTTGAACTGTTTTCAGGATTTCTGATTCCCTGTTGCCAACCTGTGTTTGTCCTTTCTACATATATTCATTAAAACCTGTTCACCACACTTGTATCCCAGCAGGATTCATTACAGATATATATTTTTTTAATTTTCTTTTATATATTTCATACTTTTGTGCTCTTTACATTCTGATTATCTTATCCTTGTACATTTTATCATTTAAGATTATTTTTATTTTCCTTTCAGCATTTCGCTGCTTATGTCTTTCAAATACCTGTGTCAGTGATTTTTATTTTTGTTCTCTTGTAAAGCACTTTAATCTGCAAAGTATTCAGCAGTTGCAGTCCTGAGCATACTTTGCAAATTTACATTGGCTGTCAACCAACAAAAGGAGAATATGACTGAGAGAACTCTCCTCAAGCTCAGAGAAAGCAACAAACAGTTAAGCAGGGAAGCCTTTGTGTAGGTCAGCGTGAGTCAGGAGCACATGCACTGACTAGCACATAGCTTTATTTTAGCCACCTCAATCATGTGACCAAAGCATGTGAACGATGACATCACAACCATGTCCTCATACACATCTTATATATTGCAATGCTTTATGAAGCAATACCATTGCATTTACTTAGCAGAGAATCAGCCATTTCACACTGCCTGAGACACAATCAGTACACTGGGCTATTCCCTGCATATAGTGTCCCGTCTGCCGAGATAGCATAATTACAACTCAATGCATGATGGCATACTGAGATTCTAGCCAATGAATATACATGGCAACACCCCTGAATGCCAGCAGTGGTTATCCAATAGCAACACAAAACAAATTATCCACCACTATAATATACAAAGACAGAGGACCAAAATTGAATTGAAATACTGGTATGGGTAAAGTGTGCATCACATCACAGAATTAATAAGAAGCCCCAAACACAGGAAATAGAGACATGCTATTTTGACAGTTAATGAATAAGATATACAATCCAGAATGTGAAAACGATTCTTGTCAAAAACATCACAAATTGAAACCCAAAAGGACACAGCTGAAATAAAGATTTATAGGAGTTACTATATCACTGCTATAAGGCAAAATAAATGGTGTGCAGCCAATCATATAGAATATGCATTATCTAATAGTGAGTTGGACCACCCATTGTCTTCATAACAGCATCTGTCTTCGAAATGTTATGCAAATAATTTAACTGTTTCAAATGGGATAGCAATATGTATATACAAGTGGTTGACATAATGGATACACCGACTGCAAATAATTTGTCTTCTGTTTCATGTGTGTTATATTAATGTCAATACATTTCTTTGATTAAGTACATTTTAATTTCAACCGTTAAGTACAGCAGATATCTTACAGATTTGGAAAAATCTGTAGTAGCTTGTGCCTAAATTACAGGGGAATCTGGCACATATTTGTAATGGCAAAATCGTTTACTGTATCAAAGAAAACTCTAGGCACAATTTGAATCTCATTGACAACCATAGATGGGCACTCAACGGAACAGTTGTTAAAAACCACTGGACAGCAGCCTCAGAATTACCACAGAACTGAATGTGTCGCAGTCGAAACACAGTGCACAGCATATGTGTCACATTCAAGTGTCTGTGTGCATGATTGTGATGTCATAACAAATCCTCTGTCTGTATATTTCTGTGTCTCTGGTTCCACTGTCTTGTGTAATGCCTTTGATCTTCTTGACACACCCTGTACCGCATCCTCCAGTCTGTGCTATATCCCTTTGTCTGGGGGAAGCGTAGGATTTGTCCTGTCTGGAGGATTATTGTGATCTCTGGGCCCCCGGGGCCCAGTGGACGTGTCCCTCCAGCAGAGTAGGCCCCAGGGCAGAGGCACTCAGGAAGGACCACAGTATAGATCACAGTCATGAAAGGAAGCACACACCGGGTCAAAGCAGTCCCGTACATTGCTTTGCAAAACCCAAAATAGAAACACACCCATGAGACACATTTGACATTTTCCTCTTAATGCATGAGTGTTATTATAAAGTCATTATAAAGTGTTTTTTGATGGAACTTCGAAGGTACGGATGTTTACTCCAGCCTCTACAACCAAGCAACCACATGCAATATTTACACTTACATCTAAACATCATTTACAGAAAGAAATCTAATAGGAAATAGTCTGTCTCCAGAATACATTCAATTAAATATGCAATTAATACATCTATACCTCCATTTAAAGACCAGAAATGCAGAGATTATTGATGAATAAAATATTTTACCCATGGACACAATAAAAGTGGGGTTGGGTTTGTACCCATTAATATTTTATTAATGAACCAAGAAATGTCAAGCCAAACATTGAAACATCCCACTCAAAAAGTCACTCTCCCATAGTTAGCATTTAACCAAATATGGGCTACACAGCACAAATTAACAAGTGCATACACTAGCCACAAACACACACACACACACACACACACAGACACACACACACACACACACACACACACACACACACACACACACACACACACACACACACACACACACACACACACACACACACACACACACACACAGTTTAGACTCTTATATGTACAACTAAATCAATATAATTGAAAAAATAAATATTCTGTTTCTGTAGATATACAACAATAGAGATATGAGACAGTACATAACATGCCTGCCATATATGTAAACAGTCATTGAGAATGTAAATTAGCAACAGTAACCACACAATGGCAGGATAGATGGAGTGACAGCAAGTGAAATTACATATCCCAAACTAACAACTACACTAATGTTCCAGAGAAAGCTTATATAACTTAAACACAAAATAAATGTTAGATTTTGTTGTCTTCATTACTGTCATTTGCATTGTCATTTGTATCTGTTTACATGGGCTAGTATTAAAAATAGAATTACAAACTAAATAATACACTCCTGCCAGAATCTATTCAAATCTTGACCCAAAAAAATAATAAATAATAAATATGAAAAGAGAATGATATGATGTGACCCCTCCTGGTTTTCAACCAAAGATAATGGCAACTAAGAGTGCAAAGAAACAGACACTCCATCGGAAATGGCCGATGCTAAGTAGTCAGCTGAATTAATGCTATAGGCAGCCAGTAGGCAGCACTGTTCCCCACTGCTCTCTGGTGCACTTCCACCATGGCCCCTGGAAGTCTGGTTTGCTCAGCTTGTCTGTCTCCTGATGTTTCCTCCTTATGAGTGCTCTTTATTTTTTATGTCTCCCTCATATTGTCCTCAGGTCTTTGGGCATCTTTAAAAAAGGGGATCTTTGCTGGACCTTGAGATTTGTTGTATTTTTATCTTATTGTGTGCATTCTCCATTCCTTTTCTTTACCTTTCCTGACCTGACTTGTCATTTTTCCTTGTCTTCTTTGTGTTTGTATATATATATATATATATGGATTTGAAGGTCTCAAATACCAGCTCAGAATCTCTCTGCTATAGTTTCCTAATGGCTTTGGGCTTCAGAGCCATACAGTGGCTCTGGAGGGTTACGATTAGTAGCAGATGACTTGAGGCGAGGCACAACCCCGCCCTTACTGCACACTTTTTGAGATCAAGGGACGTAAATAGTTACGCATTATTTATTGCACCATTATCACCATCCTTAGCTCTGCCCAGAAGGAGATTTTGATCACTTGTTTCTTCAGATGCGCTCTTCTTTGCCTTTGGCCCTCACACCGGGCCAACCTTAAACACAAGACAAGCACACGTCATCATGAGAGTGAAATACATCTGCTGTTTTGTTTTCTTTGTATTCCTTCCCACCAGAGATAGGTTATCAGCCCCAGCCTCTCAAACACACAGTCTGGACAAACTGCTCTGATTCACGTGGCGACTGCCTTCTATAAATTTTCACCCTGCTGATGAAACAAAGTTGAGTCAGCATACATTAGAGAGTCCATCAGAGTCTGTTCTGACTAGTGAAACTGGTAATTAACCCAGTTTATCCCTACTTTTACACTGTGAAATGAGATAATTATTGTCTTGTCTATGTGGCTGTCTGTCCATCACCAATAGTGGACCATGTGAGATTCAGTACCACAGCTGTTGCAATACAAACCATGTGCCTTTTGCTCTGTCCTCCTCCAAAATGCCCTGTTATTTGCTTTTTAGCTTCCACAAAAAGAAGATTAAACATTATATTATACAATAAATGTCTGCATGCACAAGCAAGCTCACACACACACACACACACACACACACACACACACACACACACACAAATATAAAATGGCCCACCTTGTTGTTGCGGAACCCGGGTCCACACAGGATGCCCAGCAGTGCGTTTAGCATGTGGAAAGCACAGAGCAGCACTTGGATCCCACTGCTCACCCAAGAAGGGAAAACAGCACCACGTTCCACAGTACCACCCCCTGTGGCTCCACACAGAATGACGGCCATTTCTCTGGCTCCCACAGGTAGAAACTGTCCCTGTAAATAGGGATGCACACATCTGTATGAACAGTCTTTCTCCACTCAAAGACACCAAGCACACACACACATACACACACACACACACACAGACACACGCATGTATACACACACACAAACATACACACACAGACACACGCATGTATACACACACACACACACACAGACACACACAGACACATGCATGTATACACACACACACAGACACACGCATGTATATACACACACACACAAACACACAGACACACGCATGTATACACACATACACACACAGACACACGTATGTATACACACACACACACAGACACACGCATGTATACACACACACACAGACACATGCATGTATACACACACACACACACACACACAGACACATGCATGTATACACACACACACACAGACACACGCATGTATACACACACACACAGACACATGCATGTATACACACACACACAACCATGTACACATACCAATGCATGTACACATGTGCACACACACACACAGACACATTGTCTCTTCACCTGATAAACTTGTTTTTCAGGGGCACGCCCCATATCTGGCCCTGTGTGGTGTTGTGCAGACAGAGGGGTCCCTGTGACAGTCCTATGTTACTAATACAGAAGCAGATCCCTGCAGCCGTCAATGCCACACTGGAGTACCCCACCTGGTACAGCATCTGAGGAGAGGGTGACAGTATAGTCACATGGAGCATCTCACACACAGACAACATACAGACACACACACACACAAAGACTCACTCACTCACACACAGTCTCACACCAACGCATGAAGGCATGCGCACGCACGCACACACTCACATGCACAGCTCCTGATTGGATGGGTATGACATAAAGCCACCTCACACCCATGCACGCATGTGCACACATACGTATGCATGAATGCATTCACACACACACACACACACATACACACACACCGACACATGGAGGAAAGCAGATGGATTCTTACCTCGGCCCTAAATCCACAGCAGCCAGTCTTTGAGCTGCTAGACACAAACCCCTGAGCTGCAACGAGCACCTGCACAACGCACATACACATACACGCATTGACAAACACTCACAGATATGCACAGCTGTGCACACAGATATACACAGCTCTCCCTTTTCCTCTACTGGCTTTTCAAATGTTCCAAAACTCTTATACTCTTCAGGCCCTATTGCCTAGATTGCTAGATTGATCTCCTATTTAGTACATGTTTTCATCAATATTTTACTATACTTCAGCTCTCCTATACCAAACTTGCTTTATCCCCACAGTAAATAATCATATTAAATGGAAGTTTTAGTTTCCAAAATCCAACCAAGACAATGGTGTCTGATGTACAGTTAAGATCAGGTGTGCCTGGAGGGTTCAATGTCTTGGAATGCACAACTGCCCATGCTAATGGTAAAGACACGAGGGGATATCTTGAGAAACAGCTGTGCTGTGTGCTAAATTTGGGTGTTGGGAGTTTATTTTTCCCATAATTATACATGGAAGCAGGTCCAACCAGTCAGCTGTCAAAAGGCAAAATGGCTCGCTAATGACTGCCAATTGCCAGGTACCGTTTAACTTTTTTCAGCCAAAACAAAACAATTTCATTCACAGATAAAGATTAAAAATGAACAGCCAAAAAAACCTCAAGCCTCAAAACAGTATGCATTGTGTATAATGGCATAAAGCTGCAGGCATCACTGGTTAAAATAGATGGTAATAATAACAATGAGACACTGACAGAAAACACTGATACAATTGTTAGATGAACAAATAATTTGCAAATACATGCATGCAGTGGGGTCTTACCAGAAAACCGGATGCCCATAGACCTGTGCCCCACCTGGCCTCCTGGGTCACATTACCCTCCAAAAGGTAACCAGGCTGCAGGTTGGGGAAGAGCAGCAGGGCATTGGCCAGCATGCAGACTATTGCCAGGGGAACCAGGGACAGGCCTATGCAACGGGAGCAACGGGCCACACACATCCTAGCACCGGACTGAAACCACAAGACAGAATCACAATCAGGTCTCTGGGTGGCTCTCGGGGGTTTGATCCCTGGCCTTGCCATTGCTGGCCATGGCCAGAGGTCCCCTGGGGTAAACTGGCCAAGCTTGTTCATTGGCCTCATCGCCATAGTGCCCTCTCTGCCATGCTGGGCATGAAAGTGAAAGCTGTATGAGGGTGGAAGAGTCATGTGTTCGACTTCTCCTCCCAATGCCACCCCAAAGGTCAACCAAAGGTTAAACAGGAAAAAAGGGTAAAAAAAGAATAATTAACTCAGTAATATACACTAATATTACATTTACATATAGGAGCTGTCTGTTCATATAAGTGGTTATTTACAGAAGTAATTTAGGTGAGGTACCCTTGTTCCATTGAAAAACGGGCAGTGCCTCACCTGGGAACCGAAACCACAACCTCTAAGTTCTAAGGCCCTCTCCCTACACCCCAAGTGTACACCAACAAAAGCAGAAGGTAATGAAAAATAGCTGTATATTAGTAATGACACAGTATGAATAAACCCTACCTGAGTCTTTGAGTCCTTTTGATAAGCCACAGATCAACTGTGCTCCACTGATGTGCCTCTGTGCAGAATAACAGAAGCGCAGCGAGTGAGTAACTCTAATTTAAGTGTGAAAAAGAGAGATAACTGTCTGTTGGACACAAGCAGAAGAGATTTCAGGAACCCTCTGCTTTCTTCTGGTTAAATACTGCCCTCACATGCGCATGCAATCACAGGGCAAGACTCCACCCCCTTTTGTTTCAGTCACACTCAGACACATACGACCTGGATCAAATATGCATTTAACATATCTCATTTACTAAAAATAATTTTTCATGAAAGTGTTTTAAAATACATAGTTTTAAAATGCATCTAAATATGTTAATAGCATTGGGAAATAATTCAAATAATTTAAAATTTAGCAGAACCACTGCATCCAAGACAAGCTTGGTGCGTATAACCATATAAGGAAGTAAAAAATTGAAGGAAGAGTTCATACTCTTGGTAAAAGTGTGAAGTCATGCCAGAAAAATCATTTTTTTGATATTGAAATATAAATATAAATTTTATCCAGCCTGATTTTACACTGCAATAAATTAATGAGAAACCAACCGCAAAAACAACTTATAAGTACCCTGCTCTATCAACTACTTTTGAATGTATTTCGGACTCATTGAAAATAAATACATTTTAGAGGCCCAGCAAATATTTTTCTGTACATTTGCAAGGCATGTAATTTCATGGATACATTAGAACATTGATAAATATTTGGTCATGCTTAATGTTTAAGAGGTAATAAATGCTCTATTGTACACAATTTAAACTTTGCTCATATTTCCACATTCAAGAGGACAAAAACTATTATGAATGCAGAAATTTTATTCTGAATTGGCAAATACAGACACATTCATCCAAAATGTAAATTAGTAAACAGGATTTTAAAGAATAGGTCTTTTAAATAGAATGTTTCTTTGTGTGTGATTTATAAGATTTTAGACTTAATAAGACCTACCCTTCTTTAAAAACCTGATTAAACGTACATTAACCTTATTATGAAGTTGCTGATTGCTATCATCACCCTACATTTTTGGAAAGAGCATTTGAGGATGACATCTTTAATCTTTTTGAAAAATGTTTAAAAAAAAAAAAAAAACTCTGGAGCATTTTAATAAGTATCCACCCTGGATACTGTTCACCTGTCTAAATTGGAAACCATAATTGCCGCATACTCAATCAAAATCACCCAACACATCCAAGCCCCCTTCAGGGCTATTTGTGGCACATCTGTTGGTCCCCCGGAGGTAAATTTAGATCGCTATTTTGGGCATGGTTAGAGGAAGCGACGCTAATCCTGAGCTCCTCTCCGTGGACTGATTCAGCTGTGAGGAAGCGGGAACAGCAGAGAGAACAGCAGAGGACGAGCTACCTGGCAGAGCTTCCACCCAGAGTGGGCTAGTCTCAGTGTAATCAGCGAGCTGCATCACATACAGTACAGGGTTTCTCTTACATGCTAAGAGCACCTGAATACAAGCCAATACCAAATGCATCTCCATGGATTACACCTGTGAGCTGCATGAAAACACAATTAGTCACAGCGACCTAGAAATTGTAATGGGACACACTAATTGTAATGGTGTCGCACAGACAGTCAACCTATTTGTTCACAACCACACGCTGTTCTTAAATGTATGCGACAGGCAAGTGGACTAAAAATTGGTATAAGGAAGAAACAAGACAGCAAAAATGACCAGTCTGACTAACACCATGTATGCCTGTTTATGAGCCTTCTGAAGCACATCCTGTGATGCAGTTTGGTGCAGTGTGCCCTTTTCTCATGGGAATTTCCCATATATTACATCAGAAATCCTAAAATGACCCTTAAATTTCCTCAAAGCATTGTTTTTTTTGGGAGACATCAAAAGACCTAACTATTCATATATTGCATATGCACGGAAACATTGTATTTTCATGTAAATATATTAGCATTATCAAAATACCAACACAACTGTTAGGTTAGGTTAGTAGGCTGGCCATGAGACAGACCTTGTAAGGAGCTGGGGATACTGGTTGTATCATGAGTATCATGGGAATATGGTTTATAGCAGATATAATGCTTGTGGGTTTTGAAGGCTGTGCATGGTACACTGGCCAGGCAACACAGTGAGCGCTGGTTAATTGTGCAACTAGCTTGTGAAACACATTAACACAGCATTTCTGTCACAATGGCAAGTATGGTTTGAGCCTGCCAGAGAATCACAACTTCTCTCTCTCTCTCTCTCTCCCTCCCCTTTTGTGTTGTGAAACTGCTTTCTTTTCTTCCACTTCATCATATTACAAGAAGATAAAGCTGGGTGTGAGACTTCAATCCATTGTGTAACCAGCAAGATGTGAGGAGATCAGGGGTCACATGACCTGAGGTGTCTTTTTAGCGTCAGCATGACGAAAGTCCCTTGTGTGTAGAGTCATGATCACGGTCGGACCATATCCGGTGTATTTCTCACAACCAGTACAGGTTTACAAAAACACATTTTAAAAATGTGATTTGTTTTTAGGTAGAGTTAAGCCTTCAGTTAACTGCAATTCATTTAATTTCACTCCAATTTCGATTCAGTTCAGTTCAATTCAATTCAATTTTCTGTGTATAGCTCTTTTTACAAATCAATCACAATCGCAAAGCAACTGAGCATAGATCCCTCACCCAAGACCCTCTCAGAGCAGGCCTGGGGCAAGAATGACAAGGAAAAACTCCCTGACTGACAGGCAGAAACCTTGAGCAGAACCCAACTCAGAGGTGGAGATCATCTGCTTCGGGCCAGCACTGGGCAGACAATGGGTTTAGCAGCCGAGTACATGCAGAATCTGGCCCCTGGCATGAGGGTGGAGCAGGTAGGATGACTGAACCTGACGTCAACCTTCCATGCTTAATACCACCGGACTACTGCAGGTAAAATGCCCTCTTTGGAGGTCTACACTGAGGCTCCACTAGAGTGCGACTCGGGCCACATGTTTCTGTCTGAACCCGACCCGAGTCTGAGAGAGTAGTAACCGAGCCTAACCAGCATTGTTTTTTATGTCGGAACCTGACCCGAGCCCGACGTAGCTTATGTAAGCTGAAGCACTGAGTTTGTGAATTTGCAGTCTTCTTGCTCTCATATCTCGTTATATCTAGTTCAAAAGTCAAATATTCACTGCCTAGCTATTGATCGGCTGATGTGATCCCGTTGGGCTGGGGTCAGGTATCCACCCTCTGGTCTCCAAAAGAGGATCTAAAACCATGGCAATGGCTGTGCACCGTGATGACCTCTAGGTACAACTATCATTCACAATTAATTTGTCAGCATGATGTGGAGAACTAATAGGTAGTAGTACTAATGAGGACCACTGTGTGGACAGGCCAAGAGGACACTGGATCTCTCCTTCCTATTGCAAGTACAATTTTTCCATGGTTTTAACCATATCTAATGTTACATAAATTAAATTAGTTGAATTTAATACCTGTTTACATATCTCTTACATGCAATGGCTGCTTGAAATCTGTGGCCCATACACATCACCAGGTGTTGAGTATTTTGTCTAGTCATGCTCTGCCAGCACTGCAGCCATCCTTAGCTCATGCTTGTTTTTGGAGGCTAGCTGCCTCAGGGTCTCTGTTCATTATACACGACAACATTTTCAGTTACTTGGCCAATCAATAATATTCCAGTTTTTCGGAAGGCACTGTAAATTACATTAACAGAATCGCATACAGATTTTATTTGTTGTACCCACCACCCCTGGATATGTGAATCTAAGTGTCTCAATGTGACTACGTTAGACAGCTCTCTGTGAATAATGAGACTACCCAGGGGCAGTGTAGGGGGCTTGTACTGTCAGCATAAGCCACTGAGAAGGTATTATTAAACCCAAAATAAGAGCAGAAACAGGAAGTAGCTTGCTGATATTTACCAAAGAACCATAGATGGAAATCTGCACTTAAAATCTAACAAAGACTACACAAGGTGCCTGTTTCAGGATGCGTTAAATGGTATCTCACATCAGCTGACAATAGCTTCCGCCCTGACTCATGCCCTCCAGCTCTAGCAATCCCAAGCCCACCACAGTGGAAACAGGAAGTTGAAAAGGTGGCCCACAACTCTCTAAACCAATAAGCCTGTGACTCATGCACAATGCTCTGAAAAGAATACACTTCAGTTACAAAAAAAATTTGAATAATTGTACAAACACATTTTGGGGAAGAACCTCCCACCATACCCCAACACAAACAGAGAATTAAAAACAAATACCTTTCCTGGAAATGACAGCTTGTATTCATGCATACTAATGCTTCAAACTGTGTATGGACATATAAATTACATTCATACAAAATATTTATATGGATGTTATTTGAATTTGTAGGGGCTTTTTGAGATAGATTTCAAAATATCTTCTATATTATTCAGAGAATGTAAACATAGGGGTTTGTTCCTGATATCTGTTCCTCTGATTTTAGCTATGCTTTTGAAAATGTTGATGTATCTAATAAACATGTAAAGCATGTGATTAATGTATCCTTCATCATAACTGTACCAGGGGTTAACAGATGTTTTTCCTGACAATCTACCAAACAAAAATGGGAAATACTATAAGAGGAAAGTGAAGTACTGATTTATCACAATGCCGGGGAAACATTTAGCACAATTTCCACAACTGCACAACTGTGCTCTTTCACACACAAATAATTAAGAAACGCTAAATGAAGTCCAATGGTAAATATGTTCAGTTTTAGAATCAAATCGTGTTTGATTGCCATGGCATAATATAAAAGGTTAATTCTAAGCCAGTTCTCATTCTCTGAAAATATGTTAATGACACTATTAAACCATCTGAATTCACCCAAATTTGCTGAAATGCTGAGTGAATGTAGTGCAGTTACATATGGTGTGCTCAAGGTACTGATCTGGACAGACATGCTGCTGGTCAGTCAATTTTTTTGCTACAATGCACTGGTCTCTTGCTGTGAATGTATGTCGTAACTACACTGTGATATTAACAAGCGCCAGGCCATCAGACCAACCAGACCAGATGTACAAAACTGAGATGTTTCCTAACCCAGACAGCACTGAAACCTTCAGAACCACAGACCAAGGCACTGTATGTTCCTCTTTTTTTCAGACGTTTTCATAAAACACAGACCCACCACAGACCAGCTGTCCTGTGACTGCAGGCAAAGTCACTCCATCATGCCCTGCAGAAAACACCAGCACTCGAGTGACAGGATCATTCATTTGCCCACAGCTCTCAGGGTTTGCATGACTAAGTTCAGGGCTTGATCACCTTTTGCTAAGTAAATGAGGAGTACTATCTAATAATTCTAATGTCAAAGATACCCAAAGACCCAACGCATTAGGCAAATGGAGTACCAGGAGTCCTGTGTGACAGTGTTAAGAGTAGGAGGGGAAAGAGACTTGCAAACTTCTGAGACAGGAAGATTAAGAGCGAAGAACAAAATCTGCAAGATTTTGAGGGGGCAGGAAAGGGTGGAAAACTAGCACATCACTAAATCAGCAAAACTTTCCATGGCACCAACTACACAGATCGAAAAATGTCATTCTGAAAAAAAAAAGAGGCAGTTCAAATGAATCACCTCTATGATTAAATAAACACAACTAACCTAATGGCACTTCCACGAGGAAGACAAAAGCCTTGGCTTGAACCTGTATACAAATCAGTCAACTTTTGAAGCAATTATTTTCACCACTGTAAGCCACACAAGATATTCACAGTCCACAGGATGTACAACCACCTGTTCCCTCCTCTGACACGATGAACCGACCAGTTCTGCAGTTTAAAATTCCTAACAAAAGCAATGGGTCAGTTTCATCCATCAGACTGAGAGCAGCCAGACAGCAGTCTGGCTTTGGACCATTTGGAAGCAAGTCATGTGGCTTAGCACCTAAGCAGGGAAACCTGGGCCAGGTCCCAATCAAACTTAGGCCAGGATTCAGTCAACAGTTTTCCTTAGCTTTACTTAAGTAAATAAATGTGTCATACTTTTTCTCAACAAGAACAGATTAGTAAATTAATTAAAAAACAAATCCAGTTTGTGGTACAGTACAAGCTGTACAACAGTTGACACAAGCCTCCACTTGCTATTCAACATGTATCCCATATTTCAGATTTGGACTGCTTGTGCCATGCTGATTCCACGATGCCTAGCACACAAGGATATGTTTCAATGTGAGAATCAGAAATACTGAGAAGCAGAACTTCACAAATTATTCATTATGGTACAGCTATCACATTCTTGTCACTCCCAAAGAACAAGAGAATGGAAGTCAAAATACACATTTTTAACTAATATTTTCTTTTATTCAAAAATAACTTTAAGGCATTATATGGACTTACAAAAAGATTAACCCGAGTGAAATCTTTCCTTAACCAAATGTCCTGCAATTCCCACATTCAGGTTTCAACTTTAAATGAAATCAACAGTAAATGTATTCCCAGTGTGTTACAGTCACAGAAAAGGGCAAAAATGTATCTTTTACAACCACACTGTTAACTTTATGCTTGGTTTCGTGCAGTGGCATTCAATGTCATTCCCTGGGAGCCACAGAATCTCAGCTTTACCACAATCAAATCAGTACCAAGAAACCAGATAAGGTGAAGTAGGTGCGTAATCAACTGTGGTCACCAATCATTTAAGTGCTGAGGATCAACAAAAACCAGCACATCCTGTGGTTCTCTAGAATCAGGATTCAGGGCCAATGCATTCGTTTTACATAAAAAGCAGCTAGTCTTCCTCTGTCCTCTGCAACTCCGGGGCATTTGCTCATGCACGCTTGTGTCCTTTGTTTTAATCTCCAGGTCCTACACTGAGATGAACGGCCACTTGAAATGAAATGTCTGCACAGAAGGCACATTACAGAGCAGGTACACCCTTCAGGGGTGCAGCAGGGGTGGGGCGAGGCAGGTGCAGGGCAGGTGCCCATGACTAAAGGCTATGAGGGCTGGTGTGGAGGGTTGGGGATTTCAGCTAGCCAGGTTGGGGAACATCTCTGTGAGGGTGGTCTGTTTGCTGCCCTTCTGCAGGGCGGCAGTGGCGGTGCTGGTTCGGGAGGAGTTTATGCTGCCAGGGGCGGGGTCATTAATGGAGGTGGAGGCACTGGTAGTCTTCAGGGGGGCCTTCCTCTCTTTCAAATTGCTGGATGTCTGTGGGCGCTTCACCCTGTTCTTCTCCTCCTTCTGTGTGAGGGCAGAGCTGGGCCGTCTGCCGCTGGCTCTGCTCCCCGCGCTCCCATCCTCGGCGGCTTTGGAGGCGGACTCTCGCTTATCGCGGAGCAGGTACTGATCTGGGGAGCCCTTGCTGCGGTCCAGAGCCTGCTGGGCTTCCTCCCGGTCCAGCTGCCGCTGCAGCCTGAGGGCCAGCTGCCGGTCGCTCTCCTCCTGCTGCAGTCGGCCAAAAGGTCCTCCTCCTCCTGCACCATCTCCAACATTATTGGGGTGTCGGGCAGGGCGGTTGCCGGTGGGCAGGGGCGCTTGCTATCCAGGCTGTAGTTCCAGGCCCCCTCCATCTCTCCGCTCTTCCTCTTGCCCGAGGGCCCTCCGCTTGCCTGACTGATACTGGGGTTCCGCTCGTCTTGGCCCTGCTCTGCCTTGGCGCACGTTCCATCAGGTGGGAGGAGCTCAGCACACTCCGGGTGAGACCTGAACTCCTTCCCGTAAAAATCAAGGGCAGGCATGGGTGGTTCCAGATGCTTCTCTGGAGACGGGGGCATCAGGATGTTCTCCTGTTAAACAAAATTCACATGTTTAACAGCAGGCTCCAAACTCCTACTGACACAGTGCAATGTTTTACTGTATCTGGTTTGTTTTCAATAGTGAGTTTAGAAGAAAATGTTTTTCAGCTTTTCAAGAAAAACCCTCATTTATGTATGGACTTCTTAAAGTAAGAGAGCTCATGTTATCATGTCTGTGTTGTGTCACTACATGCATTAATCAAGATTTTGGGTCTACAAACAGTCTACATGTGTAGGCATACATTTTAAAGAGCCACTGTACACACACAAGCATGTGTTTTTGTGATGCACCTTGTTAGCTGTGAGGCTGCAGCTGGGGCTGGTCTCTGTGCTGCTTGGGGATCTCAGTGGAACAGGGAATAAAAACCTGAAAACACAGCAACACAAAAACACACCAATCAGCACTCCACAATAACACAATTACATTAGTCATTTAGCTGATCAATGCCCCCCCCGGCAGCAATGTGGGGTTAAGGGCCTTGCTCAAGGACCCAACAGCAATGGTGTTCTTGCTTTGGCTAAGCTGGGGCTTGAACCACCAACCTCAAGGGTCCCAGTCATGTACCTTAGCTATTTGACTACAGGCTGCCCCATAATGCAAGGAACCATCACAACAAGCTGTTGCAACACAGCGGACTGCAACCAAAATGAAGAGACATGATCAAACAATCGATCTCCAAAAAAAAACACACATGCACACAGCATCTTATAACACACTGCCAAAAACTGAACAAAACCAGGGAGGGGAAGCGCTGCATCCCATCTCAGTTAATTGGAGATGCAGAGAGGCGAATAAAATCTTACTTTTAGTTTCATTTTGGGGGCCTTCTTGACTCATCCACATATTTTTAGCTATATGTCGATTTTGGAATGTAGTGCTAAAAAAATTATCCAAGACAAAGCATTGAGTCAATGAAGGTATGAGTAACTTGATTGCAAAAGTCATTTTTCCTCTGAGACTGATTTCTGAGGCAGCATGACAAATGTTTTTGCAAAAAATAAACATCAGTTGTAGCCATGCCGCTCATGAAGCTACTGAGAAAATGAAGGGGCATTACTTTTTTGAGATATGTCAACATTCCCAATCTGTTCTAATTCAGTGAAGTCATGCATCACTTCACTCCACTTTGCTTTTATGGGTATGGCATCCAGCACAACAGGAAATAAGACCAGCTGGAGATAACCTTTCAGATGACTTGGATAATTATCTATACTGTAATGATGAAATAAATAACCCAAAACAGAAATTCCAGATAATCCCCTCATATTGAAACAAGAACACTTTGCAGCAAGTATTTTTAGAGCCAATCAGTGTTACAGTAAGTTGGTTGTTTAAGGTTAATTCCTCAATGACTCCACATTAAATTCAGTCATCTTAATCACTGTATTTCTCTATGGAAAAACATGGGTGTCACAGGCAGATCAAATGACATATTTCATTTGAAAGCATTCAGCAAATCAGGACACATCGCATGATAAATGCTATATGAATGCTGGCTATAAACTGACAATACTGACAAAAAAGTTATTTCCATCCTAGAAAAACAATCAGCATGATGCAGTAATGAAAATAACATAAATAAAAACAAAATGAACTACATCATTAACAGACCACCACAACAAGCCTCAGCACTCTGCACAGCATGTCAACACAAAACACAGAATCATCTCCACACTGTATACTCCTCAAAAAGCTCCTGACTGCTCCTCACCTCTCAATGTCTCCACTGCTGATCATCTTCTTCTTCTTTGCAGAGGCATTGTCAGCAGGCCGCGTGTTCCTCTGCGACTCTGACATGGGACTTGCGTTCTGGAAAACAAAAAACACTCACAAAATAAATAATTTGGGAAGGAAGAATAACTGACAACCATTATCTACTTTAGAGTAGTGACCTGAGAAGCAAATATGGTAAAGAAATGGCCTGCCCCCTTCTGGCCAAACAATGCCATTTCCAGCAACACATACATTTTTTAGGTGATCTCATATCCATAGAACTAACAGACCCAGCTCCAATCTGCCAATGAGCAGGATGCAGCTATGGACTGGGGTGGCAGCAACCTTGAGTGTTAAATGTGCTGACATGTTGGTATTTAATCCCTAAATCAGCGACATCAAAAGTTAACCAAAGAGACAAAGTACCCAATATGTTAAGAAAATCAGAATTTAATCCACATTTCCGATCATGAAGACACACCAGAATATTAAGATCCTTTAAGACAAGAGTTCTTCCAAAGGACTGCTGATCACCCTTGATACCTCACATCGGGGGCCTGAATCATTGCACTTCTGAACTGGTTCTCACCAGCTCCTGGCTGAGCAGCCTGGCCAGCCTCTCATCCTCTTCCAGCTGCCTCTCCTCCTGCATCCTGCGCTCCTCCGCCCGACGCTCCTCCTCCTCCCCCAGGAGCCTCTGGATGTACTCCTCACTTGCCCGCCGCTCCGCCTCCTCCAGCGCCCGCTTCTCCTCTGCCAGCTGTGCCACATGCCAGAGGGCATCAAGAGTCAAAACGCAGGAAACTAATATCCATACAGTACATGACACTTACCAACTACGAAAAATACACATAATGACAAACAGGCACCTGGGTAATATCTCAACACATAATACCAGTGAAGTGACTTAAAGTATCATCAGCACACCTCAACATAAAAACATCATGATTTGATCAAAATGAAATTCTGTAAATGACGATGCTGTTTCATCACCCAACCTCACAGAATGGTTTATCCAAGTAACATTCTCTCTGGGCTTACAATACGTCAGGTTAATCCTGAAATTGTGCATTGGGCAATAAAATGCATCTGTTTACATTTCAACTGAAGCTGGAACATTGAGCCAGGAACAGCACAAACACAAACCTGCAAATGCCCAGTTGTCCAGCAGAGGCCGCTAGAGAGTGATGGAACTGTTGATTTTACCCATCTTGTTTTTCCCTGGCTAGACTGAGCCAATCACATGTAAACTTATGTGAACCCCCGACCACAGCCAGTAATGGGACACACAGTTACACTACCAACAAGTGCTTTATCTCCTTGTGCTCCCCAAAGCCCCAGTGATTTTAATTGTATTTTGATGGTGTCTGTTTCTATGTTATACAGTATACTAGCTTCAGGCCAAAGATATAGTCATTTATTTACATAGGTGACTAAACCAAAATGGCAAAGATAGGATGCATGGCTGGTGCTTAGTTAGTGAAACACACAGTAGCATGAACTTAAATTTTTGTGTGCTTTGAAGTTAAGCTGCCTATCCTGTTCATTTCTATGTGATTTACTGTTTGTACACTGGGTCATTATAGACAGATTTTCAGTTCCTAAGCCATGCAGCATCTCTCCTGGTGCCCCTCGCTGCACAAGTCTATGGAGATGCATACACATACACCAACACAAGACACACACACTAACCTTGCTGATCTGGTCCTCATACTCTCTGCGCAGCTCTCCTGGCTGGCTTACCTTTGGCCTGGATGCAACTGCTAAGAACAGAGACCAACTGAGATCAGTACATTTACATTTTTGAATTATGGGGTTCCATCCGTAGATAAAGAGCAATTTTGAGACTTCAAAACATACAGTGATTTAGAACACCTCTGTTAAAACATGTTAATATCATAAAAACTCGCAAAAATGAGAAATGCTGCACATATTACACACAACTACACTGTGTGTGGACTGGATTATACAAACCCTTAGAGAGAACCAGATAGATGGATAAAAAGTGAGCAGAAGACAGAAAGGTAAGAGGATGAACAGACACATACTGGCCATGTCCTCGGTGTCCTGGCCACTGAGCCTGCGCTGACACTGTGCAGGGAACGCCTCCTGGAGGCGGCTCCACAGCTCCGTGTTGACGAGCGTCTTGTTGCGGCTGTGCAGCCTGGCCCATGTGGACACCCGTCTACGGCAAAGCGGGCAGCAGAGGTTGGCCTTGTCCACGGTCTCCAGGAAGCAGGGCTTGCAGAAAGTGTGAGTGCATGGCAGGGTAACTGGCTCCAGGAAGATCTCCAGGCAGACGGGGCACAAGCAGTCTGCCTGGGACAGACCTGCAGAGCTGCCTCCGTCCCCCATATCCACCTCTGTCTCAGACACTGGTGGCATAGTCCAATCCTTTGCTCCCACCCTCCTCGTTTTTGTCTGTTAGTGTTTCTTCAAAACACGCCAGGATGCAACTGCAGACAAGATCAGTCACACAAGCCAAAGGAGAACAGGTCATATTACATTAAGTGTCGAATTTACGGCTATCCTAACCCTGAACAAGGGGTCGTTTACAACGTAGGGCCCGACAGTGACTCATGACGTAAATAATATTAAAACCAATTGCATTAAGTTAGACAGGTGGGCCACAAATACAGCACATCAAATGAAACTGTAATCACAATTTATATTACGTGGTAGGCCGCTAACCACATTTTATCAGAGGACAAACAGAATTAATTGAATGAATGAATGGGGCGCTCAAATAGCCACACAGAAAGAGCCCGAATTCCAATCGCATACCATGGCCTCTCGAAAGCTGGGCGGTAACAAGAACTGTAGAAAATCAGCAAACATTAGCCATGTACTGCTACGGTCCAGTGACACACTTGCTAATCACGTTAGCTAGCTGCTGTACACGCTAGCTAACTACAGACAGGTAAATAGCTAGCAATGATATTCGCTATAGTCATTTACAACAATAAATTACCCACGACATAACGCTGAGTTACAACACACCCCCTGATACCAGTTGATCCCGTGTGGTTTACCGGCTGAACATCAATTTAAAAAAAATACCTTTAGCCTTTCAGTTTCGTGGCCTTCAATGACCCGCGCTCTTTTGGTAGCTAGCTATCGTAGCTAACATTAGCTGGTTCCAAAACATTAGCTAGATAGCTGGCTAACTACAAGCCACTTCTAGCCACAAATCAAAAGTTGGCTACCTTTCTAGCTAGCAAGCTAACAATTAAATCATACCACCTAAATTCATGTATAGGTGTAAAGCGGTTAGAGTCCACACTAGCACTCTAACGTGGCTAAAATACAATTCTGAAGTTTATCGGAACTGTTTTCTAAATTGAAAACAAGAATCCCGGGACACCCTGACTAGATTTACCTTGGCGCAAACTGCGCGTGCGTATCCTCTGGCGCTCAGTTGTACTGCTCATGCGCCAAAAACACATTTGCGATGAGTCGGTGCGTGCGTTTGCGAAAAATTAATCTATGGCTATAAAAGGACTGAAAGATAGATGGCACGACCAAATGTGTTCTGCATAATAATTTGGCGAGGAAAGCTAAATCTATATGTTTTGATTCATTTCGAAAAGATTCAGTTTGCAAATTAATATATTGTCAAGGTTAATAATGATCTTTTACCTAGCTGGGTAGCAGTGAGAATATTTTTACCCTCAGTAGGGCAACATTAATTAGTAACAGGTTACATTTGAAACGTTTTTTTCCTTCTCAGTCCATCTCAGTCTAATTAATTTATTTGCTATGTATTTGCTTTCATCCAAAGTTATTATTGTTTTACTTTGATTTATTGTTAATTTTTTGTATTTGGAAACTAGTTTAACTTCTAGTTTAAGTGTCTTGCTGAAGAGTCCAGCAGTGCTTCTCCTCAGAATCAAATCTGCAAACTTCAGATCAGAAGCTAAATGTCCAAAATTAACAGAAAAATTGTTATAATAAGCCATCTACAAACCAGAACTTGTTTAGTGGAAGTATGTTTCTGCTCAGTTTGAACAAACCTATTTGTATCACATGGTAGCAGAGAGTAGTAGTAGTAGTTCACAAGTAATTATATATTTTAATAGTCTAAAAATTACTATTGTATCAGCAGTTAACTCAGTTTGAAAAAACAAATATTTATGGAACACATTTTCCAGAAACCATGACAATAATGAGTCCATTTAACCATTCATGGCTATAATACCTTATGTGAGCAATTCTTAGAATCTAATTAATGTCATTATAACAATATAAAGTTGCTCAGTTGTACTGGCTTTCTTTTTATGTGTACTTGTGTTTGTCCTTAACAATGTCCTTGATATATTGGTTAAAGTGAATTAGCATGTAGTATAAAAAAATATAATTTGTGGTGGAGATGAAATGTGTTTAGGTAAAAAGAAGGTTCATATGTACATATTCACTGTAAATGATGAAGTATGATGTTTGAATGTGCTTTAAACCCCCCCACACACACACACATACATGAGTCATTCACTTCAAACAATGAGATATTTATTGATCTATGTATTTGCACGATTTGCAACATTTAAATTATTTAACATGTGAATTATAAGAGAATAAAGACAATTTAAATGTGAATGTGTATTAAATAATTTTATTGTATCATTTTATATCATCATCACATTACAGTATGAGCATCATTACAATAACAGGTTCATAATACTTATGATCAATCTGTAAGGTGCAGAGGAATTGGGGAATTTCTGTGATGTCATAATGAAAGTGAATGTGACTTCCCTGTTTATATAGGGCATGAACAATAGTCAAGGTTAGTGGTAATGAATAGTGGTAATGAAAAGTGGTTATACATCAATATTTATTATCTTGTCAAATGATTTGTAAATGAAAGTATTTTTTCCTTTGGTTAAATATGTTCCATGACAAGATTTTTTTTTAATCCCACCACTAATATATTTGACTGCACCAAGGAATAAATAAAATGCTGTTGTAGTACATGGCCACCAGGTGGTGCTATTTTTAAACTGACATTTAGGTACTGTTTTATCAGACTGTATAATTTTTTTTTCTCTTCTGCCGATTTTAACACATGCATCATGATTCACATGCATTGAAAGGTCCCATTTTTCTACATTATGGCTGCCGTGAAGGAGGCTTCACATGCATGAAGTCTCATAATCAAACACCAAATAAAGGTTTCAGTTCCTGGCTGATTTGCTGATGCAGTCATGTCCGTTAGGTCCTGAGACAGTTGGCTGTGCTGACCCAGCTGCACTTTAATTTGTGCCATGGAAGGACTTGCCCAGATGAGTCCAAAAGTGATAGTGATGACCTACGCCCTCATCGCCATCCTCTGTGGTGCAGTGTCAATGGGAGGGTCTGTCTTGGTCTTCAGAGATAGGCGGTAGTAAGGGTGGCGGGGAGTCACTGTCCCGATTTGGGGAAGTGGGAGTTTCGGGCTTACGTCTCCGCCTCAGTTCTTGGCCAGCTTTCTCCTTCTCCTCAATTAAAGCTTTGCCAATGGCCTGTAAATGCAGAGGAAGAGGGGAGAAAGAGTCATGGGTAAAAATGGAGGGAGAGAGAAAGAGAGGGAGAGAAGAACACAGAAAAGTGTGAGGTTTCAAGAGAAAGATAAGTGAGTGAAGAGGGACAAAAGGACAATTTAGGGAAACAAGTGAGATTTACGAAGAGGAAAAGGGAGAGCAGAGAGGAATGAACAGGGTAATGACAGATGAACAGATGGAGAAAGGGAATGAGAAAAGGTGTGGTGAAAGGAAACAAAATTCTATGTTAATGTTTCATACAGGCATTGCACTGACAGCAACTACTGGGCTGTGGAGAATAGTCCGTGGTTATAATGCTGCTTCTCACCTGGTTCTCAGCCAGCGCCTCCTTGGCCATGTAGTGCTCCCTCTTTATCTTAATCTCCACCTCCTCTGGGATGTCAGGCACCATCATATCAATCAGATGGCCTATGAAGAACACCACATGCTGGAGGCAGAAAGAGGGAGGGAGAAAGGGGGAGGAGGAGGGGGCAGGGGTTAAGAGGCACTTTGTATGGTTACCTAAAATGACCATTTGTCCTAAAATAAATCAAAGTTCCACCTAATTATGCAGAACCTGGAGGTCCCGTTAATTCAGAAATCAGCTCTGGGATTGGTCTGAATTCACATTCAGGCATCATCAATTTGAAGTCAGCAGCATTACGCTATTCAGAGGTATGTGTTACAGTAGGAGTAGAGTAGAGCCTGGATGGAATATTCAAATTCTCTGTCGTTTTCAATAAAGTTCAGAACTTTATTGCCTGATCAAGATCTATATTTGCATTATATGGCCAAAACCTTGATGGTCATGCTTTTCTTGTACAGTTTGGTTAAATATTTGATTCTGATTAGTAAAGAGAAAGTATATTATTTTTCAGTAACCCACTCAGAGACTCATTATAATGCAACAGGAGTGGCCTTATCTCTGTTCCAAATAAATACATAGGCCTGTTCAGCCGATCATTCTAATTATAGCTGAAAATAACAGGAAAAAAAACACAAACATCATGAAAATGACCAGTAACTTGGTGAAACTCACCTCAAATATGATGACAAAAGCCAGTCTAACAGCTAGAAGATGGAAGTATTCAGACCGTAGTTTACCATTCTGATATCTGTGGCCACGATACCTGAGTGTGTAAAACAATGAGACATGTGGCTCTCCTGTTGTCAAGACTTTTACTATCAATGGCTTTAAATCTGGGTATTAGTGGCCTGGCAATACAGGAGCTGAACTTCTACCTGCACTAGGTCTGACTCTTTACCCTGAGTATTGCTCTACCTGGACAAAGTGGAGATGTGGCTCTACCTGCACTGGGTGTTATTCTGGGCATAGCCACTTGGGGCGATGGAAAGGGTGAAGTTGACGTAGCCCTTGAGACTTCCTTCGGTGTAGTGGTAGTAGAGGCGTGGCAGGAAGTCAGAGGTGAAGGCGATCAGGAAGGCCTGTTTAGGAGACAGGAAGTTGTGATCACTTGATGTCAGGGAACAGTCATCCAGCCGGCGTCACTGTAGGTTCTCATAACGGAGCTACCAGACAAACGTATCAAACTACCTTGATGAAAATGATTTCATTTTAATATTATTAAAAGTGTCTCTCACGTTGCTGATGACTGCCAGGTGTGTGATGACCTGCAGGATGTTAAACCAGATCCCAATGTCCTGGGCACGCTCCACGACAGGCCTTCGGTACTCACACACAAACTTTTGAGCGTCCAGACGCACCTCCACCCAGTTGTTGAGGAGAGCGAAGAGGGGCGCCAACGGGCAAGCCGCCACAAAGATAGTGATGAACCCAAACTGAAGTACTGCAGTAAACACAGATGCATTACACGTTAATGCTTGATATCAGAAACATAAAAAATCATGACAAAAATGATAAAAGGCTGCTGTGCGGTAGGGCAGTGTTCTTTGTGTGTGGATGGGCCCCGTGGTCTGGTAGCAGATCTCATGCCATCTATGCCATCACCAAAAGCAGTGTCATCATAGATGAGAGTCTTGGGAAAAACATAAGATGACACCCTGACTTTTATTAATCTTTCAATGGTTCTGAAAATGTTCCATGAAAATCTTTACTCACACCGAACCAATAAAAACTCTCTAAAAAAAACAGTGGTCAAATAGCGGTGCCAAAAGGGTGAAGCACTTTGAAGTCTGCACTCATGAGATTTTATCACCAGAATGGGCTCAGTGATGGGAAATGGGGTCATGTGTCACATCAATCTGTAGAAGGTAGAAATGTAATTGAATTATAAAGATTTTTGGAGCAAGCCCCATGACCTATATTCATACTTTGATAATGATGAATAGTAACATTGACTGGTGATATTGTGTTTTGGATGCAGTGAAGCGTTTAGGCAGCGATGGACTTTTACCCCAAGCGACCCCACTGTAAAAGACAGCTGAGGTTGTGGATGGGCCCAGTGATCTCACTGCTGTAAGTTAATAAAATGGCCGACACTCTGTCAGGCTCACCCACCTCACTCACCCATCTCCAGGTACTCATCAAACAGTCCCTCACACACCAGGAGCTGGTAGTCAGTCTCCCAGGGCGTGGTGCTCTGACCCTTCCCCCCATCTTGATCTACATCTTCCTTGTCAGACTCATTGCTGTGCTGAAACTTACGCTTCTGCCACCAGCTCTTCAACTTTCTACAGCAAGGGGAGCGAGAGACAGAGAGAGGGACAGTGTGGCAGAGATATAGGATGAGCAACGGAATGCAGAACGAGTGCAAACATACACGAAGATAGTGAACCACAAAAAAAAAGTGCAATGGAGGAAGAGATTGGGGAAACAGTCTGTAGGGATGGACAAAGCTGAGGACGTAATGTCTGGGGAGAGGCAGAGGAAGATGGAAACAAGTGAACTCACGGGCACACAAACTCCTGGACGTTGTTGATGACCTGTTTTCCCACCATGATGACCAGCAACTCCTGTGCGAGCTCGATCAGGCAGCCCCCGGCCCCACACTGAGGAGGACAAACATGTTATTTTATCATTATACACAGAGTCAGTTATGAAGCAGGCACACCACACTATCATTACACATGTGACAGACAAGTGAAACAGTGTGCAGACACAGGTAGACATGCTAACAGCCATATTAAAACATGAATAGTGAGACAGTGTTGCTGGGAAGGCTCAGACACTCACATCCTCATTGCGTATTCCCAAGAGAGTGTGATAATTGCCAGGGTATCCAACAAACCTAGGAAACAAATGCATTATCAGTTCTAACAAAGACAGAGGTAACAGTAAAACACTGACAGACAAACTGTTGGAATAAGTAATATTCTGTATAGTAAACATTGTAGACAATCAACAATAAGAGTATTAAACTTTGGTTGGGGTCACACCTGGATTTCAATGGACCAGCAAGTCTCGAGGAATGCTTCATTGATGGAGATGATTACTTGTAATGCGTCCCACAACCTCTGGGTCTGTTACAAAATGTTATGTACTGTTTTATCACCCCTCACCTGCACAGCCCGCAGAAGCACCTCAGGCGTCTGAATGCCTTAAATCAGGGGTGTCAAACTGCAGTCCTGGAGGGCCGCAGTGGTAGCTGGTTTTTGGTGTGTTTTAGCACTTAATTGATTAATTAAAATCACTGGTTGGCTAAAGAGTCCACACACCTGGTTTCCAAGGCCTAAAATGGCTGCCAATCGAAAGGAAAGAACAAAAACCCGCAGACACTGCGGCCCTCCAGGACTGGAGTTTGACACACCTGCCTTAAATGGTCTCCAGGGGGTTTCTGTGGAACTCAGTTGGAGTGTAGCTGGCTTTGGATTGGGTGACTCACCTGCCCTTGAAGAAGGCGATGTAGACGGGAGACGAGTAGAAGTTGACGAACTGGAAGACGAAGACCTTCAGGACAAAAGCGTCCTCGTACTTAGTCTGAGTACGGTGCATCTCTAGAGGAGAAGAAGAGACAATAGCAATAGCACTACCAGTTGATGTGCAATGCAAGGAGCCCTCCTAAGCCCATTCTGATACACTCTCCTCTCACCCCATCGAGTCAGCACTCTGGCCAGGTAGGTGTATAATCGGGACAGCATCAGAATCACCAGCAGGTTGAGCACAGATCCGGTTAAACTGGCTATCCTCCCGGCCTGCAGGGGGAGACAGAGAGGCACGCTCCATTCAGGGTTCAAAGTGAAGGACTTTAATTAATGATTACTTTGATAGTTTTCCCCTTAAAACACTGTGTGAAGACTCACAGAGAAGATGAAGAAGGCGTTTTGGGACCTGGAGATAATGATGCTCAGGATGGTTTTGTACAAGATGATGGCAATCAGAAACATCAGAACCACTGTAATCTGTAAGACATACACATTGTGGCTTGTCTGGGCAGGAAATACAACCATAAACATTTTTAACAGGAAATGCACTCAAACAAAGAATGAACAATCAACAAAGAGCAATGCCATAGTGGTTAAATCAGAGACAGATCTTTACTGAGAATTATAATTGTTGAATATTTAACATGATACTGACTTCAATTAACATGATATTGACTGACTTAATCTCAGACTTGATTCTGAAGGATTGCAGTGCAGCTACACAGAAAATACTGTCTGAAATGATGATGATGATTAAATCTGATGCGTCTTATACAGGGTGCACTTAATTTACCTTGTTTGCTGCAGTAATTGGCATGGGACCAACTCAGGCTTGCAAGAGCATAGCGTGCTAGCAAACTACAGCTATTTTTAAGAGCTACTGGTTCATGCTGAGTGAACAAAGCATGGCAAACCAGTTGGACAAAAGATGTATCAGTGTCAGTATAACAATGCTGTGTCAATATATAATGGTTGTTTCATTATTATACCTATTTAAATTGTGCATGTTGTAACATTCTTAAGTGCTTGAACACATAGATTGTATAGTTTGTATAGATTTTATCTGATTGCTTGTTACTTCCTGCTTGGTACATTTTGCCCACCATAATGTACTTTTCTGTGTGGGGCATGGACCACAGGGTAAAAACCATTCATAAATGATGCATAATTCATGCACAGCTACTACTTTGCCTCACGATGCAGTCTCAGAATGATGATGTCATGCCTCACCATGACGATGATGACCATGCAGCCCGTCATGGTGCGCTTGAAGCGGCTGCTCTCGGGGAAGTAGGGTTCTTCTGCTCCAGTCACAGGGTTACGTACAGTCATGGGGGCCATGGCAGTGAACTCTGGCCTGGGCCGTTCCTGGGTCACAGACAGATCACATGAGTCAATGGCCCACCTAAAGAATCCATTCTGGCCCCAAGTGGTCACCCATCCACCACTTAGTATCCCAGTTTCCCTTATATATGACCCCTGATCAAGAAACCACCTCTTTCTGACCACCCTGAGTCCCCAGTAGAGATGTCCTGCACAGATGCTTAAAGATGACCCCACACCTTCTCAGTGCAGAGGTGGAATACCCAAGTCTCACTTCAAGTACAAGAAGGCCTTGTATCTGTCCCACCCATGAACTAAACTAGCTTGATTAATTAGCTCCCCTGCCTGGCTGAAGAGTTGTGGTAATTATAATCAGCTTGTTCACTGCATGGGTGGAACAAATGCATGGAACTGCTTCTACTTTTTGGAGCTGGGATTTTTCACCTCTTCCTCTACACAGGTCAAAGTGGAGTGTTGTCTGTCCACTCTGCATTCAGAGGGGGAATCTTGCCACGTTTAACAGTACATTTGATAAAATCGTTTGTTCTCTGCCTGTTTGCAGGTATTTCCCTATCTTGAATTTTTATTGTTCAGTTATATAGCTTGGTCATGGTTTAGCACCCTGCTTAAGGCTGCAGCAGCACCCAGCATGTGTTTGAACCTGCAGCTCTCTGGTGTCTGGACATGCGTCCTGTCCCTGCCACCCGCCCTTTACTTGTAGGGTACAGTATCTGATTGGCCACCTTGATCAGTATCACCTGATGTCCCCTGTGGTGTCTGACTCTCTGTAAACACGTCATCTGGCCTCCATGGTAACACTCTCTTGAGGCTCAACAAAACCTTATGCAATTATGCTCAGCCAGTTGAAGTTTTTTCACCCCACCTCAATCTCTTCAAACTCAGAGCAGTCCCAGCGATGGGCCAGAATAGCACTAGTGCGCTTCCAGTACTCCAGGAAGGTGACCGCCCACAGGGACATGAAAATGCTGAAGAACACTGTCCCACCATGGTCAAACAGCAGCCCTGCCTTCAGGACAAACACACACAAATCTATTTATGTAATGCTTATTTGATAGGAACAGATATATCTTATTGACAGACATATATTATTGCAAAACAAAAATCCAATGCAATGTATCACAACAGCATTCATAGCATATGCTAATATAGAGTACATATACATATGCAATTTCCATGCTAATTCATTTACTTGTCCCAATAAATGGTAAAAAAACACGTGATCATTAATTGAATGGAAGATGAAAGATATATGTATACACAAACCCCTGTACATAGACATTCATGCACACACATAGTGTTACACACAGAGTTATGCATACCTTGAAGGTCATGCAGATGCTGGAGAGATTCCAGTAGGTACAGATGTTGCAGAGCGGACACATAATGTAGGTGTTTCCGCTGTCGCATATCTCTGTCCTGTGAGGGGTGTGTGCGCAGTACATATTAGGGAGGTACAGAACAGCCTAGTGGGGGTCCCTTCTTCCATGCCTCTCATGTGTTGTGTATCAACAGGTGTTTACATTTTGTGAGTTGCCAGGATGTTGCTGGATTGGATTATCATATTAAAAATCGAATGTGTTCAGTGGGATTTTTTTCCTTACCAATTTATCCCCCTTCCACACCTCTCACAACCCCGAAGAATGCCATACTCACGCAGGTACATCAGTGAACATCAGCCAGATTCCAAATAGGAAGATCACTGTCCCCACCACAGCGGCCGGCAACAGCCAACCTGTGTAGAACCCTAAGAGTGACACAAGGGAAGACATCACAAGTGAGAACACATCATAAACAATGATTCACAGCCAACTTGTTTGAGCAATTAGTACTGACAGTCAGAGACAATATATACATATTTAAGAAAAGCTACCATCAAACAATGTAAATCTAAATGTAAGTGAAACATTTGCAGTGTGTACAGTGAGATCAAGGCGATTATCAGTGATAGTGTGTACAGTAACGCTTTATCATTATTTATTTTGTTCACTGTTTGCTCTGCCGCACCCAACCAGGCAAAATACAGTGCGATCTTCTCTCCATAGTACTCGCGGATGTGATCCAAGGGCTGGTACTTCTTCCAGCAGGCCCAGCGGGCCCAGTACTGATGCAGGATCTGCCGCAGTGCCAGGGACTGTGGCTCCACCTGGCCCTTGGGGATCTCAAATGGACCCTGGGGGGTGGGGATGTTTCAGTGATTATTGGGGAATTAGTATCTAATGTTTTATAGTGTTGCAGTCATTTTATGGGGGGGGGGTGTCTCACCTCATGAAGGGGGAATGCTGCTGAAAAGATGTTCTCGCTGATCAGCCTGTCGATACCAACCTCTCCTCTTTTGACACACCGTACGGTGTCCTTGCCAGGATTTCATATATCTGGATGAGCGGAGAGAGGTTACTTTTGAGGAGGTGTACTCCTCAGTCCTGCTTGGCACTATGGTCTGACTTTGTTTTTTTTCATGGTTTATATAAAGAAGTGAAGCTGGACCATAAAGCAAAGTGGAAATTAAGCTAAATCAAGAAACACAGTAAAAAGAGACAGACAGACACAAATGGACTTACAATCTGATGTCTCTGGGTGTTCTTGAAGAAAGTCTCCTTGTCATCACTTCCCAGAAACCTGCAGATACAGGTGAACAGGACACGCATCCAAATACAGATTTACATTCATGGACACACACCAATGCGTATGCACACAAAAACATGCAAACATGCAGGCATATAGAAAAAGAGACAGAGGCTGGCACTGTTGAATAGAAGGGGAGGAGAGGGAGGGACATTGAGAGAGTGAAATGTAGAATGAAGCTGAATATTTAGCACAGGAGAATGGAAGGGGCAATTAAACAATCAGAAGCCTTCATGGGAGGGGCAAAAGAAAGCGTGAAGAAGGGGATGGGTGAGTCGGATTTGAGGAAAAGAAGGATGACAGATGGATAAAGCAAGCAGAGACTAAGGAAAGAGTCTGGAGGAAATAAATGAAGGGAGGATGGAAAATAATACAAATAAATGTTGAAAAATAATCAAACAATTTTATCTGGGCCCAGTGCTGTGTGTAAGTAATCTTTAATCGCTGCCCCTGGTGAAAAGGTGTTTCTGATGGGGTAGATGCATATTGACACAGAAGATTCTCTGTGCTGCTTCCACCTTTACAAACAAAACTGCTCTAAGTGATTCAGCCATTTTAGGGATGTAGGCCCCATGTTTAAACCTCTCTTAGGTCCAACTTGTCACCTCCAAAAAGAAACCCTGTGATCTAGTGACTAAGGTAAATGACTGGGACTGTGACTGGCACCCTTGAGGTTGGCAGTTCAAGCCCCAGTCCAGCCACAGCAGCACCACCATTGCTGTTGGGCCCTTGAGCATGGCCCTTAACCATACATTGCTCCCAGGGGGATTGACCCTTGGTTAGCCTAATCAACTGTAAGTCACTTTGGATAAAGGCATAACCTAAATGACTATAATGTAATGAACCAAGGTCACATGTTGCACTAAATTGCAGTAAACTGACAAAATGTTTGTTTTTTAATATTTTTAAAGACATCTGATTTTCATATTGATGACACCCACAGCCTGGACTATATTCTAACCAGCTGTGGCTGAGAGTGCTGCTGGCATTGCCAGATTGTGATTTCAGTAAGCAAAACTTAAAAAGGTTTTTTGTTCTTTTGTCTCGAAAAATACTTACATCTGAAGAACATGTTCATGCTGTTGCAGACATATTAAAACAAGGAGAAGATATATAAAATCTTAATATGAGTCAATTTGTTTTAATTCCCACCCTTCCTGTACCTCTCCAGCTTATTTGTGCGGAACTGGCAGGTGTAGAAGTCTGGTGGATGGTTGGGCACTTCCTGAGCCATCAGGTTTGGGATAGATAGTTTCTCCAGAATGTTTTCTGACCAGTTGCTCGGTTGAAGAGGCACAACCTGAAGACGGTGTCAAGAAGCGCTTGCAGTCAAAAGCAAACATGAATGTGTTCAAAACCTTAAATGTGTGGAAGCTTAAATGTATAAATGTGTCTGTCATGTTGACATTGTACACTGCATGTGTATATGTGTGTGTGTGTCCGTGCTATGTTGTGAACTAGAGGACTGAAGCTACAGTATAATTTGACCATTAATATGCTATCCCTTTTCCCTGGTAAAATACACTGGTTAAATTAAATTTCAACCTGGATCTTGATTTTTTTACATTTTGTTTAACATTGTAATCCGTTGTAACACTCAGCTCCAGGACAGAAATTCAAAACATAAAAGAATATTGTAAATGAAAATACTCTCTTTGTTATTCTCAAGTTATAAAAAAGACTTGAAAATTATTTTATTGGTAAATGCAAACATCATGTTCCTTCTGTCTTAGTGAGAGTCATTCTTTGTGTATCTCAGTAAGAGAAAGTTTTTATCCGTCAATCTCTGTGTGCTTCATTTAGGGTTAGTCTGCATGTGTTTCAGTGGGTCTGTGTTTCATTTAGGATCAGTCTGTATCTGTTTCAGTGAGTCTGTGTGAGTCAGGGTCAGTCTGTATCTGTTTCAGTGAGTCTGTGTGAGTCAGGGTCAGTCTGTATCTGTTTCAGTGAGTCTGTGTGAGTCAGGGTCAGTCTGTATCTGTTTCAGTGAGTCTGTGTGAGTCAGGGTCAGTCTGTATCTGTTTCAGTGAGACTGTGTGAGTCAGGGTCAGTCTGTATCTGTTTCAGTGAGTCTGTGTGAGTCAGGGTCAGTCTGTATCTGTTTCAGTGAGTCTGTGTGAGTCAGGGTCAGTCTGTATCTGTTTCATTGAGTCTGTGTGAGTCAGGGTCAGTCTGTATCTGTTTCAGTGAGTCTGTGTGAGTCAGGGTCAGTCTGTATCTGTTTCAGTGAGACTGTCAGTCTCAGCAAGAGTAAGTCTGTATCCCTGAGTCTCTGTGTCTCTGGGTGTCTGAGGTGACTGACTAACCTGCAGCGGTACCCTGAGGCTGATCTCCTCAGCATAGTAGCACAACACACTCCAAGGTACACTGAGGAGCACGTAGTTAATCTGCCTCTTCTCTTCCTCTGCCACCCTCTGAAAAACACACCCGTACAAGCCAACAGATTTATATACAAACACTCCGGGGCATTGGTCATGCATTACAGAAAACATGGAGGAATGACAAAGCTTATATTATCCTTTTCTGTTGAGGTCCTGTCACACTGTCATTTCAAAGTGTTAAAGTGCAAATACAGCCTCACCACAGTACACATGTCGTTCAACACATATAAAGAGAGACACAGAAGTTATCATAATGCCATTCACAAACAGAATCGTGGCACTGCTATTAAAATGTTTACTTGTAATTGTGATACCATCCATAATGTAGTGCAGTTGCTATGGAAAAAAATAATAATGAAAAGAAGAAGAAAAAACCAGGACACTTATTTTACAGTTTGTAATTTATTAATCTGAACCCATAAGCAGTGACCCATAACCATTTGGTCTTTGCCCCTGGTAGTTGTTCCAATGAGAACACTGGTAATAGACAACAGTTGACATGTGTTTATGCCTTCATTATTTTTCTTAATTAAGTAATTATGTACTTTGGATTGTTATGAAATTATACATATCAGTGAATATATAGTAGTGTAGTACAGTGGTAGGTATTGGTTATACTAACTCATGAATACCATATCTGGATTGTCATAGCAGCTTTACTCACTGGTTCAGCTTACCAATCAGGAGCATAACAGCAGTGTGCTGCAATTGTCCTCCTCTTTCATACAGTAATAATTAAGATTACAGTTTGTGTCTCATACAAACTATATGCCAGCTATGCAAACCTGATAGCACTCTCAAACAGAGTGAGGCAGTCTGCTGATTTGACTGCTCTGAGATCTGAAGACCCCTCAGGTGAAATTACCTGCTCATAAAGCAAGAATAAAATTCAGCTCAGCAAGGTGAGTAAGCATATTTAATGAGACGTCAATTCTTACCTTGAGGTCCAGCTACTTCCAGCTCAGGACAGTAGTTCTGTACACTTATTCTCCATCAATCTACATCTTACAGACTGCAACCTGCAAAGCAATTAGTACTCATGATGCATGACCCTGACCTCTGACCCCTTGATCTCTGACCTTCTCCTGTTTGATGCCTGCTGCCTGCAGCCTTGAAAGAAAGTTCTCCCTCCACTTCCTGTGTGAGTCATTAGAAGCAGGGACAACCTTTTCTTCTGTTTGCCCATCCTTCAGTGGCATATGACTGTCCTCCCACACCAACACAAAGTCTGTGCAGAGACACACATGGAAACACACAGACACATTTTCCCAACGACATGTAAGTTTACACACACACACACACACACACACACACACACACACACACACACACACACACACACACACACACACACACACACACACACACACACACACACACACACTCTCTCTCTCTCTCTCTCTCTCTCTCTCTCTCTCTCTCTCTCACACACACACACACACACACACACACACACATATGCAGAAGCACAGACAACACACACTCACCACACATGCATAAGGGCAAATACACACACACATAGAAGTTTACTAATATGCATCAGGTCCTCTCAGCTCTGAGATAAATACAAGGAAGTGAAATTGCCAACGCTTCAGCTGCCAGAATGTTTGGGAAGGCAAATGACTGCACGGTAAACAAGACTACGGAACAGATAAGTTACATCATGATTATAAGAATATACTCTAACTGCAATTTCCAGACTGAGACTTTTATCTTCAGCACATTATCACCATTATCTAAGTATCACTCACCGATGTGGGTGACCCCATCACTGAACACATTCCTGTCTTGGGCAGTGACCTGGTCCTGGAGAGATAGACAGGCATGCTGGGATTGTTGATACACATGTCCACACCAGAATCCCCTCCTCCCTCTTTCAGAAAGATGTTTTTGAACTGTTTCTGGGTGGGGTGAGAGTTGTATGGTGTCTCTGCTCTTTTACTTGTCACCACTCTTTCAGCATCCTGTCTTTGTAAGCTGTAGTGCTAATTGCATGCCCCACCCCTCCACCATTATCCCCCCAAAACAGGAAATTGGGCCCCTGGCTCAATCCACAACATACAGTAAGAGGGTGCTGACACATGACTGAGGAGGGTCTCGCGCACACACACACGCACACACACACACACACACACACACACACACACACACACACACACACACACACACACACACACACACACACTCATACATGCACACACGTGCATGCACACACTAATGAGGGAGCTCACACACACACTCTTGGGTTTGGTTTTCAGTGGGCTCTTACCCCAATGGTGCCATAGTTCAGGTCTGGCTGTGTCTCCATGGCAATCAGGGTAGCACTATCATCTCCCTCTCGCTTCTTTTTAATCATGGCCGGTACGTTCAGTGTCTCCGCACCCCTGACCCCTCCACACCACCCTGGAACGCACAACACACACAAGTTTCCACAGCGAATTAATCACACACATCGGTCACACAGACAGATATACACACGCTCATATTTGCATGTATGGAAGCTTGTGCAGATCTAGTGACTTTGTAGCAATGTAACTACATTTATGCATTTGCATTTGCACTCCTGTGCCAGGTTTTCAGGAGAGACGTGAAACCTGTCTGGCTGTTTTGGGCAATGTCTTTAAATATGAGAGGCCCAGAGCCCAGAGCACCCACGACTACTATGTGGCACCAGACTGTGAGGGACTGGTCACACCGAGTCAAAGGACTCGAGTCACACATCCATCAGCTCAAACCCAGAGCAGTTTCCATGGTTAATTTTATTTCACACCAGGCTGCAGGTTTGAAAGCATGTGCTCTGAGCAACGTGCCACTCAGGTTAGAACCAAGAGCAACTTTCAGCTTACATTCTCATATTCATTTAATAACTACAATGCTGTCACTGTGTCTTTACTTTATTGCAAAAGTTCTATCTAATAGAAACTATGGATGACTTTGAAAACAAAACTGCTTTTTTGTCCCAAAAGAACAAAGCAATCCTGGGGCGTATACTGAAATATCGTGAGGGTTTTTTTTTACCCATGAAAATCTACCTGTGTGAAACACAAAACCTAAATGAAAAATGATTCAAATGAAGACCAGAGTTGTGCACTCAAGGTTGCATTCAAATCCCCTGCCCCTGCTTCGGCTTCTCAAATTAGAATTTCACTTTAGGCATATCTAAAGTCATTCAGCTCTTTTTGTTTCATCTTTGCTCAGCAAGTTCCTAACTTAGTGTTCCTAACCTAGTGTCTGGGACACTGTATCTCCTATCTCCGATACAAAATTCCTCTCCTTTTCAGGCTCAGGAAACACAGAGAACTCTGGGTAATAGCGGCAACTCATTATTCTGTGCACACTTACTTACCTTCCTGTTCGCAGCCCCTTCTCTCACACTAGCAAAACCTCAGAGACCCTGCAGGATACACTCCCCATGGACTCGGAACTTCGGAAGACTTAAGAGAGAGATCATTGGCCCATCACCGGCTGAGTAGGCTCCAGGCTGGCATCGAGTGGCTCAAGGCTCCCTGTTTCCTCTCCTTGCTCGAGACAGCAATCTCCAGGGTGGAGTTTTGAATTCAGATGGGAGAACAAAAGGTCTGACCAGAACATTTCCTGACAGGAGAGATAAAAGGGGGGGGATAGAGTGAGAGAGAGACAGAGAGAGAGAGAGAAAGAGAGGCAGGGAAAGAGGGAGGGATATGGAAAGAGAGCAAATGGGAGAGAAGCAGAGAGAGGCTGGTGACTCTGCCCATGTTTGCTGTGAAGGTGGAGCTCCTCGCTCCTCGCCTTCCTCCTCTCTTGCTCCCTGAGGTTATAGCAAATGCAAACATTAACAAACAGCTAAGATCCTGGAGTGTGGATCCAGAGGAGGAGATAGACACATAAAGACATGCAGCCTGTTATGGGTGGACCAGAGAGTCCTGACTCCAGGCCCTTCACACTGGCCTGTGACCCATCTCATTAGTGACTGCCTGACAGCTGAACATCCCAGGACTCCTCATTTTCCTGACACAGAAGCTGTGTCAGGAAAATGACAAACCAGCCACTCTTTTGAACTCAGCCACTTTTTTTTTTAAGCCAGCTCTGTCCTGAAAATGAACTTAGGTCTAACACTGCCCCCTAGGGCAATGAAAATATAACTGCACATTATTTTATAATCAGAAATAAAAACATAGCTGAGTGATTACAGTGTGGTTATTAAGAAACAGAGTATGTAATTGTAAAACAGGCATGGGGTAAAGCCTTACATGACCTGTCTGCATTCTTTGAAGCATAGTGCTACATGCTATGGCTTATTTATTCACTCCATATGCTCTGGTCCTAAAGGGCTCAAACACATGCAGGGTTTTCTGATTGTTAATAAATTAGTTTGCATGTAAAACATGGCAAAACTCCAATGATCTGTCCAAATTACTTATGGCTTATACATACCGCTCTGATGACTCATTCACATAAAACACGCTTTGGTTTGAACACGCTTGTGTTGCCTGATAATATTTAATGTCCATCTATCCCTGTAGGTGAGCTCAGACATGACATCAGTGTTCCTCTTTTCTGATTCACTTTTTCATTTTCATGATTAGATTTTTCAGTGACCGATGTATCAACAATTCAGGTACCCACTATTCAGCCTCTTTTAAAATGTGGCAGATGTCTCATGTTGCGTTAGAAACTTACATATTAACGTGTTGATTTTATAGTTAAATATATTGGTAATTAGTATAGATAATAAAATGAAAAGTGTGTAGACTCTTTCTAATAGCAATTTAGGGACTTCCAAATCAGTCTATTGTATTTGGTGTTTCCATTTTGTGCCCCTCTTTTGTGCAGTTTTTTTTTCAATAGGCCAAAGGCATATGAAATGATCAAAGGATATGAACTTGCACATATCCAAAGTACAGAGGACATGCGCTACTCCCATATGAGGATAACCTGTATAGTCATATATTTATATTGATGTGTGAGTGTTAGTGTGAAGGTGAGATGAGGTAAATGTGATGGCGCAGAGAGAAACTGGCACCCTGACCGATCACTGCAGGAAGTCTGACTGAGGCCCCTCTCAGTGATTGGCTGTCATCAACTCCATTTCCCCCGCTTTGATTCATCACCCAGCTGGAAAACATGCCTTTCAATTTCCTGCTCTACAGGGTCACCTGACCCTCGCATGAACCAATCATAATCACCGCTAATTGCAGAGTGTGTCTGTGTTGAGTGACATCTCCGAGCTGCAGCAGGAGCTGCGGGCAGGGTGTATCTAAGGACACGGGTGGATGTGATGTGGGAACTGTGTCACGAAAATGGAGGTTTTAATTATTTAATTGCCTCCTTCAAAATAATTTCAGAAATGGCTCAGTCGAGAAAATTATACCAAGGTAAAAAAAAAAAGACGACAAGAATATTTATTGCAAGTAATATATGTTTTACAGAATGGTTGATTCTTTAGTAACCTACCCTACTGACCAGCCAACTGCCAGAAATGAAACTCTGTGTAAAATGGTGGTGTGCTTGAAAGCATTGTCATGATATGTTGTTGGAGAATTAAGGGTGTAGTCTTATTTGAATTACCCTGCTGTAGTGGCTTTGTAAAGCACCCTATAATACAGTTTTATACCTCTGAAGTAAAGAACATTCTATTTTTAGTTTCAACCACATTTCAAGTCTTGTTTGAGCTAGAAAATAAGATTGATATGTCACTGTATATCAATGTAAATGAAAGTTATATTTTGAGAATAATAACCGAAAACAAAAATATTTTGTCCATTTTGTCAGTCCTCTTCTCTGTGCCAAAACATAACAACAGCCCATGGTTGAAACTTAACGATCTAACCTCCACCTCACCCCAGCCGCTCAATTTTTCAGCTCTACCGGCACATCCTGTACCTCAAAGCTCACGTACACGACCCCAGATCTTTACTCGGAATTCTGCTGAGTTTAAAGGCAATGTAATGGCTACTGGGTTAATAGGCCACTACGTAGGTTAGTTTTCTCATTTCGAAACTCTTTCACAGGGAACATGTCAGAACAGCCACTCCGAGAGCACAATAACATAAAGCTATTTAAAATGCGGATGTTGCACATTCAACCCTGGCAGATTATAAATAAGTATTATTATTGTTGCAGTTGTTGTAGTTTTGTGTTCTATTGCTAATTAATCATTAATTTGCTAAACTTTTTTTTTCCCATTGAACGTAACAGCATGACAGAATTTAAATGTCTCTCAGTACAAGGATGCTCCCACATTGGCCCTCCCCCTTGCTGTAGTTCCTCATCTTTTCAATAACCTGCACAGTGACCAATGAAAAACCTCTCCAACAGGTTTCTAACAGGAAAGAAAACAAGCGCATAAAAGAAGGTCAGTGATATCTGTGACATTGGGAACATCGTTTACGAATTAATGTAATTCGGACTCGTGACAGAAATTTCATTAATTCAATTTCCAGTCACAGGCTAACTGGAAAAACCGAAAGTAAAAAAAAAAACGCTTCACTAATTCGGGTTGCTGCATCTCGTTCGAAGAGTAGAGCGAACCATGAAGCACATCAAGATGCAGTTATTTTTCTATATTTTTATGTTCTCCAAACTGGTGCTATCTTTCCCGAAAGGTAAGACGAAGTTTAAGAGTCGAATGTTTATGCTCTCTGCAACAAAAATACAGTGCTGTAAATTTCCCTGTTGCGTTACTAGTTGATGCACCAACGACATTACTGAACCGTACAGAAAGTACAGTGCAGTTGGAGATTTAAAAAATGCAGTGCGTTTTCCAAAGTAGAATGAGCCCGAAATGCGTGCAGTTATATCATCACATATTGTAGGAATATTCATTACAATCATGTTCCTTATAACACATGTGCTGTCTAGGTGATAATTTAAAGCTAAGTGTCATTAGTCGTTTTAACATTTATTCTAAGGTTTTGGAACTGGCAGCTCAGGTCTGGAGACAGTTGTTTTACGTGCGCACGCAAAGAACTCAGTTTCGCTTTCAGCGACAGGACACTGCTTGTTACATTTATGTATTGTGGTTTTTTCAATTGTTATTTTGTATTAAACTCAGCAGTTAAAACTTTATATGTTTGTGTTGTTTGTGAACAATGTCCTGCAGCGACTGTCATTCAGTATGCGTACACGGAAGTGGTGGGAAGTGCAGACACGCCCGTGATAACAAGGACTTTAAATGGTGTCCTTGTCCCGTGGAATTATTCTGGACACGATGAAAACACTCTGCGGGACATCTTCCTCCTCAACACCGAACAGGAAAATTTATTTGAAAAATCGCTGCCGATAATACTGAAAAGTTTTAACCACACCACAGCGAGTAAGTACACCTCTACTGTCGTTATTTAACTAATAAACATTTAAAAAGATGACATTGGGTGTCATATTTGATCAGTTCTTGCAATTTCTGGGTTCTTGCCCACTGAAACCTGCTTGGCGATTTGAGTGAAATGCTCTTTTAAGTCAACGTACTTTTACAACCTACATTTAGGCTTATATTGTGAGTACTTTGGACAGTTGTAGTCATATGACGGGAGTCACATTTGCTATTCACTCTGACGTCCCTCAACAATACCACAAAAGTTAATGGGTTACTGTGGTTTCATGAAATGTAAGTTAATGTTTCTTTGGTACAAACCTAATTTAATTCCTAGACTAATCCTTTGTTGTCCCTTGTTGTCTTAGTTTCATAAAGGAAAACTCCAGCAAGACTGTCCTCAACTGTTAAAATGCCTCCCATGTCCTTGATAGAATGAATACCTCATTTGTTACATAGTGAAATTCCATCTGCTTTGGGTGACGGCATAAGTTGAATGTTTAGTGACAAGTAGGCTTTATTCAAATAACAATAGTGGCAATATGAATGATTACTGTAGCTGCAGTAGCAGTGGACAGAACAGGCTCTCCATCCAGTTCTCCTGAACAACCAATAACTCAGTCTTTGGACTTAACACATTGTTTTATGTGTTTTATGCTGTTAGTTTTATTTCAATTCTGTGACAGTTCATGTTGACTGTGGCCATCTGTTGATAAAGTCCGTAGGCCCTCACTACCCTCCTAATCATTGTCACCCCTAAAACCCTGCCTCGCGTTTATAGACTGTTGTTTGTGCTTCCAACTGCATTGTAGTCATGGTAGCATCGAGAAAGCACAAGAGTGTATGAACAAGTGTGAATGAATAGTGAGAGTGTTTGTCATAATCTTTCACTGCTATCGAATCTCTGAACAAAAAAGTGTTAGGTTGGACTGCACATATTTGACATTTTTAAAAAGGCCATTGGAAATAGTATCAGCAAGTATAATATCTTGTTCAATACTGTGCACTGAACCTTGAAGCAATTGCTGTTAATCAACAGCTGAAGGTGTATAAGTGCTTATATTGTGTTTTGGGCAAAACGTTAATGAATAATTTAACATTCTCAAATGAACAGAAACACCATTCATATTGAACTCCTTGAACACAGGTCCTATAACTCCATATTTTAATAAACATAAAATCAAAAGCTTAATTAAATGCAATTAATCAAAAGATGTGTTACAATAAAAACCTGGACAAAAAGAGTCCTGGACTGGAGATAAGAGGAGCAGTGGATGACCACCGCAGAGGGTATGACGGAGTAAGGCCAAGTGGACGATGTAGAAATACTAGCTGTGTTTCATTCTAATAATGTTTTAGGAAACCACACTTACCAGCGGATGCGTACGTGCCAGCTGGAGGGATACAGGGTTGAGTGGGTGTCAGACCTGGTCAGGTACGATGGTGTTGATTACCTGAGACTGGACGGAAAAACGGACACCTGGAGGGCAGCCGTTCCGCAGGCTCAGGTTCTCCAGCAGCTGTGGGCAGGAGATGCAGAACACGCACAGAATGAGAGGGCGTGTTTGGAGAATTCCTGCGCAGAGATGCTGAAGGACCTCACCCAAAACAGTCTGTCCTCAGTGGAGGGTCCAGGTGAGCAAGAGCTACCCTGACAACAAGGATGACGCCTCAGGTGGCTGTCACTGTCACATTCCATTGCATTTCAGATGTCGTCTACGTGTAACTCAGATGGTGTCCAAGTGCTAAGTGCACAAAACTTGAGCATTTCACTACTCAGCTTATGCCAGTACTTTTGCTGCCCGGTGGAATACATCCAAACTGTATCTCTCGAGGAACACATGTATAACTGAGGTTTATTGGTGTTGATTACAGAGAGACAGGAAGTGATGTCGGTTTGGTTCCCGGTCTTGGCAGCGGTGGCACTTTTTGGACTGATGTTGATCAGCTTTCTAATGTTTAAAAAACAAGGTAAGTAAGACTGAAGTAGATAAAAAGTGTCTTTTAAAAAGACTCAGGCAGTGGTGTAATTCATTCAGAGAAATTAATTTAGTATAGATCAGCCAGTGGTGCACCGAGCCGGCTCTCCAATGCTGACCTCAGCAGTGGCGCTGGCTCAGAATCGAACAACCATCTGTATCAATTTCACAGACTTTTACAATATGTCATCAATATCAGCACATTCTTCATTTGCTTTAGTATCAATGTTTTCTTTGCAAGAGCCAAACTGTATATATCAGCTGTCAGAATATAGAATACACATGCAGTATGTGTACAATTGATTTTTGACTATTCATTTTCCACTTCAGTTCAGCTACATTTTTGTGGGTGTTCTGTGGCTCACTGTATTCATATAAAAACTTTAAGAATGATAAGCACTACAGTGTGAAATATGTTTGTAAGTTGGACAAGACAGTTACACTGCAAATGTAAGAACAGTTGATGAAATACAAGAAAAAGGATGTTGATACTCAAATGGCTCGCTTCATCCATCCTTCCCTTCTCAAAAGACTTAAGCTATAAATGGTTGTTTTAGAGACATAAAAGCAGGGTATCCATCCATTTCTTTGTGACTGTAAGTAGCGTTTTAAAGATCAGAATCAGTGCTAATGAAAGCGATGATTGATGATTTTTAAAAGTCAGCGCCACAGGGAGGGGCTTCTCTGCACTGTTTAAGGTAGATGCTCAGGTGTTTGTTCCCCATTTAACTTAAGCCAGTCAGACTAATCGAATCAAGCTGTATTCTTGTGTTCAATAATTGACTAATTAGACCAATGCAGTCAGGGGGCTGGGTAGCCTGACTTGACAAGCTCAGAACTGTGAGCTTAGCTAATGTCTCGCTGTTTCATAACTTGTTTTTCTAAAAACCAGTTATGCAGGTGGGGGTTCAATCAAAATTTGTCTGTACTTGAAGTTGAGTAAGAGTGCCATGCTTTTTCGGTATTGCTGTGTTCATTTTCATGGTTGCTTAACTTAGCAAACTCTAACGGTGATGAGAATAACAGACAATTGCATTTAAGGAAAGGAAAAATGTTGATTGAATACTAGTTTCAGTTACCACATGTCACAAACTTCTTTTTTGACCACATTTTGAGGTTATGAGTCAAACCCAAGAGCATTCTCTGGTAGTGCTTCAGTAAATAGTATACATATTGCAATATTAAAATCTCTATACATGTAGTAGAAAATAAAGAGCATTGAACCAAAAGATAGATACTGTTCTCTGTTAATAATTTTTGTACAAAAACACAGTAGACCAGACCTGAGAGATCAAATGTTTCCCATATTCTGTCAGAAGGAAGGTCACAATATCTTGATTCAAACCAGTAGGCTTTTAGCACAAGGTTATTTTCATTCATGGTTACTAACGTGGAAGTGCTTTGATAGTAGTTGTGCCAAATGGGGAGAGCAACACATAGACAGAGAATGCAAAATACAGATTTGGGGATGAGCAACGCTTTCTGTCTAGGTGCATGAAATCATAATCTGCCAAGCCAACTAAATCCACGCTCAGAACTGCAAAGAAACCCCTTGGTTTACAGAAATCCCAGGGCAGAAAAGTAATATAGATCTAATATCAGAGGACAAGCACCTTGAGTTGAGCCTTGGATAAAGCAAGTTTTCATTTTTGAGGTATAGTGGTTTTCCCTTTCAGTCCTGAACTCAACTAAACCAATCCCTCCTTCTGTTCTTCTGCAGTGTCCAAGGGCTCAGGGCTTCCTGGAGGTAGGAACCCTTATTGTATATCTCCTTTTTGACCATAACCCTGTTTGTTACAGCAGCTCAGATTTACCTACTTTCAGCCAGCTGATGCATATTTCTAGAATTTCACCCACTAGTCAAGGAAAGATGAAGGACATATTAAAAGGGTACTTCACTGATAATCAAAACCTGAATATACTAATTGCTATCCTTAATTGCCAGGAATCTGATAAATAAGAGATTTCCATCAAGAATGGCTAGTGACTGTATCAAGAATAGACAACAGCCATCAGCTAATTATTTTGAGTTTGTGTTTTAAATGTACAGAGACATAATAGCACAGAAGTGCCCATAGCCTGGGTGATATACTGGTTACATATGACACAATGGGGCTGTAGGTGTTTTCAGGATATGTGTCATTGTAAAGGGCAACAATGTTTATATGTATTTAGCAACATTTAAAATATTTTTTTTTTGGGGGGAGGTAGGGTTCCATGACTGAATCAAAATGAATCTACAATGTTGCAAAACAGTTCTTTCATTTCAGACGGCACATGCTCCCTGTTGCAATAGAGCAGGCCATGTAACAGTTAGCTCTAGGCTGTTTTCCAGTTTGCAACATAAAAACTGAAGTCACTGGTGATTTGTGTTCTAAACTCCCCTTGTATTGCCTTATCAGTGGAGGGTGGTTACATGAGTAAAGAAAGATAAAGTAAGGAAATGTTTACTTGGGAGCACTGGAGCACCAGAGCTTGTGTGGAGCTGAATTTAACCCTGCTGGACTACACGCCTGTTTCCCTTGTATTATTGTAACATAACACAGATATTTTGTAATCCATTTAAAATGCAACTTTATTAGCTTTATTTTGACCCCCACGCTCCCTTAAAGTTCATTGGAAAGTAATGCCAGTGGGGCTGGCCATTTATTAAAGAATAAGAAACAACAGAGAAAGAGAGAGCTAGAGCAGTTTATCCTAGGCTTTGTGTGGACTTAAAGGTTTAGGAAATCTGCATTTCTGAGAAATGAATAGAGGATTTCACTGGATGAATTTAAATTAGTAGCTGCTCTTGTTTACTTAAACAGCTGCAACCACTGTGCCATTACTTCAGGTGTACCTGTACCTGTGGCATTATATTTGTATACCTGCATGCCTTATCTCTCTGCATTTGTTTGCACAGGTACTGTGGGCTCACTCATTCACTATCCCCCAAACCTCAGTGAGATCAGCCACGAAGCAAATGGATACCAGGTCATCTGAGATGGCTTCACAGATCAGCTGTCATTATCTTCACTTGAAATGCTGGATAGTTAAAGGATCCTTTTGCCATTTCACCGACACCCGCCTTCACAACACCCTTAAGCAATAGCCAGTTTCAATACAATGCTCACAACAATAGGGTTTGATTCAGGTCATGCCCCTGTGCTGGTGACCTCCAGAGAGGAATACGGAATTCCACTGAAATTTGATACGGATCCATTTGACTAACCGGTTTGTGCCCAGCTAGCTTTTGGTATTGTGTAGCTTTACTTTCAGATAAGCGTGTGACTATAAAGAATAACTGAAAGCACCTCAAGTCCATAATGTTGGTTCCTGTGGTGTAACATAGCGAGTGTGCAAAGTACACTATGTGTGTGTTGGAACTCATCAGGAAATCAGTGTAATTTTCTGTTAAATTCTATTTCACAAAGATGACAATGCATAGCACAGTTGGATAACAGGGACAATCATGCCATATTTACACTGAACTCCATTTAGTTCATCAATCATTACATTTTCCTTATTTTTGTTTATATTGACCTTGTCAGATGAGGAATTGTACCCCCAAAAAATTTGGAGAGGGGCACATTCATCCATTACATTACGTTATAGACGTTTAGCAGATGCTCTTATCCAGAGCGACTTACAACACAAAGTGCATCTCTTTCAGGACAAGGGTGTTAAAGTGTTAGCAAATGAGAAAGTCTCAAGTGCCAGGAGGGTTAGCATGGATTAAAAACCCTATGGATGACCTGTTGAAGAAACAATACAAGAAACAATTAGTAATATCAACAATAATTAAGATAAGTTTGCTGTCCAGATCCCAAAATTGCATTACCTCACTGTACCTACACTCACCAAATGTACCAAAACCACACATAAACAGAAACAAGTTCTCAACACAGTTGTTCCACTCCTGTAAATACTACTGTAAATCTGTGAGAGTCAAGTGCACTGTCATTGTTTTTTCTTTAGTTGTTATTCTCGGCTGAGTATATAATTATTGAGGGCTGAGAGAAGTATGTTATTGAATGTTGCCCGCTTAAGGTAGTGCCCACATTTCCGTGCAGATGCAGCTCAGAAGGCTGTTTCCCAAAACATGGACACAAGTCATTTTCTATTTTGTTTTATTTTTTGTAGTCATTTTTGTCTTTATGTTTTTGTAATATTCGCTTTAAATAAACCAATCACTGTGCCAAATGAAATGTACTTGATGTAGGTTTATTTCCACTTCCTTCTTTTCTCAGGCCAGACATACATTTATCATATCTGCCAGACTCAGGGGTCATAAAAATAATGATTTTGGCAACATCAAGTTGACCAAAAAAGGGAAAAATCCTCAAGCACCCAGATAGAGCATCCATACTTGCAATGTCATTAAGCTTCATAAATCAGTCACAAATAATTCATCAACAGTATTACAGCATAACTGCTAAGTAAATAATTGATCTGTGCAGTATTCTTCACAGATGGGGGAGATGATAAACTTGAGATTGCCTGAACGGCCTGCTAACATAGCTTAAATGTTTACCATTGAAATGGTCTTGGTTTGAGACCTTGAAAAACAGACCGCCTGATAACATCAAATATCTTAAATGTGTTCCCTTGAACCCTTTAGTGCATATAGACAGTGGTATGTCCATTCTCTTGTTAAAGTTGGCAAGTGCAGACTCATGATTTTGGAATATTCTGAAAGGAATGTTCTGAATAAATGATGTGACAGTTGCTGTGCATGTTAGCTGGCTAATCATACGAATGCTAGCACTCAGTTTAGACGAGTACATTTTGTGTTCAGATCAATCAAGCACGAAAAGCAAGAAAGTTACATAGCTTTCGTAAATGTTTCAATATCATGGCATTACCAAAGATAATAATCACTATTTTTCATTACGGTGCGGCAGGCAAAAATTCGATTTCTGTCTTACCGCAAAGATAACAAACTGAAGCATTGCTCAAGTAACAGTGGCAAGTTTAGCCACCTTGATACAAATTTATTGGAGGAAATCACTGCAGGAATAATACCTGTTCTTTATTCAGGTTCTTAGTCGGACCAACACAGGAGAGGTAATTGGGAAAACATGCTTATGAAGTGGGCCTGCCTCTCCCAGATTTTGGCCTCATTTGTTCCATGTAAATCAAAAATGCCTTATGAACATTCAGCTCCAACTACTGCACCCTGGAAGAAGATGAATGAAAAATACCATATATTGTACAAGGATCATAGTGTAAGTGTATACACTTTTTGAGCATTACACATGTTTAAGCAGTGAACCAAAATTGGGAGCACAACTGCTCTGCCAGTTAACTGTCCTGGTAGATTTTTCATAATAGGGGATGCATTTTCCTGGCATGGTTTGATTCCACTCATACCCTTAGAAGGACATGTTGACCATTAATACCAAGCAATACTGTGCGATCATCCTCGCCTTGTGTTGAAGTGTTTCTTTCCCGCAGAAAGAGGTCTTGCAAGATGACAGTGCCTGTGTCCACAGAGCATGCGCGGTCACCCAGTGGCCTGAGGTGGAAAACTGTGATGCCACCAATATGTCACAGCCATCTCAGGCACCAGATCAGAATCTAATTGAGAATTTAAGGGATAATGTGGAATGATAGCTAAGAGAGTGTTTTCCACCTCCATTACCCAAGTGTGAGTTATTGTATTTTTCTTTTTACATGAACATAACCAAGAGGAATGAACACTACTTTGTGTAATATAGATTTATCCTTTATTTCGGTTTCTTTTGTTTTGATTTACAGTCTTGTACTAAAGCGCAATGCAGGTGGGACTTAATGCCTCCCATGTCAGATGCAACTGGCCTTTTCTTCCTTCTATTAATAAAAAGAACTGATGAAAAAATCAAAGAAAAACACACACTGAGAAACAATCTGATGAAACCCAACACCAGACACAGAGAAAAAAAAATACCACATTCAATCAGAACAAGAACTCAAATTAAATAAGGCCAAAAAAAAAAAAAAACTTGACACAGGTTAACCTAAAACATACAGAATATGTCTTTGCAGTGGCTACAGAAATACCAGACAGTGCAGACGAGCTCTCTCAGCACTTTCCCCATTGTCCAATCAGTGCAGCGTAACTGTGGTCTAATCAGAGTATTTACTAACAATGCGGATTTAGATACTGAGCCCCTTGCTCAGCTCTCTCAGATGGACCTGACTCCTGATTGGTCAGACAGGATTCTGGAAGTCATCAGGTGAGTCCTGATTAGTCAGTTACCTGGCAGACGGAGGGTGGATGAGGAGGCGTGCAGAGGAAGCCTTTGACGGAATCAGGGATACGGCACACAAATCCAGACAGCGAGCACTATCACTTAATGACGAGAGCTGGCTGTTTAAAGGCATTTTAACTTCAAGTTTCAATTTTTGCTTGCACTTTAAATATATATGTATACACTTTTTCCTTTTTTTTCGTAAATACTTGAGGCTGACTCATCCCCCTCCCCCCACAACCCACCCAAACATACATGAATGTACTCATGTATGTACTCATACAGACACGCACACACACACACAAACACAGATACAGACACACACACACACACACACACACCTAGGTGACCTTAAATGCCTGGCCGCTGAATGGGACCTCAGTCCTGTTATCGTCTATGACATCTGTTGGATGGCAGACAGAGGGAAAGAAACTACATAGTGGGATTTATTGGGGAGAACCCATTCACAGAGGTGGCCCCTGGACATGGCACACATTCAGACTGGATTTCCTTCACCTTCAGTGAGAGGAGAGCCGGACACATGCAGAACACGGGTAGAGCTGCCCAGTGCCACGACTTTATGGTGCAGTACACCATAATGGCCAGCAGGTGTCAGCACTTAGACAGGATGTGTGAAGCACTAGGGTTTATTCAGTGGCAGCATGGATAAGAGTGTGACAGGAGTGAAGCAGCTTTGTGCAGATACAGACACTCTCAGGGGAGAGAGAGAACCTTCAAGAGCAGGGCCACAACCACCTCCTGCTTACCCTGCATCTCTTCTACGTAAGCTTAGGAGGAGGCCATTGGGACGGAGTTTACCACACACAGTACACTGAAACATCCTAATACTGCTATCAAGGGTGTGGCTTGTCCATATTGTCATGTCATAGCCACCTGTACACAGATTGAGGATAACCTGCAATGCAATGCAATGCTTTGGCAAGTAAAGTTCATACACTCACATTCCCTTTACGCAGCAAGTCAGTGGTTTTTAGAACGGAAGGTCTGATATAACTGTAAGCAAAACACTGCTGTATCCAACGGGACATGAGTTGTGAGTCTTGCGCATGTGCATACGAGTGCAGGTGTACAAATGCATACACCTGACTGCTCAGGCTGCGACCAACACCTTGCCAACTGCGCACTGTGTGGCACATATCACCCTAACGGCTTCTGCGATTCATTCGATCGGGATGGGACTTCGTTTGGCTGGGAGGACGCTTCCCCCTTTACACACAAAAAACCAAGTTAAGAAAGATTATTCTTTGGCAGAAGCAGTATAAAATGAGCATTTCATTTCAACTTTGTCAACACCAAAACACACAAATGACAAAAAAAAGAACAGGTGTGAGAGTGAGAAGTGGGCATCCTTGCAGTCTGAATCACAGCCAGTTCAGCACTTCCTGTGAGGTCACAGTGGAGTCCAGCACTTCCTGTGAGGTCACAGTGGTGTTCCTCCTCAACAGGAAGTTGAAGTTGTAAACAGGGCACAAAGCCAGGGAGACACAGAAGCACAGAAAGATGAGGGAAGATTCCAACCCACCCCAACCCCCCAATCCCACCCCGCCCCCAGTTCAGCGCACAATAAATAAACACAAGCCTGCTCCTCGGAGAATGCACAGGCCAGCAGGAGTGTTAGAAAGGCGAGACGTTCGTCCACAAACAGCCAGACAGAAATATTAACACTGACATTTTCTCCGCTTTCCTCTCACTCTCTTCCGTCGCCTTTGTCTCTCCTGGAGCCCCTCTAAGAATCCAGCATTGTTTGTGTTCTACTACAAAAAAAGAAAAAAAATTGATAAAAGAAGTCCAGTGTTTTGAGGGAGCAGCTCACCCTCTTCTGGCTGCTCCTTGTGTCCTCCGTCTCTCTCTCTCTCTCTCTCTCTCTCCCTTTCTCTACCACACCTCACAGCGGTGTCCGGAGTTCATAGGCGAGCCGACCGGACAGTTGAAGTGCTGGCTGAAGTCTGGAGAGTTGGACAGGGTGCCGATCACGCGGTACTTGGGGGGGCTGTGTGGATCAGTTAGCAGGCCCTCATGCACGCTCTCTGGGGTCCTCACCGAGCACCACACCTGCGGAGGGGACAGCTGTAAGTCTCAGAGTATCGCTGTGCTTGGTGACAGTACATAGAAACTACCATTTGATAAAATTAATATAGATCTCTCTTCCCTTTCCCCGGTGGTGTTCTCTAGGGCCTCACCTGTGCAAATCCGACAAAGAACAGCTGGTCGTTAGTGAGGCCCACTGCTGGCAGCCGCTTCTCTTCCCCGTTTGCGCGCACCCATGACTTGTAAGCCTGTGAAGTCACAATACCGTTACCACGACGATGGCTGTACCCTCTCGGGACATCTGTCGCTATGACAATTCCATGACGTATTGTGATTCCAGAGGGGCCCTTAAGGCGGAGGCTCTCTTTTGCTAATTTGTGGAGACTGGAAAGGAGAAGATTTGCCAAACACTGGGTGTGTGTACTACTGGGAAATGGAGTTCTCAAATGAATGCATTTTTCACAGAACACATCCGAAAGCTGTCAGAGGGAATGCGACTGGGACAGAAAAGAATTCCACTGGGGCGGTACTGCAGGAATGCTACTGAGGCAGAAAAACAGGAATTCCACAGGGGCAAAAAAAAATTCCTTAGGGGAGAAGCCAACCTAAACAGCGGCTCATTGCTGTCAGAAAAGGGAAACAACAAATCATCAAAATTTTTCAATCCCTGACAGGGCAATATTATGTATGATATCATATACATATCATACACTCTTATGTGCATATCTGTATTCGTGATATGATGGTTGTCTGAGTTGAAGGTGACTGAGTCCAAAGCCAAGGTTACAGCCGCGCTGCAAGCCAAACTTCAGATGCTTTGACCTTCTGTTTTAACACCTGTTAAATGTAAATCACTGCTGAAACTAAGTGTTAGCAGTTCCTTTGGCATATTAGAGGACAGCCTACAAATGGCCTTGCAAACCAGCTTCAGTGCTTTTGTGAAGTCCTCCTAATTAAAATGATGGCTGGTTGCACACCCACATTTGAGTTTTTGGTGTGAAGACCCCCTTCACAGAAGACAGGAAAGTAAAAAAATCTATTCCCTCTCTCTCTCTCTTGTTCTCTTTTTTTTTTTTAGAAATGAAGGTTAAGAATGAGTTCACATCTTTTCACATTTTTTTTCTTGGTGCGGCGTTGTTGACACCAAGTGCCACGTAAGTGACAAGTAATATCAAAACAAACCTTGTTTGATGGGGTTTTGTTTTGCAACCCACGTTTCCTGTGTGTGTGTACTGAATCCAGCCGTACCTGACAGGTGAGTGAGAAACCCAGCAGTTTCCTGTAAGGCTGAAGACGCATGGGCAGGATGCCAAAGCATGCATGGGTGTGACATCAGCGCAACAACTCCCATCGTCTCTTACGACCTCACAGGGACATACTGTGGGTGCACTGTTCAAAGTTCAAAAGCCATGTGATTTTATTTTGACCTGGCCAGATGGCCAGATGTGAACTATTATTAGTTTGTGGGGTAAAGTTGGCCATGAGTGTTAGGCTTGAGGGGAGGCTGAAATACTGGGCCATTTTCCTCTGCTTGTGGTTAGGTCATGGTAAGTCTCATGATCCCTGCAGCCTATTGAACATACAGCACTGCTGTACTAACCCTTGGAGGGCTCTGGGCCAGGCTTGACACAGAGCTAAATGCCCTCGCTAGGCTTGTGGCAAAATCATGACAAACAGGCTAAACTGGCTCTTTGGGTGGGATTTGGGGGTGGCCCTTTGCCAGACTTACATGATAGGCAGCCTTCAGACCCCCATTGTCGGCGATGTTCTCCCCGAGCGTCTGCTTGCCATTAATGTGCTCTCCATTGATAGTGTATTGGGAATACTGGTCCACCATGCATTCGGTCCGGTTCTTGAATGCTTCCACTGAGGAATTCTGCCACCAGGGTCGAAGGTTCCCATCCTTGTCATATTCCCTGCCTGTTAAGAGGAAACACTGGCTTTAAAAACACCTGAAAGCACACATACACAGAAACAACACAGACACACAGACAGACACACAGACACACACAGACACACACACAGACACAGACACAGACACAGACACACACACACACACACACACACACACACACACACACACACCTCTAATTATGTGCTCACCAAACCCAGGAATGTTATGCTAGCCTTACCAAGAATGTACCAACGGCCATTGAAAAGGATTGTAAAATAAAAGCTTGACAGCAGCCTATACAGAAAACGCATTCACTCGCCCACACAAAACAGATAATTTGCTCCAACGACAGCATTAAGATACACAAGTGTTCTTTCTGCTCCTGTGGCACATAGTTCCACTGTCACTTTCTATTTTTCAGTCTGGATAAGTAAATAAAAAATCCACAAAAGCAACAATAACAATCCCTTCCATGTGCAAAACCCTTTAAGTGTAATAAAAAAGGGTGACAGGGGTTCAGGTGTCCAGCTGACTCACCCTGGTCATCAAAGGCGTGGGTCAGCTCATGGCCCATCACCACTCCGATTCCCCCAAAGTTCAGAGCCCTGCCGTGAGAGGAACACACAGAAATGTCAGCAGAGCTGTGCTTGGGGGAGAAGGGGGGGGTTTAGGTCACAACACACAGGGAGGAGGCAGGACAGAAGGGAGGGGGAGGACAGAGGGGAGACTCACTTGGGGTGGTCCTGAGCATAGAAAGGTGCCTGCAGGATACCAGCGGGGAACACAATGCCATTTTTGGTGGGCATGTAGTAGGCGTTGACTGTTGGTGGGGTCATGCTCCACCTGCACAGGACCAGGAAGAGATGGTGATGACAATTTCAGTTCAATTTTTCAATGAAAATGCTTTATTATTAAATGCATGACATATATTCAAATACATATTGGCAAAGCATAAAATGCAATAATTCTAAAACAACCAACAACAATAACAATATTATGAATTAATTAAAGTGAAAATAAATGCATGGTAACATAATAACATTGATAGTAATAATGGTAATTGGAACATAACATGATGGTAGATGGTGAGTTTGTATGTGTGTGGAATTGACGATAATGATGATGACGATGAGGATAAACACTCACTGGTCCTTGTTTGGTGGTTTGCGAAGTTGGTCAGCCATCACTTTGGCAGAAAAGTTGTAGAAGTTGAGCATGTTCTGAAAGAAGTTGTCCTCGGAGACGTCGTACTGCAGAGACACACACACAGAGGGCAGCCGTTTGGCTCTTTTTGCTTCATTTCTGCAGTATTGCCACGCTTCGATGCACAGAGTCTATAAGCTGTCTGATCTAGTGAGCTTCACCCTTCTCCTCACTCTGAAGAAGCCGTACATATTAAAGGGACAGCAGGACTCCAGAACACCGCTGCCTCAGCTGAAAGCTTTAGCGGTCGCATAACGCGCTTTCCCTGGTCTCACTCACCCCGTCGTAAACATCGTCCAGCTCCTTGTGATCCAAGATGAAGTCTGGGAAACCTATCATATCGTAGATTGCATCCGCCTGCATTGTCAGAGAGGGAAGGGAAGTGTGGGGGAAGGATGAGGATATTTCACAATAATTTCCTGCTCTCATTCATTTCTGAGGTGGCATCTGACCGGTCAACCATTCAATATGCACCTCACACATGCAGACACACAGACACACAGACACACAGACACACACACACACACACACACACACACACACACACACACACACACACACACACACACACACACACGTGCATTCACTCATATACAAACACACACACACACATGCATTCAGTCATAAACAAACACACACACACACACACACACATTCACTCACACACAAACACACACACACACACGTGCATTCACTCATAAACAAACACACACACACGTGCATTCACTCATATACAAACACACACACATGTGCATGCACACATATACACACACACACACACACACACAAAAGAAAAACCACATTCTCACAAGCACACACATAGCACACACACAAGCTACGTCCTCTCATTTATCACTTGCACACAGAGTCGTGACTGGGCCTTCACCTTCTCCTTGGCTGCCTTTCGTGTCTGTCTGTCCATCCATGCCAGTTTGTCTAATGCATCCTTGAATGCTGTGCGGATCTCATTGATCATCTCCTCCGCCTTTTTAAAAAGGAAAGACCCGGGATGAGGAGAGTGAAGGGCAGGGGGAAATTGACAGTACAGAGACATTTAAGATTACCATCAATCGCGCATGACATATGAACAAGCAAAAAGGTAATAGCTGCTGTGTTATTCTCACTCTCGCATCCCCATTTCTTGTAGGAAGTACTGTGTGTAGTGCTGCAACTGGATCATGCCAATGAAATACGGGTCACCATCAAAATGAGACTGAAGAGTTCTGTGGCTACAGGCTGAAATGAACTACGCACTCATATGAACATTTAATTTTTTTAAAACAATGTAATGTTTCTTGATCTATACTTGGTTATTTTATGGCTTTAACAGCCCCAGTAGTAATCCCCACGAAATCTTCCATCTGTACCTACCTTTAAGAGTGAATAGTAAGATTTCTTTGACATCTAATTTATCCATGCTAGCAAACCCATTGTATGACAGTTGCTTTTCATGATGTTTGTCTCCCAGCTTAAGGAACTCACAATGGCCTTGCTGTGCTTGTCGAAGGTTGCCTTGACGAATAGAGCTCCAAGGGCAAATCCCAGCGTGTCATCTGTGTTTCCAATACAGGTCTGCCACCGAGGAGTGCAGGACTGAGGGGGAACCACACACACAACCATGTCAGCTTCAGCGCACACATACACACAAAGATAACCACATCACCACACACGCACACACAAACTCACCCGCGCACCCTACCCAATATAGACGTGCTGTTACCTTTTTGGTGCCATAGAGACTCTCCACTAGTTTGTCTTGGGCATTCTCGAAGCGCTGGTCCAGACTGGACACCCCCTTCTGAACTAGATTCCATATCATGTAGTTATTGAGAAGACTGTGGAGGGAGGAGGGAGAGATCAGGCAGAAGGAAAGAAGAAGATAGAAACTTTCAAAGGTTTAACAACACAACAAATGACTGGATATTCTGCTGCACATGAGGATTCCTCTCCATTGGTTGATCTGCGGTTCCAGAACCAGCCAATGAGACGGGGGCTGGTGGTGGAGTGACAGCATGAAAATGCCTCCCTCTGGGCAAAGTTTAATGAAGTCAACGTATGGAAACACCCAGGCTGCATTCAATATTCAAAAACATTTAGCAATTTATCTTTATGGTTCAGGTCACGCTTACTCACAATAATGATTTGTGACGTTCTGCAACAATCTTTGTGATGCGTTTGCTCCCATTTGATAGGTATATTTGGGTATATTCCTGTGTGACTTCATGTAACAAGAGGCAGTGACAAATACATTTGCATCACTATGTCACGCCTCCAATGGCCATATTAGCAGCTACAGTAACAGTCCTTAGCAACTGAATGTTCTATATACCATAATTTCAGTTTGTAAGAGTCTGCAATATTTTCTCATCTTGAACGCAGCCCTGGTGTAACAGCAGCAGTTGACCGGTGGATTCATTAATGCTTCATGACGTCTCTCTCCTTTGAACAGGTGGTATGAAAATCCCCAACAATAGGAAACAGTGTTCAGCTGGAAGGCAATGCACTGGCATCTCAGGAGGCCTCCTGGAGAGTGAGGCTAATGAATGAGCCCAACGCGGTGCTCACCTGCGGTCCGTCTTGTTGATGAGGTCTGACACCTGCTGCAGGTAGTCCTTGGCATAGACCACCACTGGTTCAGTGTCATTCAGGTCCAGAGGGGACAGGGCTGACGACAGGTAGTCCAGCCAGTCCACAGCTGGGGCCAGGAGCTGCCAGCACACACAGGGTGATAGGTCACACAACCACGCAAGGCTAGTTCAACCTTTTTCCACTGCTGCACAGATTCAGTTCAGATTCTCCGAAATGTTTAGTGTGCAAAGCGCCAGATATGGGGAGCTCAGCGAACAGAACAAACCACTTGTACTATGCACAGATCTCCAGCGTAAACACAAGGTCCAGCATTGATTTAATAAACAGAGGACCAGACACAGATGACCGAACCTTCAAATCTAATCCCGGTCTGGGACCAGTCGCACACTGGAGAGGAAAAACAGGTCTGCCTGTTATGTCATCAAACCCAGACACAATTACAGCGGTCCTGAACCCACCAGCTCAGGCAAAACATTACAGTTAAGCTCATAAAACCAGCTTCTCATATGGAGAACACCCCCTGCACTCTCTTAACGTGACCTGACTGTGAGACCAAAAACTGGGGAGGGAACACGGGAGGAGGGGGGCCCTCTTAAAACCTCCAGCAAGTCAGGAAGTGAGTAGCTCCTATAAATGTCTTTTCTCCCTCTCAGTTTCACATGTCAAAGAATCTGTTTTCGCATCCCCTTTCCATAAGCATTCGCTTGAGCAGTTTAGCGGTGGCCCCATTCAGAGAAAAGAAACGTATTACATAATCGCTTTACAGATGCAATTGGCCAATCAGACATGCTGTAGAATTCAAGGAAAGGCACATCAGTAAACTAGCGCGTACTGATGACAGTCAATGAAAAAAATGTGAATCGGTATAGGAGCACAAAATTATTGCTAGATGATTTATCATACTCTGTTCTATTGAATGAAATGGTATCATAGGGATCTGAGACTAAAATATAAATCACAATATTGCTTTTGTTTTGAATTCTTATTGCGACATTGTTAAGCTAGGAGGTGTACATGACTATAGTTACTTTTTATGCATTACTTTGCTTTCTTCTGTCTCCTAGCCATGAGTGAGAAAGGGGGGATTGGGCTTCACAATGATCTGTCTCCACCTGATCTGATCACACACTGTTAATAAATTGGGCGATGAATCCGATAGAACATTCACACCTTCTACATCTGCTACCCTGCCTTCATCGCCTTCAGCAGCCCTCATGCTGCCATTGGCTGCAAGGAACAAAGACCTATGTCTCTTAGCAACTGTCACCATAGGAACCATGAAGGCCTTCACAAACAAAAGGATGACAAGGATAGAAAATCCTCAAAAGAAAAAAAAAAAAAAAAGGTGTGAATACAACAGTTTTCCTCCTCTCGTTCTCTGACTCTTCCTGTAGCGGCTGCTTAAACAAACAGGCTCTCTCTATCTCCCTCTCTCTGTCTCCTCTCCTATTGCTTCAGAACACCCAAGCAGGAGGAAGCTGACCCCCGCCGCCCCCCTCCCCATCCCCAGCTCCAGTGCTGACGTCAGCGATGTCATACCCCACGGCTCAGAGCTGTTAACCAGGAGGAGAGGAGAGGAATGATACTCCCCCCTCAGATCAGGCTGCTTATGTCTGAGAGTCTAGCCCCCACACTGCAGGGCTCTCCACGGTCCCCTAGTGATGCAGCTTTGAACACGTAGCCAGAACATTTCCAGTTTATGCACATATTCATATTTGCATACCATTTGCACCCCTCTCTACATCCACAATTATTTGTTGTACATACAGTATCTTTTCTGTGAAACAGCGACACATATAGTCTGTCCACACATACACACACACAAACACACACACACCTGTAGATCTGCAATGGTGAGCTTGTGGTAGATCTTCTCCTCATCTCGCCGCTCATCCTGTGGCACGGTGATGTTGGCCAGTGCCGTCTCAAAGTCCAGGATCTGCTGCATCTGGCCTGGGGTGGAGGCGTGGTCTCCACCTAGGAGCAGACCCAGCTCTACCATGTACTCAAGGTAGGCCTTCAACACCTGGACAACACACACACACACACACACACACACACACACACACACACACACACACACACACACACACACACACACACACACACACACACACACACACACACAAACAGATACACACACATTTGGTTAGCATAAGGTAAGGAGTGAGAGAGATGTTTATGCAACATAAACAAGCAGACACTGGGCAGCTACTCATAGTCCTCTTACTTTCTCATTGGCTGTCTTGTTGAGGTAATAGTCCCGAGAAGGTAGGAACAGCCCTGACTGGTCCACCTGAGAAAAGAGGACACAGGGTAAGCACACACACACACACACACACACACACACACACACACACACACACACACACACACACACACACACACACACACACACACACACACACACACACACACACACACACACACAATCACAGACACACAAATGTGTGTGATTGTACATTCAAATTCAAACACAAACACCTGGCAGGTTGGGTTTCTCCCCACCCCCCCATGTCACTTGACACTAAACACCTGTCTACTCAATTTCCAAATGATCCACATTCAACAAAGGGCTCTCTGACAGAGAGAACAACACCTCCCAAAGAAGAATCTCTACCCTCAAGCTCAAAAGGGCCAGTCTTTCATGAAAATTTGGGAACACACTCTATTCTGTTATGCCATACGTTGTCAAATGGCTAAGTTAAAGTGACAAATATAACAAATAAAAAATACAATAAAAATAAAAATAAAAAACCCATAGAAAAATTAATTGTGGACAATGCAACACAACACTGATATTTCAAGAGCGCAAACACCGACCCTTCACTCTTGACCCTTGACCCCTTGTCTCTTTGACCCTGATGTGCTGACCTGGATGACATTGCTGTTGGAGTTCTTGGGGTCCACGCTGACTCCGATGGTGAAGAAGGGCTGGGCCCGGTATGGACCTGAAACCATCTTCAGAACCTCCATAAAATTGTCCTTGTCCCACTGGCCTGTGATGTTCCAGCCACCTATCTGCACATGGACAAACACACACACAGACACACACAAACACACACACACACACACACGCACGCGCGCGCACAGATTGGCACAGACGCACATCCACATAAACAAATGCACACAAAAACAGACATGCATCCACACCCACACAAACAGAGACACAGGCACACACGACAATGTCATTAGGTTGTCATTCTCAGTCTACAAACCATTTTATTCCCTTAGATTCCCCAGAGCCACTTCCCCAGAGACTGGGTCGACAAATCACAGCTCTGGCTCTCTGTGAGACACTAAGCAAACCAACAAAGCTTTTAACATCCCACCGTAAATCAAAATAAGTACACACAAGCCTGTCTGTATGTGTACATTTTCATTTGTGTGTGTGTGTGTGTTCTAGCTTTCATTTGACAGCAACAGAGAGTGGCACACTGGTAGGAACCGTCACCAAGGAAACGATAGCAAAGGTTACACAGGTCAAAGAAGGGACACAAAGGTTCTCTCTACTCAGTGCCCATCATCAGCTCTGCGAATAAAGACATGAAAGGAGCAGCTTTCTGCTCAAATGGATTATCTTTACAGCTACACAAAACTCTCTGTTCTTCGCACATCTTAAGCCTCCATCTTTCCCCATCCAGCAGCCAGCGCTGATGCTGGAGATGAAGCTAGGATTGGGACGGCTTATTATTTCATGGACACAGAACAATCTATAGCACTAAAGTTTCCTCTGCTTCATTTTCATGTTTTGCTTTAGTTTTCATTCAAAAGACTGACTGTCAACGATATGAATAAACATTTGCTTCAAGTGGCTGCTTTCCATCGGTGAATGGACTCATTTTAAAAAGAATGACTTATTAAATTTAAGAGCTCCCATGAAGCAATAAAAATGGTCTCTCGGGCTGTTCTCTGAAAACCGATCAGCACTTTAGCTAACAGTTTGCACTGAACAATTTGTAATTGGACCTTGAAATTAATTTTGACGTTGTCCTGGAAAAAAAAATTGAAAATGAACCCCAGAGATAGTGTGCAGTTGAGCATGATGACCACAAATTCTCAGATTTTCACTCTCAAGTCAGGAATCGCTGCTCTTCATATAACAAAACAGCACTAAGTAATTACCCCAAGGCTGTCCCACAGTCTGAGAAATGTACGTCTCCTAACCACACCTTAAAACCAGCAGCAGCCGCCTCCATTACTCTACCCATTACTGGAGGGCAAAGCGGCTACGTTGAGTTTCTGATGTGATCGCCTGGGTGGTGCGGTTTTGACACTTGTTTATAGTTTTATGGTCTGTTGACATTTTCACACATCGGTTCCCATATAATTGCATGAATTGCATATCTTCTGTCACATAAACTTTCATTTCTGTGAAAAGCTCAAAAATTCTAAGGCTGCGACCAGAAAACGTGACCCTGCAGCTAAGAATTAATAGACAGTTTAATTGTAGCAAGCCCATCAGTCGGGTGCGGTGACATCACAAAGCCCAGACTTTGCACAATACCATGGTGTTGTATAAGCACTAACAGAGGAACTATTATTGGGAGACTTCTTGGTAGCTAACTGCAGAAGGACAGTTAAACAGAACTCCTGAAATGAAAAACATATTATCCTCTTTTGTGATCTACCATTTTTATTTCCCTGCGGACATCTTCCCAATGTTGCAGCATTGCTTTAAAATTTCACATTCACTGTCAGTGAATGGAATTTGTCCTCAATAGAGCCAGAGCTCAATGTTAGGTGCTCATGCCCCATGTCAAACTCCCAAGTTGGACAGCTGGTTGCCTTTAGAGTGAGCTTGTATCTATCCCCTGCCAAACAGTTGCGTAAACACGGGGAGCCTGTGGTTTGCTCCTACACACTTAAGCCATTTGTTTCATTCAAATGCATTGTGCAATCGGGTTGCACAGGCGTGGACTCTTCAGGGATGATTTGGCCTCAAGTCAACAGCCCTTTCATGGACTGATTTCCAATGCTTGGTACGTTTGGTACAAAAATATCATTTATGCTTGGCTTTTATTTTCTCATAGAAGAACACACAAAAAAAATTAAAAACGTAAGTTTAAAAAATATTTCACACATTTAGCTCAGGTACATGGGGGTGATGAAAGCCTTTGGAAAGACATGAAACATGTCTCTGATTTGACAGTATCAAAGCCTTCCAATCAAACACTGCGTTTGTGGCAAAGAGGGAACATGAACACCTTGGTGCATCAAATGAAGCATACGAGCCCGTAGCACAGCTCACCCTGGCAATGAGGTCTATCAGGGGCTGGGCTCCCAGCTCCTCGATCCGCTGCTCGTTCAGACAGGACAGGTAGTAGTCCCGTGTCTTCCGCTCAGCCTCGCTGGTGGAGTTAAAGGTGCTGTTCTCTGTGGGAGGAGGTAGGGTAGGATGTTAAAAAACGACAGACCAAAGGGGTGAAGGGCATTGCGTGCAGGATATGGACCTTTAAATCACAGGCATTTTGCAGACTCTCTATTCCAGAGCAAATTATAAACTTTACAAAATTACACATCATCCATTTAGTCAGCTGGCTATTTTACTGGAGATATTCAGTTCAGGTGTCAGTTAGGCAGTAAGAGTACAACAGCAGTGCTCTACATGGGACCTGAACCCAGAACCTTGTGGTTGCAAGCCCAGCTTCCAAACAGTTATAATATACTACTGCTCAATGCTTCTACTCTAAAGTCATGGACTTCACTGACAGAGCAGGACATCTGTTACCCGTCTTACTGTATATTAGTCTACTTTAATCATCCTCTATGCACTCTCCTGGGATACACCATCACGAACCGCACTGACATGGTCGGGAAGGTGAGACTAGTGTAGGACGTGCCACATTACTGATGTGCTCTATAAACTTTTTCACTTCGAGGAGGCTCTTACAACTGAAGATTTTTTTTTCCTTAAACTGACTAGTCTAATATTATGAGAAATTCTGCAGAGATGAAGCTCGTTATTTGTGCTGTCCAACAGTCCCTGCTGGGAAAGGCATTCTGTGGTAGAGGTGCTGATGTGAGATCTGACGGTTGAGGAGGACTCTGATTGGTCCCTCATGCTTCTCAGTGTTCTGATTGGTCCCCGGTGCCCCCCCCACACTCTCTCTCTCTGCAGCAGCAGGGGCAGAGCACAGGAAGACCTGCTGAGAGCAGTCTGCCATCCATCTCCCTGAAGCAGGCAGCTTTCAGACAGCAGCCATTTTTCCCCTCTGACACTGAACAGGCCCCACAGTCCTCTCGTTAGTCTGTCAGCCCTTGAGCTGAATTTCATTTCCATCCAACCTCACAAACGCACGTGCTAACACACACACACAGGCTCTCACACACACACACACACACACACACACACACACACACACACACACACACACAGGCTCTCACACACACAGACACACACACACACACACACACACAGGCTCACACACACACATATAAAGGCTCTCACACACACACACGCACACACAAAAGATGTGTGACAACAGTCCGACTGAGTGACATCACTGAGACTAGCTCTATACCCTCTGCCTGGAAAGAACTTGAGATAGACATGCAGCATCGCTCAATGAGTGTTTATCATCCCGGTGTTTTCATTAGCAAGGCGAGTCACACCTGCGTTAACAATTTTGCTCATGCGCATGCGAGGGATCACGTGTGTTTCAGTTCATGCTTGTGCGTATGCGCTCTTGAGTGCGTAAGTACTTGGTAGAGCCTGCAACCAGAAACAGGGCATTTTCAATGCGGCATCTTTGGAACATGTGACCTACTTCGGCTCGTCTACTTGCTAGCGTCTGACAGCCTCAGTCTGAGGCAGTGAGAAAATCAAACTGCCACTTCACATTGACAGACTGCACTCCACCTCCCCCGTGAGTGAGAACGAGCGCTCAAGCTTCGCTAGTCCTCCACTATCGCATGTAAACATTCTAAAAACACGACAGTCATAGGAACCCACTGTTAAATAATGGCCACTACAGAACAGGGAAAAAAACATATTTCTAAACACAAACTACAATTACTTTTCTTCAATATGGACAATAAACAGACGCTAAAAATAACAATGATTAAATAAATCACTACAAGGTATGGAATATTATATGCACACATACATGCATGCGCACACACACGTGCCCACGCGCACACACACACATATGCATGTGTGCCCATGCACACACACTCACACACACACGTGCACACAAATGCACACGCACACGTGCACACGTGCACACACACACACACACACACACACACACACACACACACACACACACACACACACACACACACAATGCCCAGTGGTCTGGCCATCCTGCTGTCATCTGGACTGCTGTAGGAGGGGCTTCTGGCATCGCTCAGAGCTGGTGATGTGCAACACAACCCCAGCACTGCAGTTCATTAAGAGCTCTGTTCCTTTAGCTTCTGTTTATTCAACAAGGAAGAGTCGTGAGACACACAAACGCAGGCACCCATTTAACCTCTTCTATCTCTCTCTCCCTCTCTGCCTTTCGCGCTCTTGCTCACACACACGTACGTGTTCACTGACACTCGCGCTCTTACACTGCATATGAGGACTGGTTGGCACCGATTCTCTCCCACGGCCCAGTGCAGCTGAGGAGGGGGAAGGGTCACCCATTAGGGAACATTTTAATTTAATATTCAACGGAGCGTCTAGCGTAGACCGCTCCACTAGCAGGAGAGTATTTATAGTCACTGCTCTGCAAGTGTCTGCGGCTTATACCAAAATGTAGCTGACTCCCCAAAACTCTATGTGTGTGTGTGTGTGTGTGTGAGCCTGTATGCATTAGTGTGTACATTAGCGTTGAGAAAGAGAGTGTGTTTGAATGCATGTGTGCCCCTCTCTTACCCAGAAGATGCTTGAGCACAGCCTGGTTCTGGTCCCAGATACTGTTGAAGGTGCTCCACCGGGGCCTCCCATCAGGCAGGGGGTTCTTCCGCACCCATCCTCCACAGGCATACTGGTAGAAGTCCTGGCAGGGGTCCACCTGGCGGTCAAGAGCTTCCACAATCTTACTGGCCACCGTGACACAGGCCTCCGTCAGGCACAGGTTACGGGCAGGGTCTAGGGGAGAGGGATAGGGAGTCAAATCAAATGACTGTCATCGAGTGAGACCAAAATAATTAATGGAAACAGATGGGCACACTTGTACTTTAGAGTATACTTCTATAGCCTTCATCGTGTACTGTTCAGCTTCATGATCACAACTTAAAATCATTAGCAACCATTTTTTATAGTTAAGGATTTCTTTTCAAAAACAAGTGGCACTGTGTGTAATGTCACACAACGGAATAATCTTAGAAAACATGTTATTTCGGCCTTCAATTTTCAGTGATCATGTTGTTAATTTTCACTTTAAGTTAATGCGTCTTTTGTACTTCATTGTATTTGAATTCAATATGCAGAAAGTTAATTAATGTTTACTGATCAACTTCCTGTTACACTACACTAAATAAAGTATGGAAATATCCAAGCTGTTGTTTGTATCTACTACTTAAAACCTATGCACACTCAATATTACTTAAAAACACTGATCCTGCATCATGACATCCTTGCAAAGGTTTAATTTACAAAACCCCATCTCTAAGAGATCTTAACTCTTCAGATTATTCTAACAGACGAAGGATCAACAGCAATAAACTGTTGATAACGACGCTGGATTGCAAGACTAGATATCTCAGCTAAAACTGCAGTGTACATCTACAATACATGATCGATTTACATGTCTTTGTTAGACCCTCACTGCTCCAAAAATGAAAAATCATCAATTAAATGTGGATGAAACCTAAATATGAATCTAAAATACAGCTTAAAATATGTTAAATTTGTGCAGGCAGCATCTAATTAAATATTCATGCTGTTAGCCCCCTACTGCTATTTAAATCTAGGGAACATAACTCCATTTCGCTTTCAGACTCCATAGCATGACTCACCTGAGCTGCAGCGGACGCCTAAGGTCAGGGCACAGCCGAACAGAGCCAGCAGAGCGGCTAAGAGCAGACCTGACAGGATCACCTCCAGCTGCGTCCTGCGGCCCAGCGGGCCCAAGAGCTGCAGCCCGCCCTTCCTGAACCCGACCTACACCGCAACACACAAAGCACACCAGATAGAATGCATGCACCCTCAAACGCAAGGATCAGTAACACGCCGACACGCGCTCAGTACAGCAGCACATAGCAGGGGTCAGGCACATGACATTCGATGCACCATCTGTTGTGGTCCAGGGAATTTTGACAATTTTTTTAAAAATGTATATATATATATATATATATTTTTTTTTTTTTTTTTTTTTTTTTGGCAAAGGAGCACAGAGGAAGAGCTACTTACAATCACAGTCTTTACACTAAGACAAAATGCTCAGTGCAGACTGTTGATCAATTCATTCAAACAAGAAGCTTAAAATTATACAATGCTAAAATATTTATGGTTTTTCATTATTAATTATTGTTTTCTGTCCCTGAATACTCACAGTATATTATTGCTCAACAATATTTCATGGTCCACAGAGAATATCACCATGCATCAAAACTATCACATGCTAAACTAAAAAGAGCTGGCATTTCACAGTATGATAGTGTTTGATAGATTTAAACAGGCATAAAACAGCTTGTCCTTATACAATTTTACTGTTGGATGGCAGCTCGCAAATGGAAGTGTGTAATGAGAAAGAATTAAACCACCAGTTTGTGACCAGCAATGTAATGGAGACCAGCTGCAAGATGGTCTGGAGAGCAATACATAATAACACATTTTTATAATTTTCCAAGAATGCCACATCTAACCACCAACCTTTGATACGATCACTACTATGTGCAAGCTGAACAATGTAAAAACACCGTTGTTACATGTTTCGGTAGTGTTCTGAGAGGGTCCTTAAGATGGGAAATATTCACACAAAGATTTGGATAGTTGTGTGACAGTTCCATGACAGAGAACTGTAGAGGAATTTGTGGGCTCATCGGTAGGAGTGTTTTATGTCAGCTGGGGATACCAAGAATGATAAAATCTTGACCACTGACCACCACACATCTCCAGGCTTGGATACAGTCTAATAGTGGATTGTTAGAAATGTGACATATTAACTCTTGACTTTCAAAAAAACAAAAAATTATAATTTGCCAAATGGTAATGAACTACCAATAACAGTAGGGTAACTCCTATAAGATGCCATGACATACAGCGAATGAGCTCTATAATAAACAGTAACGTTTTGAACAATAAACACTTTCCCATAGCTAGGTATATGCTACTTGATTTTGTAAAAAAGTAACAGGTCCTACGGCCGAGATGTGATATTTGCTTGGCTACGGGGTGTTGCTGAGGCTTCTCCAAGAATGCCCAGTGTTAAATTACATGGTTGATTTCAAAAATCATACATAATGTCTACCACAGAAGCCACCACCTAAAGGGTAACATAAACAAGAGGGTCCAGCTGGAGGAATGCCTAAGCCCTGAACACAACTTGTTTTGGGAAAACAACTGACTGTGATACCGTGAAAAACAAAAACAAAAACACACAAACAATAGTCATGATGGAAAAAGAAAAACATCTACACATTTTTTTTAGGAAGGTGTAAATCTGGAAATCATAAAACTGTTGTTTTAAATGACCCCCCACCTCTGTTATATCACAGTTATGAACAATGCAACTCACCATCATCACTGAGCTCTTTATTTCTAAACACATGGTGGAGGTTATCAAAGTCACCAAAAAAGCCAATTGCTTGATCAGTTTGTCCAACAACATACATTAACACAGTGCTTTACTTGTTGCTATTTGCTATGTCAGTGGACTCTCTGTTTTACAGAACTGCTTTTACTTGAGTGCCCATGTTTCTGTGCGCTCAGCAAACAGAACAAAACTTATTTCACCTGTCAGGTTAACAATGATTGAATCAATTAAAAGTAGAAGCTCATTCAAGAGGAATTATTTACATTACAGCACACATGGGAGAGAAAACGAAAGCATTAGTTGATCTGACTGATTGAAAGTCCAGGGATGTCAATAGAGTTCATTAATTCTTCTCTGCATTCTCAGATATTTCTGAGGTAATAAGACTTCAAAAGAGTCTCATTAAGAACAATTAACATGCCCATTACAATTCCGAGGCTGTTTTTCTGGTTATATAACAAGGCAAACCTGAAATGCATGCCAATCGAAACTGCCATTCTTGTTTGTCATTGGTCCATTGCCCTTCCAAATTACTGATTCCCTGAGTGTGGAATTCCACAGGATGGAATCAGTATCAGTAAATGTGTATTTTCTTTGTCGTTTGACTATTTTGGTAAGGAAATTTGTGTTTACTGTTTTTTTAGTGTACCCTCCTGTGCTGAACCAACCGGTAATTTAAATTCTCTTCCTCATATGAGGGGTTGAGACTGTTGTGGTTGATTGTTTTTTAGCACCATATGAAAGTATGTTGGACTGTTACAAACAATTGTAGGTGACCTTACTGCTGTGGATCTGCAGTCCCACTGGAAGTATATTTAACTTTTAAGACCTTGACCAACTGTGGAATGGCACAGGTGGTAACAAACTGCATTTTGTAATATTATCTTCTTGACTGCTTAAAAATGTACAAGCTGATTTGCTAATAGGTGGTTTTAATTTACTTATCGAGCATCAGCTGTAGCTAGAACATTGCCATACAACTAGTAGATACTCGATTGTTTATTCTATAAAAAAAAATTAGGTAGTTAGGTTTATACTGGCATAATGACCCAGCCAAGTAGCAGGAATTAAATGCATTTACCTAGATGGAGGATTCACAGCTTTTTGAGTTGCATTTCTCATCATTAACCAGACTGGAGAAAGTATTTTCGTTGGTGTCCAAAAACCCTGAAACCAAGCTTGCTCCATCAGATACAAGTATGTACTGTTCTATTATGTTCACCTGTGTTTAAATTCAGTGCTACAGTTGTTTCTTCATATATCCCAGCAAGTATGTCATGGCTGTAAAATTTCATTTCAAAACAGAACAAGTTACAAAAGCTCTACTTTAGTATCTGGGCAGTAAATTAGAGTGTTTGACACTTTAAGCCAGACAAATGGCCACCCATACATGGGTGTTTCTGTTTCTGGATATGGTAACATAATGGGTTCCTCCTCAATCTGCTGATGGTAGGTTTGGGAAGGACCAGAGTCAGAAGGATTAGCAGTTTAGGCTGACTTTGAAAAATATACCAACTGAGCATACTGAAGAAATAACTCTGCAGTAACAAATATGTGTGAGTGTGTTTGTGTGTGTGATGTGGCTCATTACAGGAACCATTGTAGATGTTGGGTTCATTGTTGATATGTTCAGTTTTTATTGTCCTTACAATTTTTATTCATATACTGTATATTTCATTTCCGCAAATGGAAAAACCTGGTCATGGTTGCCCCCAGTGCATGTGCAATATGCCCCCCCTTCTCCATAACTCCAATCCTGCAGTAACCCCACACTGACCTCCACGCTGTCAGGAGAGAGCGCTCCGTCGGCCGGTATGTCAGCCACATCATCCTCTTCAAACGTTGTGCGCTTGTAGTTGGACATCTGTGTGAGAGAGAGACAGAGAGTGAGAGTGGTGTGAGAGAGGCCGAGCCAGCTGTGGGATTAAATATTGGCGCTCATCTCTATCCTAAAGTACTCTGAGAGAGGCAAGGGGTAGGGCCCACTGTCCCTTTGTCACGCTCTCTTGGTAAGCTAAACTCTGACTAACCATGATCACTCTGATCCTTATCTCCCCACCTCCTCCTCCCCCCCCCCACCACCCCCCACCACCTACCGTCACTTATGTTGGCGCTATCCTTCCAGTACTGCAGGGCTACTAGACTAAACACGAGTGAAGCAAGAGATATCCAAATCCCCCTGTGTTTACTAAAGCTTTCAGGCTACGACACACCACATGGGCAAGCACCCTCACACATTTCTTAAACATTTTACTCTATGTCAGCAGGATTGTCTTCCTCAAGACTAATATTACACATTCATACACTGCCATTATTTTTTATTATTATCATTATTATAAATCACGTTTACTGCTATTGACTGCTAAGGGATAAATTCGATGAGGGACAAGGCCCTAGCTCAAGTAGCTTCCTCCAGTCACAGCCAAAAACACAGTGATTCCATTCTTACCCTCATTCCCCGAGGGAAGAACGCTTTACAAAGCTTCATCTCATCCTCAACTTAATGAGAGAAGGAGGGTGGGTGGGGTGTTGAGGGAGGGGAAGCAGACACACTTCTCAATCCTTCAATTCTCTCCTTGCAACCCGGCTCCCCCTCTCTTTCCCCCATCTCTCATTCTCACACAAACGGACAGATTCGACTGCTCTCCCCGCTCCTCTTTCCCATGAACCACAGCCTGTCAGAGCGAAAGGGTGAGGAAGAGGAGGATGACGTCCGTTGGGGGCTCGTGGGATTTGTGGAGATTCCAGTGGTGAGAGGGACGTGATGGATACTCAGCATCTGGGCCTGCCTGTCCCTCAGGACACAATGGCTCAACTGGCTTCCCCTTAGGAGGTATCCCAGGAAGCCTTGCACCATCTGGGAGTGATTCACATGCCATTGCCTTGGCCAAAAAAGCCCTGCTTTTCTCCAAAGAGGTTTTTGGACTTAAAACCTTGGATTCTCTATTTTCCCAAGGGGATGTTGGAACACACAGGAGGAATTTGCTACTTTTAAAAAAGAATGAGACTCTGCCCTGGGTCAGTCCCTATCTAAATTACTCACACAACACACACACACACACACACACACTCACAGTCACAGGCATGCATGTGAAGTGAGAAAGAGGAACAGCCTCATGAGAAGAAAAACGTGTCTCACACAATGTGCCAGACACTGAATCAACTTCTAAGTATCACCTGATAAGTGAAGATAGACAGATTGACTCACAAAGACAATCACATGGGCAGAGGGGAAGTAACACTGTGCCCAAAAAGTAATGAAGAAGGGTAAACCGGTTGACTGTATCCAACTATCCCACTGCTAATGGCTCTGTGCCATACCCATGGCGGTGCAGGTTCGGCACTTCCATTTCTGGAGCTAAACATTATACGTGAATACAGCGCCCAGAAAAAAAAAATACTTCTCCCTCAGGAATTCGCCCTCATCTGGGGAAGGCTTGTGAAGAGGGTGAACCTAGCTCATATTACAGAGCCAGAATGTGGGTCCATAAAAGCAAGCTGCAGTAGCTGCCAGATGCCTGGGCATCCATCCCTCAAAATGTTCTTTAGAACCGTCAACTTCAACTCAATCCCATACACATTTGTCAGCTATCTCCACATATACCATCTATCATTGATTCCCATAGATATTTGCACTGAAACATCTACCATTTATAATTCACAATCCCTACATTTGGGGGAAAATCTTCAATCTGGCAACCATAGTAGGAAGGGACACACACACATATATACACATGCTATACAGCCTTTTAACCAGCAGATACAGGGTATTGATCAGCTGGGGTGCATTGGGTACTGGACTTACCTAACCAACCAAACAAACATTGGAGATGATCGATTTTCTTTCCCTTCATCTCTCATAGACCCACTCTCTGTCGGCCTCCCGCTCTCTTCATCTCTCTTTACACTCAGAGGCATATAGCCTAATGGGAAATCTGTTCCTGCTACATCATTTTTTTTCTTTTTTAAAACATCTCTTGAGACACCCACACTCTGCGAACAATGTCAAGTACTGACTATGCTAAAAAGGTCACTCCTCTTCTTTTTTCACCCCATCCCCCACTCTCTTCTTCTCTTCCATCATCCTCTCTTCTTTCTTCCATCCAAGGCTAACTCCACCAATCGCTAGAATGCATTGCCATTCCCCTTTCAAGTCTTATGCAATATGCTTACTCTCAGGATTTCTGCAATTCTGTCTTTTTCCATTTAATGTGATAGATGTCTTCACACTCATTTCACACATCTTTATTGCTACATCTAAACACACCCTGTCCAGATAAAACAAGAGTGATGAGAGAGTTCAGCTTTTTTAGACTCCAATTAAAATGTATAAGCAATATTGTAAATGCATAATTAGAATAACTGCAGCATCTGCGGTGTGAATTGCGATCAAAAGCTGCTGCGCGATCACAATACTGTTGTCAGCATTTTCTTTTTCTTTGAGCATGATTTTTTATTTTTTATTTTACCCATTCAGAATTTTGTTTGTTTCCTGTTCTGGAATATCAAATTATTATTCCTGACAGAGAATGTGAATGATTTCTGTGTAATACAATATCAATATAGAGGATGCTGCTGCTGTAATAATCCTCCATGTCGGTGCAGGATGCCAGGGAGAAATTTTCAAGGAGCACAATATGACGTTACCCACAGATGTCACTGCAAAACAATAAAAAGTCCAAACCAGGGCTAGATTACAGGGAAATACAAAACAAACCACATCAATGAGAGTGTTATGACACAATTACACATATGTGAAGCCTTTTCCTCAGTCCCTGCCAAAAAAGATGTAACCTACGCTCGCTCTGCAAAAAATCAGGAATATATTACGGTAAACGATGTAAACTGACACAAGCCATTGATATTCCTTTGTCTGTCTCACATTGGGGCTCTGCAGTGCTTAACCCTCTGTCCCACATGGAATTTATATGGAGTCTCTCCTTCCCTGTCTCACCATAAGTTTCTACAGCCTCTCCAATCACAGATGTTCTCTACTGAAACCAGATGGTCATCTCCTTAATTCTTTCCGTCCACTGTATTCCTTTATTTTACAAGGTTCCGGTTAGTAACAGGTGGCTCTGGCACTGCATTGCTAGGCTAACTGTGGATGTTCTTTTATCAACAATGCTCCTTCATGAATAGTGGAAATGAGCCAGCACGTCAGAGCGAAGTTGAGCTTCAACAATGACAGCAAAGGAGCTTTATGTTGAGGATACAGAGCAGACCATGTGCGTAGTTTGCTGACAATATTGGTGTTTTTCTCATCTTGAGTGTCTGTGGTGTTTCTCCTCTGCTTTTTCAGGGCGTGTGGTGTCTCTCCAGCCCTGGAGCCCATGTGTGGGAGGGGGAACGGGTGACCTTTTTTCGGGAAGTGTAACAGACGGCTGTGCTTGACGCAAAGCAGGCGTGTTTACATGATTGTGTTTTAATAAACCGTCTGACAATGATATTTCCAGTACGCCACTAAACATTTTCTGGAAATAGCAGAGATTCTGTGAACTCATCCATCTTAGTGCGTCAAAAAAAAAAAAAAAAAAAAATTATTGTCAAGGACCTTGTAAACATGCATGACTCTGCTAGTTAAAACACTGTAAAACATGTTTTTTTATCAATACTAAAACAATGTTTCTGCTTTGATTTGCTATAATTCATTTCGACCTGTTGCTGCCAGTTATGTATGGCAAACTAGAGAATCGATAAATGATGCTAGGGACAGTGCAGAATGTTCAGCACGCCAGTTCTCGGCATGTTCAAATTCCCTCTCCACCAAGCAAGTTCACCCCGTCACAGTGAATCCATGGCAACGGTGCAGAGATGGTCACGTGACCCAGCTCACTCAAATTAAAGCAATGTGTGCTGGACCATTTCACAGGCCACCCCATTGGCCAGGAGCTACATGTCTGTCCAATCAGAGTCTGCAGAAGAGGCTGCCTCAGGGGTCACATGGGGTCAGCAGTACACCAACGCATGTGTGACTGGTTACTGGAAACCTGACCAGGGGGTTTTGGGCTGCACCCACAAACATTTCCCAAATTCTGTGGTATTAACACCAAACATAACAAAAATTGCAACAATAATGGGATCTGGGGCAGAAAAAGAGGCTGAAAACAGGGACTTACTCTGTGTGCTCTGGACTGAAACCTGCTGTACATTAAAGTTACCGCGAACACTGTGGACCCTGAAACTGATACCACTGAAAGAAGAAACAGAAACCACTGACTCAAGATCAGCCACCATATCAACTGTTTTAGCATACAACACTTTAGTGTTCCTGCGCACATAAAAAGGTGCCTGTGTATTTGTACAAACACAATACATGGTCTCTCTCAATAGACATAAATACATTCACACATTCACACACACAGAAAATAAGGTAATACACATTCGCCACAAAACAGACAATATGGAAATCTGTAATATAACTGTCCATGTATATGATATAATTGTGGGCAACTTAATGTCTGTGTCTGGGTGTGTAGGTGTTTGAACATGTATGTGTGTGTAAGACAGCTCCTGTGTGTTTCAAAATGTATGTAAGTGAGTATGTGTGTTTGCGTGAGCTTGTGTATATGTGTGTGTGTGTGTGTGCGTGTGTGTGTAACTGTGCGTGTGAATGAGTGTGTGTGTCAGGGCGTTGAGGGGAAGGGAGAGGTTTTTCCGAAACTCTGGGAGCGGTGAGGAACTTTCACTGCGCGGAATGTGATTGTTTGAAGTGGTTTCCTGCCGAGTGTTTTTTAAAGGAAGCGTCATCGTAGAGATGGCCCGCCACTCTGCTCTGAGGAGGTGAAAACACAGTAACGCCACAATAACAACACAGTAACAGCACAGTAACAACAAGGTAACAGCTGTCACTGCTGAAGGTGATCGGAGGGAGGAAGTGATGCACAGCTCTGACACACCTTCACGCAGGCACACACTGGCATACTCACACCATTTCCCTCAGAAAGCCCACTGAGGCACTGGAAGAGAAAGCCAGAGTCACAAAGCTTGCTTTGACTCAGCCTACACAGTACGACCTTGGAGATGGGCTGACTAGAATAATGAACAGCAGATACAGCAAGAGACAGCGACTGGGTGAGAGAGAAGGGATGAGACCCAGAGGAAGAGAAAAGAGTCTGGGGGGGGTTGCGGGGGTGGGGTGGGGTTGAGATGGTAGAGACCCCCCTCGTCTAGGCCCCCTAGTGCCCCCCGCCCAAATGAAGGTGCTCAGACACGGAGACGCCATGAGAAGCTGTAATGGGTGAGGTCCAACTCACAAGCACAAATAATCACCATGTGCTTTCACAGCAGCTACTTCAGCACAGCAGGCTCACACTACAACTACAGAGACTGCACACACACCTCACACACACACTCTCACTCTCTAATACACCTCACACACACACACACACACACACACATTATCTCTACCACATACCCCACACCACAGAAAGTCACACATCCACCTTACACACAAATACTTCCACTTTCAACCACACACACTCAGGCTGACAAGCACTGTACAGGTTAACACTCCCAGCCAAACACTCTATTGCTTACAGTCACACACACGTTGCACTCACCACCCTCTAAAACGCAGTTCTTCTGTTGTACTTCTGTGCCCATCATTCCCACAATTGTCACAACAGCAACTGTTGTACCTTATAAACCCTTCCAATTTTCTCACGCAGACCTTATTTTACTCAATATTCTCACCCCTTCAGGACAGGAACTAGCTTCCCTTCTTTAGTATTCCTACTGATTAAACATTACAACAGTTTTCTCACATGTTCACATGCAGCTTTATTTACTATTCCCACACTGTCATAAGTGATATGTAACACTGTCATATGTGACACCGACATGAATACAACCATCAATTACTGTCTCACCACTGAAGCAAAACAGAAGCAGAAAGTTATGTGGTTAAAGTTTGTTTCAAAGGTCACAACATCAACAAAGTGCATGTCCTAATCAACAGCTCGGTAGTACAGGAAGCTGCAGTTCCGCAGCACACAGATACACACATACACACACACACACACACACACACTCATACACACAGGACTGCTTGGACAGCTTACTTCCTCCTAAACGATGTGAGTGTCTGACCTTCAGAGGAACAGATCTTCCCAGCTCTCATGAAAGTGGAGTGGGTATCCCGCCGGCCCCTCTCTCACCACCAGCGCTCCCCAATCAATCAGTTAGCCCCCTGCTCCCCCCCACAGTTAGGAGACTGGCCTACTGCACCTACACCAGATACACAGAACGGAAGTCAGAGTTCAGCAATCTCCTTTTCCTCTTTTCTTCAATTCGTGACCTTTCTTTGCTCCATCAACACAGAGCAGAGTGCACTCCGCTGGACACTGTCAGCTCTCAAACACACACACACACACACACACATACAAACAGCTGATGTACACACGCAGACACAAATGCACACATAGACATCCTACACACTGACACACATGTACACGGAATAACACTGACACACACATGTACACAGAAACACCATAAAAAAAACAAACACAAACACACACATATTACAACATCCCCAAACTCCATTGAACAGCACAGCTGTCTGCAGCTGCTTCTACAGCATCAAGCTTTAACCTCAAGCAAAGATAAAGAGAGGGATTAGACAGAGAAAGAAATAAGGTAGAAGGACAGAGGCCAGCACAGTAGCAAGATCTTACCTTACACAGAGTCAAACCTCTTTCAGAAACAATACTCCGAATCTGAGGGACTGTGTCCTCTATTTTCAACCCTCTCTTTGCCTTTGACTGAGTGTGCATTTGTCAGTGAATGACTGTAAACACAGAGTGCCAAGCACTTGAAGACAGAGAGAGAGGGAGGGAGGGATAGAGTGGGAGGGAGGGAGCGAGAGGGAGGGAGGGGGAGAGAGACAGAGAGAGAGAGAGAGAGAGAGAGGGGTGGTCGGGGGAACCAGTATGACGAGGGACTCCAGAGAAACCACAGTGTTGTTGAGAAAGAGAGAGAGGTAGACCAGGCAGGAGGCTATGTGCAGATGGGTGGGGGTTGGGAAGGGAGAGAGAGAGGAGGAGAGGGTAGGCATATGAGGAAATGAAGGGAGACATATGGGAAGACCAAAAGAAGCCCACATACAGATGAAGAAGACAGATAGGCAGTGAGAGAGCCAATAATGGAGAGATAAGGGGAAAAAGCTGAGCCAGCCTTCTGAAATATGTATGTGTGAACATGTGTGTGTGTGTGTTTCTGTCATGCATGTCTGTATGTGAATGTCTATGTGGAAATTTACATAAGTCCATACGTGTGTGTGTGCATTTCTGTGTGTGTGAGAGACTGTGTACTGTATGTTTCCTGAGTGTCTGTCTATGAAAGTGTGTGTGTGTATTTGTGCATGTGTGTGTGAATGTGCGTGTATGTGCCATAAAAAAGAACAGAAGGTTCTGAAAGAAAGGAGGAAACGCCCATCCCTCTTCCCAGTTCCTAAGAGAGAGGGAATGGGGGGAGGGGATGGTGGGAAGAGGGGAAGTCATGATTTTGTCTCTAAGACTCTACTTGAATTCCCCCCCCCCTATATATCTCTCTATCTTTCTCTCCTTCCTTCTCTCATTCTGTCTCTCTCTCCTTCTTTAGCACAGTTTTGCAAGTTACACACTTTGGCACATGTCAACAACTTCTAATGAGCTGACATGTTTGAGGTGTTAACGTGTCATTGTACCACTGAATACTCAACTCTTATTGTTAGTTATTACTGTGCTCCACGAAAGACTTCAGTTTAATTTCCATTATGGTTTTTTTCATTCAGCTAATGGCCTCACAACAAGAATCAAGAGCATGACCTTGGTCACACCTCTGACCTGTAAAACCAGAGAAACACAACAGATCAGGGTTGAAGGCACAGCAAGTATTCACACAGAACAACTCAATAATATGGCCATTCAGAAACATGGAGGCTGGGCTTCTGACCCACAAATTCATTCAGATGTTCTGTCAACTTGCCATGTCACTGGGATTCCACCAGGGGGCCCTACCAGCTGGACAGAATCAGAGAGCACAGAGAGGGTCACTGTTGTTGTTGCACAAAAAGGACATTCTCTTCTCTGCTGACAAATAATGTTCTCTGATGCAGTTACCCACTTCAGTGCACTTCACCAGCAAACTCCTGAAGCTGTAAACCCACCAAAAGGACAAACAAAACTGGGGTGCTGTTGCTCTGTTATTATGTAAACCTTACATAAGCAACATTACTCTAATGCTGCAAGATGTCACCCTCTAAATGTTAAGCTCTACTCATTTTAACTGAGGAGCATCTGGGAAAGGCTACAGAATCACCATAATCACATACTAGAAACATGCATACGCACAGAACGTTCACCAATACGTATCCATTTACAACAAGTTACTACGCAACCACTCAACCCATACTTTATCTCTGTCTTACTCTCGGTTTCCCAAACACGCAAATGCGCGCGCACACACACACACACACACACAAAGCAAATGAAATATGGATATGTAAGCACAAACAATTGGGACTAGAGAGCTTAATATTCAAAAGTGTATGGATCCATGTGTGTGTGTGTGTGTGAATGCATGTTTATTACAGCAGTGAAAATGTAAGCACATCACCTCATTAAATGAATAACCCCCTCTCTTTTTCACACCATCTTCCTCTCTCTGTCCTTCCCCCACTGCCACCCCCCCCACCTTTTCTGAACGTCATAAATTAACAGAAGAAAACAGTAGAAGGAGAGAGAGAGAGAGAGAGAGAGAGAGAGAGTGTGAGGGAGGAAGACAGAAGAGAGAAGAGTCCTCCCTGGGGACAGGATGGTGACGTCACTGATGTGAGTATCAAGGTTAAAGCACAGTTCCCACTGCAGAGGAAGGGAAGGAAACGGGAGGAAAGAGAGAAGGAAGGAAAGAAAGAAGAGGAGAACAAAAGTAGGTGGGGCTGAAAGTGGGAAATAAAGGGGACAGGATCTATTACTTCAAAGGAAACGTTTAGCCACAGATCTGACACGCCATTTATTTTTGACATGAGCAAGTAAGGCACTGGATACTTCTTCCTCTTGACAGAAACGCAAACTTGCCACACAGAGACAAAAACTTTCAAACATACACACAAGTGCACAGCAATAAACTCACACATATATCGAGAAGTTCAGTACATGTCTGCCCGCCCCCCACCCCACCCCACCCAATGGAGAATGGGGAGAGGCAGAGACCCGACCTGGGCCGACCTGGCCCTCTCCTCATTGGTAGAGTGCATCCACCTGACCCAGAGCAAACCTGCTCCACACCCTCTGTTCCTCCATATCTACTGCCCCATGCCACCAGTGAGCAGGTCATCATCTGCTTTCTGTGAGTATAATTGTGGCTTTCGATTTGACAAAATGGCTGGCATAGATACAAATATGACTAATGTACGTTGACACACCTGTGAATGCATTTGTGCACGCTCATACACACACACACACAAAGAATGTGGCTGGGCCATCATGGTGGAAATTAAGAGTCCAAATTGATGCAGAGTAAAAACTCTCTGTGGGGTAAACTATAAAAAAACATCTGCCATGGTACCTGGCTCCACCCTCATGCCAAATTCTCTCTCTTCCCTCTCTTTTCTCCTCACTCCCTCCCTTCCCGTTCTCTCCTTCATTGGCCCTTCTGACCGCTGCAGTGCAGATTTGGCAAAATGCTAAATACAATCACAGAGAGAGCACAGTACATAGAGCCTGTGCAGAGAGAGAGAGAGAGAGAGAGAGAGAGAGAGAGAAGAGGTGATGAGATGGAAGATGCAGAAAGAGAGAGGGAGTGGTGAGAATACTGCGGTGATAAGGCTGGAGGTGCAGCGGTGAGAGAGAGTTAAAAAAGGAAGAGACGAACGGTGCAGGCACATAAACTCAGTTTAAGGCTCAGGTACAGTTCTGCCACACAGCCTTCCCCAGTCTCTTTCAGACGTCAGTCTGACGTGGAGAGTCAGAGCACTCTTGCCAACCCTGATTCTCTGAATGTGAAAACCTGTATTTAACCCTCAGGACTGTGGTACTGTCTGGCTGCATATATAATGCATAGGCCACACCTATCTAAATTGATCTACATTGATTATGGAACAGATGTTTATCTTCATTGAGGCCCTCTTTGAAAGCTTGTCTGTCTGTGGTTAAAGACTGACAGAGAGCACAATTCACCCTGTCCAGGCCCTTCCCATTAGTGGATGGAGTGGGTCAGAGAGGCACACACTACAGGAAAGGAATAAACCACATACATGGAAACACAAAGCGCTGCCTGACTGTCATTAAAGCAACAATATGAAAGCCTGTCTTCTCAGCTTCTTCCATGCTTCCTCTCAATAACTCTCTACCCCCAATCATCACCTCCTTTGGGAACTGCAGGAGCATCTCACCACTCCCTATCCTCCCCACCTTCCTCCTCCTCCTCCTCCTTGCCCAGGTTTCAGTGACCTTCGCCTGCCCCCTTGGAGCCATTGGAGATGGGAGTCCCAGCACATACAGGAAAGTGCGGCGATCTCCCATCGTTCACACGCCCTGCTACAGGATGCTGCCACACTCCAAGGCCCCGACCCCTGTGTAGAGGTCACACAGAGGTCACACACAGCACACCCCAACTCAAAGTCTTTCCCACCACACCCAAAATGGAAAGGAACAGCACCCCCTTCAGGGCTCACACACGCACACACAAATGCACAAACCAAAACCTCTCTCCGCTTGTTTGGTCAATATTTCACACCAGACCAAAAATATTTATAAACATTCATACACTTTCAGTAGTGTGCACAATAAATACAATGAACGACACACCGTAACATACACTGTAATCATCCACACAAAAAAACCAATGTGCACATGCATACAGACATATCTCTCAGATGTAGATCTACATAGTACAGGGCTTCAGAGTGCAGATGGTCAAAACACTATGCACAGTGCATCACATGTGTACGGGAGTTGGCCACACATAATAGATTCAATGGTTCTACTTGCAAACCATAAGAAAAACACCAAAATAAGAAAAAAAAAAAAAAAAAAACGTCAGTTTGCAGGCACTAATTTACAGCATGTTGAAGTGATCTTAATTCCATCGGTTGTGCACTGTGACCAGGTTCAACATTATTAATTACAGCGAATGATTTCCGAATGGTGAAGTCATAGAACAGAACGTAAATGCCTGCTATTCTTCGTTTTTCACTTCCCCGCTGCACAGAGACACCAGTTCCTCTTCCTACCTCTTACTCTACACTGCTTTTATTTTCTGTTTCCTGCAACCGAGCGTTTTCTGATTCACGTCTTGTGTTGCCGTGACTGCAGCTAGCGTAACCGGTAAAGAAGGTGCTGTAGCCTGTCAGACAGTAATCCGCGCGCAGGCCTCGAGGGCAATCGTCAGCCGATCTGCAGACCCATCCCCGAGACTGGACTGACGGCTGCGCAGTTGTCATGGAAACCCAATGCCAGAATACACAGCGCTTCTGATTATTTCAGTCCCGAGGCGCCCCTAGACTACAGAGCACAACCATGAAAACATGTCATGCATTAGCAAACAGATCTCCATAAAACCTTCACTAATGTACAACTGGATCAGTAAATGTCACGGAAAAAACAGGGTACAGGAAATACCCAACAGAAGTAACAGGTGTAACGTTACCGTTTAAGGATAATTCAATGTTCTTCCAACTGGCCCACACTTCATCTTAATCTTACATTTCATTTGCATAAATAACACGCTTTTTTGAAAACAACTGTGATCTCAAGCTGCGTTAATAAATGTAAAATATGTGATTTTCTTGGTGTTTTTTGGATTTTTAATATAACAACGGACGACAGTTAGTTTTTCTGTCTTCAAAACTACACGGGCGCTGGGCAAGATTAGACAGCTAATAATTTGCTTTACTGCCGACCACAATGTAAAACTGGGGCGGCTATCAATGTAAATCACTCGAAGGACGGCAGCAAGATGGATTGGCCACAATCTCGACAGCTGTGGGGCTTACCAAAATTAACCTTCCTGTAAGAAACGTACATTGTACATTTCTGACCAAGCTGTAAATAAACAATCAATGATTTTCAATATGGACTAACATATTTTCGAGGAAAAAGCCACCCATCTGCTCGACGACAATACAGCGCGCAATATATTGATAGTTTATTTACCAACCAACTAATAAGGAAACGAATTCCCTCTACAAAACATCATCAGACTCAACGATCACTAACACGGTAGTTTCTACTATTTCTCCGCAGTAACAAACACAGCCTACTGTCTGATTTCTTAATTTGAAAAAGCAACACGTTTTGTAGTTATACAAAACACACTGAAAATATCAGATGCTTATCTGGTGTGGTAAATGAATGACAACTAAATGTCTGTTCATGACTACTTACGCGACCTGTTTCAAGAATGAACGAAAAGGGGAACTATCCAACTGGCAACTACATCCGAAATGAACATCTGAAACGACATATAAAACTACCGTTCAGTGATTCTTCTCTGTGGCTTACTGGTTATACCTCAAGCATCATGAAGCGTAACGTAAAGCAGAATGTATCCCAAACCTTGCACAAGGACAACACAAATAACAGTACGAAAAATAGTATGACGTTACACTACACTCAAAACATTCATTATATTGTACAATTGCTAGGTCAAGGTTTAAAATTACAAGGAACATAAGGGCATGGACGTGGGAAAAACAAACATCGTCACTACACTTACATTGTTCCGCAGGTCTTGCAGAGCTACGCTCATCGTGCAGAAAAGCTGCGAGCGCGAGCGAGACACACTCTATCTCTGCTCAAGATTTCTTTCGCCGGCTTGCGATGCCATCTCACTTCTGTCCTAGTAAAGGAAAACAAATATCAGCCTTATTTTTATTCACTGTTTCTGAGTCGACACTTATCAGAAAATAGCAATACTGTGCGTCTGAGTTACAGCAGATTCCCATTTACCTAATATTAAAACATCCAATAACCTAGTAACAACCAAAACTGGAAACAGAAACAGCTTTTTCCATTGTCAAGGAATGCCTCTCATCTGTGTTATCTCTTCTCCAGGATTCAGTGTGGTTCGTACAAAAACACAAGCACGACTGCAGATTTACAATCAACGTGCTCTCTCTCTCTCTCTCGCTCGCTATCTCTCTCTCTCTCCCTCCCTCTCTTTCTCTCTATCTCTCCCTCTCTGTTCATTTCAATCTAAATGCATTGTTGCACTGAATCCTCGTGACGTGTTTGAATGTAATGACATAGCTGTTAGAGTGGATAGCAAGATCAACAGGTCAAAATCCTAAATCCTCGACCTGTCGCAATATTTTTTCGCTGTTGTGTTAAAGTAACAAAACAAAGATCATAAGTCTGTTTTGCAGGAACAGAACAATGAGAGATTTTGGCTGAACACCAACGCACTAAATTAGAAGATATGACAGCTACATTGTTTATAACGTGCTCTAATGAAAGCTGCTTAATTACTTATGGTGCTTTGGAAAGGAGAGACAAATACATTGCATTTACTGAACTGTGCATGTTTTTGGAGGAAAGATTGCACACTGATGGTGTTTTCTACAATCCCAGTCCAATGGGACTTGACAAATTTGTTTGTGTGTCAGCGCATAAATCCCGACAGCATATATTTGTGTGTTGTCTTGTGCTGTGTGTGTGGGTGTGAGAGAGAGAGAGAGTGCATGTGTGTTTGTTTGTGTGTACATTCACTTCTCCCCCCTCTGCATTAGTGTCCCCACTGCCCTCTTCATCAATCGAATTTCCTGAGTGGCCAGCAGCTGCTGTAGAGTGCAGTATTGGCCTTAAACCAAAAACACAGAGGCTCTGATTGGTTCCCATCCAACACACAGAATCACTGATTGGCTCTGAACCAAAACGTGGATTCACTGATTGGGTCTGTAGATGTATCTGAAGATAAAGACCTACTGATTAGTTCAGGATCAACACAGATATTCACTGATTGTCAGAACCAGAAGCAATCATAGAGGAAGCAGTCATAAAGGAAGAACACAAAGGACACGTTATACATGCACTAAATTTCATCAGTGCAGCTGCACTAACAATCCATCGGCTCTTGCTAATCGAGAGCGAGAGGGCGATGGGGTGGACTTTGTGTAGTAGCATAAACTCTGGGTTTGTCATCATTTATGCATTCAGTTGGGTGGAAGGAATTGTTTGGCCAATAGTAGAAAAGGTCATCTTGTCAGGACTTGTCTTGTTATACTGTCAGCAGGGCTATCCCGAAACAAAAACAACTTGAGATATTCCACAACAGTTCTCCCTCCCTATGACCTAGACATCTAGCTAGTAAACACCATTAATTATTTAGTTGGATCCCAGGTTATCAAAGTAAACAATGTGTACATTTGTAAATGTTATTTCATCTCCTGTTTTGAGTTATGAGAAACACCCTAAGAACCAGACCCTTAACTTCAATGAATACATTGGTTTCAGATCTTACGGGAATGCATTACCAGGCACCTGCTTTGTCATGCATTTTCAAACTGTCCAAACTCTCTTTGAGAAATCGGCACCCTTCCAGGTGGATCTACGCTCTTTTTAAGGTGTAAGTTCTCTCTTATCAGAGATGCCAACATATTCTCTGGGACGTCACTTGAATGAACAACTGGAAGTGAGAGTGACATATTGGAAGTGAGACTTTGAGAGACTGAGGGAAGTTGTACAGATTTCAAGCCCTTTTTGTAAGAATGGGAGAGGAGAGGACCACTCTCCCAAAGTCCAAGTTTGTGTGTGCCTCATGTTTAATTAACATTCTGATCAACAGCCAAGGCCTTACTGTCAAGTGTGAAACATTACAGTCTTTAAATTCCTTTCTGTTACCCAAAAGGGACACAAGGTCAGCAGATAGATAAGCACTCATCTTTTTCCATTTGCATCTATCTCAGACATCCCCAAAGGTTTGCACACGCTCAGATGTTACCACAGGCCCGCACATGCTCAGACATTACCTGTGCATGCTCAGGCATGTCAGTGAAGCACACAAAGTGATGAACAGCTTGTACAAACACATCATCTACATGCAAAGAGACAACATGACAGCTCTATACAAAATCAGACACTAACACAGCATGTATGTAGCACACAAACACATCTGCACACACATATAAACATTCATACAACATAAGGCATCAATAATGCTTTGCATAATAATATGTTAGTGCTGAATACTCTGTGCCGCAGAAAATAATTTCTGCTTGGGGATAATAAAGTTTGATCTAATACATACACATACACATCCAAAACACACACACACACACACACACACACACACACACACACACACACACACACACACACACACACACACACACACACACACACACACACACACACACAGTTCCTCTTTGTAAAGCTAATGAGTACATTTTATCTGATTTCAACCACCCACCCATCCTCTCTAGATGGTGGTCAGAATCTGCTCTTTAAGGAGGTTGATGAGATTCTCACCTTGACTGCAGCCCTGTAATTTTCACATGCAGACCCAGAGCAAACCCTCCCCCATCTTACCTTGGGATTAATGTGTGTGCCATAGACCTCAGAGGATTTTTATCACTTCTCCAAAAAAACAACAAAAAGTGTGTATGTATATGCTTGCATATTTGTGTGAATGTATGAGTATGCGTGTGTGTCTGTGTGTGTATGCATGTGTGGGAATATATGCATGCGTGTGTGTGAGTGTGTGTATACATATGTATGTGTGTATGTGCATGCTTGTTTGAGAGATTATATGTGTGTGTGCACGCGTGTGTGAATCGGTGTGTACATGCCTAAGACAGATCCCAAGTTTTATACACACTGCTGTATGTATGCTGTTATGTAACACTACAGAAGGTGTTGTTTTATGTGTGGCTGTGTGGATGTGTGTGACACAAACTGTGCATGTGTTGGCTGGGTTCAGTCCTGGTCTGGGCCTGGAGGAAGTGTGGTATGAGGTGTCACCGTTAATACATTTCTCTGCGAATACAGTCCACTCATCAGAGACATATTCAGACATTGGACCCTCTTCACATGGCAGAACGAACAGGAAGACTGTTTGCAGTTTGCACTGAATCTCCTCCAATAGAGATGGACACTGGGTGGGCTCTGACACACCCACACAGCCACAGTCTCCCATAGCTAATGGTTGAATTTGATGTTCTAGGCTGATCATGGCATCACCACGGAGATGAGCTGAGGCGTTGTCATAGTATTGCCATAGCAACTGTCTTCAGCAGTGTAGAGGCCAGTGTATCTCCAGAGAGAGAAAAGGAGGGGGCAGGGAGGTTTTGGTACAGTGGTATATGCTGGGGAAGAAATGCATCAATGGTTTGATCTTTATGTGCACCAAAGTAATTACTGCTGTTGTTAAAGGCCATTAATTCATTATCTGTTTGTCTCCCCTTTCTACTTGTTGCTCTGAAAACATGAGCTGTTGAGAACATCAGTTTTTACATAACATTACTATTTGTATATGCCCTTTGAAGTAATTCCAATGAATCTATATATGTTATACACACACACACACACACACACACGCACAGATAACAATATGCCACTTTCATCAAAGTAATAGTATGCATGTGCAGTGTGTATTACAGGACATTTAGTGAAATTACACCCTACAATAATTACACAAAATGACATAAAATAAATACAAAAAGACTCAATGCATTATGGTAGAGAACTTGAGAATTCGTATTTCCAGCTTTATAATGCAATAGGCTATGAATGTTGATCGTGAAGTTTTGAAGGTTGTTTTGACTCACTAATGTATCACATTGCCAGACCAGCAGTTTCCCCTGGCAGTGTCCTGGCTCAGGCTCCGGCTAATCTAACATTGTTCTGTAGAACACCCTTTCCCATACATTTTGTACAAAGCACTGCCTTTGAAGAAAACATTCGACTTTCACTACATAAATAAAAAAAACCTGACAAAAAAAGGTTGTATAAATGCAGACAAATGAATTTCGGAGAGTGAGTGAACCAGAACAACATAGTCAATAAATTGCAAATTTATTTTTGTGTATGCAAAAATACACAGCCGTTATAATGGTTTGAAAGACAAGGATGTTCTACATCATCATGTTTAAAGAATAAACTAAATATTATTCTGATTATTGAAAGTTTTTGATCTCCAAATTCCCTCTGTAGCAAAACTGTGGCCTGTTGCGCCAAGCTTGTTAAAGTCTCTTGATATGAACACTGCCCAGTTTTCTAGGTAAAAGCTGCACAATCATACAGATTTGGTTTCCTGCTAATTAAAGACCGCACCATTGCATGTTATTGGCTCTCTGTACTTAATGGCCATGCCATTGCACAAAATTTGCTCCTCTGTCATGAAAGACTTCACCATTGCACAGTTTTGAGCTCTCCTGTTTTTTGTTTTGAGTGCAACATTGCATAATTTTAATAACTCTGAATGCTCTCTTGTGTGCTATTGTAATATTGGGGTTGAAAATAAACAAAGTTGCAGCCCTGAAAATCTCAAAATCACCTACCAAGAGTCTGTCAATTATTCAGCTCTGTGGCTTTTTGTGGGATGTATTATTAAACAAAACCAAGGTTCAACTCTGTCTGCCCTGAACACAACATCAACTACAAATATGTTATGGGTGGCCAGTCAGACATCATTTATTCATTTATTTACTTATTCCATTCTTCATTTAGAGAATCAGGATGGTGCTCTGTGCTCCCTAAAGCTCAGTCTGAAACTGTCAATTCCTCTTTTTCATTTCCTTAAAATGTGGAGGAGCATATCGGCTGAGAATGGTTGTATTTTAGAGTTTGTATCTTCACTACTGAGCATCATGTTCATGTCATTGGTACCCCTTGAAAAGCACAATCAAGAGATCAAGAAATAATATTTTGATACATAGAAACTGGAAGATGGTATTTCAATAAGTATACACGCATGTGCACACTCACACATTCGCACCTTGTTAAGGCAAAACAAGAAATAATTTGTACAATAAATACAACGCTGTATTTTCCTGAACGATTTCAGTTGTATTTACGTACTGTATAATCTGTTTGCCGGCCCTTTGGCTCACTCTAGTGATGAAAGAGAGGAGTACAGGCATCTTCATTTTAATTCTGGTAGTGAATTCTGGTTGTGCGTGATAATATATTGAACCTTATCTTTGTGTGCCTGTACTTTGGCGAAAAGTGTATGTTTATCGTGATCGTGCCAAAATCCATTTTAGTCATTACAACGTATTCGTAAGTTTAAAAAATGTTTGCGTGGTTACAATGAATTATAATGGTTTCCATGTCTAAACAGGAATTATCTTGAATTCAAACAAGATGAATAACTGAAATAAAGACTCCATTTCATTTAAATGTAAACTTGGCCCAGAGATGGGGTTTTCAAACTCAAAACAATTCCAGTAAACCCTGTTCCTTGTTTTTTTTTTTTTTTTTTTTTTTTTTTTGGAAGATTTTGTTTTAGCAGTCAAATTAATAATGTTTAAGAGTCATTTATTGAACAAAACCATAAATTACAATCCTAGGCTTGCTCTTCAAAATCTTGTTAATAATAGGTAAAGACGTCAACTGCCCAACCTCACTTCCTCTTGACTAGTAAAAATGTGTAATGAGTCCTTCCAAAACGCTTTCGAACTACACGAATCTTCTAACTCAGTTGTGAAAACAGCTTACTGTTCTGCTTTCAACCAAACCTGGTAGTAACAAACCAGTGAAAAGAGGTAAGCTAATAAGGTAAGGTAATAAACCCAACCACAGAATATCCTAGGTTAATATTCAGTAGTCATTAACAAATGATATTGAGCTCAGAGACCTGAATTTGCGCTTTTTTTTTTTTTTTTTTTTACAATTTAGCTGGCTAACGCTAACATTAGCTTTTTAAAATAATATAGATACTAGCTTGGTAATGCTGGCTAGCTGAAGATGGCTTAAGTGAAACAAGATAGCTTAGTGATTTGCTGGCTATCTTACTGCATGAAGAAGCTGTAGACATAAAATATTAGCTGGCTGGATGGGTATTAAAATAAAATAAGTCCACCATTAAGCATTTATTTATTTATAAGGTAAGATAATAAACCCAATCAAATATAATTTATAATTGAATGTAATTTTGTTGAGAGCCAAAAAGCATGTATTCCTTTTTATATTTTCAATAACCTCAGGACTGACAAACTCAAAGAAAAATATGTGAATGTTGATCCAATGTCTTTGTAGATATTGTATGGATATTGACAGGCACAAAACCAACAACAAAATATCCTAGGTTAATATTCAGTAGTCATTAACAAATGATATTGAGCTCAGAGACCTGAATTTGCGCTTTTTTTTTTTTTTTTTACAATTTAGCTGGCTAACGCTAACATTAGCGTTTTAAAATAATATAGATACTAGCTTGGTAATGCTGGCTAGCTGAAGATGGCTTAAGTGAAACGAGATAGCTTAGTGATTTGCTGGCTATCTTGCTGCATGAAGAAGGCGTAGACACAAAATATTAGCTGGCTGGATGGGTATTAAAATAAAATAAGTCCACCATTAAGCATTTATTTATTTATAAGGTAAGATAATAAACCCAATCAAATATAATTTATAATTGAATGTAATTTTGTTGAGAGCCAAAAAGCATGTATTCCTTTTTTGTATTTTCAATAACCTCAGGACTGACAAACTCAAAGAAAAATATGTGAATGTTGATCCAATGTCTTTGTAGATATTGTATGGATATTGACAGGTACAAAACCAACAACAAAATATCCTAGGTTAATATTCAGTAGTCATTAACAAATGATATTGAGCTCAGAGACCTGAATTTGCGCTTTTTTTTCTTTTTTTTACAATTTAGCTGGCTAACGCTAACATTAGCTTTTTAAAATAATATAGATAGTAGCTTGGTAATGCTGGCTAGCTGAAGATGGCTTAAGTGAAACAAGATAGCTTAGTGATTTGCTGGCTATCTTGCTGCATGAAGAAGCTGTAGACATAAAATATTAGCTGGCTGGATGGGTATTAAAATAAAATAAGTCCACCATTAAGCATTTATTTATTTATAAGGTAAGATAATAAACCCAATCAAATATAATTTATAATTGAATGTAATTTTGTTGAGAACCAAAAAGCATGTATTCTTTTTTATATTTTCAATAAAATATTTTAACAAAACCAACGACAAAATATCCTAGGTTGACATTCAGTAGTCATTAACAAATGATATTGAGCCCAGAGGCCTGAGTTCAGTGTTGATTCTGGTTGGTTTGTTGCCTGTGTAAGGTTATTGAAATCCCATTTAATGGGTATCATATGATTGTTTACAATGGCGGATGCATAAGCTGCGTAAGTAACTGCAGAGTGATTACTGTGAATTTGTGTTAAACAATGCGTTTACAGTGCTTAGTAATGTTTAGTACTTCCCATTAAGCCAAATCAATGAATCGTTGAGACAAATGAATGGTTGCATTTTTGTCACAGTTCCATTTTGCATGTTAGCTACAAATGATGAAAGATATCATTGTGGATTTTGAGTCATTTTCCAATCAGACCGAGATACATTTCCTGTGGAGGGAAACACACGCGCGACAATGCTGCGACTGTACGCGTTTATACACAACTGGAAAGTACTCCATCTCAGCTGTTTATATTGCAGCGGTGATATGGGCTTGCGTGCATGGGCCTATGGGAGTCGTAAGAACGACCAGAATGTCTGAAAGGCTGCTGTATCGCACGGAAGCATCCGGGAAGGCCATGTTGCTGTGCAACCCCTCGTCACTAGGGTCCTGACTTTGAATCGCCTTATCTAACCAAGAATTTTATCAACCCATGGTTTCTTGGTACAATCTACACAGGCATGAAAAGACCGCCATTTCTATTGCGACAGAAACATGCACTCTGCTGGATTCTTTAGCTGATTTATATTCATACGCTGCAATTTGAGATGCTACCTACACATTTACTTTTATATATTACACTTTTAACACTTTCTTAACATAGGTGCAATGAGGGAGTTCGCTGTCATAGTCCAGAATAATTTGAATCTATGCTGAAAAAAGCATTGAAATGGAACCGCTGGCACAGTGATACACGTGTTATGAAGAATTGCCATTTATCTACAATGTAGTAAAAAGATCTCCCGCATACATAATTTTCATTTATTAAATCGAAAAGTCGAAATTCCTACCACTCGACCCAAAGTAGCAAATAATTAACTTACCTAAACTACTTAATGTAGACCAAACTAACTAAATAACCATTCAGACAGATACAATAGGAAATTCAAGGTAAACCCAGGGCTGTTTTGTGTATCTAGCACTGCATTTGCATGTGGTGTGCTTTTTTCGCCGCTCAATTTGTGTTTAGTAAAACTGTTTACAGCAGGAGAGGCCAATCTGCTTCCATATGGCGTCTTGCATCACACATTTACGTATCCAATCAGAGGCGACATTTGGCCGCCACCGCCAAGCTTGTGTGCGGAGTCTGACACAGGAAGCAGGCAAAGGCTGTTCGAAGTAGTTGCTACTCTTGTACTGCCAGATAGCGACGAGCAAGACCCAGAAGTCATTTCTGGTCTTATTAGTTTACATTTAAGTTATTTTTCAAGAGTTTTTTACAGGACTTGCAAGACGTCCAGACAAGGGTAAAGGAGTGAACTGTTGTCTGTGGTACTATGCTCTTTGCAGACGTATGTGGCTAGCTACAATGCAAGCTAAATAGCGCACTAACAAAACAGCTAATGTTAGCTCGCTAAATTATGAAAATGTAATTAGCTAGCTAGTGCTAGCTACCTAATGATAACACACACCTCATACTTTTCCGTGGGGAACTTTGGTATGTGAGTAACATTTTAAAGTATCCATGCTTGGTGGCTGCATTAGTTTTACCAGCACCAGTTGAAAATTCCATCTCGAGAATTTGCGCTTTTTTTTTTTTTTACAATTTAGCTGGCTAACGCTAACATTAGCTTTTTAAATAAAATAAATATTATTTAAAATTAAATAACATAGATACTAGCTAGATAATTCTGGCTAGCTGAAGGTTGCTTAAGTGAAACAAGATAGCTTAGTGATTTGCTGGCTATCTTGCTGCATGAAGAAGCTGTAGACAAAATATTAGCTGGCTGGATGGATATTAAAATAAAAGAAGTCCACCATTAAGCATTTATTTATAAAAAATGTAAGTTGCTTTTAGTGTACAGGTAGCTGCACTGTTGGACTTATTTGGCTAGTTAAATGTAATCTTGGATTCTTGACAGTACCTCCCCGCGAGCAAAACGACACATTGGAGACTGAAGCTCGAGGCCCGGTATACAATTTCGCGAGGAACGTTTCAATAATATGGTAAGGACTATTCACGTATCATATTGTAATGTTGGGCCCACTTCCTCGTGTTATTTCTCAACAAAACAGTGACCAGTTGTTAAATTGTGTGGGCATTGCTCCTGTGAAAAGATTTGGGTAGAGTTTAGCTGCATTTCTTTCTGTTTAGAATGCTCAGTCTTTGTTCGCTAGTTCTGTCATTTGGAGAGCATTCTCCCCCAACCGCTAGAGGAACACAGGTGCCTGCTTGAGAGTGCTGCCAGCGTAGAAGCAGGCTCTGTGTTGCAGCAAACCGCCTTTAAAGTATGGTGTAGGAGTTCAGTGTGGCAGGTGCCTCTGCAAGGTCAGGTGCGTATGCTTATGAGGTGATAGGCTCTGCTGTCGGATCAGATGTGTATGTGTGCGTTAATATGCACCTCTGTGCATTTGGAGAGGAAATGTGAGAGAGGGGTCTATGGGTTTACTGTACAGGGATTGGAGAGCAAGCTGTCAGATTTGGAGGGGACATCTGTTCCCTCACAAACGGCGCGCTCGTGTAATCCCCTCCCATGGGACAGAGTGGGTGGGGGTGAAAAGCGAGACCCTCTCTCCTGAGATCTCAGCATGCGTAACAGGTGTCCCCCTGGTATTCACCCACCTGTCGAACACGTTGTGTGTTTCTGTGTCTCAGCTGCTGTTGCAGTAAGTAATGCAATGATTTAGCTGCTTGGTCAGTAAGTGTGGCCCAGAGCCAAAGCAGCAGGTGACTGTGGCTATGTCAGATAGAGAGGTGGTTTGTGGTATTGGGTGTCTGGTATCGGGTGGGGACATTGATGTGGGAATTGTGTTTCTATGGTTTGTCATCATGGGGGTTTCTGTAAACCCCTTCCTGCACATAGTACTGTCCGGATATCTGAGCCGTTCCTGCCCAGCCCATAGTCATATGTCACCCTAAACAACCTAACATTTTACCCTAATTGTGGAATGAACTTCCTGTTATAGTTAAAACAGCAGAACCACTCCCTATTTACTGCTGCAAACTGAAAATGCATCTGTTTAAACTGCATCCTGTCCCATCTAACCCTGAACTCTGAACGTCTATAGATTCAATCTACCTCTCACGAAAAATTGAAACCGACGTAATGATACTTCATTTGGCACCTTCTAGAGCACTTATTGGTACTTTGTGGTTTGTTGTGACAGCTATTATGGGTTGTTTTGGAACTGACATCTTGGTATTGCCTCTGCTTGATGTCCTAGCTTATTGTAGTTCTCAAGTTTTGCTTCCATCCAACAATTGCTTGGTGTACATAGTTTTGGGACAGGTTAGCAAGCACTGATCAGTTTTTGTCATGGTAGCATGGAGTGACGTGACAGAACTTGCGACAAGTTAAGCAGCAGCATGGAAGGGACAAAGAGCTTTCCCATCGTTGAGGTGATATAGAAGAAACTTGATTAAAGTGGAATATTAGCCATTTTTAACCTAATGAAAATAGGCTGGAGGTGTAGAAGGTATGTACGAACATTTAATTGATTTGGATTGAGATTGACGCATTCGTGCCTGAGCAAAGCCTACTGGAGTGTGTAGTATTTGTTTGTTTGTTTGTTTGTTTGTCTGTGTGCATGCGTGCGTACATTCATGCACGATTGTATGTTCTATCACTTAACATTGCAAAATGTTTCACATCAGTATCCCTCCAGCCAAGCCCTTAAAACTGTCCTGAAGAGAAACCTTTGTGACCTCAAGTTGTGTTAAATGACCACAAATACAGTCACCATGTGGTAATATGTACTCTGATAAGAGGCAAACATTCAACAGTATTCAACATTGGGCATGGCGGTCTTTCATTACACTGAAAGTGATGTGAATTCAATCTGTGAATTCTCTGTTGATTGGAAACATTACTCGTTCCTTCATGCTTAAATCTATAATACACGGGGCTACTTGTTTTTAAACAAGCTCCCCCATTTTACTGCTGTAAACCTTATTGTGAATGTCTTGACTACTGAAACATGTGGCAACAGAGTTTCATGGTTAGCTAGCTTATGCTATCTATGTTGCAAGCTCAAAAAAATGTTAAAAAGAAATAACTTGTATGTTAGTATTTTATAGTAACAGAAACTAATGTACCAGATATAATGATACAAGAATCAGACTACAGGTATAAGGCTGGTCCGTGATGGTTCTGGCAGATTTGTATGATTCTGTTTAATGCTCATTTATTCATATAACAGCAGAGAAAAATGCAAATTTCATCGTGCAAAAACACATATGTATGAAACATGACTTTGGTTTCACATTGAAAAAATTCATGCACATCTATTTATTCACATTATGTAAAACAACTCTTTTAAACAGTTTTTATTTTGTACCTTGTTTGTCAGACTGCACATTTCATGGCATAATGTGTTTCAGCAAGAGAGTAAGCAGGATGACATTTACTTTAAATGTAATCTGCTAAGAGGTCTAAAAAATAAAACATACAACCTGTAGATTCAGAGAGAGATTACCAAAAAAAAATATGTTTATGGTCGGACCTTTCTATTTTGCATGGCTTCATCATGCATATAGTAGTCCCTGCCCCCATCAGATTGAGAAAATCAGAGTGGGTGATTTCATTTCTGATGCAATATGCGTTCATTTCAGCATTAGCTGAATTAATTGCAAAACCTCATCTGGCAAAAGCCTTAAATCAAACCCATTCAAGTGCCTTTTAGATTCTAAATCATACAGTTCCCGTATGCATGTTCTCATAATTCCAGTTCCTCTAATGATCTTGTCGTTACTGAACATATTTTTCATAAGAGGGTGTCCGTGCGTTTCCATTCTGAACTTTGCATTTTCCAGCAATAATCATATTGTTTTATCCATCAATATGAGAGTAGGAGGGTTTTTATGAGAAAGTCAATGTTGGACACTAAAATAAAAATCAGCGAAGTTGCCTAGATGATAAAATAAAAGTTGAGTGGTACAGGTACTTAGCTAGCTGTAAAGTGGAAGGAATGCACCTCAGTTGCTAATGCTATATGGCTAACAGTTTACATATGCACCATTAGGTTTGTGACTCCATATACCTACTTGAATCCATGTATTTTATTCACTAGTGCCTTTTCCTTGCTTCAAGGAAACCACCAGTCAAACCAGCTGATACGTGGGGCATTGCAGACTAAAGCCTGTTTGCTGCCACATTATTTGGTCCATGAGAATCGGGGATTACTGAATAGCTAATGTTTTTTTTTGTAAGGAATTAACCATTTTCAGATCCCTTCAATTTTATAACATTTTCCATATGAGTGAGCATTCATTTTAAGTTGCACTTTGAATGAGCACATGAATCAATGGGCTACATAGAAGTGTTTACATGCTTAACTTATGCTATGCAGTACTTAAATTGAATTTTGAACAGGTATACCTTTTTATGGTGTGCATTCTGTAATCCTAACATTGCTGAAGTCTCATTGGGAAGCTTTTCTTGCATACTGGTGCAACTTCACAGCGCAGATGTTGCAGTATACTGCTGTACCAACTTGCAGTGGCTTGAAATAACTCCACACCTTGCTCTTAGTCATCATTTGTTTTTCTACAAATAGAAGATTCCAATGAGGAAAGAATCCATCCTAGTTACATGAAAACATAACTTTTCCCTGATCTCAGTTTCAGATATTTTTGTATTTTATACATGCATTTATTTATTTGATAAAACTAGATACCATAAATCTTCCGATAATCACCTAGGTCTTGGTTTTCTTCAGTGACCAAATGCATCAGGTGCTTAATTGCAGAAACTGCTGGTTATTTATGACGGGTTTGTTCTGTTTAAAACCGGTGCACATCAGGCTGACAGAACCGAGAGAATCTACTGCTGAATTCTGCATACTCAAGACAAAAAAATATATTGTACAGTACTCTACATGTACATCCAAAAAACCTCCAATGTCAATATTAAGGCAAATAATATCTACATCAACAGAACAGTAAGAACAGGTAAGTTTAGGAGTGTCCCATTGTGGAATTGTGTAGTGTTTGTGTAGGTCTAGAGTAATATGGAGTTTGTGAACCGAGAACAGTGTTTTTTTGTATTTATGGAGTTGAATTTACATACAGCATGTGCAAACCAAATGAGGTACCTCTTTAAACTGTGACCAGTAATATACTGTTCAGTGGTTTTCAGATTCTCATAACTATGTGAATACATTACTCTGTGTAAACGGAAAACTTTTGGGGGGTTCCCAAAAGTACCTTACATAGGAAAAGATGAACGGCATTCTCGACATGGAGTTTTATGTTTGGAAGTTCCCCTGAAGCTTTCTATCACAGTTGAAAGCGGATTCAGGAAAGGTAACCGTGGTGATAATATTATGACTGTATGATGCTATTGCTGTGACCTCGCAAGTTCTATCTATGGCAGCCTAAATGTTTTTTTTTAACCTGGTGAATATCCAAGACAGGGTTATTGTAAGAAATATGCACCTATTGATTAGGCTGTCAGTAATTGGAATAGAGTGTTTGCATTAGTGTGGATGAAAATGAACCTTGAAATATACCTCATAGGTTGTAAATTGGGACCAGGTTATAGTTTATCCTTTCCCCTGAGAAGCTGTTTGTGAAATGCAGTGTGACTTCAATATGAATGTGAATGTGTCACCACCCTGACAGTACATTTAAAATTGGATTTGCTCTTCCTGTAGTGAAAATCCAGTGAACACATATGAATCCCTCTAATGGCATCTCGCCTGCAAGCAATGTCGCATTGCCTCCAATGATCTGCATTTAAGTCACTTTATGCATATTTCCTGGCTAGCTAGACTTGTACATAATGTGTGTAATGATGATACAATACACATTAGCAAACTTAATAAAATTTTCCACCTTCTTTCTACAGCATACAATATATTGCATCATTTATGGGGTTGTCAAAGGAAGGTATATTCTGTTGTTCCATATATTCTGTGTGTTGGAAGATTTTAGAAAATTTGAGTGTTATAAAAACTTATCATCATTGATATAAAGGAACACCTTGAAGACATGGGTACTTGGAATGGTATTCTCCTGGTCTCTTGTCCTCTTGTCTTGACTAGCTGTAATGAATACAACTGATGTATCATGGGACTAATCAGAGTAATCAGCTCAAATTGGATAAGGGAAAGGTTAAGTGGACTTTATTCACGTATAGGGCAACAGGAGACATGTGGAAAGAGGATTGTGTGTGTGTGTGTGTGTGTGCGTGCGTGTGTGCGCGCGTGTCTTAAAATGGTGGAAGGGGTTCTGTGACACTGTCCGCCATTGCTTCAAGTCACATTGCAGATTCCAGTCAATAGCTGAATATGTTTGGGAGTTTGCAGTGGCTTGATAATATCGACCTCATCCTAGTGAAGGATGATGGTCTTAAGACAAGGTTCCACAGTCTACTGTTGCATCACTGCTCCTCAATGGCTGCCCACCAATCACCAGTTGCCATTAGTGGCACCTCCACCAATCAGTGTGGGCTCCTCAGTTCTGTGCCTTGTGATGTGTTGTGGAAGGTGGTCATTGGCTTTTGGAAATGTGCAGGGCAAAGGTGAGCTTGCACTTAAGATGTAGTGATCCCTGCTAGGGTGTGTGACGTGGCATAGGAGGCATGGCTGAACAAGGAAAAAAAAAAACATTAAAACACAGAACCTGAAGAGAGGTGAAAAGAAATAAAAATGTTTCTCTGAAAAAGGAGCTGAGATGAGAGGTAAAATCCAGAGATAGTTTAAGTGAACTGGCAATGTCTGACTATGATTCTAAATGTCATCAGTACTTCCACTAAAATACTTCTGTGCAAAGTCCATCTTGTTTGCATTCCTGAACCAACGTACAGGTTTTGAGTGGTGTCTGGTTTGTTTTCAGTAACAACACAGGAGGAAAAAATAGTGCTCACAGTGAAATATGAGATCCTTGGGGGTGGGCTGCGAGGGGGGGTAGTGTTGTAGGAGTGTATTGAATATTTTGAGTGTTTTCTCTGTGAATACATTAAAGGTAGAACTTGATATGTCTGTTGGGAAAAACAGAAACACGGTAGTATGCAAATATCCCCCAAAGAGCCCCATCAGTCTTTGGCTGCGTCTTGGGCCTGATTGTGGTTCAGCAGTCCTGTCCGCAAACAGCAGATCTAGTTCCTCCCTTCCCCTCCCCCCACCGCAGCTCATTGAAACATCTTATAATCGTGTGAGTTACTCCCCCTTCATTGTAATGCGCTTGAAGGAAGCCTCCCCACCCACCCAGGCTTGTGGAGAGAGTGGCGTTGGTGGTCCCTGCCCCCCTCCTCTTCCCAAGCACCCACCTCCCCCTCACCCCGCACGGATTCTAGAAAGGGACAGATGGAGGGGTCACAGTATGGGGTGTCCTCTAGCTCACAAGTGCATCCCTCCCTATCTGTGTAACCCTTTCCCTCTAGCCCCCCCCACACCTGTATTGTTTCCCTGTCTGGGGCAGCCCAGCTGAAGCCACCGAAGGCTCGGAATCACGCGTTCCAGGTCAGCGCCCTTCAGAGTGGGGGTGGTGTTTGTGCTTATGAACTGAAGTCAATATTTTAATATGTATTTACATAATCAGAAAGCAGGGTCCATATTCTAATTGACAGATAATTCAGTATTAATGTACTCAGGAAGTGTTTATTTAAATAATTTTCCAGTGTATATTTTTTTCATCTTGGAGAAATCATCAAGATGTAATACTAGGTAGATAATACTGGGTGGATACTAGTAGATACAAGATACTAATATTAACAGACATAACCATCTGAGTATCTTTTGTCAGTGCTAAAGATAAGACAATAATAAAAACATACTGAGCATGTCGTAAAAACTTGCTGATGTACATGAAAATAATTGTTTGCTAATCCAGTAATGCAGGTTTTATTGTGCTCAAGCTTCCCTCCCTCAAGCTTGAAACCATGTTTCCCGAAATCAGCTTTTATTACTGTCTATATCTACTTCCCCATGAAATTGCGCCAGTCATGTGCTTTCTTGATTGTAAATGGTTTGTATGTTGTTTGCTCGTTTTCTGTAGAGGAATCGGAATGTTGCAGGTGCAGTATGCTTCACTATGTGCAGCTAGCCAACCACCCATGTTTCCCCCCCAACAGCGACTTCAGCTTGCAGCTGCAAACAAAAAAGTACATAAATTTAAATCTATTTTCCTTATGAAGACATTACTCAGCAACAAGTCTTGTGAACAGACCTACCATGGAAGATATGTCTTTGAGATTAAACTGATGCTGCTAATTTCAGCAGTGCAGTGCTGTAGAGGTCTTCTGTGTACGATTAGTAAAGAAAAGATTAGCAATCATAGTGAGAGGGATTTAGTGTTTGAGTAGCTAATCACGGAAATCATTTTTTTTTCAGTAATATATTTATTTTGATGTTGTTATGTGCTTGTCAGCATGACTTGATCTTAGCTGAGCATTTCAGTCAACAGTTGGTCCGACAGAATGCACGGTTTTGATCAAGAACACTATGACTCCCCCCAGAGCTATATGTGTAGCATCATACCGGATGCTACACACTGCCACTGCTAACCCCCCAACAATCCCCCACCCAAACAAAACCAATTTTGAGGTTACATCTGTACATCTGTGCCTCTTGCCAGCTGGGCTTGGGTTCTCAATTTTGAACCAGTTCAGTAGTGAGCAGTTGGTAAAAGGATTCAGGATAAACACATTAATCATATCACCTAGTGCAATGTACAATACTTCTTGTACATAATTATTTTAATGGAAGGTATACACTCTAAATCGGTTCATTGGGGAGAAAGTATTCTGTTTTCCCAATATCAAATATCATGCCATTCCATTTGTGTGTGTGTTTTTTTTTAACCTGTGCATGAATAAATTGCTGAATTGTAGGAAAGGTGCTGGATCATTGTGATACTTTGCCACATATTTCATGCAGTACTTCAAGTCACCAGTGGGCGGATTGTCCTTTAATAATTGAGAACAATTGAGCTGTTGCGGCATACCACCCTTGCATTTAAGGAACAGTATAATAATTCTGATTATACTGACACCGCTTAGTTTTAATGGTCAGATTTCAAGGCACAATAGTCAAATATGTGTCAGTATGTTTCATGCGTTCAGTTTCACACAAATATAATGCAACAGTTGCCTTGCAACAGTTACAGTCATAGCCTGCTATAAAATGAACGTTGCCTTGTCACAGAAATCACACAATTTTTTTGAATAAATGATGCGCCAGTTATTCAGTATAATCGTATTTCTATTGTTGCACCAATAGATTCGGCTTTCAAGACAGAGCCCAAAAAGTCCATGAGATCCCACTCTGAAACCAAAAAACCAGTACAACATACCAAAATTCTTTGCCGTATGTCTCTAGCCTATCAAATTTGGTATATTTCCCAAACCTTATAACAATGTTTATTTGTTGTAAAATCTACATGTCTTTATCCAGGCTTCAGTTAACACCATTATTGTGTTTGTGTCACATACAGGCACAGGTTACAGGGTGTATTGTGACCCTGGATTGGGTCAAATTGATGTAAAACTAAGAAATTTTAATTCATTTTTTTCATTATGCTTTACTTGTAAGAAACATATATGTCCACAGTCCCACCGAAGGACCATTGTATGGTCTAAATTTTTGGAAAATTCCAAAACATGGATTTATGTTTTTTTTTTTTAGGCTCTCTTCATTATTTCTTGATACTGGTGCCAGTGTTTGTGTCATCAGCAGACATATTTCAGAAATTCCTCTCACATTGTCTCATGGCAACCAATCAGATGAAGCCGTTTGGCTACAATGGTGGCCTGTCATCACACCTGTGTCTATTCCGTACCGTGTATCTAGAGGACTGCAGCAATTTGCACCCCGTGCAGTTTAAATACAGATAAAGTAACTGAATGTCCACTATCATGAAAGATGTAAATTCTGTATTTTTGGCTGTCAAACAGGTTATCTAGTCAGTGTTTGTTACTGTTCTCTGTTCTGTTTTTAAACAGTGTATTGTGTTTATAGATTTGAAACTTGTTGGTGATGGCAATGTGTATGTGGTCGTTTTCAATTCTATATATCAATATAGCAGTAGTAGCGCAACATTCCATGTTTCGCTGTATTAAATATTATGCTACTTATCAGATGAAAAAAATACGTCTAGGTCAAGTGCCTGAGTAGGTTCATATATTTTAAGTGAGATCCTATACGTTTTGGCTGAATGCGAGACTTTTTAGCAGCTGCTTTTACACCTTAAAAGCAGTAGCAATCCTTTAGCAAATCTGGCCCATAGTTTTTGGCAAGTATGTATAAAAACAAACATAGCAGAAAATGCATAATACAGAATAGCAGAATTGTGACAAAAAATAGTTATTTACAGGTACAAATGTTTCTTTGTTGTAAGTAAATCCAAATTTGTATATGCTTTGTTAGCTAGGTGGCTAAACATTTAAATAAACATATATGGCATATACTTTCAGAATCTGTTGACTGAGAATCGTACTTTGGGAGCAAAGTGAAAGGGAAACTTCACCCTGCTGATGTGTATGGTGCATATACTTTTGCCACAGGATTGTGTATATTTTGTAATGAAACCTGTTGCATTGAAAGGTCCTTGCATTGTAAGGACTGCTGAGGTGCAGGAGATGTGAATGTGTCTTTAGGCAGAGCCAAAGTGACCACTAGGTTTCTGAAGACACCTCTTCCATCCACTGAGAGATCTGTGCAGGTATCTATACAGGTCTTTCATTAGGTCAGGTAGTGGTTTCTCTCTGCTCAGGTCATAAGAAATGGACGTCAGTCATATGCCCGTTAGTCGGACCCTGTGCTCACACACAAGCTCACAGACACTCACACTCATGGGTCTTGCACCAGTGAATGACCTCTGTGATGGCTCACCGTCCCAGCTCCAGCATGTGACACTAACACATCTACAGTTTTGCCATTCACACTTTCTGTATTTCGGGCTAGCAGCGTATAAACCCAGCTGATTTGATGGTGCAATTACCGTGATAGCTTCCAGTCAGGGACCAGGAGGAAAGCAGGCACTTTGAACCCTCTCCTAGTTTCCATATAGTTTCCCCTCCAAACAAAAGGCCATTATGGGGAGTGAAGCCAGGGGTTGGATAGGGGGGCTTTCACTGCTATTGATCTATTGAGTGGAGATCTCTCTCTCGCTCTTGTCTCTCCCAGCCTTCTCAGGCTTACCAGCTGTCTTGCTTTATGGCCTTCCTGGGGCCTTCAGCGTGCACAGAGACAATGCAGCTCGCTCTTTCTTGCTCGCGCACACACACACACACACACAAACACACACACTCTCAGACTCACACACACACACACACACACAGGAAATGGGGTTTTAATAACCCCTATTGCTCTTGAGAAGTGTTTGCTAGTGTGGTTTTTAGTGCCGTGCTGTGCCTTTGCATTCTCTCTGCGCTGAGCGATTGAGAGAAGCGACTGCCGTCCGTGACATAACGGCGACATGCTGTGTGGCTGCTGAGTGCGTGTGTGTGTTCACATCCCAAACGCTGCTCCAGGTTAGACCGAAACCCTTTATGGTGGGGGATTGCTGGGTCGCGGGCTCTCTGCATCCACATTCCTTCGGAGCTGGGCCACCCCACTCTCAGTGAATGCTGTCTTCTTTCATTTTGTTGTGATAGGCTGTTTGTGTGTATTTGCGTGTTCGCTCCTGCATGCGTGTGTGTGTGTGTGCGTGCGTGTATGGGTGGCTGTGTGTGTGCGTGCACGTTTTGTTGAGGTAGAGACTCCCCCAATCTCATTTTGCGCTTGCCCGTCAGTGAGCTGAATGAGTTTGAGTGTGTCTGGATTGGATGGATGGTGACAGTGGGGGGAGAGGGACGAGAGGGGTGTGTGTGTGGGGGTGTGCATCTGCCTCCAGCCTTGGCTCACACTGAAGGAGCTCAGAACAGCCCAGCTCCTCAGCTTGGCTTTCTCACGCCACTGATGGCTCAGGAAGCTCGGCCTTCTTCATCATCCTCACCTCCCTCTCCTCTTCGGCTCGGACTGTGAGTGTGAACCAGGTACCTTCAGACGTCCTCGTGCTGCACGCACGCACGCGTCACGCATGAGTGTTAATGGCAATGTGTGTGTGTGTGTTTGTCTGTGTCCTCAGGGGTCCTTTCTCTGAAGTCTGAGTCTGTGGTGATTGGAGGACAGAGCTGCTTGCCCATGACCTTCAACATGATGGCAAATACTGTGAGTACAGACACCACACTCGGACCACACTGTCTTGATCCACTCTACCTCCTCACACCCTCCCCCAGCTGTACCCTCATAAACCCCCCACCCCCCCAACTCTCTGCATCCTCATCCTGTACCCCCTACTGCTTACACACTCATTCTCCTCCCCAAACTCTTTACCCAGCTCTCTCCACCCTCATCCTCACCCCCTTGCTCTTTGCACACCTCATTTGATGCACTACTGCCTCCCACGCTTTCTACCTTGTTTTTCTTACCCTCCTCATCACACCGAGCACCATGTCTTACAATTTATTTCCAATATTTATTCTACATTACAGCTGTCTATAAAAAATAGCATTGAGGCCTTCAGGCTACTTGCAGAATAAAAACATACATATTCCACCTAGACAATTACTGGTTATGACCAGGGGTCAGCATTGGGAAGGCAACAATTGGCTCAGCCTTGGTTGGGAAATATAGTGGGTAAGCCAATTGAAATCCTCACTTTCCTCACTCGATAGTGGCCTCTACTGGTAAGCAGTGTGTTTCTGTGTTAAATCTGATTGTATGTTGACTTTGTTCCTCTGACTGCATACACAGTGTATGGAAATAGACAGGGCTTTTTGCCACTTGAATTTGAGGAGTCAGAAGTGCAGCCATGTCCTCCTTAGTTTGTTAGAGAAGGTTGTAGGTGGGACTAATGGCAGAGCTAAATTTGGGTGTGAAAAGGGGCGGGAACCCAAATTCACTGAACTACACAAATGGCTGTTTTGAAGAAGTCCACAGTGGTTTTATTACTGAAACAACATGGTGAATCCAAGCAGAATTGTACATGCATTCTCTTAAAAAAGGAAGGGGATGGGGGTTAGATAACGGGTGGGAAAGGGGGCCTTATTAGTTTATGAACTTCATCAAATTAGTTTATTACACGATCTTTTACGTAACCTGACAGTTAGCTACATTTTTTTTTTTTTTTTTTTTGATAATCTCAAGGAAGACCAGCCAAAGACTGTTCTCCTGTCTGCACATGAAATGTTTTGCCATGATCTAATCTGTGAGGAAACAAGCATTCGTGCAACTAATTAGCCTGACTGAGCCCGAGAAATCGGTAGAAAGAACACATGCAAGTACTCCAGCCCTGTACCTGTACCTGCATTCAGAGTTGGCTCTTTCAGGTTCAGCTGTCTGGCTTGATCTGCATATTATCAATATTATTTTGGAAGGTGAATAATCATGGAGGGACTAAAAGCATGAATGAGTGGCAGTTAATTACAGTAAGTGAATGTTTCTTGATTTTTGTTCCCTGTTTTGTCTGTGTAGGGTGGAGCAGCCCCTCTCTGTGGCGATCTGAAGGCCTTCTTGGCTCCCAGTCGGAACCTCACCAAAAGTAAGACCTGTTCCTGGTGTCCTAATGTTGCTTCAGTACATATATTGAAATTAAATATATTTGTTTAAACCTTATGGATTGTTGTATAGTATATGACCATTGCTTAAAGGTTACTGTGAATGAACTGCATGTAAATGCTTTACTGAGAGCTACATACAGAAAACATGAATTTACTATATACATTACTTGGCTCTCTCTCATAGATTGCTCGGCCCACTTAATTTTCAAAAACATGAATCCGGATGAATGCAACATTTTACTGTTTTCATAAGCGGAGTGTCATAAGTGGAGCGTAAGCAACCCTTGCTTGAATGCGTGTGTATGTGTGTGCGCGTGCATGCAAGTGTACATGTACCTCAGTCGGCTAAACAAAAAGCATTTCAGCGAGGACTGTATAAAAACAATGCAAGACTCGCGCTCTGTGCATGATTCTTGTAATAATAACTATAGAACTGGTTATTGTCGTACAGAAAAAGAAGGCTTGCTAAGTTTTGGGGATGAGAGCCCTTTCCTGCTGTGTGAAAGAAGTCTGTTCAGGAGCCCACGCCACTTGTTTTGAGAGTGCTTTGCCACTCTTAGTTCATTCAGACTAGAGCAAGCTATCGCCCATCTGTCTGACCCCCCCGAAGGGTAGTCTGGGTCTGAATGGCCACGCTGTGTGGAAAGAAGGCGGGGCCAGATGGCCAGCGGCACGCACTGATCTTTAAAGCTTTGCTCTCTGTGAATGGAGCCCCAGCGCTTCAGACATTGTTTGGGTAAGAGGGTGGACGCGATCTGCACTCGGCCAGCGATGCCTGGCTGGGTCTCAAGTTTCCATTGAATGGTAACAAAGAGTGCGAGTGGGGTCTGTTCTCGTGCAGCAGAGACAGAGCGGCATGCTGTCTGCACTCCAGGTAAAAAAGTCTTGTCTCCTCACTCTCTGTTTGTTTCTCTCACTCTGTCTCTCTCTCTCTCTCTCTCTCTCTCTCTTTCACTGTCCGTCTGCTCCTGCTGGAGGTAGCCTTTGTTCTGTCTGCTTAGTAGGGATTCAGGGTGGAAATGGGGGATTGGTCAAGGAGGCTCACGTTGTTGGGGTGCTGGAAGTCACTCCCCCAACCCCCCGTCATAGTCAAAGTTCTTCAGGCGCCACATGTGGGAGCGGGGGAGGGGGAGGGGTGCAGATCTGTGCTCACTGTGGCTGGGTTAACCGTGGGAATGTGCAGGTAACTGTAGGGCGCTCTGCGCAGGGACCCCTCTCAGCTGTATCTCATACACTTCCTGTTAGATCTGACTGCTGCTCTTCATTTGCAGTGAAATTTTAAATCGTGGTGTTTTTAGCCTTTTTGCTCTCTCTTTCATTTTCTGATACTTAAGGTGTGTCATTTCACTGCTCCACCATCTATGTTTCGAATAGTGAGATTGATTCAGAAGTGGTGCTTAAATTCTTTCATGAATGTTTGAAAGATGAACATGAAGTGATGTGTCATTTTGGAACAACTTTGTTCGTATATAGAGTTCTCTGAGTTTGAGACTATTTTGGCCAGTATTTTGGGGTTTGTGTTTTATTTTCAGAGACACATTTTAAATGTGTTTAAACAGTTTAAAGCGATGGTCTATTATCTCTGGGTTGGATCTGCAATGAATATGAAAGTGTTTGACAGAAAGATTTCTTTTTCCTACAGGGAGAACAGGTCAATGTGCAGTTTTTTTTTGGTGTAATCTGATGTGTGAGTGTAGGAGAGTGAATGGTGTGGGTGTATATGGCAGTGTAAGTTATTGTGTTAATGGGTGCCTGGGAGATTATAAAGTTCCAGATTTTTACAGCAGCAGTTCAAAGGATGTGAAATAAATGCATTTGTCGTATTGTTTTATTGGATTTCCAAGATTTTGAGTCACCACAATAGAGACTTATTTAAACTTTTAGTGAATGTTCTGTGAAAGTTTTGATAGCTTAATGCAGCTAATCACCTCCCGCCTTTCGCTTTCTGACTGTTGGTTGAGTTTCAATGGACAGCTGTATTGTCCTCTTGTATTTACTCAAGCAATCTGCTGAGCATTGGTGTGCAGTTTGAATTTGCCCTTTGGATGCTGTATGGTTCCCGCAATTAAATATTCAGACATTTAAACTTCCCATTTTTGCCGAAGAACTGTACTGATGTACATATTATTCCTGCAGAGGTGCATCTGCATTCAGTGACATTCACAGACAGGACCAGTAATTATTTTGAGCAGTTTTATGTGGGGTTCTTTGATCCCGTAGCATTTGATATAGGCTATCATTACATTTCGATATGTACAAACATATTCAGAAATCAAATGCAAATATTGTTCAGTAGATTGTGAAAGTTGTAGTAATAGGGAAACCTCAAATAGGTTTCTTATCAGTGTCTAACTGAAACTGAAATTAAGTAATAAGAACATGTCTTTGCTAACCTATCACTGTTGCACGATTAAACAAAGTGTCATCTCTTGGCCTGACTGATACTTGATAATCCTGATAGTCATTGCTGAGATGATCTTGAAAATTAGCTGCATTCTAGAGATGAATTGCATTTCTCTACCAAATAGCCTGAATGTTCATCTAATTCTGTAATGCCTCCTCATGGCTCCTCTGTTTTGGCACAGCCCTTTCTGTGTGTCTCTCTGGCATTAGAAGATCTTTGCGAATTTGTGTGTGTGTGTGTGTGTGTGCGTAAGCAAATAAAGTCTTTAAATGTGTGTGTGTGTGTACACACAGAGACACACACCGCCGTGCTGCTCAGCTGTATTCTAATGAAGCAGGGCTCATTGTTGGCTCCTGTAGAGAGAGGCATTCCAGGGAGGCCCTGTGGAAGAGATGACTGTGGACAGAGCGGACCCAGGGGGATGAGCAAGCCCATCCTCACTGGTGGGGGGTAAATCAGCCTTCAGGATCGGAGCTTCCCAAATCACAGCTCTAACATGGGGAATGAGGGTCAGTCTAGGAACAGGACCACTGAGGGGAAACTACCACCTGCATACCACCAAGGTTTAGAAAACTAAAAAAAAAACTTTAAAAACTCATTCCGTCATAGTCTGGTCATTTTTGTAGTCACGACTGTCACTACGTCACAGTGGCTGTGATACAGTGGTGACTTCTGTCTTGCTGTTGAAAGATTTCTCCTCTTCATGAATAAGGCTCCATTACGTACCTTCACAGATCAACCAGCCGACCCCAAAACTCGCCTAAGCTGCGTGACCCCGCAGTGGAAACGTAATACGACACTTGAGGCCGTAATAAATTGTTGCAGGCGAACTTTGGTTTGAGAGACTTGCGAGCAGCTGCCCCCCCACACCCCCCCCCCAGGCCAAACTCACCCTACCCACACACAGGGCCCGCTGTTCTTTTCCTCTCCATTAGAAATAATGGGGCCCCTGCCAGCCATGTATAAATATTCTTTTTATGCAAAAGGGTACAGTTTGCGTGAATTATGCGTTGGTGTGAGGTCATACTGTGCGTGTGTGTGCGTGCACGCATGCCTGCTTGTGTGGGAGTTTTGTGCCCCCTCCTTGCCCTGTGCCATTGTAGACAATTATGTTTTAAAAGCTGAGGCCAGGCAGGAAAGGGCTCTACAGAGGTGGCATCTTGAGTTGATTGCTGCAGCACAGAAGACCTATAGTGAAGCAGGAGAAACCCCTGCAGTACATGCAAGAAGCCCTTGTCAGTAAATCCTGAATTTAATTTTCAACATAAGGTGTGAACTGGGGAAATTAGAAAATGAAGGCACACACACACACTTGCACAATATATATGCGTGTGTGCATGCGTGTATGCATGCGTGTGTTTGTGTTTGAGTGTGTGTGTATATGTTTTTGTGTGTGTGTGTGTGGGAGAGGAAGGAGAGCAGGGGGAATGGAAGTGGAAGAGAGAATGCTGAGCAGTTGCTGTTCCATTCAGACGGGGGAAAACTTGAGGAAGTAATTGTGTAATTGCGTCCCCCAAAGTACGTCAGACATCGGAGCCTCCCTTACCACTCTGACCTCATCTGGGCAGCGCGAGCCCTGAGCTCAGAGGCATGTGGCGACGCCACACTGCAGATGAGGTCGTCCTGCATCAATAGTGAGGATCTGTTTTTCTACACAAGTTCACACCTTTTGTTATGTGTTTATTAATGTTGTTTTTTTTTTGTGTTGCAGGCAACATTTCCATGGTAACACCATCTAACTTCAACCCAGCGAAGATAACCTTAGGGCCTGTTAGTGTGAATGTTGGGCCCTCAATGGTAAGCTGCACCCCCCCCTCCCCCACACACACACACACACAGACACATACACCTCCCTGTCCTGTGTGATGTAATTGAACAGTAATATGTCTGACGTGGGTGAATGTGGCCAATCAGTCACCAGGGCTTTGGGTTAAATTTGTGGGGGGGTGAATCAATCAACCAATGAATGAGTGGTTGACAATGTGAGTATTCCATCCAAATCAGTGTCACCATGAGGCTGTGACCTTTCGTTCCTCTGCCAACCTCCAACCTCCTGTATGGCTTACACACATTCAATCACACTAGCGCGCTCACACACACTCACGCGCACACATGCGCACTGAGTGAAATTTCTCTCTGGGGCATCTTCGCTCCTGCGTTGCTGTTACGCTCTGTCAAGCGCACGCCCTACTTTACCAAAAATAGCCCCCAAGTGCGTCACTGAAGCAGTCCATTTGTAATGGTTTGCTGTGAGCTCCTCCAAGGGGGGTAGGATAGGGTAGGCGTTTCATTCATTGTGATCTATTTGTGTGTGTGTGTGTGTGTGTGTAGAAGGGAGAGGTGTAGACTTGGCATGCTCTTAATTCTGCATTTAGTATATAGTGCATTATTACCAAAGCAATCACCCTGAGACTTGGCTGCCATCAGTCTGTTGGGGTCAAGATGAGGATCTCTGGCAGTTCCATCAGCCACCTGCAGGTGGCAGCACAGGACCAATCCAGGCACTTAGTGAGTCCTGTCACGTTCCCATCTCAGGGGCTCCCCTCCTTCCCCCATCCCTGCATTACGCAGTGAAGGTGGGGGGTGGGGTGGGGATTTGGGTGCAGCCTGGTTGGGACCCCACTTCAGCCTCGTTTAGCGAGAACAGACCAGCGCTGTGTCGCCGTGCCGCTCTTTAATGAGCTCATTAGCCACTCTGTGTCAAAGACAAGCTTGTTAGCAGCCCGGGAGCTTGTTAGGAACTTGCGTGACTCTGCGGGAAGAGGGATTGCTCCGCCCCCTCCTGGCCCGCCTCATCACTCATTATCAGAACCGTGCCGAAGCAAAGGTTTTTTTTTTTTTTTTTACATTTTTTTTATTGTGGAGATCACCACCTGGAGGTACTCACAGAGAGAAAGGCCAATGAGGCCCTTATCCTTAAAGGTAAAAGAAGGAGAGAGTGAGTGCAGAGCTCAAGGATGGGCAGGTCTTTCCCAGTGCACTGATGGTCCATGGCAAAGTGTGCTGAAGAGATGGAGAAAGCTAAGGACTGTGTGAAATCTCAAAAAGTGGCACGATCTTAGATCATGGCAATAATTTTAGCGTTGCTTCTTGAATTTTCCTGTTTTTTGAGGCAGCAATAAGCCAGAGTGGAATTGCTCTACCCAGTGTAATTATTCCAGTTTATTTTTAACAGTCCCCCCCCCAAGCTGATTTCTCTTTCTCGACTCGGCAGCTTGTTTGTTTTTCTCAGTACATGACAATTGCCGTGTGTGACAGTCCTGTCACCCTCCAAAAGTGACTGACAGGGCGGTGCTCTGTGGCAAACAGGGACACTGGCTGCCAAAATTCCCTGAAATGGTCTGACAGTATTTATCATGTATTCTTATGTTCCTATGGCTTCCTCTCAGTATTTTTGCCCCTGTTTTTACACAGCATTCAGTCTAATAGTGATGGCAGTTGAAGGGATAATCCACCTGTCTGTCCCTCTGCCATCTCAAATGCAATTGTGCATCTACATGCCTAATGGCACCATAACCCCCTGTTCACATGAGTAAACACTGTCCACAATAACTGCTAGGATGTGGTAATGAACTGTAGTTCATAGAGTCCAGTATAGACTACGCTTAGTAGCTAGTGCAGTTTCTGTGTTGAACAAGTTGCCAGGTCCTTTAACTTTGGCAGAGCATACAGAAGCTAATGGTGAAGGACGCTCACCTGTCCAGCCAGTAGCCAGTATATCAGTAGGTCAGTGTTAGTGCTGGAGATGCTGGATGATCGATATTAGCGCTATTGCTTTTTCTTCTGGATATTAACTTCATGGACATTAGCGGCGCTGCCTCAGCGGCCGCGAGTGTTCTGTTGATGTAGACTGAAGGCAAACAGAGCTGGAAAAACCATCAATCAGATTTTATATTGATCTGTGTATGTTTATCGTATTGTGTAGTGATTGAGACTCAAGGATAACCTGAGTGCAGTAGGAGTGGACACGTTCAGCATAGCCATGGTGCCCCGTCCCCTCCAGATTTCTCTCCTTTATCTCTTGCTGTCCCTCACTCTCTCATCCTCACCCTCCTCTCTCCAGATCATCAGCACACCTCAGCGAGTTCCAAACTCAGGGAGCGTCCTGGTGGGGAGCCCCTTCCCCCACACACCCACCATGGTGGCCCAGAGCTGCCCGCCTCAGGTCACAGAATGGACTCCCGGGTGAGTTGCCTCCCCTTACCCCAAGATCGATCGCACTGCGCCCCCCCCCCTCCCCATACATTGTTTGTACTCATGCCTCTCTTACCAGTTTTGTTATTTTGATTGGTTAAAAACTCACCTGTGCAGGTGCACACTCAAAGGCAAAACAGATACGCCAGCTGTTCAGCAACTTGTACCGCAGAATGAAGTCTGTTGCTCCTCGCTGACCTCTGCTGACCACTGTAGTGACCACTGCCCAGATCTCTCACTGCTCTGCACTGTTGCGCTGACCATTGCTCCATTCTCTCACATGTCTTTGTTTTTTTTTTTTTTTGTTTGTTTTTTTTTTCTCCAGTGCCAAGCGTTCTCATGATTTTGAGTCATATTTTTCTGACCGGTGAGTGCATTCTTGCATCATTTTCATTATTCACCTTGAAAAAGCTTTCATGTATGCATGCATGCACACATGTGCACACACACTCACACACACACAATCACATACACACACAATCACACACACACACACACAATCACATGCGCACACACACACACTCACATGCACACACTAATACTGGCAGATACATGTTTGGCCAATCAAATGGCAGCTTATCAGACTGAAATCTAATAAACTTAAACAATAAACATGTAATAATCAGACTGAATGAAACAGACTTTCTTTTTCTGATGCATGCATTTAGTATAGATATATCCTTTTTGCCACTGCCAAGTTTTACTTAGTTTCGAGTGAATCTGATGAAAAAGGTCATTGTCTTCTTTTCTCAGGGACACCCTCTGTGCAGGTGACTCATCAAGGTAAATACACCGTTTAACTCTCCTTCAGTTGAAAATTACTCTGCCCATTCTGTCGCCACAGGAAAATTAGGGGCTGATGAAAATCTTGTTTATGTGCACCTATTTACACTCTCACACTCTGTAGTACTGGGATAAACTCCTATTAATGTGTTTTATAAGGACTTTTCCCCCGTGTGTTTGCCTGACGGGCTGATGGGTTATGTGTGTGTCAGTGTGTATGAATGTGAAAGAAAGAGATGGAGAACAGGGACGATGACAGTTTAATGCTAATAATTAAAGAGCTGATATACTGTGGCAGTTGATAGTGCAGTTGCAGTTCATCTGAGTTTACAGTGAGTGCGTGGCACTTTTTCCCCCTACAAATTCAGATTGCTAAACTAAATTTAGACAGAATTGCTCTTCAGTTCTTTTTCACTCTATCCTCCTTGCTTTGCCTATGTTGGGGCTAGAATGGCAATGGAATATGCCGGTACATTCTTTGAGTAACACTAACTGTGTGACTTGGATGGACACTCTTATCCACTGGGTGAATGTGGTGTATCTCTCTAGTATGTCCATAGTTGTACATGTCGATGTGTAGCTGAGAGGATCCAAGTGAATAAGCTTGTGTGCAGATGTTTGTATTGGTGTTGGCAAATATAAAAGTATAAATGGGTGCACAGTTATACCAGATGGACATGAAAGTGTAGGTGGATGTATCACTGAATTTAGCTGTTCAGGTATGTACAATTTGATTTGAAGCTTTAATCCACCGATGTAGGTTGATGTACAGGTAAATCTTTGGCGGTGCAGGTGTAGGATGTAAATCTTCTTCTGGTGATTGACTGGTGGTGTAGTAGGAGTTGCAGGTGCATGTACGAGTATAAGTGGCTAAGTCTACAGTTGTATGTAGATGTGCAGGTGTAGGTGCGTGTCCAGGGGTAGGTGTTGGTGAATCGGCGGGGTGCAGGTATGCAGGTGTGCGTGTGGGTGCACAGATACAGGTGAATCTGCAGATACAGGGAGATGAAGGGACATAGAAGAAGGGAGCGTGGCTGTTGCTGGGGCCCAGGAACGTGAGGACAACTGTGGGCCATGAAATATTAAAGCCCTGAGAGACTTCCTGTTTCCTGCCAGCGCATTGCCGTGGAGTAAATAATTCACCAAGAAGTATGAGGGACGAGCCTGTCGGAGACCATCAGCTAATGCTGCAGAGTTGTCTCTTTCGGTCTTTTTCTCTTCTTTTTCCTATGCTAGCTCCCCCCCGCCCCGTCCCTTCTCTCTCTGTCTCTCCCCACCACCCTCAGTCTCTCTCCACTGGGTGATGGCACATTGCCATTTCCAGGGAAAGGTCACGGAGCGACACTCCTGTGAGACTCCTGGTGCATGGAGGTGCTGAGCGCAGGGGGTGGGGTGAGCTCTGTATGCGGGCTAGGGGGTGGGGTGGGGGTGCCAGGTCTCCTGGCTCATGCAGTGAGACAGGCTTTGACCTTCAGGCCGTGACTGGCCTCCTCAAGGTGTCTCAGTTGATGATCCAGGCTCTTTTGGAGCAGGGAATTATGGGAAGGCCATCGGAATGTATCTGGGACAGAGAGCATTTTGGTCAATTAGGGGCCCCCTTTTGACCACGTGGAAGTAATTCTGCATTATTCTGCCCTCTTCTACCTATTGTGTGTGTCTGTGTGTTTGTGGCATGTTGGTATGGAGAGTTGTGTGGGTGTGTTTGTGTGGGGGTGTGCGTGTGTCTGTCCGCATGTTTGGTGGTGCTAATATACATGTGAATGAGTGTTTCAGTAGTGTGTGAGTGATCGCTGTTCTTCTCTGGACCCAGTCCCCCCCACTCATCATTGCCGTTTTGCGGCTGTTGCTTTCCCTCATTATTCCCAAATCTCCCAAGCTGGGAGTCTGGAACTAATCTCCCCTGACAACTGGAAGCCTGAGCTGCCATCACACAGCCCCCACCCGCCATCCCTCTCTCCCTACAAGCCCTTTCTCTCCTCCACACCCCCTCCTCCACACCCCCAGCCCCCACCCCCCCGCCGCCCCGCCGTATTCCACTGCAGCAGGCAGGTCGATGCTGGAAGCAGTGGTTATGTAACGCTCCGCTCTGCAGCGCTTTCATTAATATTACAGAGAGACAGACCTTACCCAGCATCGTTGCATGTTGCCATGAAGCGTGCCTGCATGTACGTCTGCACGTGCATGCACTCATGTGTTTGCGTGTGTGTGAGTGCACATATACACCCGTTTATATATTTCTGAGTAGAGAGACCGAGAGAGACAAAAAAAAAAACAGGCAAACTGTACCTTCCTCACATCCTCAGAGCACACCTAGAGTTGTGTTTCCATACTCATTCTCCTACTCACATGCTGGATGTATTATCCAGGTGCCTGAATTCTCTCGCCCGTTTTTGTCTGTCTCTCTCCCTCTCTCATTCTCCTCCCCTCTTCCTCTCTCTGCCACTGTCCCACTCTGTTAATTCTGAATGAATCTCACATGTGTACTGATAGCTTGTGGGTGGGTCCCACATTGCACTGGTGAAGTGCAGCAGAGGGCAGGTGGGAGGGGCAGAGTTAGCGCAGGGGTTAGCATGATTTCACGTGCACAGAATAGTGATTTACTTAGAGAGATGCAGGGGAAGAGAAACCTGCAGGGCTACATGCTTTAACTCCAGCTTCACATCTTCACAGATGTTGTGTGAAGATGTGAAGTGTAGACTTTAGTTGGAGGCTTAGAGCATACCTGTGATGTGGTAATGCTCTGCCAGCCCTGACAAAGTGAAGGGCTATGCTGTAAATGTTAGTGTGTTGGGGTTAGTGTTACTATGTACTGTTGTTGGCATTAGTTTGAGTGTAAGGTTAAGTGTCAAAGCTTTGACAAAGTGTTGTTAGGACAGTTTTATATGTATTTTTGTCAGAGGTGGAAGACATTGAAGAAAGGTAATATAGAGCACATGTGTCACCCTTACAGTTTGTCTAAAAAGATGTGGCTGTGTCTTTGAATATGTATGTTAAATCTTGTGTTTGTCAAGTATTGAGGAGGTAGTGTTCGCATGTGTGCATTTGTAATAAAGTGACTGTTTTCTCTCCTGCTGCAGTAAAAGACTGAAGAAGGGTGATAAGAATGGAAAGGGACTGAGACACTTCTCCATGAAGGTGTGCGAAAAGGTGCAGCAGAAAGGCACAACCTCCTACAACGAGGTCGCTGATGAGTTGGTGGCTGAGTTCACCCACACCAGCAGCCTGATGGCCACTGACTCGGTGAGTCCTGGAACAGGGTGGGGTCAGAGGTCATAGGTCAGGGGTAAGCACCTAAAGCAACGTTGACCTGCATATTACAGAAGCACACCTACCTGAGGAACTCCAGCTGGTGTCCCTTACTGATACTCTATACTCTTGCGTTCCCTCATTCTACGTATTCTCCTCTTCCCCGGTATCAAAGGTCATTAACTGTTCTGCCCACTAAAATCCTGTTATCTCATTTAAAGTTTTGAATATCCTCAGCACAACACAATGCTGTAAGTTTTGCTTCCCAAGAGCAAATAGTGAGAGATTATTTATTGGTAAATAGTGAGAGATTATACTACATACCAACTGGGGGATGACAAAATCTTTAGTTAGAGATGTAAAACTTGCCACTAAATTTTTCATTTGTATTGTTAAAGGTTTTTGTGCCTGGCATGTTCTTTTTACTGTCATGGTACTGAGAATATAGAATCACACTGTGTTGTCATCACTTAGTTCCAGAGTGCAACAGTTTCTCTTAGGAATTCTCCTCAAGCTTGGCGCTAGATCCTAACCCCAACACCCCCCCATTCTGGTCACTTCCTTCCATTGCCAATATTGTCATTAACATATTTGCATATTTTACATTTCTTGGGAAGAAAAACAGAGAGAAACAGTTATGGTGTATTCTGTGCAGGCTATTAAATTAAGAGAGCTGTTCCACTTTGTTTGGATCTCTGCAAGAGTGAGGGTTAAACAATTTAATAGCTGTGCACCCTGCGAACCCAGGTCAGCTCACAGTGAATACTTTCCGGTATTATTTCTGCCTGGAAGACTAGAATAGCCTGCCAGAGGACTAATCTGCTTTACTCCCTGAGGAAAGTGTAAATTATAATTAAAAAAAGATTTAGGATGGTTGGGAATGGCGTTGGGGGCTGGGCTTTGTGGGGGGGTTAGTGTGGCAGTCATTAGCGAGATGGGCTCTCTTCCACCCACTGTGCATGCGTGTGTTTGCCTGTGCATGTAATGGGGGGGGGAGGGTTGAGGATGTGGAAGGGTGTGTGTAGTGTATGTTATGTGACGTATGTTTATGTGTGCGCATGTGTGTTCCCTCAGCAAGTGTATGATCAGAAGAATATCCGTCGGCGTGTGTACGACGCTCTGAATGTGCTGATGGCCATGAACATCATCTCCAAGGAGAAGAAGGAGATAAGGTGGATCGGCCTGCCCACCAACTCTGCCCAGGAGTGTCAAAACCTGGAGGTGAGCCCAAGAAATATCTGCAACCTGGGGTACTGACCTGAACACCAGTACCAAATTAAAATCAGTACCAAACACAGAACGGTCCTATCCTTAAACTAGCTCCAAAGACAAACAAAAAATTCTTTTACACCAGTGCCAAGTCAAAATCAGTACCAAACACAAACCAGTCCAATTTTTAAGTCAACACCAAAGACAAACAAAACAATACCTTTAAACCAGTGCCAAATCCAAATCGGTACCAAACAAAAACCAGTCCAACTTTTAAATCAACACCAAAGATAAACAAAAAAATACTTTCACACCAGTGCCAAATCAAAATCAGTACCAAACACAAACCAGTGCTGTCTTATACCAGAGTCAAACGAAACCAATCCTCCCAAACCAGAAAGGACACTTGTATGCATGCATGACACTTGTTTCCAGTTACATGTATGTGAATGTAGCTTCAATAATCTGTGGACAAAGGCTGTTTTACATCCCTTCATGAATGTTGGCTGTCTGTGTCATTGCGGTGATATACCACATATACACTGAACCCTCGTTACAGCGGACCTCGTTAAAATGGATTTTGGTTATAACGGACTATTTCTGCTGTAACAGTTTGTTCTGGTTAATATTGGACAAGTTGAGACCTCTAACCACCAAAGCTTTGTTAGAAAGGGGGAAGTGTATGTTCAGAACGTGTGTGTCCCAGAAGTGATAAATATATAGTAAAATGATTGAGCTGAAAACTTGACACGGTGTTTACTTATGGTGGGTGGACCTCTTTGTGCAGAGGACCTAGGTGTAATGGAACAGTCCTGGTCAGGAGGTAAGGTGGTCTGATGTAGCTGGTAGAGTATAGAGGACCTCCCAAGTATTGTTGTGAACCAAACTCTCAGTACATATGGCTTGGTACCACAGCCGAGGTGGGACTGCTGTGTGTGGTTTTTTTTTTTTTTTTTTTTTTGTATTATCACCCGGTTATGTCGTCCTATTGGTTAGATCATACCACCCCCCACAATTAGTCCGGTTTCACGAGGGTTCAGTGTATACACAAACACAGAAGAAGAGAGGCTGACAGAGGGGAGTTGTGGGAGAGAGAGAAAGCATGGTATCTGAAGGTTCATTCTGTCTGTGCAGCTGGAGAAACAGAAGCGCATGGAGAGGATCAGGCAGAAGAGGGCGCAGTTACAGGAACTAATTCTGCAGGTACTGCTGCGCGCTGGCGCGTGCACGCGAGTGTGTATGCGCATGAATTTGCATCCAATCATCAGCGCCTGAGTTTGGTCGTGCACCTGTGCGCGTGTGTCCCGTATTTGTGCTGTGAGCTGGGCGGTGATCTGTAGTGATTTAGGCCTTTTGCAATGAATACATCTGATTGGCATGTGATGTGAGATTCATCTCTCCGCCCCTTCACCCTCTCCCTCAACCCTAGCAATCCCAGTAATGGATTAAATTGGCTCTCTTAATTTACAGCCCTGAGTAGTAAAACCTGAATTTATTGCCCAAAGATATATGCCAAATGCCTTTCATGCAAATGCAACTTCATGGCGTATGTTTGCATTTATTTCAGTTGGGGGTATAGGGAACATATAATTTAACATTTCATTGTTAAACTGTAACCATTATTTGTTACCCGACCCAGAGCCTGAATAGACTGCTGTGATTTGTGAAGACTGGTGCTTACAGTGAATTGAGGCACTTCTATAAACCACAAACCAATTTGAGTATTGGAATTATAAGAGTGTTATAAGCTTGCTTGCTTGCTTGCCCAGTACGTTAAAAAGCTTGGCTTTCTGAACAAATAGCAGATGTGTACTATCATACAAATTTTTAAGTTTGAAAGGATGATATTCTGCAGATGTCCGTGTTGCATCAAAGGACATGGAGGAGTCTGACTTCTCACCAAGATTGATGACTTTAAGAATAGAAAGAGATCAATTGTCCTCCTATAATGGGGGCAGACATATCCGGGGCTTTTTCTCAGCATTTCCTCTACTTTTACTGTAGTTTAACTTAACATTTTTTTTTTGTTTATCCATTCTTTTTTCTTATCCAAACATTTGCCAAATTAAGACACAGTTGACTTGCCAAGTTTTTGTTTTCCTATAACCATATGTCATCTGAGTTGCAGGAGACAACAGAATTTAATGTTGCCTGATTGACTGGCTCAGAGGAAGTACTTGGATTAAAAAAAAAAAAAATGGTTACAATGGTTCTCTGATCTGGCCGCTCCAAAGGTGACGCTAGGTGCTTTTTATTTAAAAGTTAGTATGAACAGTCCCACTGAAAGCTTGAGCTGAGGCAAAAGCCTGCAGAATCTAGAGTCCGAAGTGGGTTTATATTGGTGAAGGATTAGGACACTAGGGGGCCCAGAGTTTGCAGCCCTCGGTGTGTTGTTTAAAACTTTTACCAAAGCTGTTCCAGTTTTGCAAACAGGGCTGGAAAACGACTGGAAAACTGTGTGAAGCTGGTTGGAGAACAGCTGGCACTGATGGATTTCAGTTTAAAAAGAAGACCTCTGGAAATTGTCCTGTAATTAGTCATAACTTGATCAAGGTTATGTTTCTTCAGAGTGTGGAGGTCAACTGATTTAAATTAAAATGCCACTGCAGTCATATTGGTTAATTAGATCAGTGGGCATGAGTATTTGTGCATTGATTTTAACCATAATTTGATAATATGATTAATAGAACAAGTGGTTTAGTATGTCTGTGTATGTTTGGAATGTGTGTGTATGTGTATGTGTGTGTGTATCTTCTTGTGTCTTTTTGTGTGTGTGTGACTCAGTGCACTGAGTCTTTGCATATATAGTGTGTGTGTGCGCTCGCGCCATGGTAAGTCTAAGAGTAACCCTAAGCGTATGCGTAAGCTTGTGTGTTGTATGTTTACTGTCACACATTTGTGTATGCTTGTGTGCATTTGAACACCATGCGCATTGGTAACTTGCTCTCTCATTGCTCAGCAAATCGCCTTCAAGAGTCTGGTCCAACGGAATCAAGCCAACGAGGCATTGTCTCTGGCCCCTCCCCCTCCCGGCTCTGTCATCCAGCTGCCCTTCATCATTCTCAACACCAGCGTCCACACAGTCATCGACTGCTCCATCTCTAATGACAAGTGGGTGCCCTATCCACCACAACATCATCCACATAACCAGGCAGCCAGCATTAGGCCGGATGTATTATAAATGGCAAATGTCAAAACTAAATGTGTACTTGCTACATGGTCATTCTGGCTGTTGAGATGTGCCAACAGATCAGTTTACAGCGGTGTTGGTATGGGGCTGGGATGGGGGGGTCAGCTGGCCCCTGCCGTCCTACTCTGGTTCTGAGTGTGGCTTAATTCCTGGCAGGTGCGAGTACCTCTTCAACTTTGACAACAGTTTTGAGATCCATGATGACATTGAGATTCTGAAGCGGATGGGTATGTCCCTGGGACTGGAAAGTGGCAACTGCTCTCCAGAAAACCTCCAGGTCGCAAAGTCGCTTGTCCCCAAACCCTTGGAGAGCTATGTCATAGGTGAGATAACGCACACAAGCACACACGCGCACACACACACACTCACACACGCTTTGGCAATGATCCAGCTGTCCAGGGTACTCAGCTCAGCTGTCTTGTAAGTGGTCTGTAGTAGCTGTCGTTGAGAGGTCATTATCATTAAAGTGGTGATGGATGCTAGGACTTCCCCAGCATATCAAGTGCTGATAGGTGGTTAGGATAGTACTGAAGCTGTGTGTTTGTGTGTGTGTTTGTGTGTGTTTGTGTGTGTGTGTGTGTGTGTGTGTGTGTGTGTGTGTGTGTGTAGATTTGTGCATGTGTGTTTTTCTGTGTGTGTTTGTGTGTGTGCTTGCGTGTGCGTGTATGTTTGTGTGTGTGTAGATGTCTTGAACAGCTGTACCCCTTCTCTCCCTGCAGGCATGGCCGCCGGCACCACCAGCGCCAGGTATGTTTTTTCCTCCCACCTGGACAGTCACACTGAACATTAATTTAACTGGCAGCATCCACCGAGCACACAAATGCTGCACTCAGCACTCGGGTCGGCGTCAGTTAGAGAAGCGTGATGTGATTTAGTGAGGCTGGTGTGTGAGTAGGAGTGCTCACTCCTCATGCTGTAGGTGTGGGTGGCATACAGATTACATGGAATTTGGGATGAAAAAAAATCACAGGAATCAGTAACATTCAGGAGGAGGTATTTTTTTTTTTTATAAATGCTCTCTTCCCAATTTCTTCCTCTTTGGAATGTCAAGTCATATTCACGTTATTCAGACGTTGCTAAAACCTGTAAACTCAGGAGATCGCAGGCATGCACCAAGTCTCCTCAGAAACATGCTACATCAGCTGTTGCTGCTTCACTTTACACTGCATCCCACACATATTGTAGCTGCAAAATGAGAGTAGCCTAAATAGTACCATAACATCTAGTACTATATACACATATACACGTTCAGCACCAAACAATTATACCAATAAATACTGATGTATTTTGACATCGCTTTTTTTTTTTTTTTTTTAAGTTATGAAAGATTCAGAATGGCCGAGTTGAAACCAGAAAACTCATTTGTATTAGTTAGCATGCTAGCTTGATAGCCGCCTTGCTCTGCACTGCTTGTAAGTTCAAACTTAAATTTACCAATGTTTCCTTGCTAGATTAGCTTGTGTGTGAAATCTGAAAAGAAAAGCTTTCAAGCAATGATTCCTAATTAGCTCTCTAGCTCATATTTATTGCTGATTGGCTTCCAAGTTAGCAAGCTTACCTAGCCCATTAATCTAACTAGTTAGTGTCAGTAGATGTAGGCTTCTCCTTACAAGCAGCACAGAGTAGACCACCTAGCAAGCAGTTTGGGAGTCATGGAAACAAAAACATTAAAAAATGACTCCAGGCCAAGGCCGACTGACTTAAATGCGTGATGAGAATGAGAAAGTCATCTTTAAAATACAAACGCTCAATATATCACTATGTAGTCAATAGTAGAAATACGCTGCAAATTGTTAATGTAAAAAAAAAAAAATCAATTCATTAAAACAATTAACTTATATTGGCCCACATCTCATAGGTCTGCAGGTCACATGTGCCCCTGGGCCCCCAGGCAGTTTGTTAGGTTTCCCAGCCCTGGTTAACTGTGTGTTGTTTTTTTTGTTGGGGGGTGTGCAGTTCTTTATCAGGCCTCTGTGGGGACCAGGATGTCTCATCTTTGTGTGGTGGGCGGAGCCGCAGTCTCAGTAGCACCGCTGCTTCCCACGCCTCGGAGTCGCGCGGGCAAACACCTAGCTCCTTCAACGAGGATGAAGAGGAGGATGAGGACGATGAGCCTTCCTCTCCAGAGTGACTGGTGAACGCATCGGCATCAGTCAGTCAGCCTGTACTGCCCCCCCCACCCCCCACCATGGGGCAGGACTCAACCAATCAGCAGGAAGAACAGAATAGCAGGAGGAAAAACGAAGAACAAGAAGAAAAAAAAAGCTGCCTCAGTAGTTTATATTAAGAGTTTTTTAAAAATATTATTTTCTCTCTCTTTCTGTCTGTAGGGGTAGGGAGCTGTGCTTTCAGTGCAAGGTTTTTCTGGTGTCTTGGGCGAGTGCGTGTGTGTGTGTGTGTGTGTGTGTGTGCGTGCGCGTGTGTGTGTTTTTGGGGGTGCAGAATTGGGTGTTTGTGACACGTCTCAGGATGCTTGTTCTCACAACAGGTGCCAATATTTATCCCACTGTCTCAGATCCCACTCCGCAGATTTTTTGCCTTAGCAGGATATTTTTGTATAAATAACATCACCATATTTATGTTTGCAGCTAATATGACACATGAAACATATTTTGTAACATGGTCTTGTTTTTATTTTATTCCCTTTTGGGACAAGGGATATATTTCTCTGTTTAATGAATCTAACCCTGTTCTAAGCGCTCTGAAATGTTTAAGATGAAAGTTTCTGTAGTTCCAGGGGTCGTGAACACTGTGCCCAGCCTGTCACACGTTCACCTGATTCACTTGTTTGTTTTCACTTAAAAAAATCAGCAGCCACTTTACACCCAAGAAACCAGGTGAGGTTTCATCTGTGTCTTTAACAATTAATGCAAACGTAGAAGTAAGAATAACATGAATAAGGGTGGTGGAATTAAATTACTCTCCTGAAAATTGTTCAAAAATTTGAAGTTGTACATTTGCATGCGTCATCCATAGCTTTAATTGGAGATTTAAGTTCATAGCAACCAGCAGACTCTTCGGCTCACCAGGACCAGGGTTGGTTACTCCAATAGAAGGGATTTTTTTTTTTTAACAGGAGAAAAAAAATAATTTGTACAGATAAATCTTTCTAATGGTCTTTCTTTTTAATTAGTTTTCGTTACAATAATCTGGGGTTTTGTTCATAGCAACCTGTTATTAGCTGATATCGTTGCCTGTGACTGCATTTGAATTGGAATGTCATGTCAACAGTTTGAGAGTTTGAGAGGACATGACCCCCCACAGTCATGTGACCACAGGTCCCTGGAAGAGGGGTGTGTAGCCAAACGTTGCACCATCACATTGCCTTGCCTAGGATTCTCACTGTCACAGCCCACGTGATCCCACAGATGACCCCCACGGACATTCAGATTTCTCCTGAGACACAGAGAGGAGAAAGAAAAAAAAAAAACAAAAACAACCTGACTCAATCCTTCTGAATGGTTCAGCAACCTGAATTCTAAAGGCTCAGCATTGTCAGATTTGTTCTTCCTGGAAAAAAAAGCCTGTAGTTCTTTCCCAGAGTGTTTATATATGCTGTTTGCAAGTATAACCTTGTATGTGTATATACGTATATAAACATAATTTTTGGTTATTTGTGTTCCTGTATTTGATATAATTGATGTATGCCATGTACATCCAATACATAGTTTTGTAAATCAACATGTATGCGCAATGCTTCTGTGTCTCGCCTTACAATGGGATTGAAAATGGTGTGGGGTGAATACTTTTAAGGTGAACACCCTACTATTTTTATTTTATTTTGCCTGCATTGCAGAAATTCTATTGACGGCCATGGTGTGGTTGTTTTTCACAATTGCTTTAAAGCATTTTGCAGTTTTTTTTTGAGAAGAACTGATACAAGACTGAAAACTGTTGGAGTCTGGAAGAACAAAAGAATACATTCTGAAATTATTTTCTCAGAACTGCTAAGACATTCAACAAAATGTATTTCCTTCAAACAGATTAACATAACTTATTATGGTTATTACTTTGGAGAAATTATTTTATTTCTTTTAAATGCTCAAAAATTAAAAGCACGCATGTGTAGTCATTTGCAAATTTAAGTAGACGTTAAGTGTTTAATAACAAAAACCAGGAGACTGTTGAGCTCGTTGCCTAGAGATGGTCATTCCTGCCTTTGGTTAGCAGAATGGTATTTGTTGGTTTCTGTAAATGTAACAATTTCTAAAGGTTCTAATATACCTAATTTTCAGAAAAAAAAAATAATAATCTGGTGTTTTACTTAAGAAGAGGGGTGTCCTCGTGAGTATTGACACAGACACATAGACAGTATAACACATTTAAACCTTCTGAATAATTCGATTCAATCCATTTTTATTTGTGTACCGCTTTACAATTGATTCCAGGTCTGAAACCCCCTAAGAGTAGCCGAGATGACAGTGGCAAGGAAAACTCCGTGACAAACAGGATTCCGCACTGGGACTTTCTTTACTGGGGAAAATGTATTACATTTAATTATTGTTTGCTTTTTGTGTTTCTGTAATTGTTCATGTTTGCATGGTCCTTCTGTATCCTATCGGTGAATGAAGACCATGCATATTTTGCAGAACAGCGAAAGAATTTGATTAGATGTGATTTCTCAAAACTGCAAATACATTAAGCAAAATAATGTATTACCAGGAAGGGTAACATAAGAATACAGTCTCTTAGATTAAGATGATAAAAGTAAGTATTCTCTTTCTAATTGTATAAAATTGAACATACATTAGCAGACTCTTAATCTTGCCTTTTGGAAATTTGAGCCAAAACAAACAACAGATCTATTGATGATTGTCCCTTTGCTATTTTATGTAAGGCTACACTTTTCATTCATATCAGAAACACGTATTTTCTCTGGCCAGGCAGAATGGAAAATAATCTCTTGTGTGCCAGATCTGTTTGGCAGGCCTCAGCATTGATATACATATAATCACAGGCCACTGCCGTGGTGTAAATGAGGACAGCTTGTATAGAAGGGCAATAACTGTTAACTTCTCACTGCCAGGGAGTGAAGAGGTCAGCCCAACAGAATCTTGGTATGGTGAATATAATGGGAAGAACACTATTGACTCAAATAGCTCTATTTATATAAATGCAGTCATTGCAATGGAAGTGGACATTGCCCCAGATGATGACAACATTACTTTGAAGCTGCATCTCTGATTTCTCTTCTGCTTTTATAAGTGATTCAAAAAGTGTGCACCTGGTCCCACTGTAGCTCCCATTGTGTGGTGAGCTATCATCCCAATCTACCTTATGGCTATACAACACACATTGGGCTGTAGCCACCACATTTTGCAGGGACTTCAGGTGTCCGGTCATGGCTTTTTAACATGGTTCACCATGTTGACTCAAGTCCTTTGCTATGTTTATTGATTGTGGGGTACTCTTGATGTCCTTGTACACAGCTTTCACCTCTCAAGTGCGCATCTCTTACTTCGACAGGATCCTTTGCCGACGCAAAAACTGGCTGGGGCCCAGTTAAATGCACTTCAGTCACTTTACAGGCACATGCAATTTCATCATGCCAGACTTTACATTTCAACATAAGTTTGAATGTTCTCAGTTGTATTCTAGACAAACATGTCATTTGGATTGTTTCCTTTCCAATACAAGAAAATGAACTTTTGTGTTCATTACATTGCATATGCAGACCTAAAATAATTAATTTGCAAGGTCTATTATGAACTAGTGAAATACAGTGTAAAGTAAACCTGTCAATTTGGGTCTGGCCGCACAGACTTTTGAATCTTGTCCCGTCTTATACTGGCCGCCAGAACCCTTGCTTTGGCCACGCGAAGCAGCAGAGTGGAATGTCCTCTTTGCACGACGCCTTGCTGGGGCTCGCCATGCAGGTCCCGGAAGAATTCTGTCACGCTCAAGCAGCAGGATTACTGAGATCCAGTTTAACCATCATTGAATTCTTGAATATAAAGTAACGTTTTAATTACGAACATGTCGGCAGGCGTAGTTTTATTATAATACACAAGAGTTTTATAAGCATTAACACAATTTTACACTAGTGCGTGTGACACATGGGCCTACAGTAGCGCAGATTATCCTGAACTGTACTATTCGACCATAAGATTAAGAAGTCTAAATCGGAGCGATCCACCTTGGTTGTTGGTGTCATTGCAACCTTCCAGAGTACAATATACGATTCTCGTTTCATGGACACTATTTTCACTTTAGGAAAGAAACCGGCAATGATGAACGTCCAGTGTGACACATAGCCTGTACGTTTAAATTTTTAAATTGTGGATACCGTTAACGTTTGGGTTTGTTTCAAGTTTTTTAAAAAATTTCAGTTAAACTTTAACAGAAGAAACAAGTGAGAATTTCAGTCATGGCCGGAAATGTTAGTGTGGGCTAAAAGTTGGCTCCCAGCGTTTGCGGAGTACATGGTCACAGCTAGAGTTTGCAAGACAATACTTCTTGGGGGAAAACGTTGCTCTATGTTCTCTGCCTTTGGTCAAGTGTGATTTCAAGACTGAAGACTGGTAGCATCCCCACACAAGCGCCAACCATGTGCTAAACTACAATTACACATTATATTTGGTATATTGTGGTTCGGTTCCACCGTACAGTTTCATTTTAAATGTGGTGTAATTATCCAAAACGGACATACGAGTATAAATGAATTCTGCTCATTGACTTTAATGAGTTTAATTAAGTTTAATGGGTGGCACTTTAGGCAGGGGAAAGGCGACTTTCCTCACGAATTTCCATTAACATCCTAATGAAATCACCTTTCGGAGTTAAAATGGGAGTTGTCACCGTCACAAAATGACCAGTCCAAATGAAATACGGTTACTTGCTGGACAACCCTATCTTTTTATTTTTGTTCACTCACAGTGTATCACAAGGGACATAAGTGTTTTAAAACGCATATATATATATATATATATATATATATATATATATATATATATATATATATATATATATATATATATATATATATATATATATATATATATATATATTTTATTTGATACATCTAATTTGGTGAAACTGCACACAAGGCTCAAATCATATTCCAAAATATGAAGGAATGTATTCATTCAGTCATGAAATTATCCCTCTTAACGAAAGGTTGAAAACAACCAAAGGTAACCAATATTTGACAGAATCTCAAACATAACACAGCCAGCGCGCTGGAAAACAAAAAATTGACATGGTCTGCTTTCATCATGATTTGTTGGTGAAATCCAGTAAAAATCATTACACCACCAAAAATCAAGAGAAAATGAAAACAATCTATTTTGAAACACATAGATGTGTGAAATAATAGATATGTGTGAAACATATATTTTCTTCAGGTATGGATCACAAACGCGCTTCATCTGTCAGCTTTACTGTGAACGTTACAGTCGAAATTTTGGATGTGGAACATTGCGCCTGCGCCACTTTACCTCACACTCCCTCCTTCAAGCGCGATTTCAGCCGGAGTTGGTTCGCTGTTGCCGTGTAGCTGTGTGGAGAGGGGAAACTGGAGCGGAGCTGCGTCGCTTCGGAAACGTCAGTGAATCTTATTATAAAACATCACAGCTATACAGGCGCCCCCATCATTCCTATCACTTATACAGGCATTATTTCTTGACCCTTTATTGCCAGTGGCCCCCTGTTTTGCGAAACTCTAACCCAACCATGTCGAACAAGGAGGAAAAACCCGAAGAATCCCAGTCCAATTGGAAAGATTTTATCTACAATCCAAGGAGTGGAGAGTTCATTGGTCGCACCGCCAGCAGTTGGGGTAAGGAGCTAGTTCACAGGCAAAAAGCCGGGACTAAGGGGTGCAGATTGGGTCGTAGATTGCAGTAAAAAAATGTTAATTAAAATATCACCAATTAAGATGTTTGAAAATGATTGTTTGTTTTCGTTACATGCTCACTTTCATTCATTCGTACAAGGATTCTGGACTGATTGTGTGAATTAAACCATGAATATGGCGCATCCTTGAATTGTTTCCTAAATTATATTAATTCAAATATCTTTGTTATTTTTATTGTGGTTTCCCAGATTATTTCAGATATAATCTACTGTACATCTCTGTGGCTAAAAGGCCATTGTTGCCTAACGGTCAGTGTTCATCGATAATGTTTTCTGTTATTTTGGTGATACTAGATTTTGAAATCATTGGTTACTGACAGGACAACTGACCAGATGGAAATGGTAACATTTCACCCCCTTTTCGTGACAGGGAGCACGCTGTTTATGCACAGGCTCTTCGAATAGATTACACTGAAACATATTTTCTGGTCACCTGCTTGCTGGCCCATTTGATCATTTCTTAGCAATGTGAACTGAACATTTATTGCTAGCATGATTTAATGGCTGGCTTTGGAATTTTTTTTTTTCACCACACGGTCAGGAGCAAACACGAATTGGTAACTCAGCTAGGTATTTAACTTCAGAGGTTTATTCGATGTTATAGGCTTGTAGGAACAGAGCTGGGGAATTAACGTTTTAAACCGATTTGTTATCAAATTAATCTTCAAACGGAGAATATCAAGCCATAGCAATCCTCGGTCAGAACAGCTAATCTGTTCACCAGGCTGAAAAATCAAATTCATCAATCAAATGGTAACACCATAGTGACAGAAAACGTAATAATTATGTCACTGCATTAATTGGAATTTGGATGATTGTATTGTAACCTAGAATAATATTGTGCTGAGGGAACAATTACACCATGAAGATACGCTTTATCACGCTTCTCGTGGCTCGTCTTGGAGAGGGGATCTTTGCACGAGGCCGGGGCTGGAGGAAGCTGGGGGGTGGCATGTTCTAAGTATAGCCCTCCGTCGGCATTTAATGCCACCACTGCCTTCTGAATTGTAGCGGCAAATGCAATGTTGATGACCGATTTGAATATGATTTAAGCAATGAATTTTCATTTAGGTATACCAGGTCAGAGATTCCTTCCGCCTTTCGCGCGCGTGTGTCTGCGCTTGCTGGGGGGGGGGGATCATCAAGGGGGTGTAGTCATCACCATTTTTTATAAAACGCAGATGGCTTAGGTGACTGACTATATCACTAGAAATGTGTCCGCGTTTAAAATTCTCATTTTAAGGTTGTAAGAAACGCTTGACGACAGCTTCACTTGAGATCTGAAAAAGAGTAAACCGGTTCCTTCGGTTATACGAAACGACTGGTACCGGTCCCCCTTTGCCGTCAGTCACTTCTCATACACTTGACGTCTATTTCAGAATCATTTGAAACACAAATGAATCCAGTAATCCAATAGTCCATTATATTACAGTTCTGTGCGGGCAAAACGTTGCTTCCCATCTTCCTACAGTTCCGAAATGCTTAGCTTACTCGGCCTCGGCGAAGAACGACGACACGGTGGGTGATGCAGTAAAACAACCATCCAGCCCCATTTATCACGCCCGGGTGTATTTCACAGTTACTTACTATTTTATTTATTATAGTTATCGTTGGCTAAAACTGATGAGCGCTTCATGTCAGATGTAGTCACAATGTAAAACTATCACGAAACAGATATTTTAATGTGTGTTTAACCCTCAGCTGTCTAAATGCATTCATGGATTGCATAGAGTGAGATTATATCCTTCACTTGCATTTCTTTAAAAACCAAAATCATATTGGCGTCGCAACCAGCGTAAATGCGCACCAGTGGTTGCATCACTTTTTGTTGAGGGCGATGCTGCGATTGACAACCAGTTCCTTGCACGAGAGCTCTGCAGTCATCAAAATGGGCCTTTGTTGGTGCAGGCTGTTTGCAGCTGGCGTCATCTCAAGGTCAGACCGGTTCTCTCCTGAAGGAGGATCGAGATGCTTCATAGGAAACCTATCACCCAGGAGAGGAGGCTTTTGGGACTGTTTTTGTATCTGCTTTGTAATGGAAAGGGAAACTTAGGCATTTTGCAGTAGCAAGCAAATCCTTCAGGCCCAAAATGTTCTGCTGTTGTGGGCTTCTGTGTGTGGTTATGAACTGTGATCTTGTTTGTGCGGGTAGCTCAGGATATGTTTTTCTTTCAGTAGGCAGGCAGACTATGTCAGGTCTTTGACCCAGGCAGAGTGTTTTCTGTGCATGTTGTACTGGAAATTAATTTTGCTTTGTAAAAGTTCCACCATACATAGCGACATCAGATAAATATATAAAAAAGAGGAGTGGTCCTGTGGAATTTCAGGAATTATATCCCAGAATATATTATTAAGGAGATGACCTTGTAAACCAAAAGTTGCAGGTTCGCTTTTGTAGAGGGGGAGGTTATGTTGCCTGCAGGGTTGCCAGTAGAGGGAGTTTAGGGAAAAATTCAAAATGTTCCATTGATTTTCTGTTTACTCTATATTGATAATATTTGTCAAACAGTCTTACATCCAGGTGAATTGTGCTGTTTCAATGTTTTGATTTGCTCAGGTGTGATGGGGATTTTGGGTACATTAACCAAGACAGAGCATATGTAGGGTACAGTTCAGTGTATCTAGTTGTGAACCAATGGTAGCTCACTATCAAATAGCAAAAGAAAAAGAAAAAACAACAAAGAAAAAAATAGGTTTTTGTAGATGTAGGAATAACGTTGTCTGTCTAATGTGCAAAACAAAACCACTAAATCTGTAGTAAATGAGTAAAAGAGTGTGAAAAATACTAAAGCAATGCTTCAAGGTTTTACAGTGCTGCACTGAATTAAAACATAACCGGAAAAACATTTTAAAAGCCTGGTTTTATTCGTTTAGGAGAATATATTTTACTGGATGACAAAAAGAAAAAAAATATTGGAGATGAAAAGCTATGTGCAAACAACACCATAGGATTCCCATAAATCCCATTGGATTTTTCCAATTTTGAAAATTCCCAATGTTTTGCAGGCCTGTTCTTGGGAAAGACACCTGAGTAAAATCTCATTGCTACATTTTTAACAGTATGAGTAAATAATTCATGAAAACGTGAGCTATGAAAGTCATCCCTTGTAAGTCTCTTAAACGGATGACAAGATAGTGTTGGGCGGCAGGGAGGCGGACAGTGTGGTAGCGGTGAGTCAAGAATGTGCTGCGACGACACTACGGATGGATGCGACAGGCCAGGCCACAGGCACTGTGACCCTATATCACAGAAAGGCTTAGATAGGCACTGCAGACAGTGAATGAGGTGGTGGGTGGGGCAGGGTGGGGCGGGTCCTGAGCAAAACATCCTGTCCAATGTCTAATGTCTGAATAATTTGTGGGGATGTGGCTGAGTGTCCACAATGTCACATGGGACTTACTAATGTAAATGAGATGCACAGCTAGAGGTCACCACATGCCTTTGGTGTAGGCTGTTGCACACCGGGAATGGCAGCCTGACGGAGGGAGAGGGAGATGGACAGGGTAGGCGATGAGAGGAGGTGGCAGAGAGGGATCACTGAAGAAATAAGTGGATTGGGTCAGAGATAATTGACAGCTCCTGATCTTCAGGCAGACCATGTGTCCCTGTGGATTAGAGTGGCTTAGCGCTCTTAAACCGCACAGTGTAAGCACTAGGAAAATCACACGGAGATACCAGGCTAATTGCAGGTCTTTGTAAACCCAGTTAAATGCACAGCAGTGGTTTTGAAAGTTGGGAACAGAACATACCTGCTGATACTCATCTTAAAAACATGGGTGTTGCAGGTGATTATTTACACTCCAACATGGATGTGTATTTTTTGGCAGTGATGGGGGTGAAAGAGCCCACAGAGCTATCCCTGAGGTAATGTTTACTCTAGGGAGTTCTGGGATTGAAAGACTGCTCTCCTCCAATAGGAGCAGCCATGTGGCATTGATGCAGGTCTTTCATATCAACACAATGACCCAGTTATGCCTCTTTATCAGGGGAAAACGCTGCCCTTTTTGTGCCATTTAGAGCACTTAGCATAAGCGTAAAGTGCTCTGCAGGTCGTGATGTTCTTTGAGGGGATAGAGATATAGATGAAACAGAGAAATGGATCAACATTAGTGGTGGAGATGTATGTGAGTTGATATATATGTGTGTGTATGATGTGTGGATGGGAGAGGGGTCCAAAAAGCTGAGCTCAAACTGTGTGTGAATGTCCAATATCTACTGAGGCACCATCAAGGTCTCTCACCAGTGCAGAGTCAGCTCTCATCGCTCATCAGCGTCCTGGTAGGACAATGGCGGCCTGAATCCCGCTGCATCGCAAGAGCCAACGCTTTCGTTTAAGGAATTGTTGCCTCTGATCAATGTGTATACTCAAGGCACTGGAGAGAGAGCGGGAGTTACAGAGTCGTCAGGCCGCTCTGGAGCACAGAGAGACAGCGGATATGAGTGCATTCATTCTGATATTCATATGCATATTGACCCCCCCCCATTTCTCCCACACAAAGCTATTTTTAACCCTGACTGGCTCTCTGCAGGGTGTCTTGAGTCAAAGCAGGCATTCATTTTTAAGTGTTCAGTTACAGTCAACACACCAGAGCCTGTACGTCTGGAATTCTGAGCCCGGCTGTGCCGCTGAAGTCTTTCTTTCCGCTGTTTGTTACTCCAGGCAGAATGGGCACTGCATTTTTCATGTTCATGATGTAAGGGTTTTTGGAATGGTAGTACCGGCCTGCAGTGCAGTGGAAGGTGGGGTTATGGTGCAGATTGCAGGGAGGGTGCATGGAGGTAGGGCAGATCTGGAGGGTGGCACAGTTACATGTGGGGATGCCCAGCGCACCCTCTGTGAAACCCCCAGCTTGAGCAAAGGTGTGTGTACTAAGGTACTATATTCAGGTGCTCCTGTATTGTGAGTGGATAGGGATTGTCAGGCTCTAGGCTGGCAAGCAGAAAAGCCCAGGTGTGTCTGAAGGGGGTCGGGGCCCGAGCCTTGGGCGGCACAGTCCTCCTCCATCCCGCTGCTCATCGACCAGGGCTTCAGATCAATAAGCCCTCAGCCGCATGCAGAAGTGGCTGGCACTGTCCGAGCGCTCTGTGATGCTGGGCTGTTGGTGGTCAGCAATAAGACCACTGAGCCGCTTCCAGCTCGCGGCGCTCGTAATGACCATGGTAGCATAATGAAGTTAACTGTGATGTATCACTGCAGTCCATGTTCATTAAAACATTTGGCTGCAGGATGAAATTCTCATGTCTTATCCACAGAAGGGTTATCTGTGACCTAGAGCTTAAGATAAAAAAGTTGCTGCTGCAGGAGGTGAAAGATTGATATCACTGAAAACTAACTGGCAAACGTTCTTCCGTTGGCTGCCTCCATCACTTTAGGATTCATTTTGGTTGTCTGTCATGACCAAAGTAAATTATTAAACATGGTCAGCTGACAGCTTTGTTTTTATTCTGCTCAGTTTATCAATATCAATCCATCAATCAATTAAGTAGTTCTCATTGTAGTGCTGTCAGCAAAGGAATGGAGTGCATTACAGAAGAAAAAATGCAGATGTTAAAAGACACAGCATGACATGGAATTGAAATAGAAGAACAGTTGGAAAAGTGGTCAAGAATAAGGCCCATTTACTCTAATGGAGACTGAGATAATGTTTGCTTAAAGGGAAAGTAATAAAAAGCAAGTGACCTGCTTAGTCAGCATGTCGTCTCTGTTTCCTGTTAAAATGTGATGTTATGAGGCTGTCTAGTGGCTAATGCACTTTGTTTCAGTGTAGGGATATGTTGTGATTTGGGCAAAAAACTGAGTGAGCAAAGAGAAATGTATTGACAGGTTGTATTTTTATACCTATGTTTCCAGCAGTGCTGTTACCAGAAATATGCCATGCTAATGGGACAAGCCTAGTCTGTCAAAGGGTTCAAAAACAAGGCTATGGTTCTCTTAGTTCCCCTTCCTGAGTTTCATTCCTGAAAGGGAATGGAGATGGATGTCTCTGCCTACTCTCCTTGGATTGTGCTATAACATTACTCCTGTCTCATTGTGCTATAATGCTTCACTGTGCTATGGCATTACACATCTCACTGTGCTGGTTTGTCTCATTGTGCTATAATGCTTCACTGTGCTATAACATTACTCCTGTCTCACTGTGCTATAACATTACTCCTGTCTCATTGTGCTATAATGCTTCACTGTGCTATAACATTACTCCTGTCTCATTGTGCTATAACATTACTCCTGTCTCATTGTGCTATAATGCTTCACTGTCACTTACTGTCTATAAACATTACTCCTGTCTCATTGTGCTGTAATGCTTTACTGTGCTATAACATTACTCCTGTCTCACTGTGCTATTACTCCTGTCTCATTGTGCTATAATGCTTCACTGTGCTATAACATTACTCCTGTCTCACTGTGCTATAACATTACTCCTGTCTCACTGTGCTATAACATTACTCCTGTCTCATTGTGCTATAATGCTTCACTGTGCTATAACATTACTCCTGTCTCACTGTGCTATAACATTACTCCTGTCTCATTGTGCTGCTATAATGCTCATTGTGCTATAATGCACTGTGCTATAAACATTACTCCTGTCTCATTGTGCTATAATGCTTCACTGTGCATTACCCCTAAACATTACTCCTGTCTCATTGTGCTATAATGCTTCAATAACATTACTCCTGTCTCACTGCTGTCTCAATAATGCATTACAACATTACCTGTCTCATTATGCTATAATACTTTACTGTGATATAACAGTCCCCCTATCTCACAGCACTGTAATGCTTTGCTGGGTTGTAACATTCATCCTGGCCTCCTGTGTTACAATGCTTCCTGTACTATAGCACTATCCCAGCCTCATGGTGCTGGAACGCTCCCTATGTCCTCATTATGCTTTGCTTTGCTGTGTTGTATCCAACTGTCCTCCCCCACACCCTATTTATAGAAGCAGTCTCCCTAAGAGACGTCAAGAAAGGAAAAATTCATCTATAATTAAAACTTACTCTTTGTCAATATGTCCATTGAAGAAGCTGACATCAAGAAAGAGAAAATGCATCTATAATTAAGCCCTCTGTCTGTATCAGTGTTTTCATTGAAGAAACGTTTTTTATTGCGTGCTGGATGCTTCCGAGGATCGCATATCCACTGATGATCCAGGGAGGGAGGGAGATGGGATGAGGATGAGGATGATAAAAGCTTTGCTCTCTGGCAGAGTCAGTGGAGATCGCTGCTCACAAGAACAGGCTTTCCGCTGTGGTGGAAAAACACTCTCGAGTTCCAGATGGACGGTGTTTAGCTGAGGTGTAAGCCGAACCTGTGATGGGTGTAGTGTGGGTTTTGTCAGGAGTAGAGAAAGCGTGACTGACGTGGAGGAGGCTGGCTGGGTGTCCCTGACTGTGCCCGAGGCAGAATCACTGATACTGATACAATACTGATACAACTATACAGGGATACAAAATAGATAGATACAGCAATCATGCTCTCATAGGACTGTGTATCAGTCTTGCATGGCAAGGCAGAGTGGGGTTATGTGGTGTGAGTGGGGGTGAGGGAGGGCAGTGTAACTCATCAATCTCTGGCACCATCGCCCCGGCCCCCCCACAATTCCCTTGAGCCTGTCCTGTGCCTCTCGCCCTCGCACCCTTCCACCCCTTGTGTGCACATTTTTGTGAAAATCAAGCATGGGCAGTAGAGCGTGCGTTATTTACAATGAATTAATAAATGGATTGCGTCAAAGACTGTACTAGGCCAAAGACTCGGGTCACATGATCTCTGGTCCAATAATCAGGTCATGTGATCTGTGCTGTGAAGAATGCTTTTGATGTTTTGAAGTTAGATTGTGTGATTAATGGGATAATTACTCCCCCTCGCTTTCTCTCTCCCTTCTCTCTCTCTCTCTCTCTCCCCAGCCCTCATCTTCCTCTTCTATTTGGTCTTCTATGGCTTCCTGGCGGGCATGTTCTCCCTCACCATGTGGGTTATGCTGCAGACGCTGGACGACTACACTCCAAAGTACCGGGACAGAGTCTCTAATCCAGGTGACCCATACCACAGTTTAGCATCACTACAACACGACACAGACATGCCGTCGAATCACCATTCGATGGTATAATGAAGGTGCAAGAGAGAGACGAGGAGAGATCCGCTCTTGTGGAAAAGTCCTGCAGAGCAACAAGGAGGGGGATTTTGATATTTACAAAAATGTATTAAAATATCTGCAGCCACTAACAGAGGAAGTGTGGTTCAATGGCAAAATGACCAAACTCTACCCACAATTCCAAGCGGCACAGGTCATGGATATACTGTATATCTCCTCCTTTGGGGGGATGAACAGTGTTGTGTTGTACTGGCAACCTGTAGTGTAGCTGCCTGCCCCTGCATGTCACTCAAAAGGCATCCTTCAGTTCTTTTTCTGTTTTAATTTAGTTTTCTTGTCTCAGCCTAATATTCCTATTTTATATTTCAACAGCATAATTTTATTTTGTGTACATGCTATAGGAGGAAAAATATATGCGTGTCACTTCAGTAAAACAAACTGAACTGAAATGAGAGAGAGGAGGAGGACAGAGGAGGGGGTCTGTTGGAGTAATGGAGGGGGCATTCGCCACAAGCTAGAATAACTGAGGAACTTGTAAATAACCATGAGAGTGTGTCAAAAACCACAAAAAATCTTCCAGTGTGTTACCGAATATTAATGTCCCTGAATTGGTGGTTCTGGATACGGTTTGACATTTTACATAAGAGAGGTGGTGGGAGAATGAGTCTTAACAGTAGGCCAGAACAGCACGTCCTCTCTCCACAGACACACATATCAGCCATGCTGCTACCGGCCCTGCTGCAGGCCGCATCTCTCACACCCAGCCTGCATCCCCCACATGTCTGTCATCTTCAGATCGCAGAGTGCACCTTCACGCCCCCGTCCCCTCATTCCCGCCTCCTCTCCTTATTCCGGTAACTTTAATACTTCACATGTCTCCCTGCACCTCTCTCTCTTCTCTCTTTTCACTTAGCTCCCACTGTTCCTGTCAGGTGGGGGTTGAGGTGTGACACAGCAGTTAGAAAACCGATTTGTTAACCAGAGAGCTGCAGGTTCAAATCCAGAGTGGGCTTGTTGGATCCCTCAGTTTCCACCAAATATACTGAATAAATTCATTCCATATAAAAATATACAATAATTAAATAGCATCTGTTAAGCAAGTACGTTATATGTCTTTTTAAAAGGGAACACTCAAAAGAAAATATGCGTCTTTTGTTTATGTACTGTGCTTTGGCTGTTATTCTCTGCCAAAGTGCTGATGTTTCAGATTTAGATTTCTGAATCCTGCTCTTAGCTGGCGGTTATCTTTTGCTCCCAGGTCTGGTGATTAGACCCAAGTCCATGGATATTATGTTCAACCGGACAGACCCTGCTAAGTATCGGGAGTACGTCAAGCACCTGGACTCCTTCCTGCAACGTGAGTCCCATTCCATCTCCACCAACCGGCAAACTACAAAACATTCCTGATGACTACACAATTATACACTTAGAAAGGAAAGGTTCATTAAGGGTTCTTCATTTGTCCCACTGAGGGAACCGGTAAAGGTTTGTCTTTGATGTGGATATCATCTGTCAAGGCTTTTCTTTTGAACTGTATTCTAAGGGTTGTATAAAAACCCCGATGAGATATCAGTATCTAAGCAAAACCTTTAACAGTTCCCCTTGATTGACAATTGAAGAACCCTAAAAGGTGCTAGAAATAACTCTTTATTGTAAGACTTTAGGATTTAATAAGTATGTGATCACAGTACATTCAGAGGTCAGTAAACATGCAGCTATTGCACATGACAGCCTTTGAGAAAAATATGAGTGTGTGTGTGTGTGTGTGTGTGTGAGTGCATGTGTGTGTGTGTTGTGTGGGGGTTTGTGTGCATGTGTTTGTCTGTGTGTATGTGATTGTAAGTGACTGTATGTGTGTGTGTGTGCTTGTATATGTGTGTGCGTATGTGTGCATGTGTGTGTGTGGGGGTTTGTGTGCATGTGTGAATGTGTTTGTCTGTGTGTATGTGATCGTAAGTGACTATGTGTGTGTGCGTGTGCTTGTATATGTGTGTGTGCGTGTGTGTGTGTGGGGGGTTTGTGTGCATGTGTGAATGTGTTTGTCTGTGTGTATGTGATTGTAAGTGACTGTGTGTGTGCGTGTGCGTGTGATTGTATATGTGTGTGTGCGTGTGTGTCTGTGTGTGTGTGCGTGTGTATATGTGTGTGTGTGTGTGTGTGAGAGAGGATGATGGTAAGGTCTTGTTCCTCTGATCTGGAGCTGTTTGGTTTTGCCCTCCAGAGTACAACGACAGTGTGCAGGAGGAGAATGAGCTGTGCGATGAGGGGAAGTACTTTGATCAGGACGCCGAGCCAGTGAAGAAGGTCTGCCCGTTCAAACGCAGTCTGCTCAGACAGTGCTCCGGCCTGTCAGACGAGACCTTCGGCTACAGCGAGGGCAGGCCCTGCATCCTGGTCAAGATGAACAGAGTGAGTTTTTCTCCTTTTCTTTTTCTCCTTCAATCTGTGTCCGTCTCCCTCCAGCCCTCTTTTTTTAAACGAGTTTTGTATTTGTACTTGTATATGTATTTGTATTTCTGAATCGTCCTCCCTCAGTAGATGAAACTCAGAGTATGTGTTGCTGTAGGCCACACACCGAGTCCACCAGCTGGGCCTATCACTTACTGCACTGAAGGGGCACACTTAATGTACATGTGATGCAGGAAGACTGTAGATGCTCAATCAGCCAGAGAAGTCACTCTTGCATGATTAGACAAGGACAATCCTGCCAATACAAACCATCCCTCTGTGAGTGTGTTACTGGCTCAGTCAGAATCCAGCTCATTCCAGACTGTCGGGCATACCCTCACACCTGTGTCTTACCCCACAGTTCCTCCTCCTCTTGGTTTCTTTAACTCAGACTTTGCTTTATATACATATATGTAAAGGGACCTTTCACACTACCCAGCCATTCTTGACTTTGTCTGTTGTTGGCAAGGAAAAAGAGCTCAGTCTTACTTCTGCATTTGACCAGTGCTATTCAGGTGTACTAAACGTGAAATGATCTGGATGGCTACATACACATCAAATTCACCATGTCAGTTGATGCACAGGTATCAGTGAATTTGTACTGAATAAAAAATGTAAGCCCTCCATCTTGGTAGAGTGAAGAGGGGTAGGAGGAGCAGAGCATTCAGGGAAAAAGAGAAAGGAGCCGTGCTTTTATTGCTTGCTTTGCTCTGTTGTTTCTCCCACGGGACTGCTCAGTCCGAGTGAGGTCAGTGTAAGGGCGTGAGTCGTCAGGTTGCAGCTGAGGTTTATCTGGCTAAACTTGTACTCTGGTCATATCAGTTTATTCGGCATTGGCAGGAGGATGTGTACAGACTGAAGACCCTTTTTCATACCCCTCCCCCTCCTTGTTCTACGACAGACAGCAGCAGGTGCAGATCGAACACACACACACACACACACACACACACACACACACTCCAAACTGCTGATTCCACATTTCTGTCCACTCTTTCCTGGCAAATCAGAAGTGTCCTCTCGCCTGTGTTTTTCATTTTGTTTCTAATTGGTGATAAAGGAAGAATGTAGTTGAACACGAATGCTTGAATCAGTTAATTCATGTTGCTTTGTCTCCTAGATCATTGGGCTGAAGCCACGGGGTGAGCCGTATATTAATTGCACTGCGAAGGTAAATCACACGAGCGCATTCACAGACATGCACGCACACTATGTGACCAACGCAGAGGGGATCTGTGAATTTGTTATGTTATCAATAGAAGGACCGCATGTCTGCAGGAGCTGTTTTTGCCTTTTTTTCCCCATGTGTGCTCTGTGTGTGTTTATTTGAGTGTGTGTGTGTGTGTTGTGTTTGCAAATGCATGTGCTCATTGAATCATCCCTGTTTTCATATGTTTCTTTATCTAGTGACATAGGTTGTGAGTCTAGCCGTGTTTGTGTGATACCAGGTGTGAGTCCTCTCGTGTGTTTGTGCTTTGCTTTGCTCCGAGCAGCCTGCAGTAAACTGGAGAGTAAGCAATCAAGTCTGATTATCATGTCTCCCCAGGGTCCTAGTGCTAGCCAGGGCAGAGCTCTCTCCAGTCTGTCTGCTCTGTTGCGGTTTCCCTCTGTGGCGCAGCATCCAGCACTCCACACCAAACTCATCACAAACGACACCCACAGTTCCCCCGCCATACGGGAGAGCTGCTGCTAAATGATAACGCTTTGAGAGCTCACATAAACTGCTCCCATTTTTGTGGTGGACGCTTTTCATTTCCAAATCAAAAAGAAAATGGCTCACACGTAGCTCCAGGCAGAGTGCACAAGCTGAGCCAAGAACTCAAGCTTACCTCTCCCTGCTCCCTTCCCTTTGTATTCCCTCCTTACCGCGGCCGTCATCTCATCCAGCGGCCCTCCGCCTCTACGCTCGCCTGCTCAACTCTAGCATCCCCACATCTCACATTCATCACCAACCCACACAGCCTCACTTTCATTTTTACTGATCAAATCGGTCTTAAATGGATTTTTCCATTTATTATATGATTTTATTTATGATATTAGTTTATGGTGCAGTTTCTCCCATCTCACATTACATTATCTGTGAATTAACCCCTCATTTCCCCCTCGCAGATTAGCTTTTCTTCGTTTTTTTTTTTTTTTTCGACTGCGTGGGAAAGTTGCTGATGACAGCCATTCTGTGACAGCCGTTGTTCTGAATTTTTGTGAACAGTGCATTTCATCATGAAACCTGTCCACAGTGGCAAAGGGACAGGGTGTTACTTCTTAGTGTAAGATAGCAGCTGTAGGCGTCGTTGATGGAACAGTAGATATTTTTTCAATGTTTGATTGTTTTTCAATCTTCTGCACTGAAGAGGCCTAAAAGATTGTGAGAGTTGTTAAGACAGCAAAACCATGAAAACAAAAAACAGCCACGTTCTGCACTCAACCTCACCACTGCGTCTGAAGCAATCTCAACTTCCCTACAGCACTCACATACTCACATTCTAGGTTATGTAACATCTAAAATTGAAGCCCACAGCCCTATGGTCAGGAGTTTAAAACCCTGAGCTCTCGTGCAGAACTCCACAGCTCTCCCTGGCAGCCCTCCTTTGCAGGCTTGATCTGTGACATCACACCATCTGGGTCCTGCAGGGGCTCCGGCCTGCTGCAGCCTGCCTCACCAACATGCAAGAGAACGCAAACTCTTCCCCCTCGTCTCCAGTGCCTTCCTCCCACGCTCTGTTTTTGGCTGTTCAGGGGAGGGACCGAGTGAGGCAAGGGCTTTGTCTGCTGTCCTGCCTCTCCCCTGTTCGCCTGTGGCTGGAGACTCAGTTTTTGAACCCAGATAGACGTATCTGGCAGCTTAGACAATGGTTGGACTCCAGTTTAAGGAAGTGTGACCCATTTGATACACTCTCATATTCAGGACTGTTAATATTGGAGTGGATGTGCTTGGTTAGAAAATACTGTTTTAGAGGAGAAGAGCGGACATACATGGGCATACGTGGGTTTTCAGATTCATAGCATACAACTGGCACACAAGGCTAGTAGAGTGTATACATTGTGACTGTTCTGGACTGCAAGATCCACCTTCGAATGATTTCATTCCATTGGCATTACTAAAGTAAAGTGTGGCAATGCTTAAATGGATTACTTGGAGCTTATTTGAGAGCTTTGATTTTTAGGTTGGGCACTCTCGATGTAGCTCCTTGGAGAGGTACTTAAATTTCCTCTGGAAACATTCAGCTGCAATGGGATGTAAATTCCCCTGGGCAGTGCTAATAGAGGATGTCATCACAGCCGGTGACATGCGGTCCTTCACATGACTCCGCCCTGATGCTGTCCATCTTAAGGTTTAAAACCACAACCATGTGGTGGATCAGTGCCCCAACCCCAATCACTGTCTGGTGATTCCCTGTAACCCGAGCTCGAAGCCAATCTTTCACAGCCCCTCAGATCAGACATTAGTAGATCTAAAAGAGCAGGAATCATGTGACCCAGCTTGTTTTACCCATAGTGCCATTTGCTGTGAATAATTCACAACCACCAATAAGCATATGAAGTGCACACCAATCAAAACAGCCTGTGTGCTTGGAGACAGAGATCACCATGGCAACGCTGTTCTCCCTCACAGGTTTTATTAGTACCAGATATGTGTGATTGGTAAGGATAGATGGCACAATGCATGTCCAGTAATGTCTTTATGACTGCAGATCATGCTGTGTGTAGGCTGTTGAGGTTTGCATATTGTGTGTGTGTGTCTGTGTGTGAGAGAGAGAGAGAGCTTTTATGGTGTGTTTCTCTGGAAGATGGGAGCTGGTGAAGCAGTGCTAAACTGGTGTCAGTCTATTAACCTCACAGGCAGCTGCTGTCATGACTATCTGGTAAAATGGATCCAGTCTAATGTTCTGACTCCTACTCCTCCCTTCCACACACAGAGACAAGACGCCCTGCAGATTCTGTACTTCCCCAATGAAGCAAAATTTGATAAGATGTATTTTCCTTATTATGGGAAAAAAGCCCACGTAAGTATAGTTTTACAAAAAAAGTTTTTTTTTTTTTTTAATACATAGTATAGTATAGTATAGTATAGTATAGTATAGTGCAGCAGATATTTCATGTCATCTTTACAACCTGAAGATGGTGATTTGACAAAGGTGATAATATCATATGATATCAAAAGGAAACCTGGTCAATGTAGCTATAAAATGTCCCTAATAGCTATAGGTCAGAAAAACTGCCAGGAAATTAAGCCTTTCATGGATATTGGAGCACTCCAAAGTGAATGGGGGGAGTTGCATCAGTGAATGACCACCTGGGTTTATGTGTGGTGAATCGAACAGTAAAACCAGTACTGGTTCTCTGAAGTTAAGATTGATGAATTAATTTGATATGTTGATCAGGTCAGAATGAGAAAGCCTTATTAGTAATTTTGGCCTGAGTTATGGGGAATCCCCTGCAATTTGTGATGAGGAGTCTGAGATCTGTAATGAGTCAGGATCAATCACATCATGGAGGTGGGATTTATGAGGTAGTGCTGTGGGTGTAGAATGATACTGAGTGCTCTTGTTCCCTCTCCGTCTGTCACAGCCTAATTACGTTCAGCCGCTGGTTGCAGTCAAGCTGCTACTGACAAAGGAGGACTACAACCAGGAGATTGCAGTCGAGTGCAAAGTCGAAGGCAGCGACCTTCGGAACAACGATGAACGAGACAAGTTTCTGGGGCGCGTGAATTTCAGAGTGAAGGTGATGGAGTAAGACGAGGCTGAGAGAGTGGCACGATGCCCAACATTGTGTGTATCCGCACCACCAACAACCCTGCCCCTGCCCCTGACCCTACCCCTACCTTACACCCACTCCCACTCTGTTCCCTGCCCCCTCCCTTAATGCCTGGGTTTGGCACTACTCTGTACTGAAGGGCCAGGCTGTGTGTTCTTTCCCCTGCCTGCCTCCCTTCTCCTCCCCCCACCAACCCCTAGTGGAAAAGAGCAAAAAGCACCCTGCCCCCCCAACGTCCTGCAGTCTGAGCAGGACCGTGAGCATGGAACAACCTGGTGCCACACCCGGGACCTGTAAATAGCTGTATTTGAAGCCTCGAGTTGCTGTGTTTCCTGTCTCGTGCGGTGTATCATGCAGAATGTGCTGTGAAGTTTCTGTGTACATATTTAATGGATCCAAGCAAACACTGTTTCTGTCATAGCTCACAATGTCTGACCACTGTAAGAAATCAAAAGAAATATAAGAAAGGAAATAATTTTAAAGTATTGAAAGAAAAATAGAAGCACACACATACATACATATATATACATATATATATACATATATATGTGCGTGCATATATATTAAGATGAACATGGCCAATGTGTAAAGGGATTTTTTAACCTCTGCAGGAGTCTTGGTTTCTGCAGATGCCTTAAGACCTGTATGGAGAAAATCTGAAATAAAGGTGATTTTAAACAAAATGAGTTTTCACATGGTGACATGGTTTAAACAAAGAATGTGTGTGCAAACGTATTTGCACATGAGGATGTGTGTGTCTGTTCACTGAAATTCATTTTGATTATATTTGCCAGCTGATGACAACTGCACTTTGCACAAGAGCTGAGCAGGTGTAAGTTTATTCCTGCATAACTGCAGCTACAACACAGCAATTTGATTGGTTCATTTATATGATTAAGGATTCAAATTCCTTCCCTGTTTTTTAAATTGTGACACCTGCTGGTGAAAGGTAGCCACAACATTATGTGACCACTTAAGATACATCAGAAGACACAACAGAAAAAGCTGATTTTGCCAGTGTTTTCCCAAAACTAGTTTGTATGTTGAGATAAACTGGGGATAGAATAAACTGAAACACCAAACAATGAAAGTTTATCACCCAATAAGGAGTGTGGCCTCCCTTTCCTCTCAGAATAGTTTCATGATTGTTTTCCAAATACCTCTGCATTTGCTATGTTTACTTCCAGCTGAGCTTAAAATTATTTTATTTGATTTGATCTGTGTGTGAAAATACCAAAAGGACTGTTATCCTCCAGAATAATGTTTTGTGATTTGTCACAGGTAGACCTAATTATTATTAGCATTATAATAAAAATAGACTTTGCTTTTCATCAGAGATCTCATAACATACATTTCGCAGCAATCTGGAAATGAAATCATGTCATGGTCAAGACCATAGATTTTTTTTTGATTTGAGCCATTGAGCTTGACAAAAAAGCCTATTGCAGCTGTGTTGCACTCTCTCTTCAAAGAATCTTTCGTCATCAATAACAAACCTGATGACCTCAGTATTGGAAACACTGTTGATGTTGCCATGTCCTTGGTTTGGTAACCAAGGCTACAGCGTGACCTTTGCCTCCAGTGTGAGGATTTTGGCCCTGAACGAGCCATTACTCAAGTGGTATCACATCAATTTACTATGCAGTTACAACACCTTAACTTAGTCCCGAGTGAGAATCATTGATTTATAATGCAGCTTAAGTGTGGGGTACGTTTTGTGTGAATTACAACTTCATTTTTCATTCTCTACAATGTCTGGTTTCTATAAAATCGGTGCTTTTTTAAGCCAGGCAGAAGCCCAGATGGCAACTGAGAATGATCTAGTAATAGATCAGAGCTGTTGAAACCCTGACAGTAATGAAGACTGCTTTAAAATTTAGTTGCCCTGTGAAACCACCACTACGCTCATCCCAAAGTTGTTGTACAGAAGAAAAAGTAGGTAATACTGGTGTGCTGGGGGCAGGAATAGACTAAACATGCAAGCATGCTAAGAATGAATGCTTAGAACCACTGAAGTGAGCAGACAGCCCTCCGGATGCGTGTGGAAGATGTGAGGCTAACTAACAAACCAGATGAGTGGAGCACAGGTGCAGGTACAGTAGGTTAACTCATACAGATGACAGAATGGAAACTTGGAAATAAATTCCAGAGATAATGAGATTCATTTTCATACCAGAACTGGCTGTAAAAAGATTTTATTACAAACATACTTCAATGCCAGATTGGCAAGTGTGTTCTCAGTAGCCTTTTGCCAGTCGCTTGATGTAAAACTTCATGAATCCAATCTGAACAGTAGTAGAGACCAATGAGAATACTCGACGTTTGACTTTTGTGTGGGGCTACAGGTCCATACTATACAAAACATGTTGTCATTTAACGCCTAATGGCTATACCATGCTCAATAATTTTTGGTTTATCCATTCTGGCATCCATTTTGAATTTACTATTCACTTCATTGTTTGCATCTTAAACTGTCACACTGATTTTGCATAATAATTATTATAATTAATAATAAAGATTTTATTTCAGCAACTTACCACAAGCTAAACAGCTTTAAATGTAATTACTCCACAGTAAAAGTTATTTTTAGCAAATGGAAGTCCAGCTATTTCAAATATTCCTCCTTTCACAGCTGCAATTCAAATTACTAAAATTTAGAGAAATTATCAATGTATCTTGGTAAGTATAGTTATCCTAATCTCAGTGCTTAGTTTTTTTTAAACGTTTTACTCAACAAGCTGTATTACAGTTCCGAAGGATGTTTCCGGTTACTCACTGTGGAGGATGGAACATTTAAAATCCCCCATTGTGGGGAGTGAAGCAGAGAGAACTCTCATCTCTCCCAAGGTCTCATCCTGAAAAGCCATTAAGAGGTCACCAAGGTGATCAAAACAGGTGATCCATGCTCTCCTTCTGCCGAATGTGGTGTGGTAGCTGGACAGCAGGTTGGCCAGGAGACATGGGCGTTCACAGAGATGGCATTACATTCTTCAGGGGAACCCAGACAGCAACTCTGATGTGAGACCTATTTTTACTGTTGGAAAAAAATTTAATTGGGTGCTCTGATAGAATGCATCTCTCTCTGTTTTATGTTTAAAATGTTAAATTGTCCATGAACATTTAGTAATTTTACTTCTTGCTCTAATTTTTTTTTAAGTCATGTTTTGATTGGACATTTCTGGTGACAGAATTAGCCATGGACAGAGGACCTAAATCGGTGGCTGACCCTGGAAATCTAAGCCTTGTTGTCTTATCCTTGTAACATTACTCTTGGTCAACAGTTTGTTTCTTTGAAATATACACACACATTTTATTTCCTTCTTTTCAAATGACAGCTTATTCATTCGAAATATTCAAGAGCAAAATAAGACAGGACCATTTATAGTTTGCAATTATCAGCTTCCTGGTCTTGTGAAATTAAGGAGTGTGCCAATGACATTGAACTGGAACTTCTGCTGTTGCCGTGGTCATTGGTAGGTGGCTATGAAATGACAGCAGCCTACTTCAAAATAAGGGAACAACTGTTCTGTCAGTAGAGGAGCAGAGCTGTATTATGGTACAATACGCACAGATATTACTGCCCTCCCTGCCATAAAGCAGGTCTTGTAACACCTACGTACACGCTGGCAGGCATTAGGAAAAGGAAAAGTACTACCACAGTTGGTGGCTTAAATCTGGTGCCGCAACATGCCAGTGAGGGAATCTCTCCCACAAATCTGCTGGTATATGGCGCAACACACTGGCAATTTGCTTTGGTGTGACAGGGGGCTAACGTTTCTCTTTCCCGGCATCCTGAATGTAAATAAAATGCTAAATATCATGAGACAAGAGCATATGGGTTGCTGTGGAGACCCCCAAACCACAAAACACTGACAACATCACTGTACAGAAAACACTGCACAGAAAGCAACCTGAAGATTAGCAGGTAAGGGACACTAGTGGCACTTCATCAGTCTGCAGGACTGGGATGATCTGAACCATCAAATGGAAATGAAGGGATTCCCTGTGAAAATCTGTACATATAAGATAATTACAGGGATGAGGAGAACAGACACAGCTGAGAAGGCAATCATTGGCATGAAACTAATTTTGGCAGCCTTACTTTTAGGTAGTTCAGGGAAGACAGGCTACGACAATTTTAACAGAAAATCTGACATCAAACAATCACTTTTGCTTTATCTAGAAACATACCAATGCCGCAGCATATATAGCATATGGAATACAACCTGGCTTAGCAGAGCTGTGATTGGTCACATTTCAACTGCTTTTTTCTTGTGCATAACTGTCTTTGGCTTTTAAACCACTCTCTCAATGCCTTAACTCACGGTACAGAAGCAGAGGTCGGACACCATTGTTGCTGAAGCCAGACAGCATCTATGACTGAGAACTGTTCTGAACCCTGCTTCTGTGTGAGGTTCAGATAGAATAATTACACAACATATGTTAAAACCCATCCTTTCATTCCTCTGTAGAAAAGACAGAAATGTTTATATTCCTTTATTAGTTCACTGAAACAAATTGTTCAGGGCTCATAAAATATTTCAAAGAAAAAAAACATACAAAAAAAAAACAGTGTCCCACCACGCGAGTGTAGCTCTGATGTTCCCCTAGTCATGGACAATGGACAGAAAGACGCAATGTGACATGCTCTGAGCAGACCCGATAGGCTTTTGCTTGGGTACACTGCCTCGCACAGGGCCAATGGGAGTACAGGAACAGGGACGCTGTCTTTCGCACAGAGGGGATTCAGTAAGATGTGCCTCCTTTACAGTCCGGAGAGAGGGTGGGTACAGGCCTCACTTTCCAATCCTCTGCACCACCCAGTCTTGTTGACACAGAGGACAGCGATTGTTCTGCTTTACCCATAAGGACATACAACAGTTGTGGAAGGAGTGGTTGCACTCTCCCCACACCACTGGAAGAGAAAGGGAGAGAAAGAGAGACAGAGATTGTTAATTAAAAAAAAATAAGTTTAGTTGTAAGGTTTTGGCCATATAATCAACTACGTTATCATTATACAATTCAATAGATATCAGTGGGATATAGAGCACACTGAATTCCCTGGCCTCAAAAATAGAGTCATTGCAATAATTGTAATAGGATGTTGCATCATATCTTAGCTGTGATCTTTGATCACTGGCATTCCTTATTAATTTAACTGGAAACAGTGTAACTAGGAGGATTATCTTACCAACACAGTCCTCCTGTTTATTCTCAGCTTGACAACGTAGACAGGCATCTGAAAGGCAACGGGTAAAACATTAGTCTGCATTTCATTCTGCTCTGAAGTGTACACGTATCACATTACTGGGAATACTAATTACCAATATGTTTCTGTGTCAGTGCTTTAGTATGCAAGTTCCTAGTTTCTACAGCAACATGAGAAATCCAAGCCATTTTGGAGAAAAAGTCAAATAGCTGTTGAGAAAATTTCAGGTGCACCAGTTGCAGAAACAGCAAAATTAAACAATGCATGAGGGGTAACAGGTGAAAATCACAACAGAATACAGCAAAAAGACAAAACTGCATCACAAATGAGAAGCAGTGGCTGCAAATCAAAGCTTGAGTGGGACAGACATAGATTTAGCTGAACAGTTTCTAGAAACCTTAAAACAACAGCTTCAACAATAATCAGAGCGTAGACCTACAACTCTGTGACCTATTCTCAACAAAAGAACCATGTCTTGAGTTTCACAATGGCAATATTTATGGAAACAACAAGAAAAATGCACAACAATGTATAAACCGATGCAGTAACCACAGAAACTGGACTTATGAACAGAGTTCCAAAATAACGTGATGACCAGCTGAACATGATTGTGGATCTGCTATGGAGCAGACGCCAATCTCACAAGAGTTAATTGGTCATTCTCTACGATACAGTCATAGTTCCTGCAAGGTGTTCCCATATTCCAAGATGATTATAACACCATACACACTAGTACATGGATTTAAGAGTGGTTTTATATAGGCCTATGAATTATCTGAAAGGCACTACTGTTAAACCAAACCACTGTAGTCCTACAGCTGGTGGGTTAATGGAAATCAACTCACTCCTAACAAACACTAACTACAATGATGCATGAAAATACCCACTCACAAATAACATGTTTCTCTTCAGCAGACAAACCTGTCTTGAGTTGCTCTGTCTCTGACAGGGCAGCCTTATATTTTACCAATTAAGGACTGATCTTGGCATGGCTGACGCTGAGGGCCATGTGGCCAAGTGTGGCTTTTGTGGTGTGGACTTGCTGACGTTTGTTTGAGCCCACGTTCAAAACGGCCCAATGCTTATATTCTAGCCATTTCTACCTTTCCTGTTTACACAGAAACTGCACATGACGCTGTCCAATAAGAGAGATGACAGAAATGCATTTTGACTGTTATTAGTCATTCTCAGTTGAGGCTCTGTAACTTGGCTAACTTACCAACAGTTGTGTCCAACTCCTCTCTGTCTCACACTCTCCTCACCATCACTCTGAGACTCTTTCCAACACTCTCCTCTTGATATCAATGACATTCACTTCCTGACTCACTGAAAAAATGTAACTGTCAAAAAGGGAAATTTGTTTTATTCAGTGTGGCCGCCTCTCAAAGACGACACACTCTTTTCACAATCAACAGTTCACTCAACAAAGTGATCAAGAAGTCCAACTGAGATTCACCTATAGCGGACAGACCATGTCCACTTCATTTTGCAATGCGTTGTGGGATGATATTCGTGAACCAATTTTATTTCGAAACGGGACATACTACAAAATGGCTGTCAACAAAAATAGTGAACAACATAGGGAATAGGGAACAGTTTGGAAGCAGCTTAGGTGGCAAGCAAATGTTTCGAGTTTGTATACATTAGCTAGCCTTACCCTACCTGCTAATATTCTTTGAATGCTAACGTGAACGGAAGCGATAATGTATAAATTAAGGTTAAATACATATTTACCGCTATTAATTGTACTTTTTTATTTTCTACTACTACACCGTCCTTTCCGTATGACAGCAAACAGTAATCAGGCCCGTATGAGCCATCAACAAATAGCAGCTATCCAGCTAGTCTACTTCGCCAGTTAATGTTCCTTCCCTGAAAGATACAAAAATATACGAGAATAGTCCATACAGCGACAGTCTCCGACATTACAATAACATCTACCACCTAGGTTATGTGTATTATCTCGTTGATATCATCTGCAAGAAGTCTTAACGAGGCTAACTAGATAGCTAGCCATACAAACGACTAAATCTTCCCAGTATGGATACACAGTTAGCTAGCTAGCTACTCAGCAGGCTACATACTTTTACGTACCCATAACTTGCACTCTACATATGGCGCAGGTGTCACACTCAACGTCCCAGCTCCACATTGCAACAGCGTTCCATTTCTTCAGGGAAAACATCTTGTCTCCGCTAGATTTCGACCCAGAAGAACCGCTATGTGTATGAACCAGACCCGACTCGTCTCCGTCATCCATCTCCGCCATATCAATGGAAAAAGGCAGAACAAAATGGACGAGTCGAATGAGCACCTGCAGTTCAACCGAGAAGCCACACGGTGGAATCAAAGCCCACAGTGAATAACTTTGAAATAGAAACAAGGGACAGAGTGGGACTAATGCATAAGCTTAATTGCCTACTTATAAGAACCTCATCGACATTCTGTGCACCTTATTTACACCTTGACATACTGACCCAGTTAAGTTCGTATCTAACTTTTTCATGGAAGCCTGAAATATGAGCTTTGGAAGCAATTTATCAAACGTGTATCGTTGCGGTTTTTTAGATAAACCTCCTTGGAATCCTGAAACACTGTGAAAGCATACCTCTTACGGCAGGTGAGACACAACACTTCAGTGGCATTTCACCTCAGCCTAATTGTCGTAGCGTACACACTTGTGTCTATTCTTAAATTTAAACTATCCACTTGTCTGCCTCTCCCCGGTTCTATTTAGCCCTAATGACTGGGTAAACCACAACTAAATTTATCTACAATCTTCAACTCGAAATGGGGCCAGCAAATAAAACCACAATGACTGACGTTTCAATTCGCTGTATCATTATCTCTGTGTTATTATTATTTTATACTGTGACTTAATCATTTGCATTCAGATCACTGTTTAATATCATTCTTGCTATATTGGCCACTGTGGATTTTGTGATTTTAAGTCTGCCACTTTTTCATTTTTCTGCTTTATTTTGAATTGCTGTGGATTTAGAAAAAATCCCCAGTACTTTTGTGAAGGATCAGATTCCTTGCAGACAGGCAGAAAAAAATTGATTAATATTGCCTTGGAAGTGTATAAAATTTATATAGAGGCATTAACATCCAAACAGCATGCACTTTTGTTCAAAAATATTTACAGTCACAGCTGGGGGATTTAAGGGATGTCAAACTGCATTTTGATTTGTAAAGTGTTAAAGGTCAGTCAGGATGTTACTGGGGCCTTCTCTAAAAGCCAGCCTATGTTCACCTGTCCAGCTAATTACTTAACCTTCTATAAAAGTAACTAAAAAGGTCTTTATAGGGTCTACAGTTTGCATTGTTATTTTTAATCATTTTGTTAAATCCATAAGATTCTATATTACTTTGGATTGCCAAAATTACATTGCTTTTTTTTTTACCATTTCAAAGACCCTGGTATCAAATAATGTCTTATTTTTTCTTAATTTGGAGTGGATCCATGGATTGATGTGATCTACAACGATTGCCATGGTATGAAGCAGAAATCAAGCCAAGCCAGGGAATGTTATAGCAGAAAGAAACTCATTTTGTAAAAGTGTGTGAAACATGGAAACATCATAGACTATAATAAAATGAAACCCTTAAAATATGTATTTCTCAAGCATTTTTAGAAACGCCTCTTAAATCTCCTGTCAGCATAGAAACCCTGTCCAAACTGGTCAGTGCTGTAAGCTTCATGACCAGCTGGCTGAGAGGATTCTGGTTTTAGCATTTCCAGATGGAGGGGTGCACATGGGTCTGAAGTGGACTAGTTTAACTATCTATGTTTTAACATACTTTGGTTGTCTTTTCAAGAGGACAATCACATTGTAATGATTCTCTTTCAACTGACCCACAGTCTGGTCACCTTAAATAATAGTGATACTTCAGCGCCTCACATATATCATGGACACATTTTTTTGTTGCCTTTGACTACTGCTCTCTGTCTGACCTTCGTCTGACCAAGGACAATTAATCAGTTGCTGTCCGAGTGAAAGTATGTCCCTGACTTACAGAATCTGAACATAATTACTGAAGGCTTTCATGACCTGTCACATAAACCAAATAATGATACCCTTCTGTTGTCCTCAGGTCAAATGGAGAATTCTCTTTTTCCTTCCACCTTGACCATGTTCAAGCTGCTTTTATGGACACATGCAAAAAAAGGACAGATTTCAATAATATGACCTTTTCATTTGAAACACTGTTTACTTTGCATTCACCAGCACACCACTGTGAACCAAGACATCCACAAGCCCTTTCACATCCTGGGGCCATTGCCTTCCTGTTTATCCAAACCCAGGAAACAGAGATCTGGAGTGAAACCCTTAAAATCTGCACTGCCCAGGCAGTGGCTGAAAAGTGAAACGGTGAGAATTTTAACTCGGCCGCTTTTTATGAACCAGCCCTGATTTATGGCCCCCGTATCAGGCGGCCAAAATCACAGAGCTGCGGTGTTATGACTGAGGAATGGTCAGCCTCAAAACGAACGCCTGTTACTAGAGATGAAAGGATGAAGGCCCAGGGTGTCTGCACATGCCATCGATGTTTTCACCTCACACTGCATGCTCAGAGGACCTCTGGAAGAGTCCAGGTCAGCTGAGTGGAGAACACAGAGCGCAACAGAGTTTGTTATGTCAGGTTCTCCTTGAAACAAGAACTGTCTATTTGCAATGGAAAAGTAATGCTCAAAGGCCAACTGAGGACTCACAGACTCATGGTCCCAGGGTAGATTGCTAAGAAAACATCTCATATTTTAAGTATTTAAAGTCTGATTTTACACACTCGCTCATATATATTTGATACTCCAGCTGTAGTTCGGCTCATCCTTGGGTCCAAAGATCCAAGGTTGTAGGTCGAGGCTGGACTTATTCAGAATGTTTATACCACTCTGATATTAACCATTCATTCCAGGCGTATGTGTCTTGATCTCAGTCCTGTGTTCATGCGATTGCTTCTGTCAGCTCAGACTGAATCCCTTCCAGAGATGCAAATTCTCATTTCTTTGCCTAAAAGGAATCAGAGAGAACAGCACTGGTAATGTAATTACTTTAGAACAGTAGACAGACATCACACAAAGGATAGTATGACCAGGTCAGCCCAGCCCAGCAAGTAAGGAGGAGAAGCGCATTGGGATCAGTGAGAGACAGGCTGTAGTCTAGGGGCTAAGGTAAATGACTAGGTTTGTGGTTCAAGCCCCAGTCCAGCCACAGCAAAACACCATTGCTGTTGGACCCTTGAGCAAGGCCCTCAACCCCACATTGCTCCCAGGGAGATTGGTCCTTGGCTAGCCTAATGAACTGTAAGTCACTTTGGATAAAAGTGTCAGCTAAATGATGATAATGTAATGTAATGTTGAGGGATACCTCAGCTGTATGGGTTCAGCCTCAGGAAGAGCTGGACTCTACATATCAGATTGATGGGCAACAGGTTAGGAAATAATTAAGTGTTGATGTCACTCATTTTTTGTCTAAATTCATTTCCAGGCCTGCTTTGAAACTTGCGAAAACATAGTATGACAATGGCTTTGATTCATATCGTTATGAAAAGCCACTGCAAGCTGCACCACCTGAGCTGGATTTACAGCCATATGAAATGGAAAGTGCTCTTTCACTTTAAAGCTGTAGTCAGTAGATAAAAACACGTCTAGCCACAATGCACAGTTGAACAATGCATCAAAGTACTTCCTACCGTGTGGTTAAATGATGTGTCATCACAAGCTGTGGACTCCCAGGGGCTAGAGGAGTTCTGTTGGGGGGTTGGGGTGTGGGTGGTGGTCGGTGGCAATGTGCTTACATTCCTTGACTGTTTGCATTGTGTGCCACTGCATTTGGTTTTATCCAGTTATTGACTGTGGACTCTGCTGGCACTGTGGACCAGGGAGCTTTGCTGCAACCCCACATGCTGCAGCCTTACCCAGCACAGTAAAACTTTCCTAGTAATTTTGCCGCAATTTGATATCTTTTATTGGCTTTTGATGTAAGATTTTTTTCCCCCCTATTTTTATTTGCTCCTGTCCTTTATACTTTTAATAAATTTGAAATAGTTGTTGCCTGTTAAGGTCTGGAGTGTGAAGAAAGAACGTGGAATTCTGGGAAGTCTGTGGTGCTTGGGCAGGGTCAATGTGGGAACTGAGGTTCCTGGAATGAGAACTGGATGTTACAGCAAGTTTGCTCTATAGAGAGGAAATGTGTGTGAATGGGTAGGTGGGTTGGTGGGTGGGGTGGGGTGGGGTTCACTCCTGCTCACCATTCTTTTGTTTTTGTTTACCTTTCAGTACACAGATCCTACCCCCAACATGTTTTTATTTATCCCGAGGAACCTTGGAGCCAACACACATACACCAATCTTGCATGGCATGTCATCTGAGGTAAAGTGAGCCCAAACATTTTGACTTTTTGTCACAATGTCCTAAAATGAAACAAAGATGGAAATAATAGGAACAGTCATTGCATGTTTTACCTTTTTTCTCTTTTTCACAGACTTCAGTCCCTTGGAGTTCTTCAAGATTGCAGCAAATGTGTCTGCACTCATTTGAGTGGTGACCTTGATTTTTAACGCTGCCATTTCAGCTGGAGAAACACAGAAAATAAACACACTGACACTAAGATCAATATACAAATGCCACGTCCTTTTAAATTACATTATATGCTTATTTATACAAAGGTGCTGTCACTCAGAACTGTGTGAACCATTCTGTTCAAATTTATACTCATGGGCTATCCAGAAACCGCTACCAGAGAAAACAAGGGAAAAACACAATCACACCGAATGGGTTCAAAACACTAAATAGTCTCTAGATCATACCGTCCAAAATATTTAAACTTTCCCTTAGATTGTTAACATCTCATCTGCTATCCCAAATGCTTTTACTCTCCCCACACCCTAGTGGTACCCTCTCTCCTCTCCTGCAGGGCCTCCAGCAGCACTTTTCCAGCTTGGTCCCCAATATGGTTGTCACTGAGGTCCAGCTCTGTCAGATGGGTTGAGAATTTTATCAACCTGTGCAGTGAGATAGAGAGACAAAGGGGATACAGAGGGCCAGGGAAGAGGAAAAGTAATGAGAAAAGAGCAGAGCACATCAGAGAAAATGGTGAGAAAAAAACAACAACAGAGGAATACACAGGAATTGAAACAAACACATAGGAAACAGAGGATGGAACAGAGAGGAATGGAATGGGGGGTAGGGGGGGTTGAGAGTAGAAGTGGCTGACGATGGATTTCTTTGAGTGACAGCACATTGTAACACAGTCTGGGTTTAATGGACAACTGTTAGTATAATGCACCTTGATATTTTTTCTCACAGTGCCTGCCTAAGCTTACATGAGTACTACCAGCAGCCCTTCATGACAAACAGATTTTCATAGTACTCTTCTGAGGTTTTTTTAAACATTGTGGTCAGTAGATACCTCATTAAAGCAAGCTATTGTTTTGTTTCATGAAAGGTCACTTTCTTCTTTGTGAGATCTTCCCTGTGGAGTAATGTGGATTATCTTTAAACAAAAAGAGATGAGTTGCACAACACTACTATTTTACTATTTAGATTAGGTACAACACTGGCTACTGAAATTCTGTTTGTGAATTTCTACAAGTTCTTCCAATGTAATTTATTTATTTTAAAATTCAACATGGAGAAATTAAAATATTCTCCACAAGTATTTAAATACAAATATGTTAATATTAACAAGTCTAATATTTATATACATATTTTTCATTAATATTAGCAAATCAAAATAAAACAATATCTAAAATATATTTTGAAATTTTTAAAAATGTAAAATATTTAACAATTAATTTAACAATTTTGTATTCAAATAGTTTTAACAAAAACTTTACGGAAGCAGCATTAAAATATTTTCAACGACTTGTTCATAACTCACTGTTTTCCACTCATGCTAGTTATTACTGACAGCTACAGCCATGTTCAAGAGGTGCAAATTGCACCATTGAAAGTGTTCTAAATTGAATACAGTATGCAATAAACACTTCAAAATGTTCCCGACAAAGAGGCCTCGCCTTTATCAGCTTGAGCACCCAACCTCCCAGTCTTGTCAACACCCTCCTCAAGTTTGCTGACACCTAATGGTGGGTGGTATCCTGCATGCTGAGATACTTATAATTTAGGGGTAACCATCATTATTTTGTGGAAAAGTGGAGAGTTGTAATTGGCAGCTACAGCTATAACAATATGACCACATATAGCCTAAGAGATAAATCAGTTAATGTCTGGCTGCTGTATTATTGAATCATGACAGCATCTTAGCTCTTCAAAATAATTTCATATCATCTGGTCTATATAGCGTTTTTAATTATGCTTAATTGACCATATGCATGCACACATTCACATCTACAATACAGTGTTTTCAATTATGTCAAAATGAAAACATACAGGCGAAAAGCACTGCAGTCAAAAGCGATTATGTTTATGTGGTCTGACAATGACACCAAAGACTGGGGGCCAACAAGCTATTCATTTTATCAAATTGCAAAGAGAGTATTAAAACTTTTAGAGGGCTTAAGAGGGACAAATAAGGGTCAGACAGGGTTGTAAAGGCACGCACAGATGTGTGGAAGAGGTGAAAGGGATGTGGAAGAGTGCAGAAAGATGTACAGTGATGTGCTTGAACTTAGGCTCAGGCGGTGACCGTCATTCTGATCGCACTCCCATTCTCCATTAACCTTGTTCTCAACATGGCTTAAATGGTGAACCGCATGTTTCTGTCTTGTGTCCTTCCTGTGGCAGGCTGAATGGATAGAGGACTGGAGAACAGGATCTTAAGAGTGGGGAATTATGGGACTGTGTTCCCCACTGTGGCTCGACCTGGCGTCATGGTAATATGTATCACATGGAAGATAGATAAGAGCCTCACTGGGCAAATAAATTTAGTGATGTGAGCCTGACTCTTCCATTAGTGAGGACCAGGAGACCTTGGGGCTTGGGGAGGGTGGGGGGTGGGGGATGAAGTATCTGATTAAACTGGATGGAAACATGAGGGACCCTGCCAAACCAAGCTCTTATGGACTCTGTGCAAACCTACCATATTGTAGAACCTAGATCTTTTTGGCTGAGCATATTTAGTCAAAACATGCAAATGAAAAAAAGACCATAAAAAACAGGGCCTTCTAAAAATATCTTTGAGATTTCTCCCTGGGTTAGCATAGACCATAACATTTAAACATACAAGGATATCCTCCCCTCGTGAGTAAAATTCCTTCTCTGTGGTTGATTGCATGTAGTGTTAAAAAAATAAATTTGTGGAATTTTTACTTTTACAGACCCAATGATTCTGACTGACGTGGCAACACTGACCGTATCTATCGAATAGCAAGACCTGGAAACCAGCGCTTTCGACAATGTCAGTTATGTTGGGCATGGGTGCTCACACATTTTTAAAGCTTAATCTGGCAGGTCAGGGTGCAGCAGTGATACTCACGAATAAATTCTGTGTGCAAAGCTCAGCACTCCTGGGGCGTTCCCTGGGCCGAATGTGTCAATAGCGTTGTCTGAGAGGTGCAGTTTCTCCAGCCAGGGCTCAATTTCTGTGGGGGTCACTGTAGCCTTCACCTTCTTCTTTCTCCCTTGATATGCAGGATCAATACTTCAAACTCAATAACCTGTTGTCTTTCAATGTGGTGCTAAAAATGCTGTTGCAAAACAGAAATACCATTCCATGTCCCTTAATCAAAAAGGACACCATGGAAAAAAAGAAAAGGAACTAAAAGATCATCAGAAAAGGAGAGGGAGTGTCTTGGAACTACTGTTTGAATCAATAACTCTTTTTTAATTTTTTTACTATTTATATTCTAAAGAGAAACTGAAACATGCTGCAGCAACATTATTCAATTCTTTCTTATTACCAAGAATCGCTTCAGCCTGAAATCAGAGCCACAAACGGAATGGTCATTTATCACTTCTTCTAGAACAAAAAACCACAATTTGTGACTTGGCCTTCCAGTGGAAGAGCCTGCACAACCATGTTCCCCTCAACCGACTGCACCCCCTCCCCTATACTGCGTTAGCAGAGTCTCAAATGAAGAACAGACAGAACCTCAGCAGAACTTTTTCTCAGGGATTTGATCTAATCCCACTGCATTACTGAGTGAGCATCGACAGGAAGCCATGACTTGTTTTCCTCCAATCCCCACGTGGGAATGATTTTCTGACAACCATTTAACCTCCTGTGAAGGATTAGCTTCCTGTCAGCACACCGTCTCTTCGCACACAGCTCCATCAGGCAAAACCAATGACGCAGGTGTGAGAAAGGTGAGAGAAGAGATTAAAAAAAATGATATGACACAGCATTCATGTATGTATGTATGTGCGTATGTATGTATGTATGTATGTATGTATGAATTCATATATGTAAGTATGTGTGGGTGTAAGATTCAACATTATTTAGTGGTGATCAGCTGCTTGGTCTCCCTCTGTCTTAATTGACACTTGAAACCCCTATTCCAAAGCAATAGCAACCCTGATCAAAACTGATGTGAAACACCCTTCTAATCCCACTGACAACGTGCAGCAACTCAAGCAGCAGATGAAGCTGGGTTGAGGAAAAGGATACCTACATCCTTCTGCCAGCTTGGCAAGGGTAGCCCACGGACCCCGAGCCAGAATCCCCATTCCCCAACCTGAAAATAACTCCGGAGCAACAGAAAAGCCAAGACCCTCCTGGAGGAGGTTCTGGACTCGATGCAGGGGAAAGCGCACACAGGGCATGTGTTAATGGTAAAGATCAGAGCAGTCTGTGGCAGCTCCCTTGCACACCCTGGAGAGAGGGAGTGGGGGGTGGCCCGCATCTCTACAAGTCACAATTTAGTAAGAGGCTCTCTGATCCGCAGTGGAGGTTAAAGAAGTAAACAGGTTTGCGGCCAACGTCAATACCGCTCTGTCCATTTTTACGTCAGCTCTGTAAAAAAGTTGAAACTGTTTTTCATGTTTCCATGATGTTGCGATTGCCAGTGCTTGGATAGTCTTCTTTATTGTTTGGGAAACAAAGTTTAGCGATCTTTCCATTGTTTTAAACAACCATTTTTCTTTTTCGGGAAACTCAAAGGTTTTAGACAAACAGAGGACATTGTAGGGTTATTTAATATAATTATGGGGCTAATAAAGATGGCAATATTTCAAAGATTGATGGATAAAATTAAGGTTGGTGAGCCTAGATTTAAAATTGACTTTAAGTACTGTCAGCTGACTGTTAACTCAGAGATGTTATGTATATACCAGGATAACACATTGGATTTCCCTTTCAAAAAATGAATATGCCAGAATAAAGTAAACTTTTAGATTTTTTCCACCTTGTAAAGGATCATGTACTGTATTAGTAGAGGTGGTCACAATTCCACATATTTCTGCTTTGGGTGAGACATTTTTAATGTAAAAAACAATCCAATCAATAACATTATTAAATAAAAACTCTGTCCCTCCCAAATTCCATGTAAAATTAAGATTAAAATGCTTAGGTCACATATAATACAAGCCAGTGAAATATACAGAAATATGTGACAGATCTGTTGAAATAACATAATCTCTCTTTTGATCTTTTCCCCCTCTCCTTCCCTCCCTCCCTTCCCCTGGAGTTTGTGAGAGGTGCACAGACAGAGGAGCCTGGAGTATTGAGTACCTCTGCTCTTTGCTTTGCTTCTGCCTGAAGATGCCGTCCTGCTCCTCAGTGTGTTTGACTTGGCTGTGGCTGAGAGGGGAACACACCCGTTAGAACAGACACCCAGCACTCCTCCATTCTCATCAATCACCATGCAGTCATTGTGCTCAGCACACTCCCGTTTCCAGGGCGCCGTTTCTGTGGCACTCACACACCCTGACGCTGACCAAAGCTTCGTACAGGCATAAAATTCTGTGTTTAGAATGAGGGGGAAGAACGGGAAGATGAAAGGAAAAAGGGAAATGATAGGAAAAAAATGGCTAATTTGTGTTAGTGATGTTCAGAGGTGTCTCCTTTCTTGTGTCCCGGGTTCCTCATGTCTTGATGAAATAGTAAATTACAAAGGGGGACAAAATACAAGAAAATAATTATATGGCGACTATAGTACAGAGGTAGTGTTAGAATAGCTGTCTGTGACACATTAACCCAGTGTTTACCCTGGGTTAAAGCCTGACTGAGTGTAATACCTGTTGTTTCTTGTATTACAAACAGCTGTGATCACAAAAGCTCAGTTTGAACTAAAATCAGTTCTAATTATTACCAGTCTTTTGAAAATAGCAAAACTATACTCACATTTCATGTGTCACAACACATTAGACTTTAATTATGAACTCCTTTCCATGACTGAGGTTTCAATTTGACGTTTTAAGTTCATGTTTCCATTGGTTAAAAAAGGTGAAGCTTGGGACTGGTGTTCTGTGTTTGTGCCCTATTGGTTAGGGGAGACCTATGCTCGATCCGTTGACTGTGGTAAAGCTCTGTTCCAGAGTACTCAGAAATATCTCGGGATGTTCTCATTCTTTACATACTGTATTCCTGTGCCTGTTCAGATAACACAGAAATTTAGAGGCATTTCAGATGAGCTGAATTATGAGAGAAATCTGCAGAAAGTTCTCACTGTCAGCCTGCAAAACTCCTGCACATACAAACACAGAGAAAAAAAAATCCGGCATATAGTCTCACACAGGCAAGATGTGCACCTAAAATCCAAAAACTCGGACCACCCTACAAGTTTCAAATTATGCTCCTGCAGTGCAGATAACTGCCTCATCCCTGCCAACACCAGGCTGTACTCTGCCCATGGCTGCCCCCCTTAGATGAGCCAAGAACTACACTTACTGCTCCCTCAGCCAGCTCTTCCAAATAATCTCACGGGCAACCGTTAAAAACCTCATTTCAGTCACTGTTGGAGGTTGTAGTCAGAATGGTGAGGGGGTGGGGGAGGGGGGGTTCGGGGGAGAGCGTTAAAGGATGCTCTGAAAGCAACTGATATTAAGAAGGGGAATTTGACACAAGACCAGCAAAGGCATCTAAGGGTGAATGCAGGGACAACTCGGTTAGACCGTCTTGGTATTTGGCTGGGCAGCCTGACATGGCTGCGCTCTGTGGTGGGCTGGGAGCGGAGATCTGATTGGTGGGGAGAGGCCTGGAGGTTGGAGGGGACATGGGAGGAAACACAGGAGGGAATTGCGTGATTGTGCAGCCTTGTTATTTTGGCTCTCACTCTGTTTAGCAGTGACCTGCAGCACAGTGGCAGGTCCACACAGACTACGGGTGTGCAAGTGTGAGTTGTTATTGGACTTGAAGCCGATCACTGAAAGAGTACAGCAGTTAGCACTGAGTTCACATGGGCTTGGATCAGAAGCTAATCCAGCCAGACTAGGACCATTTCCTTGCCTGTCTGGTGAGATGGATAAAGACCGGCTTCCTCCAGGGCACGTCCCTCTTCATATTCTGCCAGCACGTTGACAAGATCAGTGGCCCCATCACACTGAAGGTCATTTCCGTTCACATATAGATCTCTAAACAAATAATTAAAATAATCACTGCTGCATACACTGTTGCACAATTCCAATAGTAATATTGATATTTAAAAAATGTGACTATCAGATAGAAATAAAAAAAAACACATAATCAACAATCAGATATAGACATGGCAGAATAAAACAGCAAAGAGAAAAGAAAAGAATATAACAGCAACAAATGTCAGATTCACAGTCAAATGTCAAAATTGGAGTACACCACTGTGCACCCACCTGACAGCAGTCTTTGAGACCAGGGCTGCTAGCAGAGCGCCGCTTCCTGGCCCAAGGGAGCAGTAGCACATTCTCAGGGAAAGCACATGGTTGTCCCCCTCTAAGCCACTCAGTAGCACTCTCACTCCCTCTTCTCCGATACTGTCAGAGAGGGGGAGACAAAGAAAGAGGAAAAAAAGATGGAAGGGTGTCAATGTAACACATTCTCATCTGCGAATATGAAACACAGTTGTTATGAGACCTGAGGTAGTTTTAGCTACATTTCAGTGGGGGAATACAATGCAATACTCTGCCAACAGTTTAATCCCAGCTCTTGAAATACTGCACTCTTGGGTAAGAAGAGAAGCTGCATTGTGCAGACTGTACAACAATGTCTGTTGTGGGTTATCGTTTCTCCTTTAACTACTATCAGCCAAACTGTTGTATGTTTTTTATGGCCATGTGTTAGTCTGTCACAAAAGCATGCGCTTTATCAGCGTGGCCCTTTTTTTCTATTTCATTAATCATTCTGAATTGAAATTGACATGAACGAGCAGGAGGACAGAGTACACAATGGAAAGGAATAATTTATACTGGGAAGAATGGGGGATGTGGTAGAAAGCTGCATGATGGTTAATAAAGTAGGAAAGGGGGGAGTGACCAGAGGGAGACAGAGAGTGTGAAGGAGAACTGCACCCACACATGAACTGCAATACATTACAAACAGACTGCCGGTCTTTTGAAGAACACTCAGTTCTAAGAAATTCCTAAAAGATAACAGAACTCCCAACCCTGAATTGATTTGCAGCTCTCTCTGATTTGATCTCTCTCTCTCTCTCTCTCTATCTCTCTATTTTTTTCATTAATGTTTCTGCTTTTTTTGTTGTTCATTTTTGTGTAATCCTTTTTGAGAATTTCTGGAACCATAGTGTTTATGTAATGTTTTGATTATGTAAGGTGTTTATGTTGCTTTGGTCTCCTTCATTGTTTTTCAAATGCCTCTCTCTCTTCCTCTCTGTCTCTCTCTCTCTTCCTCTGTGTCTCTCTCTCTCTCTGACACATACATGTGCACACACACAGGGTTACTCACGGTGTATAGTCCAGACAGAGAGAGTTAAGATAGCTGAGGGACACTGCTCTGCCCAGTCTCCCCAGGGACCAGATGTCCAGTCTACAGTCCAGTAGCTCCAGCTGTCTAAAAGGATACTCCGTCCGACCCCTCTTCTCCAGCAGGAGGCACTATAAAGCCACAAAGGACAATAACCTTCAGCCCTGGGTTCCATTTACCCTGGGGTCATACGGTAGCAGTGTTGCAAAACACTGAATGAGACTCAAGAAAGGAAAACAGCAGCATTATGGTACAATGGTAAGTAAACCGGAGTTGTAACTCAGGAATTGCAGATACAGCTCCCAGGTAGGACCCCTGAATTACCGTAGCTGTCTATATGGATAGTGTGTAAAATATGTTCACAAAATTAACAAAAGTCTACATTTTGTGTTTCACACAAAACAAGGGAGGTGTAGCATCTCAGATGTCTGGCTGAATATCCTGGCTGCAGTTCCGATTAGTTGGTGGATGCATCATTCTGGGGCAACTATATTTGCTTGCAATAGCAGCAAAAACATCTTGTCTTGAAATCATTGAGTGTTGTACATACCATAAGGTCACAGATGATGTTATCTTCAGATGCAAACAAAATTAGATGGAATATTTCACTGTCACATACTACAAACCCTATTTTAAAAATGACAGATATCAAGCGCAAGACACAATGCTGTAGCATCCTAGCGAGGAAGGCACATAGATGGTTCATGCATACACATATAACTGATAAATGTATATAAAATAAGGGCCAAAAAGAATTAGATAACAGTAATGCATTGCATTTGCATAGCTCTTTTTTATTGAAATCCACAGTGAAAAGATGAAACTCACCTTAACTACCACCAATGCGCATTAATTATTTCTAAGAAATTCTTATACATATGATGTATTTTAATGAAATGCCTTTTGAGTTTTAAAAAACTAACCATTTGCTTAGCCTAGCCAGAATGAGGATTAGACAGGTGTATAGTTATCTGTTGGTATTTCTGTCCTATGACTGTCTGCAGGCAGACAAGATCACACATAAAGAAACAAAGACAGCGATTTGGAGTAAACAGCTTCACATTCCCCAGATGGGCCTTAAAACAAGAATGTGTTGCAAGGAGCTGATCGTGACTCATAAAAAAACTGAGTTGTGAAATCTGGATTGATTTCAGTTCTATTGTGTAACTTGAAGATATGGACAGAGGGGTGCCATATCACTGACAGAAAGGAAAACCCATGCTATAATCGGTTAATGTACCACCATTACACGAGTAAATCCTCTGTTTACTTAACCCAACGGGCTGAAATGAGAGTACAATGCATTTATGTACATCTTCCGTGTGACCTGCAAGGTTTAATCAGCCAGTGGTTAAAATAAATGGCTGACAGCAAAAAATAATATTTCTATTGGGGTGTTTCTGTGGCTACAGAAATCAGTACAGCATGTCTGACCTTGGGAATAAGTAACAGATGGTTCAACCTTGAAAACTGAAAGACTGTTAATCTCTACACTCTTTGGAGCACACATTAAGACTGTATGCATGACTCAAGGGGTAAATCTGGATTAGCGACCGTCAGAAATGCCGAAACGCCAGGACATGAGGTAAAGTATGCAAAGATTTTTCATTATTAGGGGTTGTGACTTGTCTGAATAAATATCCAAACATCAATGAGAAACAAAAAACATTTATGTATTTAAAATAACAATAATAAATGTATACAACCTATTCAGGACACTGGCCTGCCATCGATTTCAAGGTACACTGGTATATCAGTTTTACCAAAGTATACAAACAGACACAGACTTTCATACATACAGACATCGACTGAGATATCGAGACTCTTAAAATAAGTACAAAGAAGGGCAACTAGGGTTCCTAGAATGAAATGTTGTGTTATGAGTTAAGAATCAGAGTTTCTTAATCTAGTCAGATTAGCAAAAGAGGACTAAGGGGGAGGTTTTTTTTTAAATTTCATAAAAGGATTTAACAAAGTGAAATAAAAAAGGGATTTGTCAGCAAAACAAGGGAGCATATATGGAAATGAAATGACTGGAACAGAACGTTAATATCCAGGCTGATGCACTGCTGGATGCACTGTAGATTATACTGAAATGGTGAGCCTTTTTGTGTTGAAATGCTGATTCCGATCCTGATATGTTCTCCTGTTCTTATCAGCCTCTAATTTAATGAAAGGACAGATTACTTAACATAATAATTTAATCTGTTAGACAGTGAGAACCCAGAAACATAGTTACTGCATATTTCCACGTTCTCAATGTGACCTTGAAAAATAAATAAATAAAAAATGATCTTCATGATAGTCTCTATATCAGGGGTCATCAATTAGCCAGATCCAGCCCACCAGCCAAGCCCCACCCCATCCTTCCCAAACCCAATAAAGTATAATAAAAGTGCTTGAATGCTCTTCTTAAGTTATTTTCATTTTATGTTGAATCTATAAGAAGGGGTAAAGCATTGAACGCTGTCAAACGATCAAGGCGCCCTGAAATGCATAACCATTTTGGATGTAACACTACAGAATTTAATATTTCATTATATTTATTTTTTGCAAGACAGCAGGGGTGGTGCTAAGTGCGTCAAAGACTTAGCTCTGCTTGAGCTGTGTGTGATATTATGTGCTCCTATTGCCTTAATAGAAATGAACAGGCAATGTACAATGCAGAACGTAATTAAGGCAATATACTGAACTCCCTCTTTTTCAGCTGAAATAGAACATAAGGTGCAGTCCAGTCTAGTTTGGCCCAAAGAGTATTTGCTCTTTGAGAATTTGGCCCCAGGTCAAATCTATTTGGTGACCCCTGCTCTATACTATCCTCCTCCTTTGTGTTGCAGGTTTTCTCTTGGTAGGCCATGTGGTGTGGGTTTGATAATGACAGATTTTAATTTGTATCTTTGCTAAGGTCTTTCCCTGGTGAAGTTTTTTTTTCAGTCGTGAAGACTGCAGATACTGTAAGCACTCATAAAATATGTGCTGCAAGATCCATACAGAAAATATGCTGCAGTAGTTTGATTGACTGTGAGGCCAATTTCCCTACACTGGCAAACAGCCAGTGAGCAAAGGCTGGGCATCTGCCAATGTAAAGTGTTAGGCTATAACTATTTCTGATTAAACCTACTGCTCTCACTGCAGGTTGAAATTTGTTATTAACTGACCCGTGTTTGCTCATCTGTTTTGCCTTAAGCTTCAAATCAATTTCACACATATCACAGTCCCAGAGCTTTTCATTTGAGTTCTGTGATGACATCACCTTTGACACTGTTGCTCATGAAACATCAGCAGGTTGATCTGTCTTTGTTACCGAGCCTCCTGCTGAACACCGCCAAACAACCACCCCTGGGAACTCTTTCTGAAGCCCTGCTCACCATAAATACAGCCAAACAGGACTGTCTAGAAGTTATTTTCTTGGTCATATCCATTATATATTGTCATTTACTTAATTAATGAATTGATTATAAATGATTGATTGATTATTAATGAAATAATGACTCACACCTTCATAGAGGCCTCTGTTTTGCAGATGATTATTTCTTTATTTATCTTGGTATTCCCTTTTGCATCTCATAACCTTGCTGAGGATCAGGTGCTGGGTGTGAGAGAATGTGGCTTACGAGATCGGCGATGTCCTGATGTCTCGGTTTCAGGTCCCAGATGACCAGCTCGCGCCCGTGTGCGTATCGTGTGTCCCGCACAGCTAGGAGCAGGGGCCGGAGGCTGCAGGATGTGTCCACCCCAGATATATCCTTAGGAAATGCCAACGTGATCTATAGGACCACAAACCGCGCTCATTAGTAACCCAGACCTCACATTCTCTGACAAAATTAGTCCACCACAGTGTCCTGCTCCCACTGGCTCAGGAGGACGATGTTGTGAGACGTGAATCCCCGGATTCACATGATGACCCGCCCCCATGTCTTTCCACACTGCAGGCACGCCAACAATTAAATGCAGAGTTGTGAGAGGAAGACAAAGTCAGCTATACCTTTTGTTAATTAATTGACAGGTATCTGGCTGACCAGCTGACATTAATCACCTTTGACTGGTTTACCCCAATATACCATGGCGAGGCTGAGCCTAAGGCCATAGCCAGTAAAGGCATAGCTTGGACTCAGACCCCAAGTCAAAGGGCTAACGGTTGCTTCCCAAACAAATGTCTATCTGCATGAGCCACGCTGAGGACCACAACATACTGTATTCTAATGACCATAACGGAGACACACTGTATTTGACCTTGCCCCTTTGTTTTGTAAGTGTGTGTATATATGCCTGACTCTGTGTGTCTCAATTTATGAGAGGTAGTGAGCCTATACCGTGTTTGTATATTTGTGTGGGTAAATTTGGATGAGGCAGAGAGAGACAAAGAAAGAGACAAAGAAAAAAAGAAATAACAGCTTTCACTTTGTCAATGCTGCATGCCCTCAGCAAACAACTTACAGGACCGTACATACCTTTGTTATATTTTTGTCCTTTTCAATGCAACGTGTGATGTCCTGCCGTACTGAGGGACTTATACAACTTCCACTGTCCACACAATGTCCTTCATACGATTTTAACAACCTTCTGAGATTGACAGAGAGGGCAGAGGCCGTGGAGATGGGTTTTGCCACCACTGTTCCACTCTTCTTTTCCTGCTGTTTTCTTGACATATTTTTTCGCCTTGGACTTCACAACCTAGCATTAAAACAAAGAGGAAGGAAAAGAAAGTAATGATCCAAAACCTGAGGAAAGAAGTCCATCAGGTTTTGGATCGTTGTTAAATTATACACTTGTGGGAAATTCAAATCCTGAGTGAAATAAAAATAGAGTGTCAATGCATCATACATCACAATATCTGTCCCTGCAAGCAACATATTGGAGACATTCAAGACAGATATGTGTTTTTAAAACCTCCCCCCTTTTTTTCTCATTAATTTAGAATTGGAAATTGAGCCATGTACGTCAGTGTGCGAGAAGTACAGCAGATGAAAAGCATAAAATCTGCTTATGGTTTTGCCTGTACGCTAGTGACTTATTTACACCCAACAGGTCATAGTGCACTGCAAGAGACAGCCAAATGTCAGCTCTGGGAGAAGATGAGCTCTTGTTCTAACTTGATAAATTATTAGAAGAGCTGCTTTAAGACTTCTGATGGTCAGATCTTGGGAGATCTCAAAAGATTCCCAACTTATCGTCTAGTACCTTAAACTACTGTAATAGTCACGCTAAAGTAACCATTGGTCAGATTCTTAGATCATACTTCATACATGTGTGATGCGCTCGGCACATGCCTCCTCTTGCTCTTACCTTTGTCTTACAGGATGTGTTCCTGAGAAACATGTTCCTAGGTGAGCTAGCATAACTACGGTATTTGTTGAGTACACAACAATATTGAGACGATTTGATATTTCAGAAAACCATTTCTTAGCCTACATACTACCAATGTGCACCGTTTGTCATGCTGTACTTACATACTATGACAAGGGTGGGCAACCCTGGTCCTTGAGTGCCAGAGCCGTTTTGGGATTTCGTTCTGCCCGAGTTCTCGAGTACAGTTTGAGTAATTATGAAGTGCCTAATCCTGAATGGCGAAGATCCTCTTCCAGCTCCAGCACATGGATGAATGCAGTCATTAAAGCCTGATAATTAACTCTGTCTGTTAATTAACCCCTGTCTGATTACACTGTCAGGGGTTTGGCTGAAGTGAAAACCAGAAATGTCTCTGGCACTTAAGGACCAGGGTTGCCCACACCTGCACTATGACATAGTCAAGACTCAAACATGTAGCTACTGTATGGAGCCTTGCTGTACTTATGCTGACAGAGCCACTCATGAGTCAGCATTTATATGTTTAAATAATGTGTGCTAACATATGCCTTCTAGACATCAAAGAGCCATAAATTATGCCACAGATTCTCTGTATGGTACATAAATGAAACAATAAAAGTTCAATGATTATTCAGAGTACAGAGGCCAATAAAAATTGGGTCCAGAAATAATTTAGTAACCCAGTTGAAAGCGGTCTCAGATGCCTGCTCAGCAGACTGTTTGCATTTGTTTGAAATTACTTGCTCTTTAATTTTACATTAATCAAGCTTAATGAAATATCCATATCCTTCTGTTACATCCTTAGAAGGAATGAACGCATCATTACACATTAATCTTTAGGTCTTTCTGGTATTCAACATTTTGCCAAATGCAAGTCCAGGCCCACAGCCAGTTTTTGACTCGCATGCAAGTTGTACTTGTTAACCAGTTAAAGCAAAGAATTGAACAGAGCTATCACATGTGAATAATCTAAATAATAAACTAATCAGTATCTGTCGATTTTAAGGATAAAGCTAAACCCTGGGCCCCTGTTGCTGCCTTGCCCTGTACCCTTCAGATGTTTCACATGACCTTAGCTAAGCACTGACCAGCAGGGAGCCTCACCCCTATAAATCTAGTAAGTTCAACTTATAATACAGAAGCATCAGTAAAGCAACAATAATAATAGCAACTTATAGTAAGCCTACATGTCCACTCACACTGTTTATGTATGTACTGTAGTGGTTGAATTAAATATATGAAGTTTGTTAATAATTACAAGTCTGTTTTCTCTCACAGATTTCTTGGTTTCCCTTCAGCAGTTATAGTGTGTTATGCATTTATAGCGCTTAGGTCACAACAAAATAAATTGTGGCTGTGACTCAAACACTGCTGCTACAGACCAACTCATGATGTCATGTGTGTATGTTTCTGACACAGCCTTGGATTCTTATTAACTGAAGTGAATGGTAACATCGAATAAGCCACATACCATTCACAAATCATTTGTTCTGCCAACCTATAACGGAGTGGAGAAATGCGGTCAGGTCAGTTTGAGCTGCTTGTGAGAAAGGAATATCTAGCCATCTCAAAATGCATCAGCAGTGTGCTTTTCCTGTTCCCAGCCTTGTAATTGTGTGAATTGGCCCATTCCTGCCTAATGAGAAAAACAGGAGAAGGCAGAATCTGTCAATGGTGTAAGATCTACCAGCTGTTCTCTCTTCACTATCCTCCTATCAACACACTGCTTTTTTACCTCACTGAAACTGAACTGGTGGCTGGAACTGGAGAGGAGGTATTTGTGTGGAAATGCCACATTTGGTGCCCTGAAAAAAATCTCTATAAAGGGGTGCCAAGGTTTTAAAAAGTTTAGGAGCGAGAGTTTGTTGCTGCAAAGGAGAAATATATTATAGTAACTTCCTAATTCAGCAGTTGACAGACACTTTTAAAGAAACTGTTGTGTTATGTCTCAGCCTTTCCAGTCCTCACACAATCTTATATACCAGCTCAGAATGTGAGGGACAATGTGTTCTCCAAGTTCCAAGAAAAATCTGTTTGTAGTTTACCTCAAAAAGATAGTGGTATAAATGCTAAATGTGTTCATTTGAAATGCTTTTGTTGTCCATCGATTCCATCTTTTAACTAAATGGATTCTCCTGGAACTCCATACACATTAAAGTGTATGGCGCTGCAACCCTAAACACAGCTGCAACCCTTAAATTGTAACAAGCTGTTAACTGCTCTTAATTATACAGTTTTAATGTTATGAGGGACAATTTACCCTCATTCTAACAGAAGTATGCCCATATTTCACATCCTATGACTGGTAAACAATAAACCAGATTAATAAATGCTGTCATTCTCGTCTTGTGCTATTTTTGGTTCCTTCAGAGAGCGATAAAATGGTTAATTGAGTGAATTTTAGACTAACAGGTGAGTATGTGGGTCCTAATTAGTGGAAATGAGGACAAATGGTCACGGAAACAAAGCTATTTGGTTAGATTAAGAATTAATGAGAAAATAAGAAGCCTTGAATCAACCTACATTTAGCAAGACATTGGCTGTAACAAAATCCAACATACCTTATGGTCCCCCCCAGGAAAGAGTCTGAAAACTTCTGGCCTATGGTAGCCTATACAGGCTTGAAGTTGTACCTAACAATTTTTTTCAGGTTTCCAAAAGACTTAGTCTTTTGATGACAAATTAAACAGGACATAATGTTCGGGGACACTGAAGATCATCTGTTCACTTTATTTTGTTGTAAGCTGTATCAGATAATGGTGTGTTGTGCTAGCGTGGCTAATGCTATTAAACAGATATCACATCACAGCATGCTGGAAAGCCTTCTCAGGGCACAGGCCCAGGTCCCAAGTTCAGATTTGCTGTAATTGTTTGAATTTCCTGTCTTTCATGGCTTTTTGCCGATTGTCAGCATAGACTTAACATATCGTTTTTTTTTTTTTTTTTTTTTTAGATCAGATGAATGAGACTTGAAATTGAACCCGTAGGTGAAACGTCGTAATTCTTTGCGAACTATGCATTTAAAATTCCAAACAGAAATTGATTATATTGCTCTGGATACTGTTTTAATGAAGGTAATTAATAAAAAAAATGTACGGCTCACAAAGGTTATTGTGTCGTATTGTACTAAAAAATTAATTTTAATTTGTGATTACATTGGCCGATCTACGATTTTGAAAAAAATTGGCGTCCACACAGTATCCTACAAAGGTCAATGGATAATATGGGGATTCCTAGAAGTAAATTTGTTCCTAAAAGGCTTTTGTTTACGTTAAACATATGTAACGTCAGGTTCAACACTGTTATACACATGGTTTCTGCAGGCAGGCTACAATGTACAATGAAAAGATACGCTTTAAGCATAACAGACTAATCAATTTGTACAATTTGTTGTGTAACGATTCAAATAGTTTGAAAGAGTTATCAGGCAAACGCACGCAGACACTAACTTATTATGTAAAGAAAAAAGTTAGAATGAGAGTCATGCAAACAGCCAGATGTTCAAAGTTGCATATCTGAGCATTAGTAGAAACACATGCTCAAACTGAGGAGGAATATTTAATCTTACAACACAGATAATACAAAGTCATCCCCTTTCTTCTAGACAGATTAAGAAGGCGGTCACAGACAATAACAACGTATTTACAGTGGATCATTGGACAAAATACGTTCCAAGCTTGAAGTTGATAATAGAATTGCGCTGCACTCACCTACTACCGCGAGATTATTTCTGTACAGCGTCTGTTCCCTTAGCAACAATTAAGCTGCCAGGCAACGGGCAGAACGCGCAAACTGAGCAGTAGGCAGCTATGAAGAGGTCCTTTCGGGGTTTTGATGTCCGTGTTTAGGCCAGAATTTAATTTAGTTTTAAGTAATAACCAGCGGCGCAGGACAATTTTTTATGGGGGCGGTGCAAACTATGAGCAAAGGTCTCAGCTTTTAAGCTTATACAATATATATTAAGCTTATATATATTTTTTCCTCAAAAGTAGGGGGGACGGATCGGGGTCCCTATGAAGCTATGGAGACGTATCTCCCCCGTCTAGCAAAGACTACAATATCACAGAGAAAAGGAATTATAATATGTAAAAAAAATTCAAGTTAGTGATACTAAATTGTTGAATGGGCGAACAATAACCCCTGAAGCGGAACAGTTCACATTACTTTGTCTAACCAAAGAAAATCGCTGGTACAGGTCTACAGTCTACAGATTTTGGTTTGCTTGCAGGCCGAGTTTGGTTCTGAAAAAGTTGCAAATGTGTGTTGTTATTCGACAGCAGCATGATCTGCTCACATCTCTCATATGATATCAATTCAATTTATTGAGGTTTACTGGTATGACAAATCATCATCCGTGTTGCCAAAGAATCCAACAATTATGAAGCACAAAATCACCATCCATCTCTGTCCCTCATACTCACTCAGCCCCTATGGCATTGAAACTCTGTTCAGTTCAGCCGGCTTTGTTACGCACTGTAACCAAGAAAACTGGAATGTAATGAATCACACGCATAAATCCATTTCACATACATGAGTTATTCATGACAATGGGTAATGATTTAAACTTTGTCAACACATCAGTCACACCTTCTAATGTAAAAAAATCTGCAGAACAATTTATTCAAGAACTGACTTTGGAGAATTAATAGTTTAACCAAAAATAGGCCTCCGGTATGTGTTAAAATATCCATATTCATTATATGAGATAAATGGCTCACAGAGGTCAGAAACATAAAAACAGAATGTCATGAGAAAAATACCCCTCCCGATTTGATGGGTTTTAAATGTGTGAAAAATCAACCTAAAGCAGCAGATAATTCACTGAAAGCACATAATGAAAACCTCAGCTGAGTATTATTGGGAAACAGAGCCGTTCCTGCAGCCATTTTATTTCGGGACATGTGGTTGGCAGGGAAGTAGACCTTTCCCTAGAGCCGCTGACATTGTAAAAATGCGTTCTGCATCAGGAAATTTTCGTTTTATTTTTAATGGGATATGTCGTGTGTTTGCTCATCTGTCGACAGAGCGGGCCTGGATGGGTGAGGTGGTAAACAATGCTGTCTCCAGCACACAGCAGGCCTGTGGCTCCGGTTCTAGGTTCTGGACCAGAGTCACAGCCCGATACGACCCCGCATTCGGATCACAGCCCACATTGTCCCATGGGGCTGCATGTGAGCCTAGAACATACTGCTGCTCAGTATCTGGGCCTGTGGGGGCCCTCAGCAGCAAAACACAAAAAAACCAAAAACAAACTGAGACCAAGATGCCACATGTCAATGAGTTTGGGTTTGGATGGCTTGAGCTTTTTTTTCAGTGTAAGACCTCAGAGTAAACAAAAAGCTTTAAACTTTACTGAAGTGGTGACTGAGTCAATCACAAATGAAAACTTCATAGACCTGAATGCCATAATAGGATCTACACACAGCACGATACTTTTTTTTTTGTTTTGTTTTACTTTACTTACCAGAACTATTTTTCACATGTTCCCTCTTTTATATGTTTTTGCAAACCCTGTGAATGTTTTCATTTAAGTTAGATGCGTGTCATAAACCCACAGCAGTGATAGATTGAAAAGCATTGTCATAATTGAGTAAATGCATGTTATATTCCAATGTGTTTCAGCATAAACCTCTCTGTGTCTCTGATTACCCAGCTGCCCATTATTATTGAACAGCAAAAGACTGTTTGTTTTCAATCACATCTATACCAAAGATCATAACTCAGTCTTGCTTTCTGTTCTCATTAAGTTATTTTATTGATTTTTACTTTTAGCATCAAAAACAACATAACATCTCTTGGACCCACTAGACCCAAGTGCACCCTGAAGCCCAACCCTTAGAAATGCAACCGTGAAAAGGAGAAGTAGGAGAAAGAATGTGGAATGAGGCTCCACTAGATAAGCTCATTCCTGAATGTGATGTGGGACTGCCATACTCTGTAATGTGTCCGGGAGGATACTCTGAGAATACTTTATACTGAGGCACTTCATAATGTCCCTTATCCAGCTGGCATGAGAGAGGGAGACAGTTGTGGCTCAGATAAGTGCAAGTCTTTTGGGGGCAGGATCAGAGTTAAACAGTGCATGTCATTATTTGTGAAAAAACTGAACTCAAGAAAACATGAAATGTATTCCATCTGTCATACAAAGGATCAGTATCAATGTGTATATATTTAAATTGAGTTGGACTAAGGTGGGTGCAGTTAAAAGTGGAGTGAACTGTATATTTCCACAAGGGCAACATATATTTTCATAAGATCTCTGGAAGAGGAATTTTAATGGCCGTTCCCATGTGGAGAAATAAATGAGCAATGCAAGACAGAAATACAATTATAAAGCCTAGACACTTACACTCGGCGTTTTGGCATCCACCCTGAGAAGTTCATAAATGAGATTGTTAACCTGTAGTTGAGAATACTGAGATACTTTTAGTATTGTGGCACAGTGGCAGGTGTGGCCACTGAGCTGGGTGGCGAATGGAAGGATAACAGACAAAAATGAAACAAAAAAGTGGCCAACGGCCTTTTATTAACTCCTCTTTGGGGAAAACGATCAAACAAAGAATAAACCCAAAATTACCAATGCAGGATCAAACTCAAAAACAGCATAAAACCCAGGTCTGTTAAATTATCTCTTTGGGTTGTGTGATTTGTTTATTTTTGTGGGTTTTTGGATCATCCCATGGATATTTTGATTATTTTTCCTGTAGATCCAGTTCTGGCAGGGTTGCAACCTTTGTAACTCAAACAGAGATAGAGTTATATGTTATAGTTATACAGTACCACTCAAAAGTTTGGACACACCTGCTTTTTAATGCATTTTTCTCTATTTTAGCAATGTCATATGCCTTACAGTTGCAAGAAGACCTGAAGTAATACAAATGAAATACTGCAGCGACCAAGAGAGGTGTTCAAACAATTCAAAATTATCTTAAATTTTACACTCTTCAGAATAGCCCCTTTTGCTTTGATCACAGCATTGCAGACTCTGGAATTCTTTTAACCAGCTTTTAGAGGTAGCCACCTGGAATGCTTCTCCAACAGTCCAGAAGGAGTTCCTGCAAATTCTGGGCAAAAATTGGCCGCCTTAATCTTACTCTTCAGGCCAACACACCCCAAACCAGCTCTATAGGTTTCAGGTCGGAGGATTATGGCGGCCAGGTCATCTGTTGCAGCACTCAATTTCTTTCCTTGTTTACAAGAGAATTCTAACACAACCCTGAGGTGTGCTTAGGGTCGTTATCTTGTTGAAAAGAAAATGATGGTCCAACTAGGCACTGACCATACAGGATGGCTGTATATCAAGATTATATGGAGAAGAGTATTTATCCTACTGCAGTAGTTGGAGAGGAACAGAACAGTATTTTCATCCTTCCACTGTATCTATCTACCAGGGACAAGATTTCCCTCAACCTCCCACAATTTTCCTCATACTTCCTGATTTGTTTGACATAGAAAATTGATATTGACCCCTTTTCTTACAAGAAACACATTTGCCACAAAAAAAAAAAAACAATTCAGTCATTTGAGAATTCCTACAATTTTGCTTGATTGAAACATGATTGTCCCACATTACAACTAAATGAACCACTAATGTGAATTAGAGGAAAACAGGAAAGAAACACATTGATTGGCACACCACACATAGACGACTGCACAGGCTCTCATAATTGTAATTGGTAGCCTGCCGAAATAATAACAAAAAATTTAAACAAAAAGACTATTTCAAATGACAAAGCAGCAAACTTTTTTCTTGGGTAAAGCAGCCTGATCCTCCACAGATATAACCACCATAAATGAAAGCTTAAGACACACTTGAAGCAGCACGGAGCTATTTATACATGTATCACTTCCACAGGTCAGTGTGGTATACTCATTTATATTATAGTATCCAAACCATCCGTCAGCATGATGGCACATTTTAAACACCTGTGGTGCTGTAATATTGCAAAGGGGGACTGTAATCCCAAGTGTGGCACTGACAGACAATACTCTTGGAAAAAAAAAAAAAAAGATTCCGAAAGGGTTTTCACTTGTCCTACTGGGGGAACCCTTAAAGGTTCTACTTTGATATGGATTTCACTCACAGGCTCTCTGCAGAACCTTATTCTGAAGGGTTATATATAAAGTACTCCTTAAAATATATCTGTATCTCAGAAGAACCTTTAAGGTTTCCCCCATCAGAACAAATGCAAAATGTGTAAATGTGCTGGAAAGCACTTTTTTCTTGAGTTTCTTGAGAGTGTAGTTTCACACATCTATCAGGTATAAACTGCATGAGCTCTGGGTCAGACATTACACATTATAGAGTAGAGGAGTGGAAGGGTGACCTGGACATAATATTGACTTGTGATTACTGATATGCCTGTGAACACAAACCACTGTGAAATTGTTTGGGAAAGGGACCCTCTAAAATCCATGACTGCAGAAATAACCGAGGTTCTGACTGAGGAGGCAAGGGAAATAAAGTAACATTTTCTTCCTTGTGCTAAGGACTGGCATTTACAAAGTCATCTGAGAATTACTCATAAGTATTCATGGCTATGAATCCCAGCTAAAAGTAGAACTATTTTGCATATTTTGGCATATACAGGTCAATTAAAAATGTATCTATCTGTTTATTTATTTCTTTACTTATTTATCTTTTAAAAGGAACAGAGGACAGTTAGTAAGTGTCCCAGAATTAGCTAGAAAGCTAAATTTCATCTGCAGTCCCTGGCCAGGTGATACAAAAACAAGGCAAGTTTTACAATGTAGTTTATAGCAAAAATTAAAATTTCAGTGTCCTGTACACAAACATTATGAAATACTACACATAAAAAAGTGCACTACCCTTGGTATTTTAAAGGACCTAATGGTCACATAATTGGTGTACTTTCAGCCATGATTTTATTTGTAATTTAAAACTGGTAAGATGTGAACTTTGTCTGATACTGCTGGGAGTAGAGTTCCAAGTGTTTGTGGCTCTAATAGAAAACCTGATCAACCAAATTCAGAGCACTTGTGTTGCACTACACAGTTGCTTCTGGTGAAGGCTCTTATTTGCCTGATGTTGTCTGAACACAGTGAAACAAATTCTTTCAAAGGAGGAGGAGCAAGATTTTGGATAATTTTATACATTAAACAGGTGTTTGCATAATTAACAAAATTATCAAAAGTCAGAAGGTTATACTTAGAAATGATATGACAGTGATGATACCTAGCTGGCTTTTTGTCCAGGACTTTCAGGGTGTATTTGTAGACTGTACATTGGCTTCAGAATAGTTTTTCCCACCTGGAACCACATGGCATGACAGTATGACAAATGTGGAAAAACTCTCCAGTGTATGTGCAACTTGGCACCATCCATTATATAATTGATTCCTGATAAATTTGAAATTTATTCAGGTTCATTTTGGCTGTATTAATTACCTTTTCACTTGCTTTTCAAAGGTCAGGTGTAAATAAAAGATATTTGATATCTGAAACAATTTGGAGGTTTTCACCCTTAAAAAAATATCAGGATGATGGACCTCCTTCTTGCTGATTGAGAAATCATGTGGTCTTACTAATGTTTAAAGCGAGATGAGACTGTGTGAGCCAGTCAGTGATGCTAGACATGGCTGCCATTAACTTATGTGCCACCTGCTGTCTTGTTCTGGCATGTACATAAATAACGGTGTCGTCCGCATACACCTGGGTCATTACCTCAGGGCATGCAAAAGGTAGATCATTAACATATAAGGTAACGAGCAGGGGTCCCAGGACAGACCCCTGTGGGACACCGGTAGAGCAGTCAAGTGATGAAGAGAGCTCTGTTCCAGCCCGTGTGCATTGCTTTCTCATTGTTAAATATGACTCTATAACATTTTGTAGTATTTTCAGAGAAGTTAAAACATGACAGTGTGGACAGAAGGACATTGTGATTGACAGTGTTGAATGCCTTCCATAGATCTAAAAATACTGCTCCTACAATCCCACCACTGTTCACTTTGGATTTAATTTGCTCAATGAGGTAGCAATCAGCAGTCTCTGTTGATTGGTGCTTTCTGAACCCAAATTGCATTGGGTGAAATGAAACATGTCCTGTGTTCAGAAAATCCACAAGTTGCTCTGTTACCACTTGTTCTATAATCTTAGAAGTTATTGGCAGAATACTTATTGGCCTATAGTTAGCCACATCTGTTGGTTCATTGGCTTTGAATATTGTCATCACAACCGCAGATTTCCAAGCATTTTGGAAAGTTGATTGCCTTATGTTGAGATCGACCTGGTGGGTAACTGGAATTCATAGGACATCTTCATTGTTTTTTAAAAACCAGAGTCCCATCCATATATGGCTTTGGCCTTAGCAGTTTTCAGAGTACTAATTATCTTGTGGATTTTCTTTTGGGGATTCTGTAATTTTAAAAATGGGGTAGGTTGCATTGGGGAGAGATATCTCTTTAATTCTGGTGCCAAAATATGTGCCAGGTTCTGTACTGAGTCAACGAAATAGTTGTTGAATGCAGCAGAGATTTCATCAGGTTCATAAATTAAGGTTCCATACTTGTCTAATTCCAAAACTTTTCCATTATTGGGCCTACGATCTTTCTTTGCCAATTGGTTAATGTTTCTCCACATCATTTTGCTATTTCCTTTGGCTTCATTTATGATATTAATAAAGAAATCTGCCTTGGCCTTCCTCAATTCATTTACCACAATGTTTCGTAAACCAGTAAAATCTAAACGGTCTTGCATTAGTCCAGATTTCAGGGCGGTTTTAGAGCAACATCCCGTTTTTTCATCGGCTCCATAACTGATCACTCAGCCACAGTAGTTTGCTCTTCGTTTGACTATTTCCAATTTTCCAAACAAATTTTTTTTTACTGCTATTTATCGTATCTGTAAAAAGTTGGCAAGAGGTCTTTAACGTTTCAGTGGATAAAAAGTACTCCCAATCAATTTGTTTAGGTTCTTCATCAAATTCATTCATGTTTCTTTTTGGCATTCTGTAGTAATATTGCGTGTTGTTTTTATGGTACATGAATCTGTTTTTAGTTAATTTCCTGGTGATAAGTGTCATGTTTTGATCTGACAGCTCAGCACAGAGGTTGAAAGATTTTGTTATTCTCTCTGGCTTGTTACTAAAAATAAGATCAATTTGGGGTTCTTAAAGAGACTGTTAATGTGGTAGGGCCATCTATTAACTGAGTTAGATCAAAGTTCGTTCAGATTCTTTTTGATTGTTTTTTCAGCCGAATTTAGATCAAAATCACCAAGAACAATACACTCTTTGCTTGTGTCCAAATCTTTAAGCAGGTTTCTAAAATGATCATAAAACATGACGTCAGATGAGGGTGGTCTGTATGCACCATTATCATTGAAAGACATTTGTGGGGATAAACTAATAGTTATGACAAGACATTCAATTTCAATTGCACATTTGAGATTAATTTGCTTACAATTAAAATTGTCTTTGACGTACATGACACCACCCATCCCTAACTTTCTGAAATAATACCTATGCTGATCTGAATGTCACTTCACCAGCTCAGAATTTCCATATTAAAGTAAAAGTAGTTCTGTGATGGGCTGTGCATACATGTCTTTCTCTCAAGACAACCATAGTGACTCCTAACAGGTTGGGACACTTCACAAGGTTCCCTAAGTTAATGAGGAATTGTGAGTAATTTTATGCCCTAACTATTGGAGTTTGTTAATAACAAATTTAGGGAGAGGCAACCTTCAGACAACCCTCCACTCAAACACCACTATCCACCCAATCCGGTTGTCTAGCCAGATATTAATTTGCTACATACTTTCTCTCCCATCATACTCTCTGTTTCCAGCATCCCTCCCTCTCCCCATCTCCACCTCTAAGTCTACTTCCCTTTCTTCTGCTTTTTTTTCACCCTCTCTTCTAACATTCAAGGGGGGTTCACTTCATCCTAAAAAATAGTGAGGCATGACACCGCCCCCCTGGACTCCAAGCCCAAGATCAATGTCCTACCAATATACAACTCGCTACATCAGAATAAACCCCTTCCAAACACACTCATGCTGTCTGAAGGTTCGTTCTCCTGAATGTCAGTAAATAGCTCTCAGTCACGAAAGCAGGACCAAAGCTGCAACACTCTCAGTATTTTCAAGCAGTTCTGAAAGATTTCCTACTCTTATAGAGGCACTCTATAAGTACAGACCCAGAGGTCACATCAGTGCTGCGTTGGACGGGCTAGGTCCGTGCAACACTTCATGTTGTGCGCTAGTATGAGGTGTACCTTTAACATGTTCCCGTCAGCAGTGAGAAATGCTGGGAATGAGTTGAAAATCTATCCTCATTGATGTGAGCGATTTATGAATGTGTGCGTGTACATTTACTAGTTGCAGTGCTGGTGGCCAGTGTGTCTCTGAGCTGAGCAGTGACCCCTTAATTTCATTATCTCCGTATGGGCTCCATTCAAACGGGCTGGGGCATGTCAACAAGGGGATTCACCTGTCAAGAGCCTGGCGATTCACGTCTTTGACAGAACCCAGATGAGGGGTATGAAGTCTACCCAGGAGAAGGGGCCCCGAATGAGGAGTGATTGCATTTCAAAGGCCAGGATCAAGGAGTCAATACAGGGGCACAAAGCGTGCGTGTGTCTGTGTCTGCTCTATAAAGTTCATACGCCACACTCAGCTTCGCAGGGCGGTCACACATAAAACTGTTCAGGCAACTGTCTGTAGCGTGTGATGTGGCATTGCTTGGAAATGATTTACAATCAACATACACAAAACCAAAGGTTGGGTTCAGTTCAGATATTAATATTCACTGTGTCGTCTTTCTTTTCAATTCAGTTGTTTCAGATTATCATAAGTTTACATGTTCATCATTGTTGTTTAGTTCTGCCTACTAATAGATTCTACTATCTAATCAACACAAATGGTTGTGTACAATGTACCTTATAGGTTCAAGGTGTATATAAATGAGGGGATTAAGAAACAGTGCACAAGAAATTCATAACTGCATCTGAAGTGTACTGGATTCTCTCTAGAAGGCTAATGTTATTCTCCTGTTTGAAGGAAAGTTTAGAGAAGAATTCCTGTTGTTGCATGGTTTTTTTCTTTCAACTAAAGACTTTCAAACCAAAGCGAAGAGCTTTCCTGTTTGACAGATGCGTTTGGTTTGAGTTTGTTACATTCGACATATCTGGGGATATTATTCATGAACACAGCTGGGGGCTTTAGATTCTTTGCTTAATGGAGAAACAGCAGTGATCCACATGGTTTGGAACCATGGCCTGAGTGGCATACTGAGTCATACATTAAATGTACAGATGGAAATATGGCCACAATACTTTATGCTATAAAGAGCTAATTCATTTATTGTTTATGAAGTGAAAAATAACATTCACATTCATTCAGTGTTTATATTTAACATCTTTTGATTTAGAATGTTTGCAACTGACAGTGTCATTCAAATCCAGATTCATGTACAGTAGTTTTGTGCATTTTCATAAACCAAATCCCCATACAACAGAAATGTTATTACAGTGCATTCCATTTATCCCATGAATGACCATTTACAAACGTGTATCCATCTTCCCACTCTTGAGGATCATAATTCTAGTTCAATAAGAATATTTCTCATGCGCTCTCAGTTCAAGAGTTCCATGTATTTTGGCTCAAGCAATGAGTGAAAAACAGCTCGGTGGGAACAGAATGCTGCAAGTACCGCGTAAAACAGTAGATAAAATAATATGGTGTTTTGGCTAATGTGGATAAACCATGAACAAACGTTTCATCAACGCGATTCTGCATGTAGCAAGTCGAATCTGGATGATGCAGAATGCAAATCAGTGCTTCAACAGTTGCCCTAGGCGCGAGCGCTGCCAATTGCCGTTCTCCTATAAAACCCGTCATAGTCCCGTGAGCGTGCAGTCCGTACGGAGTGCTGCACAAACCTGAACACACTGTAGGGAGAAATTTTGGATATAGTAGCGCAGCGTTGTAACACCTTCCGGAAAAAATGACACCTGGGAGCACGCGGGAGGCAACAGAACCGAAAAAACCCAAACCAACACCCAGCCCAGCAGGTAGTTAAATCTTTTCGTGGTGTTGTAAAGTTTGTCATGGCTGTCTGTTTGACAATGTAGACGATGCTTTAAAGTAAAATCCTGACTTTTGTGAACGAAATTTTATTTAAAAATGTTAAAATCATCATCATCACATTATTATTATAATTACAGTTACTTTGTGTAAAACGTGCAAGTACTATTATATATAAAATATGTATCACTATTTGAAATTATATATCCATTTATTTGAAAATATATTTTGAAGGTGTACTAACAAGTTTCCTTGAATGTATACATTTACTTATTTTTATTAAAGCAGAACTATCAAAGTGAGGTGTAATGGAAATGGTCTTTAAAAAGCTCTAACATTTCTCAATATATTCAATTTGGCTAATTCCTTCCAGGTCAATGCCGTTTTATCGTGATCTAATTCTTAAATATATTAAATTAATGTTGAAGTTATTGAATTTATGCCAATTATGAAATTAATGTTGTTACAGCAACAGAATAAAAGGGACATTTACGCCGCCTGACTTCCAGCGTATTAAATATCAGAAATAACCATTTTACGTATTTAGAAATATTCGGTTCACACGTTAGATATGGTTGCTACCTGCAAACTGAGGTGAGCAAAAGCAGCAGCTATCTAAATCATTAATAATTAAACCGGCATTTCATGACTTAACAAACCTAAGGCATATTGAGAACAAAAACAGGAGTAGGTTAAGGAAACTGTATTAGAATTGATTTAGGTACCTAAAAAAAGAAGAAAAAACTAACCTCAACTTCAGGTAATGTTTGGAGAGTGTTCTATGCTCGAACTACTGCACCAGAGTTCCGCCTAGGTAAAGGATGAACTGAGTGCCCTCGCTCCCATCCCTTAGAAGAACAGAAATGAAATTTTAGGATTTTTTGTTGAAATTTTTTGTGTCTAAAATCATTTATCATCAAAAATTAGAATCCTGTAAATACTTGCTGTGGTTGTTTTCATGTTTTTTGATGAATTAATGAAAGAACAAGAGATTTAAAAAAAAAAAAAAAAAAACTGACACATTTGATTCTTCAAGTAAACTGGAAAGAGTGTAGCATAGTATCCGAAAGAAAGAAAAAGGGGGATCATTTTCTATATTTTTAATTTCCCATCTGAGACTGCTTGAGAAATTCAGTCACAACAACTGACTGGTTGCTATTAGGGAGAGCTCCAAGCCTCAGTGACATTCTAGCCTGTGTATGTATTCAAAGCACAAGAGAAGCACAGTACAAGCTCTCTGACACAAAGACAAAAGTAAGCCAACTTCTTTTTCTTTTTTGTAGCAGCATTGGAAGGTACTGAAACATGTTTAATGCCCCTAACTTTTAAATGGCCATGCGCTATGCCCCTGTTACATCCAGACTTAATGAGGAGGAGAAGGAGGAACTCTCTTTGGCTGGTGGTGGGCATGCTCTGCCTGGCCCTACTCACCGTTGCCCTGGGAATCTACACCGCCACCCGGACAGAGAGCCTGAGCGTCACAGGATACACCTCTGGAATCATTGTGAGTCGCCTCCCATGTTCACCATCATCTCTCCAGCTTAATCCTCACTCATTCATTTCAACGAATAAACTATATCAATTCATGAGCTACCTGCCAAAATGACTTTGAGTCATGAAATACCGTAGAATTTGAACTGGCATCTTTTTAAAAGGAGACCTGAAAAAGTTTTGTCGTGTTGCTTTCATATCTTTAAACATAGTTTCCCATTTGACTGTTAGCTTTATATTCAGATTAATTTAAATGCTGTCTGCCGTTTGGATTTGCGAGTTGAAAGGAAGTAATTCTCAGAGGGATTGTCTAATACAGCACTTCCCTCATGTCTGTTTGTGTGTTTAATCACAGATCACATCCCTCACCATTCATGCTGTACAACAGAAAAGGCTCGGGCTGAATTAAAACCAGACTTGTTAATGAATGAATATATTAAATGGAATGAGAGTAGTAAAAATTAATAGTTCCCCAAGGAGGATTAAATACATGCAAGACAAGAATTGAAAATATTACACAACATGCAAAACAAGTATATGTTATTAAGGGGGTTGGGAGGTGGTGACAGTCAGGCTTGACAGGTTTTAAATTCAGTTGTTTTTTTTATTCAGCTAACAGGCAGAGAACACAATAATCAACATATCAACAATCGTCTCAATGCATACATGGGTTGGGTTGTTAGCCTTGCAACTGAGTGTTTGAATTCTAGCTAATCCATTACAAGCATTTGTCCATATTAATGACACAGCACTTGGCCCAGCATCACTGGGGTGGGCCACATGCTTGGGTCACTGTTGGTCTCATGGCTCTCAATTGGTCAATCCTGGCTGGCCTGGTGCAGGAACCAGGAGCTCGCTGACTTTGTCATCCTCCGGCATTGTAGTCAGGGTGTAATCGGCGGTGTGTTTGCAGTGTGGAAAGAAGCAAGTTTGTTCACTCCGTGTGAATTTGGAGTCACTTACAGTGGCTCCCTCTTCCTGATGTAGGCAGGGGCGGCTGGCTGGCAGGAGATCGACAAGTTGGCTAGAGTTTGAAAAACAGGAGAAAATGAAAACGGAAAAAAGAGAGGGCTGTCAGAAGGCATGGAGCACATAGAGGGCATGCGTATTTCCCAGCAGTGAGAAATGACACTTTTCTGAACCTGGGCTGTGCCTGGGTCTACATTTTTCTGCCCGGGTATTCCATCCTTTTCAGCTGAACTGCTTTTCTCATGGATGGATTACATTATCTAGATCATAACTAAGAATTTAATCAGAGGGCGATTATATTTTAATTCCTTTGCTTGTTTTAATGGGCCTTTGGCCCCCTCTCGGCAGGAGTTTGCATGAGAAACACACGCAACATGGCGGCTATATCATGATTTTCTGCTGAAGCACTGCCAACATCTCAGGGAGCCCCTTCAATGCCCCCCGCACACACATACACACTCACATACACCCACACACACATACCCACCCCTAAGTAATAAGGGTATTTCTACAGCTCAAGGGAAGCACAAAATGAGGGTAATTGGGGGAGTAGTCAGAAATTAGTAGAGGAAAAACAAAATTTCCAATAACCATCATTATCATGTTCAATAACCATCATTAGAACGGCATGTGTGTGCAATGCTTGACTTGTAAAAAATGACCAGGGTGAGTGTTGGGGTGGGGACTAGCCTTTATTAAAAATACTGTTCCTAAATTCACGGGTGGGGGGGGCTTTTTGTCAATTGTTTTCAACAAGGGGATAGCACGGAGGGGTACACCATACATTTAAGATACAAACACTTGGGAAAAAGCTCTGGCCAGAAAGCACAACCTTTGCATGATGGAGAATCATTTTATTTAGTTAGTTTTTTTTTTTTTTTTTAATTCCAGCCTTGTTGTTTGGTTTCTTAGGCAATCTTACAACCTCACCAACATGTTCATGTAAACCTTCATTTTAACCATGTTCTCATTGGAATGCCAAGCACAGCCCCTCCTGACTCAAATAGCACCCAGACTCCAGCATCCAGGCTCACAAAGCCTGATAATCTACTTTTCATTGAGTGATGAAAAAATTTTCACTAGTTGTTCATCCAAACCACATTCCTTTAAATTGCATAAATGAAGGCTTTCTTCAGTTTCAAGAGAGCTATATTTATTCCCTCATTAAATTCATTATTGTTTGCAATGAAACTGAACTTTCCTCCTTTAGATTAATCTCCCATGACAGGCAAAACCACAGTGTGATTACAACAGTTCCAATGAAGCTTTGTGGAGAAATCTTAAAGATGTCAGTTTCTTTAGGTTACATAGCTTCAAGATCTGAAATTATGCCATCCCACCTCCCATTGTATTTGTCTTGTTTATAGAAACAGCTATAAATGCATTCCAAAAAACGTATGATTCTTGGAGGGTCGGTAGGCATGAATTAAAATGGATTTGACTATGGGTCTGGATGTATGACAGTCGTAATCATGGAGAGGGGTGCTGCGTTAGTCTAACTGTCTCCCTCACTATCGTCAAGGGCAGTGGAGTCGTTTGTTTGTCCCATGTGGAATGAGCGAAATGTCCAAGAAAATATTGTCATGCTCCCCCTCACCATAACTTAGTGGGAGGCCTCACCAAATACAATAGTGTAATTGGGTGGGAGACCTTGGCTTATTAACTGCTGTGAGAGGGTGAGAGGTCTGAACAACTTCACCACTGTAACTGGATGGAAGTGCTCAGCAAACATCTGAGCGGGTGAAATGTTCTTAGCAGCTGTAGTGTTTTGTTTGATTGGAAGGAAGCGTCACAGCTGTGGTTAAGTTAGAGAACTCAGTATATACGCCACTGTGATCTAATGGGTGGCTGATCTTCATTAGCTCTCTCGCTTGCTCGGGGATGTACTGTCAGTTTTGATTTATGTGAAAAGAATTGTATTCTTCCATTGAAGGTTTATTCCTTCCAATGGCAGATTTCTGCAATGGAGAAAATGTAAACAAGAACTGTGCCATGTATTTAAATATATGTTATTTATCCTTAAAACCCTAACTGTGGTTGTGTTTTTTATGATGATTCCGAGCAGTTGCTTTTGCATGCATATGCTCTTACCGCTGTTAAACACTGGAAACATTTCAGACTAAATCACCATCATTTTTGCTTGAGTCCAATACCATTGAGGTGAAGTTAAACACTTCCGTATTTGTGTTACAGCAGTTGTGTATTTTGTTACCATGTATCCTCATACTTTGTCCTGCGTTTCCTTTACAGTTGGCATTTGGATCATTCCTGGGTGTTCTCGGACTCTGCCTGGAGGAAAACCGCAAGCAGCTGGTAAATGCAGCTTCAAGTCATATGGGTATTAGTGCTGGTCCCGTGCAGAGAGCCAAGAGCGCTGTCCAAATGAGATCCAGGTCCTGGACTGAGATTAGTCTATGAGATTTGGGGGTGGTGGTGGTGGTGAATGTCTTTGTGTTTGCCTGTCTGTGTTGTTATCATGTGCAGCTCTGTCTGTCTATGCTGTATAAGCTTTTAATGACGAGCTTGAACCAATCAAACAATTCTAGTCTCCACAACAAAGCCCTTACATCGATTCCAGTCAGTAAGTTATCCATGGAGGAATTTCCTTTAAATGGTTGCAGCTGGGCTCTCAGCTTGGCCATCACAGCTCGTGGATTTGTGAAAAGATGGTGTTTAACGATCCACTCTGTACGACACGGCCATAACTGTACTATCTTCCCACGACGGCTTCTGAGTTACAACTGCGCTGTGAACAGTACATATTGAGCTATGCATTAGACGGTGTTACACGGCGCGCGTTACAGGCTTTACACCATGAGCCGTTCGTTACACACCACGTTACTTAAAGTGCATTGAGGACATTGCATTTTGAATATTAAGGGTGCACATTCACAGCTGTACGCGATAAAAATATGCATAATGTGCTGGGCCTTACAAGCTATACATTATTAGGTGGAATCTGCTTTTCAAACACTTATCTATCATTAAGTGCAGAGGTTGCCAACACAAATACAAGCACATTTTGCTTATCTCTCATCCCCCAGCTTTTGGCCTGAATACCTAGACTAGCATGGGACGGGGCCGATGGCTTCAAATGTATGTTTGTTTTGGAAATGCATTGTTTTGAAGGATCCAAGTATGCAAAAAGCACAGAGATGAAATACTAATAATTTTGGTTGTTCCTACCTCTCGATACAGTACATATGCATATGCATAAATGCCACAATATACAGTATAACTTAGACTAAGGGGATTCACCAAAATTACTGTTTTCTGTAATATATCACATACCGACAAATAATCACTAGCCTAGTTGTGAGAGTGTTGACAATGACCTGTTCTGTTGTATGCTGCACCCTATGTTAATAATGCTAATAATACAATAGCTGCTTATGTCTCCGAGCTGAAACTTTGCTAATAAATGCCTTAACCATTTGCTGAATGCTGGCTGAATCCAAGCCAGTGTTACACCCACATAACCATGTCATAAACATACATTTAGTTACCATTTATGTGCTGTTAATTATATCACATAGCATGTAATGAAAGTTGACATGAGAGCATGTCACAGCACATATGCTGATTAGCAACATTTGCATATGGCATATCATCATACATTATAATGGCTGTCATGACATTTTCTAATAAAACAAGCCAGCATTAGTCATAAACTGACATGACCACCCACTGCAGCTTTTGATATCTGCTGTGATATCTCATATGATATTGGTATGTCAGTTTTATGATGGAGAGGTCAGGTAAAGTGTTACCTAAGAACAGCAACACAATGGATAATGGATATGATATCTCATTCAGTGTTAATGAGACCAGAGGGAAAACATTTACTGGTGCAGAGAAGTGATTTCATGTAGCCCTAACCAGCTCTGACAGGGCTCCAGGTAGAAGTTTTAGGTAATCCTTCAGGAGAACTCACCCCATAATTCAACCATTTGAAAAATACCTGGTGGTAAAAAGCGACTGCAATAAGACATGATCAAACACAAAATAACGCTGATGTAATATCATTATCCAAGTTATGATACCATATGTACAGAGAATTTGCTTTCACACGGATTTTGAACATACATTCACAGTGCTGGAAGAACTTCATTTCGCAATAACTTTTTATTGAATTTTTCTCCTCTGTTTCCACTGTTATTTCTTATTTTTGTTCAGAGTTATGCTGGCAAGCTCGATTGCTTCTGTCTGATGACATTACTGTGTGGAAGCCCATGGCTGTTTGTGGCTATTTTCATCTGTTTCTAGTGTTATAGTAACTGATAATGCCATGATTGCTTTCATGTGTTGCATCTTGGTTTCTCAGTTCGCTGAACTCCCTGATCTGCCAAAAGGTTAGGCGGATATGCTTATAAAGTTAAGCATTAGCGGTCATTATGTGATCATGGGGAACCTTGAAAATTTCCCCAAGAAAATCATATAATTTACATAGACGGGAGTATTTGTGTGACTGTTTCCTGTATGACAATGCCCTTCTGCAACCATGTGCGATTTCTAAAGCTCATGGTTTCTGTACGTAGTCACAGAGACAGCCATGTGGCACAGAGGTGGGGAAAGTTGGCTTATGACCCCGACGCTACAGTCTCTGATTGGTCAGATTCAGATTCAGGCAGACTTGTGAGAAGACTCTCTGCATTCCCTGCATTGAGTGTTATTACATTGTATTTTATCACAAATGAAGGTTGATAGATCGCACTGCAGTGAGTGTGATTCAGTGTTTGGTTGGCAGCTGAACGTAGCTGAATGTGAGCTGAGTGGACAACAAACAGGCTATCTGAGTCTTCAAAGGACTTCAGCAGCTGCTGAGATGTGGATGACAGACTGTTTAGCTTTTATTTTGGAGATCATCTTTGGATTAAGGTTCCTTTTTTCCTTTCTGTGTCTTATTTTTATTGAGATTTTGTATCTATGTTTCTCTAGGACAATGGAATACAGCTGAACATGATGTAGTCTCAATGAGCGCTTTACTGGTGGCAAACAGGGAGAGGGGAATGGGCACCTTGTGTCAGAGGTCAGAGGTTGGAGAAAAGGAAATGGCTTGAGGTCACATACAGGAAGAGATCACTCCTCTTGGTCTATAGAAAGCCAGTGAGAACCATATTTAAATCAGAATAAAGTGGTGCTGCATTTCACAGATAAACAAGAGCCATATTTTTCTAATAAAACGGGGAAACATCTCATGGACGCTCACACACACACACACGAGAGAGAGAGAGAGATTCTCAGAGTCTTTGTGATCCCCAGCACAGCGGGATGCCTCCGCATGCAAAAGCGTTTTGCAACAATTGAGGATGTGATGTCATCAGGGACCCCAGACATGCGTGCCTAAAATGATCCCTAAACAGACAGAGTGGAGAGTGGGGGAGGGTCAGGGGTGTGTGTGTGTGTGTGTGTGGTGGGGGGGGATTCTAGACTTAATGCAGTCTTTCAATGCAATGAGGTGAATCTCCTTTTCAATAATTTATCGGTGTCTGCTGCACAATGTCTGTCCAAAAACAATAGTGCGCAACCAGTGAACGTTGGAAAAATGAGTTACGAATATTTACTGTTCCGTGAGTCCACTCTCACACTGTCACAAAGCCCCACTACTGTATGATAAATATGACAGTAAGATAGTCCTGTAGACCCCACTGTAAGCACATCTTCCTTATAGGGGGTGGGACGGTAACTATTTCACTAACAAATCAGGTGTGTACTTTTGTTCCTCTCCTTTGAGTCAAAGAGGGCAGGAAATCTGTCAACAAAATATGCTCCCGTAGCTGTTACTTGAAACACAGATTCTCAAAAATCCCCTCTGAGAATTGATCTCCTTACTACAAATTTCTTTTTCATGAGGTATCAGGAGACAGAACTTATAAAAGCTGAGAAAAGTTAACAACTGATTTAAATTGGTTTGGATATGATTAAGGGCTTAAAAAGAGCTTAATGTCTCCCAGCTGCAAGGGATTAAGAAAGGCGAATGTGTGAGGTTGGCACTCAGCTCAGATAAAGAGCTGTGGAGTCAGTGAGTGGTGAACAGGGATGAGGTGAAACTGGGCTGCACCTGCATTGGCTGGAGAAAGACCTATCAGCACCATAGCACAGACAGACTCCTGGGCCAGCAATAGCAGATAGAGGGGGCCTGATCCACCTGTCAACAATATCACCTGGCACTAGTCAGCACGGCCCTGGATGAGCCAGAGGGCTCTACGTGCTTTCAAAGGGGTCAAAAAGGAGAAGAAACACACACTCCCCCCCACCCCACCCCCTGTGTGCTTCATTCCTGCAGAACACCAGATTTCTGAAATGATTGACTGGAATGCTTTTATGGAGCTCTTGTTATGTTGCTATGTTGTTTTTTTCACAGATTGCAGGTTTTATTTTTATAGTTCTCAAATTAAAACATGTTTTCCACAGTTCATTAAAGACTGTGCCGGACATTAAAAAAGATCTGATTTAGTGCAACAGAATATTCGCTACCTAACATGGCATTCTCTGGTCCTCACCATGTACAGTGCCAAGACAGCTGGCCCTAAGCTTTTCCAAAGGTGGAATTCATTGATTGGAAACAAGTCAAATCAATCCCATTGGTGGAGTGCCTAAACACAAAATGCCTAAACGCATTAAAACAAGGACATCTCCTTTCAGGTGGCTGTTTTGGGCCAAGGCAAAGGCTCACACACACCTCTGCTATTTAGGATGTACATTAAGGAACCACACTGTGCAGATTTACATGCGATAAGAGTCAAAGTTAAGCATGTTTTCTGAGCAGGTATTCAGAGTCAGGTTTGCACATGTGTTTATATTTTATTTCTTTATAGCCTCTTTATATGCAACCCAACCTCATTTGATGGAGAACTAGAAAAATTGACTCCTCTTTGAGTCCCCTGCAGACCACCCCTTAATACAGATCCCAGCAAACCCCTGCCCCACCCCTCACCCCCACCCCCACCCCCATCATAAAGCTCAGCGTGCTCTCAACCTTAACCCATCCGCTCTACCACACAAGTTGTCTAAACACATTTGTGCACACAAGAGAGATGCGATAAAAAGGAAGATGATACACAGAGGAGCAGAAGGAAGACAAAAAAGGAGTGGAAAAACATAACCAAAAATAATAAGCAATAGAGATGATTTATTGGCTATGATGAACATAGTGATGGGCTATGGAAAAGATTGTTTCAAATAATTTTGTTGAGGAAATTGGATTACAGTATAATTGGAAAGTAGTGGCATTGATTACTCTGTAGGTGAAAGTAATCACAGAGTAGTTTTTCAGGTTCACTTATTTCACTCATCATGGATTGAGCCTGTTAGTCATTTTGTATTTGATGCAAATTGTTGTTGAAAGTTTGTCTATTTTCCCAGTTTGTCAGTTTATGACTTTAGCCACTGTATTGGTGTATTGAATATTTTTTGTTTTTGCTAAGGGGGTGATGGATTCTGGCATAGATGTTACCTATAAGAGGGCTGAAAGAGGGGGACAGGGAATGGCAACAGCCAGGCCCTGGAACGATTTAGCGATTTATTTTGTATGGATCTCCAGTAGTTAGCTACATGGGTACACTTCCACATGGCATGAATGTAGTTGTCTGTGGTTGAGCTGTTACGATATGTGCATTTGTCTGTCTGAGAGTCCCATTTTAGTCATGTTAATATTTACAAACCTCTGTATTGTTTTGAACAGTATAAACTGTATTTCTGTGTTCTTAGACATAAAGTGAAACTTTTAGGTATGGGTGCTCCCTTGTGCACGTTGTAAAAATGATGTGATGTTAATCATGTAGCCACAGGTGGCCAAAGATACTGCCATTGAAAAAGTCCATTTTGGTTTAGTATATTGTTGACAGTTTATTTTTCTATTTGCATTCACTCAGATGAAAATCTGGTTTATCAGAATGCCAGGATACAGCATTGTATATGGGCTTACGTATGTGTGAAGTTGTGCGTGTGTGGTGTATGAAGGTAGGTGCGTGTGTGTTTTGGATGTGAATAAGGTATAGTTTGTGTGTGTACGTATGTTTGTGTGCGGTGGTGCGTAGACTGACCCTTTCCACACCTCTGACTATGCTTTCATACACCACCATTTTAACTCTGCTGTTTAAAAGCAACCCTCTGGAGCATGTGAGCGAGTGGCAGTTGTGTGTGTGAGTCATGAATGCAGACCTCCATCTGATCCACAGATAGAAACAGCAAACTAGCCCCCAGAGGCACCTCACTGCCAGACAGGCTACGAGTCATAATGTCAGCAGTAGCCCACACTTAAAAGAGGAAGGAATTATGGGTCACATGAGGTAAACATATGGCTCTCTAACAAAAAAAAAAAAAATTCCCACTCTATAGTGCAGTTGGATGGCCTTCATTCTGTTCATTCTGTTACGGGGAAAGCCTAAATGTGTGTGACAGAGCGGTGGTATCAATGGATCTCGTTTTCTTCTCAGAGCACTGAGAAAACATTATTCAAAATGTACGTTAGTCATCTGTGTGGATTTATGGGGGGTGTTGTGGCACTGTGCTGGAACTATGGGACGGGGCTGCCGTGGGGGCCTACTCTCATGTCTACTGTTATGTGTTCCAGATTGAGCTCTAATCCAACACAGACAGCTCGATTCCCTAGACCTGATGACTAAGTGTCCCATCTGCCTACTGTGATCCTGTCCTTCAGTCAGGGTGCGGCTGTGTCACAGCTCACCAAAGATCCAAACGAGCTGCACGCAAACCAAAGGCATCGCAGAACCTCCGCAGATACTCCTGCCATGTCTGTGCCCAGTGTGAGGGAGACCATGAGCATGTACTATAAGAGCATTCACTGTGTGTGAATGAGTGGCTATCAGCCATGCATAAGGACATGAATGCAAACACAGGCCAGACTTCAGTGTAGTGAAGGACTCCAGACTGAGCTCCACGATGTGGATGCAGACCCCACTGCAGGAAACATTGGGACCAAAAAGGAGACCGTGTTTTTGGCTGTAAGCACTTTTTGGTCATTTTCCCCTTGAAAGCAAATTTTCTGATATTTGATATCAAAAGAAAGCAAGTTGCATTACAGTACAGTCATTTAAAATAAGCTCAGGCATGGTAAAGGGGAGTACCACACTGGGAATTTTGAGTTTTCACACTGTCAGAATGAAGGAAGTTTACAAGACTTGCATTTGATGTAACTGAAAAAGGTTACTTCTGTACATTTGCCATATGTGATGAAATCAATGCCAAAATCCAGCAAAGAATCAGAATTATTTATTCATTGGAATTACTTACATTACTGCTGTGCTATTTTTACATTGTCCACACTTGTTGTGTGGCTGATACCATATTTTAATTCTATTTAATTTATCAAACTCGGAGTAAATGGAATCTTGTTAAATCAAACATTTTTTACATTGACTCTCTGAATGCAGTCTTCCCTTGTCAATTATGCTTTGAACTGCTATCTGCAAGCAAGGCATTTGTTTGACAATAATGACCATTCAGCACTTGTCAAACTGAATCAAATGTTTGGGACTTGTACATAATTAAAGGTCATATGACAATAGATGAGTGTTTCACACAATGACATGTTCTATTTTACCCATTTGTGTGTGTTAAAAATGATAATGGCTATAATGGCTCATGGCTTAATTACCTAAATGAAGCTGAAGTGTAGAGAAGTGAGAGTTAGTGTATATTCCTAGGAAGTGTATTTCCATTGCTGGTATCTTTTCCATGGCTGGCATAGGAGCCGCTGAGCGAACCCATGCACTCCTCCGTCACCCCCGCCCCCGAACCCCACCCTGCCTGATACACATCATTCCTGATAAATTCCCAGGCCATCCTCATTCCCATTCTGTTAGGGGAAACAGGCAAATCATTCATCAACAGAAACAGATGTGAAAATGAAAAACATGCACTGGACAATATGCAACTGCAGTATCAATAGCAATTTGCGTAGGACAGTATCTACAAAGCACACTACATGATTCATTTGAATTGTGTAAAGCAGATCAGTTAGACCTCCATCACTATATATTGCAGAATAAACATATAATTAGCAACAGTACATGTGAAAATAAATGCAAAATGTACTGTGCAGTATCCGTCATTACTTATGCTTGGATAGACTGCCTGGAAAGTTTCTTCCAGTGACTTTCATTTAATTAAATAAACAATATCAAAACCCAGCAGAACATTGTTTTTTTCATTTCACCAGGAGAAAAAAATGACACTGTATTTGATTCCTGACACTGCATTATTATAAGTATTGAATAAATAAATAAATATTGAACTGTATAAGTATACCTAGCAATGCACTATGCAGAAAATATGAGGATTTTTTTCTCTGAGGTATAATTCTGCCCTCAAGTACAACATATATTGCAGCTAATTGTAATGATATGATATTACAGATAGGTTAAATGAGAAGAAACTAGTCTTGTTAAACAAGTAATTCATTAAACAAGTTTGATTGTGTGGTCCCATTAGGCCACTGTGTATGTCAGCAAACAGGATTAGCGTGCAAAATGATTGGATACGCTTGGATCTTAACACAGTAGAGAGCACTGAACTCTGTGGTTTAAAGTAAAATTTCGGACTTTCAGGGCTTAGCGGGGTCTTGGAACACAGGGTCAGATCTAATTATTTCAGTCCATTGTGGGGCTCCACCCATCAACATACAAAATGATTGATGGAACACTCTGGTTGATGAAACAATGCATTGTTCCTACAGTAAAGCTGGCCAGTGGGGGCATAATTACTGTAGCTAGGGACCTGTTTCAAGTGAGAACACGGTCTCATTTCACTTGAAATCGTGGCTGTCCCCTGCCTTATTTTTTAAGTTGTGGCTAGGAACCCATTTGACAAGAAAGTGTGTTGGGGGTTGGGAGTGGCAATTTCGGTCAAAAGTGGTGAGGTGACGCAAAATCCATGCTGCTTTATGAATGCTCTGTCTATGGAGACCCTTTATTTACATTCCAGGCCAATAATTCTGCCATGACTCTCTCTTATCTGTCTCTCAACTCGTTTCTTTCTCCTTCACTTGTTTTCTACCTTCTTCTGCTCTCTCACACATTCCCGTAACTCCTCCTCTTTCCCTCTATCATCTTTCATCCTTCCATTCTCCCCCTCCCTTTCTTCACACAACCCCGCTCCTTCCCTCTCTCCCACTAATCCTTTCTCACTGTTCCCTCCCTCCCTCTCCATTCTCTCTCCCTTCTCTCTTGGCAATTGCCCCATGATTGGCTAACAGGGGTCCTTCGCTGGAAATGACATTGCATGCTGGGACAACATTTGGTGGTGATTTATGGGATTCTTCTGCAATTAATTTTTTGATTTATTATTAATTTCAAAGCCAGATGATATTTATTGCTGAAATGAAATGTAAAAATCTGGGATTATTACAAGAGAGACAGACTCGTAAGAGCCACCAGACTCCCAGTGTGAAGAGGTCCATGTCAGCCTGACACGTTACGAGCTGAACCCACCAGCATTCAATTAAGATAGCATACAGTGAGATGCAGATAATTGACTCATTCTGTGGAAATGACACAGTGCTGGCACGGTAACTGTGATATATATTGTGTACTTGGGGCCCACAGTGACCCTGCACACCTCCAGTAAAATCCAGTAAAGGGAAGTAAAGTACATAACTCAGAGGCTGTAATTCATTCTTGCTTTTTTTCCCCCACAGCTGGTTGCAGCCATTGTGTTCCTCAGCTTTGGGATTGTGGCCTCTTTCTTCTGTGTGGTGGTGGATGGAGTATTCATCCTACTCAGTCTGGTGAGTATCTCTGGAAGCCCCCCTGCTTTCTTTATCTGCCATAACACTTCCACGTCTCCTCACTTTCATGCATATGTGGACATGGTATGTGTGTGTGTATGTGCATGCACATCCATATGTACTTGTGATATATGTATACTCTGTGCTTGGGTACTTTACATGTGTGGCCTGTATGTGTGTGCCACCCAGGCTTGAGACTATGGCCAAACTAGTCGCTCATTAGTTAACCAATGGGGTTGCTACTTCCATTCCAACTTTCAGGTTTTTTTTTTTTTTTAATCTCTGTACTAAAAAAAGAAAGCTGTTCACTGTAGAACTGATTAATTCAGCAGTGACTTCAGTAGAAAGAGGAGGAGATGTTTTGGTCAAGAAGAACACAGATATATGTTTCAGCAGTGGGCAAGGAGGTTTAGTCATCCAGTTTAACAGATGTAATGTAAATAGTTCACCCAAAAAAGATTGACAATAAAAGGCTCCAAAAGTGAATTAACAAATAAAAGTATACTTCATCTTAACTGTTGTAAGTGCCACAGTCAATTGGGATTAAAACCACAAAACACAACTTTCCGATGAGAAACACAAATGGCTCACTGGAGAGAAGACCGTGACCCTCACAGGGGGGAGGCTTTGACACGTCTCCAGTGGGTGATGTCATTGTGTCTGAGCGTGCTGCTATAGGAGTTTAGGAAAAGTCACGCCTCACCAGATGTGGAAACACCCCCCCTCCCAAACATTCATCCATCCCTCCCTGATCTGGGGGTCCCCTTTGGACACCGGGGCACACAACCTGGCTTCTTCTGAAAGAGACAGCTTGGAAATAGGGACCTGGCCTTGTCACCCTTCATTTGACATGCAGAGTCTGTCATCTCTTCCTTTTCTGTCATTAACCTTCCCTCTCTCTGTTCCTCCCCTTTAGGATATGAGGCCACTCAGAGCTGGGAGGTGCCAGTACTACACCAGTGGAAACAGCTACATCTATGAGAACTACTACGCCTCAGTAAGCCTAAAGGGGCTTGTTCCCATTACTGCTGTGGTTTATGACAAGCCTCGTTGAACAGACTGGCCAGTTCTCATCATTATGTTATTGTCTTATGTTCTACATAATAAAATGAATAACTCAGTAAGCCTAACCAAGCCCGTGCCCATTACTGATGTGGTTTGTGACAAATAACATCTCCTCAATAGGTCAAATAAGCATGGTTGTAGTTTACAGAAATAGTACCCAAATGTATGACATATGGTTTTGTCTGGTTTCATTACAGATAAGTGTATTTGAATTATATGAATGGGACTGGTTATTCTAAGGAAATCCTTTACACTTAGACCTTGCCAGCGAAGACTGTGGCTGTGCGATGAATGACTCCAAGGATTTTTTGTGGTGAGATTGGCTGTAAACCTTTTTCATGCTTCATTTGCAGGTGCCATGTCAGGGCCTGCTAGAGTCGTGTAGCATGAAGGTGAAGAGTGGGACATGCTACTGCTGTGACCTGTATGACTGTGCCAAGTGAGTCAGCATCCGTCACACCTGCTAGGCACACACACGCACACACGCACACACGCGCGCACACACACACACACACACGCGCACTTCTGGATAGTGTGAACCCTGGACGCTCTATCACAGACACACATACACTTCTGACAAGCATATAAACCCTGGTCACTCAAACATACACACATGCACACACTCACACGCACGAACACACACACCCTTGAACACACACACACACACACACACACACACACACGCGCAAACACTCTCTCTCCTGGTTGATACTGCTAGTCCACAGGTGAGACACATAATGATAAGGATGCCGTGACACACATACAAACACAGAAAGACAATCTGTAATTATGGCCTGAGCTTTAAGACTGCACATGAGCATTCTGGATCAGGGATGAGGGCAATTGTCAAGAGAAATAACAAGCTCACTCTAGAGAGGAGTAATGTTCACACTCTGCTCTTCCCTTTTCTCAGTGGGGGGTACCTCAATAACCACTATGAGTTTGTGGGAGTGCGCAGCTGCCAGGACGTCCTGTCTCTGTACACGCTGATCTGGGTCCTCACACTGCTTAACCTGGCAGCCTTCGTCCTCGGCATCCTTACCACCGCTGTGCTGGGAAGCATCAAAGACATGGTGAGTGGCCCTGTGCGTGCTGTTTGCCTTGGTCATCTGCCCAAATTGAGCTATATGTAAAAATCCCCATTACTAAAATCCCCATTAATATACATGTGTTTCCACTCTGAGTGCTGATTACCACCGTTTAACTGCTGAGAGGGCAATTAGTAAAACATACAATCATATGGAATTTACTGTTCTCTGATTGGTTTTGTAAAAGATTAGGAATTTACTGCATTGCGTTGTAAAGTTTATACATTACTTATGTAAAGAATTATGTGAGAATGTAACATGGAGATTTTATTAGCTGTACCAATTAAAGGTCATATGGACTTTTAATAACTAAGCAAGTCTGGACACGGTGAAAGAGCAGCTTTGATTCCAGATGCTTGATCTCAGACAAAGCGTCCCAAAAACATGCACTGGCTGCCTGTCAGCTTATTAGCGCCCACAGACTTCTATGGGTGGATTTGCTTTGCCAAGCAATGTTTGCTTAATGTGTATGTTTACTGCAGAAGAACCACCGCAGCATTCCCAGGGCCTGAGTAGCTGCTTCTGAGCGGTGTCCCATCTATAGGAGATTGTGCTTAGTCAGACCGCTGGTTTAATAGGAAACAACATCCCTGACGTTGGGCAGTGCTATGCTTTGACAGGGACAGTATTTCAATCACAGCATGAGCCTGACAGGAAGTGTAATGAATTTTCAGCTGAAATAACTTAAAGGGATTTTCCAGGGGAAAGCCAGAGGTGGTCTGGGAGGTTTTTGGGGAGCTTTGTGGTAGAGCAGACACTGGGAGTTTCCAAGGCAGCATTAGGCTAGCGCTAGGGTAGTCACAGGGAGATCCTGTTGCAGGCCTTGACACTTTGGTGGGGATGAATCCACAGTTTAATAGCCAAACATTAGTGTTGTTGATAAGTAAGGACCTCCGCTGAAGACAGCTCCCTTAAACTCTCGGATCACCCTGTGTGTGTGGAATGTGTGTGGATGTGTAATAGATTATGGTGTAAGAACACCTAAAGGGTGACTAAAATCAGGTGCCCAGTGTGCTGGGATGGCATTTCTGTGCAAGTCTGAGAGAGATCAGGAGTACGAAACAAAGCTTTGTTTTCATCTCAAAAAATGAGCGTCACTGCAAGAGGGGAAAGATACTATCTGTGGTCATATGTTTCCCCTCTTAGCAGAAATTACTTAACGAAGCTATAATTACATTATGGCTCTTTGGGGCTGGTGGGTGGTTGGAGGCGGGGGCTGTTTGTTGTGTCAGGCCAAAGACAGAGACAGGATAGTGCACTAAGACACAGATTAACGTCAAAACCTTTAACTTTTTTATGAATTTTTGCCAGATGTTTCCACCAAGTTGTTTACCCACACACACTGCTCTGGAAGGAAAATTGTTGTGATATAGTTTGTTTGGCCAGGAGCAACTAAAATAACACTGGTATCCTTGGACCGTCATATAATTTAATTCTGAATCATCTTCATTGTTAACTCATTGCAGAGCGCTTTGGGTGGGAATTTCACATGCATCTGACGTTTAAATTCCAATTTCATACGCTGATGTTCATAAGTTAATCATTTGAAAGTTACTGAGGCAATTTTCCAGTTAGTGTGCCTAATGTGGGTTTAGGGTTAGAGTCTCTTTTCTGTGTCTGTGTCCCTCAAGTGTGAGGACAGAGACTGTCTACACTCCTGTGATTGTGACAGTGCTGTCTGTCTGTTTGCCAGAAAACCCATGCAATCAGCCCAGATGGGAGTGGCCAGGTCCCTGCCCTCCACCCCAGAGACAGCACAGTCCTCTCCCCTACTGCTCCGCTACTGCCAGATGGTGCCGGATCTTCGCTCTACCCGGTCAGTCTTCACACATCCCTCCATCAAACCTCACAGCATGAGTGCATGTGAGTGAGTGTTCTCTGAGGACAGAATGGCATTTAACAAGGAGCAATGTAAAACTGTGCATTCAAAATGCTGGTCTGTAGACACAGGCACACCTGCTTGCTGAAAATAAAAGTGCATAAGACTTGCTCAGGTGATAAGGTAACAGATTGCTGTTGTGACAGGGGATGAAAGCTGCTGTTACCATAGTGATCAGTTTGATTATGCCCAGGCCCACGTTCTGGAATGCATAACTGTTCCGTTAATCCCCCCCGACCCTACCTTCACAACAGCCAGTGCCATGAGAGCTAGCCAGTGTGCAATCAAAGCAGTGCCATGCATCTTGGCACCCTGTTAAATGATGCGCCACAAATATGTGTGGTGACCCACACAAATGTTTAGTCAGCTCGCAGTTGTGTACATCAACAGTTGTCAATATGTAAAAAATATCCACAAATCCATTTTGATCCACAGATGTAGATCTGTGTTCTGTGTGTGTTTTTTTTTTAACACTGATAGAAGCAAGCAACTGAAACAGCAAGATGTATTTGTGGATCAAGATCAGATTTTCAGCTATTGGTTCAAACATTTTTTACCCAATCAGGCTTTGCATCTTTTTGCATTTTTTTACGCAGTCACAAATGTTGGTATGAAACACTTCTGTGGATCACGATACATTTTTTGATACATATTTTTGAAAATAATGTATCAGGTTTACAGCTAAATTGCATTGATTTATTCACATAAGCCAGCCCCTACGCATGAATCCTGTACGATATAGTCAAAATATTCTCTTTCTTCAACCACCTGCCAAGGGAAGTCATCTTTATTTATCTGCAGTACATTGCAAACACTCTTATTCACAGTGACATAACTGCTTAACTTTGAACTTATTCCATTTATAAATATGTATGTTTTTTCAAGAAATTTAGCTTCACTGTCTTGCTCGAGGGTACAACATCTGGAAGTTAAACCATACAGCCCTTTGGATGTGAGCCCAGTTCCCTGTTAACTGGCTATCTATATCATATTGCCACCCTGAAATAAACACATCCTATTTTATTTCATTTTATTTTTACCCATGTTCCTTATAAAATAAAGAGTTCAAACCTCCAATTTTCACTTCAAATTCAAAAACTGGCTCACCGTTTTAACTACCTAATCATACCAAATAAATACTATTGGCCTCATAATTTCACACATTCTCTATCAGCTCTGATTTCCCAGCACACCACTGCAAAAGAAATGAGTTTACCATCATGGGCACATAGAAGAGCACGCTGTTTGATTTACTTAATAAGCTGTCCCTTAATGCAATCCTTACCCCATCCTATTTGAAGTCCTGTTCCCCATCCAAACAAATTCCAAACCAAACCATGTTCCTCATAAAAGGCTCTCTCCTCTCTCTTATCACTCTCAAATATTATTGTGCTAGATAGTGTTATTCTTGGACAAGAGAGTTGAAAATTCTCCTGGCTGTGAATCAAATAAAACACATCTCCACAATATTGAGGATTAAGAAAACAACAACTGCATGATAAATGCGTAATGCAGACATTTTTTGGTCTGTCTTCACTGACGCCTGAGAGCAGATATGTAATTATTCTGACAAATGGAAAACACAAAATCCATGCTTCTGTAAATGTGCAATATTCACCTAGATATGAAGAAGGGCGCTGGCTTCAGATGTTGCTGCCTACAAAGTGTTTCTGAAGGTTTCCTCCAGTGAACCAGAAAAGCTCTGCGCTCAGCAATGGGATTCATTAGGCCACTTAAAAGAGCTTTGGTTTGGGTGCTTATGAAAACCTGATGAAAACACTTTGGGTTCCTTTCTCCTCTCCCAGCCCTCATCAGATCTGCTTTGTGTTAAAAGGCCGCTGGCACACAATCCCAGAATAGCGGAGTGGTACCAACTCAAACACCCGTCTGAGCTTAGGCCTTCACTGTAGGTGCCAAAACAACAGCGGAGAACAGCTTCTCCCCTGTAAACAGTTATGTTGTTTTAAATCAGCTTCTGATCTTCGTGATGCTATGGTTTCCAGGAAATTTCATACCGTGAAACATTTGTTTCAATGTTAAGGAAAGAACTTTTAAAACATGTTTACGAGTCGGTGATGTGGTAGGAGAGCCTGCGAAGGAGGAATGGCTGGAGACGCGCTCAGAGCAGCGTCCAGCTCATCGCGTCGTTTCCTTTTGTGTGTTTCAGAACGCGTCGCTGTATTTCGCACCTGCAGCCGGGACTGAGGCCTCTCAGAGCAGCCTGCCAGACACGCCCCGACTGGACCCTCACCCCCCTCCATTCGCCCCGTTCTACAACCTGCTCCCCTACAAAGCACAGGGCTTTTCTGCCTGAGGAGCCAGCAGACACCAGCCTTGTTAACATGCAATTGATACCTCTCAAACACAGTCAATCAAAATGGATTCTGGAAACCTAGAGAGGAGACCTCCCACTTACTCTGGGAGAGCTCATTTCTGATATTTAACAGGACCTGATATGTTTTCAAAATTTTTGCTCTTCCTCATCCAAACTAGTTTTTAATAAAAAAAAAAAAAAAAAACTTTCACCTACCCAATAATAATGACCATGAGAATAATAAGAAAAGCCTGATCAGGTCCATATTTTTTTGGGTAGCAGTACCTGTCTCACACTCCAAAACATACTGGTGGTCAGTTCTATTATATTCACCCAGTGGCTCATTTTTCAGGGGAAGCCAGACCTCTCATGTGTGATAGGTCAACCCACCTTTGGCTTTGGCTATGAGGCTCTGCTTTCCCATAACGATTCCAGAACTGTAATTTATGACCACACTTTAACCCTGAATGTCCATTTCTCAAAATCAGTGGAAAATACGAAAGGTGCGGCTACCTTGACCTCTATAAATATCATTGTGAGAAAGAAATAACAGATGTAGGGCCTGATTGTCCTAAAGGATTTAATACCTGCAAAACTACGTTGCTGGTTCAAAAACAGTAAGAGAGCATGTGATTGGTTGAGGTAATTGGTTTGTTCCAATCAAAAAAGATGTCACTGAAATTGCAATTGCAATTTTAAGTTGTGATAAAGACTATGATAAATCTTGCCCACAGTGTACATATCTGTATATGCTGTGTAAATATGTTCATTATATTGATGCTATTGTCATTATTAATTTTTATATAGCTTTTTAGCACATGACAGTGAGAATACTGCTACATTCTTTAAGTGGGTTAAACATGTCAGCACTTTGATAATGTCTGCTTTTTTTTTTTTTTTTTTTTTTTACTAAAGATAAAACTGTACTTGCCAGTAAAATATGAAATATGTGTGTCTTGTGAATTATTGCAGGAAAATAAAAACGTCAGTTTTTTATCTCAAGAAATATTTATTGAATTGTCTGCAAAAGGTAAGATCTGATTTGACACAGTTGTAAACTCAAGGTATAGACTATGGATATCAGCGGAACAGGCTCATTGTAGAATATTGTAACTTGTATACCCACCAAGAACATGTAACAAACATCTGTCATCTAGAATTAATATTTTTAAAAAATCAAAGCTTCAAAAAACATTTTAAAATGTAAAGGCTTTAGTGCACAAGGCCCATTAGAGTACAACCAACACAGAACAACAGTGAGGCATAAGAGCTGACAGACTTTACTGTGGTGTCCGGTAGCAAAGTACTAAAACTCAGATCGCTTCATAAAAACAAGCAGCTGTGTAAATCAACATTTTAAAATGTAAGCATAAAAATAAAGGCACACACCGATGAATGGGATGAATAAAAGGGACGTTTTGTTCTGTCACCTGTGACCTGGGAGCTGTGTTCTCCCCATATCCCAGGCAGTGCTGAACATGTGCTTTTTGGCGAGTGGTCCGTGGGTGTTTTAAATATCTCGGCATAATTTCATTTGAGTGAATTCAAAATGAAGTTAAGCAAGAAATGTCATTCTTGCAGGGGATTGCGCATTCAGAGAGCATGCTTCCCATGCCACTGTTGCCCAGGAAACCTTTTGGCGAAATGTCGAAAGCTTTTCTCAATCATCAAGCTTCAGAACTGCAAGTATTCATATCATTTAATTAGAAAACGTCTGGGCCAGATACTGGGGCAGCAGGGATACAGTGCGACTGCACCACCCCCCACCATCCGCTCCACTTCATTCCTCTCTCCTCAGCCCTATTGTATGCTCTGCCATACCACATTCATCACACATTTCACCAAAAACGTTGGTGATAAGTGGGACCTAAGATCGTTTTTGGAAAGGCTGCCGCGTGCGGAATAGCTTTAGTTACTTCTGTTCATGAAAAGGATACAAGCAACTGAAATCCTAATCCCAGTGGACACATGGGATAAATATGTGGTTTTATTGCTTTCTGAGTTATGGGATGTTCTGGAAGACATTGACGCATGATTTGCTGTATTTATGGATGGCAAACATACAATAAGGATCCACATAAAAAACACAATATCAGTGTTGCATAAGTATATATAATGATATCTGAGGCTTACATTGATATGGTTTCAGCACAGAAATGATTTATTCACACTGTAATACTTATAGGCTGCATCAGAACATGAAAGAACTGTAGATACAGCAAGAGTGAAGGAACGCAGTGCTGTAGACCAGGTGCATATGAGTGTTATGTGAACTTTTTGTGCACATGTGGGTTTGTGTGTGTGTGTGTGTGTGAGCAAGCATTTTCTATAGCATGCATGTGTCTGGGTTTAACTGAACTGTGTGTGTGTATTATGGTATCATGCATATTCACTACATGTGTTTGAGGGAGTGTTTATTGTGTGTATGTGTGTTTGTGTGAATGTGTGTGTGTGGATATCTTGAGTGTAATGTGGATGACTTGTATGATCAGGTATGTGAGTTATGTGTATTGTGTGCGTACCAGGAATGGGCAAATATATAGAAACATCAAAGGAAAAGGACTCCAGCTTTAAACTGGCTAAATCACAGGCAAAGGCAGGCACACAGGTAAGTCATACTGAGATGAATGCAGATTAGCAGCATGTTTCACCTTCAAAATGAGTATGTAAATATTTCAGTGCCCAAAGCAACGTGGGGCAAGTAATAGAGCTCCAAAGAGGCCTAACAGTCAGCGTTCAAACGGTGGGTGTGTCGGTCCCAAAAAATGCAAAACTATGTCCTGTAGGATGGGAAGAAGATCCCAAACACAAAAATACTGCGACGACAGAGAAGAACAGTGGTTACTATCAACTCACCAACAGGGATAGAAGAACACTCATACATTATGATCTTAAAAAGATGGTATTTATAGCAGTGCTGGCATTTGGAAACCCAAGGCTAATGCACAATTACGCATTAACCTGGTTTAAAGAGCACAACACCTGCACCCTTGGGGGATGGATGAAAGTCACAGGTCTGATGAGTCGTCTTTTAGTCCTTTTCTACATCTGGACAGGTTTATGTTTGGAGGAACCTAATTAAAGCCTATGTGTGGGCAAGAGGGACTGAATCTGTTCTGAAGCCAAAAGATAGCCCTACTCCTTATTAATTGCTTGATGTTAATATATTGTTTTTGTTATTGTTTCTGTTTATTTGTCCTTTCCTGCCATGTGTAAGTTGTGTATATTGCGTGTGTATATGTATGCAAGAGAGAGAGTCATTTGTTGTGTGTGTGTGTGTGTGATGTGTGCATTGTGTGTTCATTTGAGTGTATGCTATGTGTACATTTTGTTAGTGTTTTTTGTGTGTGATAAGTACATTGTTTGTGTTTCTGGGTCTGCGTTTTAATGTGATATTTTGTGTTGGTATGTGTGTGTGTGTGTGTGTGTGTGTGTGTGTGTTTGTACATGCCATGTGTCAGAATGAAGGAGTGTTTTCTTTATTTCCCATCTCTGACGTGCAGGGCAGAGGGGCAGCTGTGAGAGCGAACATCCCCGCTCTTGACCTCTGCCAGGTCCAGGTCCACATCCACACCCTGGAGCTTTGCTTGCAGGCACCCGTGGAAAGGGGACTCACCCTCTGTTGAAACACTTCGCTTACTGACTTTTTTTGGCCAGTCAGGCTGAAGTCTTCCCTTATCAGCACCACCAACATGTAAGCTCCTCTCATAAGTAACGGATTATGCATGTGTTGTACAGCTGGTCTGACTATGATCATGTAGACATGTGACTGGAGTTCAGGGGCCAGGACACAGATCTGAAGTGTGACAGTATGAGTATAGATGAAAGCAGGATAGAAAGGAAATATCTGGAGAGGGAGAAACAGAAGATAAGAGGATAGAGTGAGTGAGTGAGTGAGTGAGGATGAAAGATAATGGTGGTAGAGGAAACGCAGAAGACAGAAGTGATTATATGGGGGTGTAAGAAGGAGTATAAGAGGGTGGTGTGGTAGCTCACCTGGCAGACCTCCCAGGTACACCATGGTCCCTGTTTGGCCCCATATAGCCTTTAGGAACCTGAAATCTTGGTCGTCCAGCTTCCGTTTGACCATCTTGCCCTCCAGGTCCAGCATCACTTGGTCCTCTGACACCCATAGTTGTAAGAACTGGCTCTCACCCGTGCACAGAGAGGATGGGGTTGGGGTCGATAAGAACACCTGGTCCCTCACATGGAGCACCAGATCCTAAGAAAAAACCCACAGTGCTAAACCTTCTGTCACCGATTTGCAAATTCTTCTGAATGCAGTTTTTATTTAAGTTCACTCCCTCTGGTGGTGGCAGGGTAGAAAGCATCAAACATGCATGCATGCTGTCAAAGCCACAGGATCCCAAGAGGGAACAGAGACGTCGAGCCGATGAAGTCAAATTAATCACTGACAGTGAGAGACCTGGCGCAGGAGCTCATGCCAACAGCAGAGATTCATGCAGAGCAGGACCACCCAGCCCTGCAAGAAACCCATATCTATACAAAATCATTAAACAATACAATTTCTTCTCTGGAGCCAGCAACATAAGTGAATCTCTAAGAGATATAAATCAACATTGTTTTTTTTTTTGTTTGTTTTGTTTTTGGATGACGCACCAGTGTTCTGACCCAGAGTAAAGAGGGGAATGTCTCCCGAACAAGGAGTGCCATTCTGCCATTCTGTACTTGACCGCAGCATTAGGGCGCACCGTGTGTGAGTGTGCAGATAGCTGCAGCAGGGAGCCATTGAGTCAGGGGTCACCACATGTGCAGTTACCGGGCTCTGGCACGATGCGTCCATCATGTGATTGAGGGAGCTGGGGACGGGTGGGTGGATTTGTGGGGGTTGGGGGGTGGGGCGCATTATGACATATTTTGGATGAGGCGCCGACGTACTTCAGCCAATGCAACATTATCTATTAGGAGAGAGACTGGCGTCCCGCCACGGCCTGTTCTTCAATCAGCCTGTCTGCGACTTAATGCTCATAACAATTGCCATGTGATACCCGAGCTGCTGCTAACCCTGTGCTCTGCAACGTCCCACGCGGAGTTGAGTTTGGCGAGTTTTACACTCACACCTGTGGTCAGCATGAAACAGACCAAGGGGCAGAGACTCCATCTGCATGGTGGGGGGTTTGTATACCCGCATTGTCTCTGTGTAGCCCCCTAAGGATTCCGGACAGTGTTTTCAATAGCTGAGATTTCACCAGTCCAGGTTTGTTATCTGTTTGTGTGTGCTGGTGTGGGGGTGTTACCTTTGTGGACTGGTTCATGGACACGGAGAAGGAGATGTTTCTGAGGGGGTCTACAATGGCAAACAGAACTCCTCTGTCCTCCACTGGAAGGAAGGTCAGCTCCACAAGCAGATTCCAGCTCTGATCCTCTTCACCTGCTGTGGACCGCTGGACACTGCTGTTCCCAAGCGCTGCAGACAATGAGAAGCTTGAGAAACCCAGCATCGCTCTCACAAAGTGAGTCACGGAGGAGACAGAATGCGATATACCTTCCGGCAGGAAGCCAACGACCCCGTTTCCCGGGAAGAAGGAGCCGGGGATGATAGTCTCCCAGCACCGCTGCGTTTGGGAGTCCTGCAGCAGCACGCTGGAGTCCTGCTTGACCCACTCCCAGTCCCTCATGCAGGCATCCAGAGGTGGGTGGATCTGAGGGTGGGGACAGACACACAAACAGGGCTTTCTGATGTCAAACTGCAATGTAACAGAGCGACATCCCAAATTTTTATACAGCAGAGAGAAATCAGGCCCGGACATATTACAGAGCAGAGAGCTATTGATACCCATCCTGTCATCTTGCACATATAAAAAGTGGATTTCAGCAGACAGTTATCTAGTTAACCTGCCCTATCTCACCATGAATGAAAAGGTGACCACTCCTCCCTATACTCTGGTCACTTGTCATTCAAAGCCCACACCCCTCAGGCCCAATGACCCCCCTGATCACCCACCGTCAGGGGGATGTCGCTGTTTGGGATAGACGCCCCGATGGCGATTCTCAGGAACCCGTCTCCATGTTCCGCGTCAATGCTCTCCTGGGACTGCTCCACCGTCATTCTCTGCTCCCCATTCACAAAGACTGACACGCCGTCCTGCAGTTTCTTCACTGTGACCTGCAGGGCCACAGCATCGCATGTAGGCCTTTGCTCCAAAGCACAAGCATGCACTCACCTCACAGGCCATGAAATCTCACAGGCCATGACTAATCGCAAACCACTGGCTCAATAAACGCCTGTATCGTGTTTCAGTGCACTTTGTTTATCCTGCCAACTGATCTCCACATAACGGGTCATGCAGAATCCTGACACTAGGTTTCAAAAACGTGTTACAGAATATTTGTGGGTCAAACTGATTCCATCACCCTCATACCCAAAAAAAAAAATCGAGGAGAAAATACATCAATGTCATCATGTTTTCTGATTTTCAGTATTTTTTTACTGGAGAGACTGAAAACCATAAAAATTTATAATTGTAGACAAGAACTTGGAGAGTACACCATCCATTCTGTACTTCCTTTTCCTGTCACTTGTGATTGTGTTTCTTGCAATCGCAATCCTGTAAAACTACTCCAGTTTGTTTTGCTGATAGCATCTTGGTTTGGGAATTCATTTCAACTGGCAATGAAAGTCGTGGGTCTGAGTTTGAAGAGATGGTGATACTACAGTGATAAAAATTCTTAAGATTCACAAGCACGGTGACTGTAATGAGCTGTGATGTGTTATACTGTTGTTTATTGAGCAATATTTATGCATTCATGGCAGGTGCTGCTGTAAGTATGCCGAACAGATACTTTCTGATTAAAAAGTCATGCTCTACCTGATTACAATGTAATGTATAAATTTGAAATGTAGTTTATTACCCTCCTCCCTGTCCCATAAACTGTATTATTTACAGGATTGCCCTAAGTCCATTCTTTATGAAGTTTCCCTGTAAAGCTTTAACCATCCACTTTAGTGATTTTTACAAAACATAGACACTGACCTATCGTCAGCTTAGTTAGAGCTTTCTCAGTGCACAGATCAGGTGACCACAGCTGTCTCAGAGTCTAGTGGGTGTGTCTACAGCTGTCTCAGTGTCTAGTTGGTGTGTCTACAGCTGTCTCAGTGTCTAGTGGGTGCGGCTACAGCTGGCTCAATGACTTGTGGGTGTGACTACAGTCTAAGAGTGGCTAAGAGTGCAGTGGGTGTAGCTACAGCAGTCAAAGTGAGGTAGGAGTGGTTGGAGCTGTGTCAGTGTATGGTGAGCATCTCAGTGGGTACAGAGAGAGTGGCTATAGCTGTATAATTGTGTGTGCAGGGAAAAGATCACCTTCTTCCACTTCCCATCACTGATGAGCGGCCCGCGGCTCATGACAACCTTTCCTTTGCTGTGGCCGGTCTGCACACTCAGGTGTCTGTTCTGAACGGCCAGTAGGAACCAGTTGGTGACTGAGCCGATGTCCCCCAAGAAGATGATACCCTCAGGGTCCAGTGTGCGCAGCTCAAAGCTGGAATCAAAGCTGACACAGAGAAGGCCAGCAATGGGACACTCACACCACCTCAAAAAGAGGACTTTCAGTATCATCCATGATGCAACTACGTTCATTTCACGTGGGGCAGACAGTCCACCCCTGGGGTCTGGGCTGGGATAGGTCCAACCACCTCCCAGCACTAGATGATTTGGGAAACCCAGCTTCCTCCTGTCATCTGAATCAACTAGACAGGCCTGATTTTTATGGCTGACTTGTCTGATATTACTTATTTCAAAGGCATGAATGAAAAGCAAGGTTAAATGCTAATCACCTCCCTGCATCTTAGCAGCATAGTATCTGACTGATTTGTGGCTTTGGTTGTGTAATACAAATCACTTTGTTTCATTCCTGTATATAAAATTAATTTGACTAGACAGGATAGACAAGGGTCACTGACACCAAGGAGCAGAGATGACAATAACTGTTACACTGGATCTCAGCCCCTGAATAGTGAGCCCAGTGTGTCACAGAGCAAGCTTCACTGTCACAGTTGGCCTGGACACACAGGCCAACACCTTGTCTCGACTGTTTATGAGCATGCTCACGAGACATTGCGGGACATTACCTGGTCAACTCTGAGATCTTATACTCAAGGATGGGGACATTCCCCAAGGAGGTGTTCCCAGTATAGAGCGTGCCAGGAACCTTGTGCACATTGAATGAGTTACACACGGGTGTGCCCTTAAGACAGAAATATGGTTAAATCACCAACCCTCCAAAAACCTAAGAGTACACTCAAAATATAAAAACTCACTATTCAAATATATATATATATGTACATATGCTCTCAGACTTATTTGAGAATAACTGTACTATGTGCTTCTACCTTACTTGTCCCCCTGTGAGAAAAAATGAGTAAATCATACCAAAAAAAGCAACATGAGTTAGACAGTAGCTGGTGGTGTGCTTGTTTATTTTTCTACACTATATTCACACCATTTATCATGACTGCTAAGAAAAGAGGACAGAAACACCGCATTCAGTGGAACTGTGCGTGTGGTCGGGGGCGGCTGCTCACCTTGCTAATCTTCGCAATATCTTGGGGAGTTCCCAGGATCCCCAGAGCGCACAATTCCAGGACCAGCTGTGCCGAGCACAACCTCACAGCAACCCTCATTTTCTTTCTCTGTGGACGTGCTTGGCTATCAAAACACCTATCCGTCTGTCTGTCTGTCTGTCCCGTTCCAGGCTCTCGCTCTTAAGGCACTGGCGATCGCACCAGCTCTGGGGGTTATGAGGAGTGTTGAGAAATCTGTCTAACTGTAAGTTTTGCAACATTACAGACTGCTGGGCTGCGTTCCTCAGTGACGTCACCCTGAAGTAGCTGGAAAGGTCACATCGACATCCAGAAAGAGAGACCTAATGTGTCAGTGAAAAGTGGACAAAAAATTATGTCAGTTTCCAAGCTTTAATGGTACATAAACTTGTTTATTAACTTATTAAAAGCATGCCTGTTATCCTGGCAGTCCATAGTATCTAAATAAAATGATTATGAATAGATAAAAAGAATAGATACAAGTTTTGTCATTTTTATATTCGCTATCCTCCTTGACCACCAAACATTGTGATGACAATGAGATAAAGCTATCATAGCTCAGTGAAATAACTAGGTTAATATTTTGAATAGCAACCTTGGAAAAAGATTACAAATATCATTATATTCAGTTACATTTTGGACAAAAAACTACACTTTGAAAAAAATTTAATCTGTTTTGGTTTCATATAAAAAAAAAACCTATGTGGGTTATATTCTACTCAGAAAACTGAATATGGGCCTGGTGGTCCCATAAAAATGCACTTGTTTGAAATAAGCCAAATGTAATATATGTGGCTTGAGTTTGGAAAGGCCACAGAGCTCCAAGATGGAGACCTTTTCCAAAAAGGGAAACAAAGAGGTTTCCCGAAAGTCACAGACTTCGGTGAAATAAAACTCTCTGACTGTGTACGAACAGCGTACATAGGCATGAACGTTTAGCTTTGAACCGAACCCTATCTGGATAGGATACCGGAGGCTGTAAATTCAACAGCAGCGGGGACTATGGACAGCTTTATGTCAAAAGCGTTGGTGTGCAGTGCCAATTCTATCTGTGACATTATCCTGTGGCTTATGACAGTTTCCAGCCAGAACTAAGATGTCAAAGTCAGTATCAATGCTTCTTTATTAGGACTGTTTTATTAGCTGTGGATTAAATATTTAGCAGTCATGACTCATTATGAGCTCCTGAATGTCACATCTTTCTGCAATAACCTGCGTACTCATGCAGTCTACATGATGTCTTTATTACATTCAAATCACCATCCCATTTTGAGCAAAAAATAAATACATTTGGCAACAAAGTGTCATATATGGCGACTTGAATTATATAAACCATAACAGATGTCAAAGAACCATCAGAGCCAGGAGAGTAGTCCACATCGTAAATTGTTCGAGACAGCATTGAAGATAATTTCATTGTGCTCCTTACAACGATCTTCCTCTACACATGCCATCCTGCAGGATAAATAGCAAATACACATATGCATTCCACACGTTTCACAAACACTCCACATGTGCTCTGCACATATGCGTTCCATGTGCGTGCGCGCACACACACAAGCAGCGGGCTGGGATGCAGAGCTGGAGTGGAAAAGGTGTGCATTTTGTGATCTCAGGGTCATGAGGTACACATCATAAGGTACGGAAAGACTAACCCAAATCAGACTGCAGATTCAAAAAATAAAATTAAATAATAGATAAAAATCCATTCCTCCATGGAACGCACGTGTTCCCACTTAAATTTGGCCTGTTCCCTCTTTCTCATGACAGATGGAAGTATTCAAACAGATTTTCCTCCATTCAGAGCCAGCTTTCTGATGATGAAAGAGACCCCAGGTTTTGGACAATCAGAACCTTCTCAGACATGACACAGCTGGGTTCTGCTCTGCCCCACAAGGAAACCAAGATGACTGGACTGAGCCCACATGCGCACGCATGTTCCTTCTCTTTCCTCCTCCCCCGACCACCCCACACCCCCCCATCCCCCACCCCCATCTCCCTCATTGGCTTATAGTACTCAGCACTGCAGTCAGGGGAATAGACAGTGGGGTAGCGCCATTCATCCATGTAAATGGCATGTGGCACGGAGATAAACCAGTCCTCCCAAACTTGGCAGGAACAGGGGTAGAAACACATAGCTCTGGGATGCATTCTGCCATGTGGGGTCTCATTCAAGTCAGGTACAGCAGGTCACCGCTAAGCTGGTGGAGAAACTCCCGGGCCCAATTTCTGGAAGATTCTTTTCACAACAGTGGGAAGAGGCACAATGAATCAGTACACCAGAAACCAGTTTTTACAGTTGCCAAAAACGTTTATTGTAAATTATTTCCAAGTAACAAATAAAAAAAAGAGGAAATAAGACTTAAGTTTTTTGTTATGAAAATAATTATAAAAAGTTTAAATAACAAAAATACATTTAGTAACAGAAACATACAATGATGAGTTGTCCAGAACTCAATGAGAGAAAAAAAAACGAGACGATTTTTTTTTTCCATTTTGCATATGAAGGATATTCAGCTGACCACTCGAGGACACTGCTGATGTCATCCAAAATGTCTGCCAGGAGAGCATGCAGGCACTCTTCTCTGCCATACACAGATTGGAGACATGGTCTTCCCTATTGTAATGAAGCCCAATGTATGGCATCCACCTCACACAGAGACTAAGGAGTGATTTAAAGACTAGCATATCTCCCAAGCTGAATGAGAGAGAGCCTGATCTGAGACTATGGAGTGGACTGCAGGGATTTCAGTGCTGGTTTAAACTTGACATCAATGGCCAATTACGTCCCAGGACCAGCGATAACCAGATGTGACTTGACTTGCACTTCCATGCTGTTGCTAGGAGATACCACATGTTATTTGGTGGTTAGGCTCTAAGGTCCACACATTCTGATAAACATTTTAATGTGAGGAACACATTAGGAACTGAATGTACTTGAATTCCACTTGGTTTACTCAGAATAAATTATCAGGATGCTGTCACCAGCTTAATAGGCCAACAGCTACATCCTGAGCACCCGCTTTCAACACGTTAAAATCAAGGTGTTTCCTAAAAACACCGTCTTTCAATTGTGGAATTGATAGGTAAGGTAAATCTTTGTAAATGGACAACAGTATCCAAAAACCACTCCGTCTTCAGATTTCTTCATGATTGTTTGTACACAACATGCAACAAGCAAATAAGATGAGTCCACATGACTAAAAGAGCCTATCAGCTTTGGGGGGATTGGCTGGGTGAACCTCACTGGGTTACGACTCTTACTTCAAAGCAGACAGTCATGCGAGTACAGTACCATAATTCTGCATCAGCGACTAACCGGAGCCACATGCGCTCCTGACCTGTGACTTCTAAACGTACACATCAGCGCACAAGTACCACAATTCTGCGTTTGCAACGAAAACCAAAAACGATGGGCTCCCGCATGAGACGGAGGACAAACCTTGGTACCTCTATATGCACAGTTTAGCAAGTTATGAAATCACAGTGTGTAATGCAAACATACAAAAACATAAAAAACACATTATATTAAATACAAGGGACAAGTGTGTTAGAAATATATGGCGGACCAAAGTCAAAGTCTGATTGCAAATTTACAACACGTTGTTAACCCTGTACTGACAGTATTAGACATTTTACTTCTGCGGCTGACTTCAAGTCTCTATCCATCCTTAACAAAATATAACTCATTAAATGGATAAAACAAGTAAAGATCAAGAGTTATGAGAGAAAAATGTGAGACTGTATACTTAGTCAAACAAATAGAAAAACAAGAAATTGATTCTCTGCTGGACTTGATCTCAGATCTGTCCAAGCACAGGACAACGTGCTGTTTGTGGGTGGAGCATGTTTGTGTTGCCCCAGGCTGTTGCCTATTTAGCCACAGGGACACACCGGTGCGTGGCCATGGTCATCAAGTGGAGCTCTGATTGTCTGGTACTCCTGAACTAAGGGCTTGTCTGAGCAGGTGCATTTGCTTGTTAATGACACAACAGACCTGGCACAAGGGGTGGTGATGTCACAGACCTGACTCACGCTGTGTGTTTTTATTCTATGAGCGCAAGGCAACCAGCATCATCACAACTGAAAAAACTTTAGGTCCACACACACACACGCACGCACGCACACACGCATACACACAGAGTGCATCAGGTTTGTGATCATAGTCTTGTGAGTCATAAGAGGTCATTATTTCAGACACTCTTCATTAGTAAAATATTGCCAATAAAGTGTACATGAAGGTAATATCAAATGTTTTAAAGGTCCTTTTCAAAATTTCTGTATTTAAAATACATTTGTACCCTTTTCAAGTCCTGAACCCTATGAAATTGTTATCTTTGGTGTTTGAAAATAGACATTAAAATTTACAGAATATAAACTTCACTGTACAGGATTACAAAATTATGGTTGATCTTTTAACTGATCAGTATGGAGTCAATTGATACCATGTATCTAAATTATTCAATCTGGAAAATTCCAAATTTATCTAAAGTGCTTCGACATCATTCCCCCAAGAGACAACAAAACATTGTATTTACATCTATAAATAAAATAAGGCAGATTTGTTATAACCTCTCAAATCGTACTCTATAAAAACATGCACTTTTACCAAAAGTGCAAAGAGAAGAGAAGAGGGAGAGGGGGCATTCCCTTTGTGTGGACTCTGTACCAAACTGTTTTCATTGTCACTCTGCTAGAACATCAATCACATGGGAGATTGTAAAAGCGGCTTCATGATTGTTGAATGTTCAGATTGTAAAATGTTTCTTAAAATAAAAGTACTTTAGCAGCCTATTCACACAGAACAACTTGAGTGTGACTTCTTTCACAGCGCTACAGGAAAAAAAGTAAAGAGGATCAAATTAATTGCCTACAAATTAACTAATGCCTAACAATGCAATTTTTCTTTCAACTGAAACAATAGATGGAAAGAGAAAGAGAGACACGATGAGAACTGAGAGATTGCCTTTTACAGAAAAAACAAACTATGAAGGTAGCCGCTTCTGAAGGAACTACTAAGAGAATCATGCAGTGGTCAGATGACCATTGTCTACTTCCTCATTTCCATTTTCCTCTGGAGACCTCGACGCCAGGGATGTGCGTTCTTTGTCCTTGTGGAAGCAGCAGCATTCTCAGCGCTTATCCCAGCGCTATGTTGCTCCAGTGTTAAACTCTGGCTGGGAGTAGAGTGCCATCTGCTGGACTGGCTGTCCCTATCCTTTCCATGTCCGTCCTCATTGACCTTTAGGAGGTTTTCCCCACTATTGGGTTTTCCCTTTAAAAAGTGAAAGAACATTGGGAAAATTTTAACGTCTAAAGATGTGTACATTTAAAAACAGTGTGCATGTAAAATATCATAAATGAACACTTTAATAATAATGACTTTCACATTTAAGCATTAATTATTTCCATGAATTTCAAAACCTTAGAAATTCTCTTGTACATGTCCTCTTTGTAACTTTGTAAGATAACATTTTTTTTCTAAAGTCCTTGTCCCTTAGGCCTTCCACCCACGCTTCACTGATTTCGATAAGGTTGTCCTTCGCTGAACAAGCTCTTCCCTTCAGCAAAACTCAAGCCAACAAGATCCTCTTGTTTTAAGCGCCTCTCATCTTCCATACTAAACTTGTGCTAGCAAGATAGTGCTACTTAATTCACATTAGATGACCTACACAACTCAATATCAAGCTGAGCTACCACTGGCTTCATGTAGATGTATCCATTCTGTACATAAAACTCTGAGTATTACATAATAGCACTATTTGTACCATGCCATGATATGCATTTTTGTGAGATGAAAATTATGAAGCTCATATGATGAATATGCCCAATCGATACTTTGCTATGGCAACCACAGTAACACTTTGGATGCTCACTCACCTGATAAGAACTTTCATTTGAAAACTTGTGCAGGCAAACTTGACACTCAGCATTTTTTTCCTTCATGTTAACTGAAATAATTTGTTGAGTGCTCCACTGGTGCCTCAGGCTCATATACATGTATGTGCTTCAGGACATATTGCTGAGCTTGTAGAAGGACACATTCATGAACTGAGTGTCTGTAGGAACATTAGCTTTGCTGCCCATTAGTTTTCTGTACTTGGCAACTCCATTCAAAACAGGAAACATGTCTGTGAATTTGATGTAACTAAAGATTGATCCTTACAATCTTACCACTGAATGGGTGAATGTGTGCAACATCTCCCTCACAGACATTCAGCTACAACCTAGACTGGGATCCACCTCAATGTCCTGATTGTCCTCAGAATGACAAATTCTTAATTTCTCAGGGAATGGAGACTGACTGACTGTGAGGAGGGACAGACCTTAGAGGCACAGTGTGTTCTACCAAGATGGAGGTGTGGACACTTACTGGCTACCATACTTGGCGGTGATGGAGCTCCTGATGGCCACATGGTGCTCCTGCAGCTCCTCCAGGACCTGCCGGATGGCCTGGACAGTGTGGAAGGTCTCCTTGGGGTCCTGGATGGTGAAGAGGGAGTAGTCCTCCTGCTCCATCTGGGGGCCCTGGTACACAGCAATGCTGGCACAGGCGTCTGCAGGAGAGGGGAGGACACACAGCCAGTCTTACAGCTATCCACCAAGCAACTATGTGGGATTCATTCATAGGGGATGATCCTTTAAACATTTCCCATTTGCCACATCATCTTAATTTGGATGATAGCTGGAGGATACCATAGTGAATTTTGACACCGAGCAGTTCCTGAGAATACACATACGAAGCAGTCCAACCGAACGCTGTAAAGGTCAGAGGTCAGAGTTCACAATCCATAAGTCCCCACTTGCCTTCCATCTTCTGCAGCTTGGAGCAGTTGGAGGAGAAGACGGAGAAGATTCTCTCAATCTCACGATCACAATCAATGTCCAGCTGGATGTTGACAAGCATGGTCCTGCGGAAAGAGAGACGGAGAGAAACGCAAGTCACAGATGAAGAGGTGAGATTGGCGTGGGTGAATGTGACAAAAATGATGCAGGGTTGGGTGTAGTTGGACATGGTCACCAAACATGTCATTCATTTGCTACATTTGCCCTTATACATGGTGAGATACGTTTTATCCTTTTGTAATGTTGGGAGATTTTACTTTATTCAGATTACATCCTGGAATTATAACCTGTAACAGTCAGCTGGGTGTGGAAGGAGGTAAGGAGGTGAGGTCTGGTTTGGTATGACTGGATACTATATGTGGTTTAGTGTAGCTTGGTGTGACCATTCAGGGCTAGACTGTTCAAGGTGTGGGTAAGGTGTGCTAGGTGTGGATGAGGTGTGAAGTGGCACTCACGTGGTGCAGGGTTTGCAGCCTGGCTGGCTTTCGCTGGTGGCCTTGCAGCACAGCCAGGAGCCACTCAGGTAAGCGGAAGGGTGGAAGGTGCTAAGCCGCCCCGGGTTACAGCGGCTGACCTGGCTCAGGACCTCAATCCACTCGTTGGCCTCCACGCAGTTACTAGCCTGGATGTACAGAGGCTTCTCCCCATGGATCACCTGGAACATCTGCACAGCAATCCCACACACACACACCAACACGTCACATACATGCATGTCTATCGCAAACTCTGGGTCTCATACAAACACACAAGAAATATCCCCGCGCACTCACCACATACTGCCACTTTCCACAAAACAAACCCTTCTCACATCACTGACTCGAGGTCACACTCACGTTTTTGCGGGTGAAGGCGTTCTCATCCAGCTTCTCCACCGCCACGATGTTCTTGACAGGGATCACACAAAGGGCCTCTTTCCCTGGAAAACAGCCAGCTAAACCTCAGTGCCCGCTCATGTCACCTCCCCGTGTGTATGCACCCCATGACAGGTCTCTGGTAGCACGCTACATTACAGGTGGAGCACAGCCGCTGGGCACATTTTGTCCGCTTTGGGGGTTGGGAAAGGCAAAGCCTCGGGTGGAATGGACAGGGTGGAGCACGGAGGGAATTGTTCCAGCCACAGAAACGCATTCCGAACATTCTCTCATCCAAGAGATCAGAGTCGACCTTCCATCCAATATAAATATTAATTAACTTCATAACCACATTCTTTGTGTATGATGAATTCCTTCTCTCCTCTTCCAACCACTGTATCTTATTTTCAAAGGGCAGCCAAGCCAAAACACACAAGCGCAGTATCACAGCACCATGTTGGGCAGGACCTCTGTGGTAGCTGTGTTCAAATCAATCAGCTGACAGGCCTTCAATTAAACTTGGATGGTCCTGTCATCCATATTGGCTCTGAAACGGTCAGGTTCCTCGGTGCCCCTTGCTCACTCTGCTCGCTGAGCCAGACACGGCTCTAAATCACCAAAGTGATGATGGTGATGAAGTGCAAGCGCTAGGCCCACTTCCCACCCTGTCCGCCCCATCCCCACCCACTCGCCCTCCACGCATCAGGCCTGTAGTTGTATTTACAATGATATCCATGACCAGTTATTCTTCTAAATCATTTAAGTATTTAAATAAATATACTTCACTACAGCAAACATCTGGTTTAAAATTCAAATATTAACCTAAACAAAGACTAATATTATTTGAAAGTATTAGTTTTTTTTTAAAGTATTAACTTATCAGACATGCATTACATCTGACACAGAAATCAAATATTAAAAAAAAAAGAAAAACACCTTGGGGTTCACAGTTGAGTGGAAATTACTTCATAATGTTAAGTAGGATTAGATAGAAAAAACAGCTTAGCAAGTCTAAACCTCATTTCAATTTAGGTTAACAAACAGCAGTGTACTATAAATCAGTACTAAAAGTTACAATAGACTAATGTATTCAAATTTCTTTATTTTTTACTAAATACATTCACATACATAAATATGTTTTGTAAAAAGATATTTATTCTTTGGTCTGCCTTAGACTCCTCAAACATTTAACACACATGAGCTCAACACATAAAGCAGCTGGCTTTAACTTTTGACATAACAGTCCACAAATCATTGAAAGAATAAAGGAGCCACATGGCAGAGGTTAAGGATGAGGGACAGATAAAGAAAGGAATGACACTCAAGTTAATCTCCTCAGTGGCAGAATGTGGTCCCACAGAGATGAGGTGTTCCTCTCCTCTCCCACCTGAAACGTTACATGGGAAACGGAGAAGCCCTGCTGTCTGAAGCGTCCTCTCTGTCGCCTCATTACTCATGGAAAAAAAGCGATGTCCTGACAGGGAGGGCGGGGGCGAGCCAGGGGTTTGAGGTTTACCCCATGTGCAGGCATGCACTCAAACTGTCAGCCCAATCAGCAAGGCGGCCTGTGGCATGGATTTATCTCCTACTGTCCAGGTTCCGCATGCAGGGCCAAACAGATTCTGGGCATTTGACTAGATAATGGAGTTCTAAGAGTGATGGATACAGCCTTTACAAATCAGTATGGTCTTAAGTTTTACTGTGAAACAGGAATCACTTTTATATTTCACTTACAATTCACCTGTGATAAAAAAACATATTTTTTTCCTTACAGACAAATCATCTTTTTCCTGTAAACTTCAAAAATCTAATTTCTGATTTTAGACACGAGTAATGTCAGAATTCCTCTGCAATGATTTTATTCAACATCAATCTTCCCAAAGAAATTCCAAACCGAGTATAAAGGATTGGTCACAGACCCCGATTTACCCGGCACGACATATAATGGAGACGATCCCTTTCCAAGGTTGCAAATGATGTGCTTTCAGGAAAAATATGAACAAGGAGATAAACATACACCAGTATACATGCTTGCATATGTGAATGAGTTTGCTGTTGTATGTATGGCACAGAATGTGTGAGATAGCTTGTGCAGAAAGAGTGTAGAACAGCATATTGCATCTGTGTGCATCTGAGACAGCATAACTGTGACTATGTGACACATGGGTTGCATATATGATAACAGTAAACTGATGCGGTGTACACCAGCTCCTAAGACAATAAAATAGTGCCAGGGTGTAGAACATGCATGTCCGAAATTGGATTTAGATTGCATAAGCATCAGTCATTTAGCACACACTGTTATCCAGGGCGACCTGCACTATGGGAGAGCACCAATGCATTCAACCATTGATTATGTGAGCAATAGTGCCAGACCTGGCCAACAACATTCCCCGATCAGTGAGAATGTCTAAGACATCACCAAAGCACTAATGTAAGTCAGCTAACCAGAAATATAACACTAAAATCCTAAATGCAAACATATGCTATAATAAGAAAACTGGATGTATACATCATCGACAGCATGTTTGCTTGTACAGCGCATGACATGGTGTTTGTGTGTGTCAAATGCTTATGTGGCATCTCAGCCTTATGCAGTACACTACAGCAGAGGTGGAGGGTCTAACATGTCAGTCTGGGCTCAACAGCATTTATTATATCCTGTCATTTCCTATTTAAAGAAACTCAATTACATTTCCATATGGTTTCAGTCCTTTCATAATTTTCCAAACCTTAATGTCAGTAAAAACACTTCTAAAAACGCGAAACATTTAAACATGCGGTGGAACCATGCATTCCGTACAGAGAAGATGAGAAATTTCAAAACCACCCAAGTAATGGTGAAATGTACACACACACACACACACACACACACACACACACACACACACACACACACACACACACACACACACACACACACACACACACACACACACACACACACACACACACCAGAAAGTGGCTGTAATAAAAGCATGAAACATTTACTACTTTCATCTTTGAGACATTTACTGCATCAGATGAACTGCAGACAAACGTTATGTTACTTTGCTCTTTGCCTGCTCACTTTACCCAGAAAACCTTCATGTCAGCTCCCTGTCCACCCTAATTCCCTGAGACCCATCCCTGTTCCAGCTCTCCCATCAAAGTTTGCTCAAAGAATCCCTTCTTTTCTTCCCCTCTTTTGACTATCTCTCTCCCCAGAGTCCTCTCCCCCCCTCTCTCTCTCTCTCTCTCACATACACAACAACCCCTGAATTCTGTTAGGGGATAAGTGAGAGGGCCAAAAATCCATATCTTCAATGTGTGTGTGTGTGTGTGTGGGTAATGGATGGGGGTTTTTCCTGCTTGTTTATACACAGTAGCAGGTTCGTTACCCTTTTCTGTAGACTCACTAACCCATGCTGGTATCACAATCAATGAGGTGCAACAACTCGAATCTGAGAAACAACCTGTGAAAATTCCAGCACACTGCATTAAGCCCGATTCCAAGAAACATAGAGAAACATTTACACAGTGCACTTTCCCATAAACCACTAGACTGAAAGAACGCACAAGTATTTGTCTCATGCATGAATCCAACCAGCAGGGAGCAGCCATTCTGGAGCCAAGACAGTCAATTCATGTCACATGCGCACAACATATGTGTTTGAGTGTATTGGGGGCATATGAGTGTGATGAGTGTGTGTTAACAACTATATCTGCTTGTATGGTTTTTCTGGTGTATGTGTGTTTGTATGTTTGGCAGTGACTGCGTGTGTAGAGTTTGTGTGTTTATACATGAGTGGGTCTTCCCCTTTCAGTTCGAAACCTAGGAGCCTCTCAGGCTTGTTGGACCTTGAGGAATGTAACCTTTGACGCCTGAATGCATCTGAGTGACCATCTCTCTGGTCCTCAGGGGGGAGAGACAAAGGGACAGGGCCGGGATGTAAAGCTCAGCAGTGCCGCTCCGGAGGTCAGTCAGAGTCCAGGCTCCTCCACAGCACAGCCCCAGACTCTGCAGCTGACCTGGCAGGGGAACAAAGGGCTGTCCTGCTATAAGCTGCACATGGTTCCAATGAGGAATAATGTGCGCACTGCAATTTATGCCAAAAGTATAACGGAGAGGACATGAAAGTCGGCCTGACATTATGGAGGAAGTCTCGACAGGACTACCCCCGCTCTCGGGATGAGAATCGCGGGCCAGTGAGCCGGCACGTGGAACACCATTCCCACTCCTGGCAAAAGGTCTAGACGTGCAGCAGGTTCTGCGAGCGGCTACCGGAAGCTCGCTGTATGGAGTGAAATCAGATGTAACAATCAGAATGGAAAGTTATGTGGAACAGATGTCCTGTGTCAGGAGATGCAGGTACAAACACATGAATTTTGAGAGTGAGCACACACAGTGTGTTTTACATGTACCCAATAAAAAAGGGTCACAGTATCTCTGGAGTTTCTCAGCCCTGTTCCTGGGGGGGGGGGTGGAGCAGGTGTTTCTGGTCTGAAGGGCAGGATCGCGTCTGCAAAGTGCTGAATTTCAGTAGGGTGCCTGTTTTGCTGTTCGGTGACTCTAGAGTGCCTGTTTAGCCGTTCGATGTCTGTTTAGCTGTTCAGTTTGGCCCAGCCCCACCGTGGAAGGTAGGGACATAGGCCGGCTAATAGTAGTTTGGCCACTGAACCGACTGCACTCCTACTAAACCAGATTTCACTCATTGGGACAAACATACAGTTGAAATCTACTATTTAAACTGAGTCTATTAGATTTAATCAAACTACAACAACATCCAATTATCAACGAAGCTTTTATCAACCATTGGGAAAGTCGAGCACAAAGCAGAGTTCACTGTTATCTGGACCAAAAAATACAGTACAGCATGCACACTACTATAAATGCCTGATCACGCTGATTGAAAATGTGGGAAAAAACCTTGCAGATGTATGGACTGAGTGATCACAGCCTGGCCAGTGAGAGGGGCTGACAGACACAAGCCTGGCTGCCCACAGAGGACAGGCTGTGCTTCCACCGCAGTCAGAGAGCGCTGCAATCAGAGCTGCACTTCCTCACGATCTTTGAGAAATACAAGTCAACTTTAAACACAACATTACCCAAAAGTTTTACAAATGTGCCCCAAGTTCCAAACCCCTTCAAGCCAGCTACAACTCCCCCATTTTGCGATTGGAGAAGTTTGACTGTGTGCCATTGGCAGTGCACTGTATTCATTCATGCCAGAAACTAAGGGACAGCAAGTAGCTGTATTACTCTGTTGTATAAATCACTGCATATGCATGTATTGTTTGAGTGCACTAAGATATTGTTTTCTTCTAATTGTGTGTTATGTCTGGATGTCTGTAAATGAATCTGCACTTTGGTAATATCAGAATTATCCTATTATGCCAATAAAGCATCGGAATTTTAACTTGAGCGCCATCATCATGGCCAACATAAAATTAAACCGATCCCAGCTTCCATAAAAGATGCTAACCGCTCCAGCAGGCTGTGCTAGGCAAGTTCCATTCTTATCCACACAGCCAGCATTCCCAGCCTGGGGTCCACTGATCTACTGACTTAAGACACAATTCCTGTATCTCCAAAATGGCTGACTTACTCAATCCAGGTGAATTATTTGATAGGTCAATTATCAGCACACGATTGACATATAATAGATCCAAAATAAACTCATGCCTTCCAAAACAATAACCCTATTGCTTCAAGACAAGAAGTTCACCATCTAACCAGGGGGCACATAGACATGAGATGTTGAGCATCTCAGATTGACAACAGAAAAATTAAATTCTCTTTCTGAGAAATAAACTAATGCAGGGCAGCAGTCGGTTTCTGAAACAGATTCTTGCGAACACACTTCTGTGTGCCTTAAATGCAAGTTTGGCCCAAAAATCACAGCCTATTTGATGGACTCCAGTGATCTTAAGAGTATTACATATACACAGATGTATTATGTATTACAGCGGTACAGGGCTGAGCTCCCAGCTGCTCCCCCCACACACAACCCCAGCTCAGGAGCACTGAACCACAGCATCAGTCCTCTTCCAGCTGCTGCTATCCCATCACTGCAGCAACGGCAAGGGAGGGCAAAAGAGTGTGTGTGTGTGTGTGTGTGTGTGTGAGAGCATGAGAGAGAGAAAGCAGGGAGCAGGGAACGTTTAGCACAGATGGTGGCTAGAAAACTGCATACTTTCTTCATTCTTGGGCCTCTGCAGACCTTCGTGTCTAGCTTGGAATCTAGTCTAGGTTGAGAGCATCTTAGTCAGGGAAACGGTGGGGTGAATGCAGTCACTTTGTGGGGCTGACCATGGGGGAATTCAGGTAGTGAAAAAGGGGAAAATTGCACAAAAAAATCCCAACTTTCATTTATGGATTGAAGCAAGTCAGAGAAACGTCTAAGCAAAGGTGCATCTGTCACCTGTATGCCAGGTGTGGGCGTGGCAGGGACTCACCTCTTTGCTTGTGGTAAGACAGCTCTACGTTGGTGACGCGTAGCCATCTTTTCTTGAAATTCTTCTTGCCGATCCGTTTCTTTCCCTGGGCCCTCTTGTGCACCTCCCTGTGAAAAGACGACAGGGTCAGCACCAAACTCTGGCCCCCTTGCTGTTAGAAGTCAATTGTGTGGGTGCCTGTCAGGGAACCTGAAGGAGTGGGTGTTTGTCCGATGATCGATGGTCGCAAGGTCTGTCAGATATACGAACTGCGTGGGTGTGTGACCAGACAAAAGCATGCCAAATCGCTGGTTTATAGTCATGAGTCATGGCCATAATTCCCTATCACAGGTTCTGACAGTGGAAAACCCATCAACAACGCCATCAGAACGAGCTCAGAGGATAACCACTTTAGAACCACAACTTGCTGGACGTCTGCCAAAGTAGCTACGGAGACACCCCTCATTCTTGACCCTCCCCTCAAAACCCAAACAAACGATGTGAGCAATAGGATCCCGGGGGAGCAGGGGCCCCTCCACTCACCCCTCCTTCAGGACCACAGAGTCTTCCATTCCGCTGGACTCTTTGCTCACATTGGAGGAAATCTCGTCCAAGAACTGCAAAATGACAGAACGTGAACCACAGCGCAACCACAGATCAGTTTCTAAAGAAACAATCCACTGTTTTCCATAAACCACAATATAGTAAGCAAGGGAGAAAAAAAAAAAAAACTCACCTTTTTAACTTCCTCTATGCATTTGTCTTCTTGGAATGATTTGAAGAATTCATACATGTAAGATTCTTTAAAACTAGACTGCAATGCAAAGAAATGACAAAAAGCAAACATTTAAAAATTCAGACGATAACATCAGTGGTTATAAATGGTGGTCTATTATAACTGTGGCATATCATTGTTCAATTAAATGGCAAAATCAAAAACAAAAGAAAGGGTACATGTTTTAAAGCATATTATATATCAATCTTTACAACAGTAAAATAAATACATATCACATCAGTGGCAGTCATTTCTTGTGACATTTCTGTCATCACAGTCACTCAGAGGAAGTTGATTGTACCAGTTTATTTTTGGATAGGCTTCCCCAGCTCCCCAGGGTCTGAATGGTTTTGGAGATGAGGGTTAGTGTACGGGAAACCTCTGGATCCTGAAATTACAGATTCCCACTTTATTACACCCATCCATCTACCCACACAGCACAACTACACATCTATTCACCAAAAACACACACACACACACACACACACACACACACACACACACACACACCTATACAGTCAAATGAGGTATACAATGTGTGTGCTTTTTCATGCATATGTTTTTCATATCTACAAAATTACAGCACATTCTCACACTCCATTCTCCACACAGGGCAGACTGAAAATAAGAAAATATGATAGGGGCCAGTTTCTTGTTCACATGGTTCACACGTTTGCCTTGTGGCAAAATACACTCTCTCTACACACACACACACACACACACACAAACAGACATACAGACACACACACACACACACACACACACACACAAATACAGCATTTTATTTCCTGTCAAGACCGGATGACTCACTGGATGATGGGGGCGGAGCTGGAAGGTGTGCGGTGACAGAACGGCGAACGCGAAGAAACGCAGAAACACAAAGCTGCTGACGGCAGAGTACTGAACGTGTGGGTCATCTGCATGGAGAAGAGATGGGTGGAGGACAGAGGGGACACAGGTTAGCTCTACACGGCTCAGTCAGAACACCCTTAACCCATACAAAATATGCAGCATTATCAGGGTTTTACTGCCACCTAGTGGCCTCCAGATACTTGGGTTGCGCTGCCCCACTGTGGTGAGTGCCATACTACAAGCACAAGTGATGCACACACAGTATGAGAAATTTGTCCAACAATGGTGAAAATTTTATTTACATTCTCAGATAACCTTTTTTTTTATAAATTCTTCCTAGTCATAAACATGATTTACTGCTCTCTCTAACCTGGCAATGTTATCTTCGGATTTACTGGCTCTGCTACCCTTTGAATACATTTATGGTGATTCATAAAGAGAGAATGTGTAGGTACAACCTTATCTATAAGCGTTAAAAGAGAAAAAAAAAACTGTTAGGAAAAGTGGTAATGAGTCTTAAATGCTGTATGAAATATCAAACGTCACACACATCCTGAAGCTTGAAGAGGAGTGTCTGATCATTCAGCAGAACTTCCTGTCAACCTGACAGTTGATTGTTTTACTAACCCTAACGACACACACCTGAGCTAACCTTACACCTTCAGGAAGTGAATCAAACTGACAAGTGTGGATAGGTTGTAACACAGTAATTAAAGACTATGAATTTAGACAAGACTGACAACTCTCAAATTTCTTGGCAAAACTATGTACTGAAATGTACAGTACTTCAGTTAGCATCTTGACTCTACTGAAATATCTTCACAAAATGAATCAAACAAAGGAAATTATTACATTTATGCAAAGATGGATAATACCTTTACAGCAAAAAAGCAGATAATCACTCAACTGTGGCACTGACTGCATTACTTAACATTTAAAATAAAAAATAAATTATGTTCCTTCATCTTAAAAATGTAAAAATATCCCTTAATATACTTCAAAGCTTCTGTATGCTTCCTCTTGGCTATAACATTTCACCTTTACACTGTTCACACATAGCTTGCCTTTTACTCAGCCTAGTAGATTGACAAATCTAGCTGTTCTGCCTGGCTGTCGAAATCAGCTGTTGGTTGGATAGCTCAAAATATTTTATAGGTAAATAGAGCCAGAAGACAGAAGTTTTTATTATGGGTCAAACAGATACCTGAGCAGAACCATGATCTGGGCTCCTGTACTTCTAACCTGACATCTGCCTTTAGGTATCTGGCAGTATTTTTTTTTCTAGATTTTGATTCTGGACTACACACAAAAAGTTTAGTACAAACATGCTATGACCAGTAGCAAAATGTACCTGTGGTTGGTTGTAGTTCCACACTTCTATTACCCCACTGAGATGGTAATTTTCTTTTATTTCATCTTGAATATACAACTGAAATTCACCATCTACAGTACCTGTCCAAGCTGCCAGGACCTGCCATGTCTGCAGCCGGTTCAAAACGCAGCAGCAAGGCCGCATACCAACAACAACAAGAAAACTCATATTCTCATAATCACTGCCTCCCTGCACTGGATTCCAGTTACATTTGGAGTTCATTATAAAATTGTATTCGTTTCGTTTGAGACATGGGATAGCCCTTGATTACATTACAGAGCTTTTTAACTCCCCACAGAACAGAACAGCCCCTCAAATTGAATGGCAAAGCCTCTCTGACTGTTCCAGGGTCCAATCTAAGGTCCAAAGGAGACAACATTTTCAGTGAAGTCTGCTTGGCTTTGGAAAAGTGTTGGTCAGAACAGCAAAGAGCTGAACAGCCATTTATTTGTTCTTCTATTGTGAGTGGGCTATCTATATTTTTTTTACTGTGTACACATGCATGTATCTTGTTGTCTCATTCTGTCCTACAGTGTTTGAAAATCACTTTGTACACCTACAGGAAAACTGCTGGATATATTATTATATTTAATAAAGGTTATTAATATTATCCAGCTCACAAACTGACTTGCTTTATAAATAAATACTACAAATAATTAATACAAAAATTTAATTTGGAATCGTCTTTTTCAACAAATTATTATTACCTAGTAGTTTTAACTTTGTCTGCAACTTGACATCATATCTCCTAAATGCAAAGTCAATCATCACCAAACTTTGGTTATATAATTTTTGTTGTATATAATTTCTGATGTGTTTATTTTACACATGATCAAATTCACATTTCTGCTTTCAGATACGGCACATTTAGACTTTCTGCTTCTGTTTGTGGTTTGCCTAAAAATGTGCCCTTCAAGACCTTTTGAAATGATCGCCTGACTCTTAACCGCTGCTGTTCTGTACTCAGTGTTCTCAAAACGTGTTATATAATTTTTGCAGTTATCAAATTCTTTCTGTTTCAGACAGTGGGACAGCAGTTCTCAAACGTGTGTATTTCATCGTGCATTTCAAACTTCCTGTTTTACATAACTAATCTGGGTAGATAATTTGTCAGCTTTGCACCGACTGAGACTGACCTGATGCTGTATTTAGCATCTAGTCCCGAACAGCAAGACTTATTCAACACTTGGGAAGGAAGAGGTGGTGAGGAAGATGAGGGAGGTGGGGGGTGATGATGTCACACTCACTGGGGAAGCGCTTGGAGGCCATGTGTCTCAGGGACCTGAAGACATCACACATGAGGGGGGGGCAGCTCACACTGGACTGAGTGATGGAGGAGAACACCTTCTGTACATACAGCTGCAGGTTCTCCTGTAGAAACACACACGCACACGCACACATGCACGGGCACATACGCACACACACATACACACACACACACGGACAGACACACACACATGCGTTAAGGCTGGAGGTTCTACCACAGAGAATCATACACACAAACAGCAGCATTCACGGAAATGGCCTTTACAGTTTCCTATTCTGCTGAACAAAAAGTAACTCACCAAACCTTCTCTCGTCGCATAAACGTATTTGATTCTGAAAGTTATTAAAACTGCATGATAGCAAATATATTGCAGCCAAATATGACGGACATATGTGCCTAGATGGCACCTGCTGGACCTAAACTGTTAAACAAACATGCTCTTACCTTGTTTACTTCCACGTTGTCTCCCTCTTTCAGTTTTACAGGATCAATCTCACAGGTTTTGTTAGATTCACAGATCTGTGAAAAAAATAATATGGCAAATAAACCGAAGCTTCTCAAGTGTCAGTAACTACTTGCATTTGACAGTCCTGTCATAATATTGTTGACACTTAAAAACTTTAGAGAAGGCAGGTGCTCATGAATATTCATTGAAACACAGCCTGTTTCTGGTTAGGCTCGGATGCTAGTCAGTGTGGACATGTGTTGTGATCCTGTAGTAGTCTATCATTCAGAACTAAAATACATTCCAGGCTAGCCTATCCATGAATATTCATAAAGGATTCCACTGCTGGAATACTTCCTTAAATAATAACTGGACTGTAGGCAGCGGAATGTTGCAGGTGATTCGGGAATGCAATTAAACTACATTATGTTCTAGGACTATAATGTGTTCTGCTGTTCTGGATGGGACCAATGAGTGCACCTCATCTAAGACAGACTTCAGAGTGACAGTCAGGTAGCCCCGCCCCACAATCTTCATCATGTCGTCAATGCAGCGCGTTGCCAGTGAATTGCCCCGGAATATGGTGTTGGCCTCCCTGAAAGAACAGGAGACATGGAGGACAGTGTTAATGATGGACACACCCACTAGGGGCACCATGGCAATGGATCTTCAGGAGCAGTTTTCAACAAATGGAATATATAGGGGCATATTTGACCACAATTGGGAGAGGCGATTGTATAACAGTGCTACAAGTGTTCCTCTGGATTGTACAATCTACATTGAAGAGACGTGTGTTTTACAGTGACAGGGGAAGTAATTGTATTGTGTTTCAGAAAAGGAGGTGTTCTGGAGCAAGAGTGGTGTGTCACAGCTGTGAAAATGGCGTTTTATATGTTACATTTTAGGCACTTAGCAGATTCTGCTATCCTCTTGCACATGCCATCCATTTATACAGCTAAATGTTTTATGCAGGAATTTAGGTTAAGTGCCTTGCTTAATCATACCATGACAAAGCCCTACCAAGGAATCAAACCGGCAACCTCCCAGTTACAGTGCTGCCAAAACTGCCACAAACAGTGCCACACACAGTGCCATAACATGAGAGTGGAATGTGTAGGAAGGTTTTAAAGGACAGGGAAGTGTGTTTTACAGCATTGGCAACTGTGCTTTATAGAGGGAGTCCCATCACTCACTGTGTCTGCGACAGCTCCAGCTCTGCGATCGCGGAGACGAAAGGGACCAGGCGATTGTGATGTAGGAGAAGGCGTACGACGGGGAGAACCACATCGTACCTCTCCCTGCAAATGTCACCCAGGATATGGGCCGCTGATGCTGAGATTGGCTGGGGAGGAAAGAGAGACATAAAGATGAGACAGAATGAGAATGAGACAGAACCAAACCTTCATGAAACTATAATTTCAATATCCTCAGAAGATATTTCAGTCTGCAGCCACATCAATCTATATCTGTAAACAGATGCACTGAGATACAAATAAATGCTCACAGATGCAGAAAGAGCTAGGGAGACACACACACGTGGTATCTCTCTCTCACACACACACACACACACACACACACACACACACACACACACACACACACACACACACACACACACACACACACACACACACACACACACACACACACACACACACAGGCTGGGACCCAGTCAAAAGTCTCTAAGTGCATATGCAATTAAACGGATTTCAGTGTTTAAAGGTATATGCTATCCTCAGTTACAATGGGCTAGCAGGGCAGCACTGTGGTACCTTCACGTCAGGGGATTTGAGCAGCAGATTGCGTAGAGGAGTGTAGCAGCCGGAGGGCAGAACATTGTCCTCAGTGTAGGTCACATTCAGACGCAGGGACCCCAGGTCGTCTGGCTTTGAGGTCTTGTTTCCATTGCCTTTCGGCTGCAACAAATACCTACGGACAAGAAGAAAAACTACTCAGCTCTGAGGTGGCACTTTCTGTGAGCTGCACAGTCAAACCGCCAACAGTTAATAGAGAAGTCTGTGACCACAGTGGCATTCGTGCCGTGCATGGAGCTGTACCTTCCCCACACATCAAACAGAAAGCGGTGTTTGTCTGTGATGACCACCTTGCATACACCAGTTTCCCATTTTGGCTTTGAAATTATATAACTGTATTCTGATTCATTATTTATCCGTAAAGAAGTACAAGTTTAAGGGTCTACAGTTACAATCATCCTTGCAGCTAATTCAATAAGTGATGCTCAGAAAACAACAAGAAAGAAATTATCATATATAAGTGCATATACCCCTTCCACATCTCCCAGCTGAGTACTGAGAGGTCAGCTACAAGGCTTAAATAGACACAAGCAGACACTGGATATAGGGGAGAGCAAAAGCTGGTTTGCAAGCAGCCTCCTTTATTGTGGATGCCTGGGACTGCTATAGCAGGCCGTTTGCTGCCTGTGACTGGACCCTTAACAGACAGGACAGGACTTGCATGACCTGCAAACAGGTACTTCTGCCACTAGTAGGTCAGCAATTTCTTTACTTTTTTTTTCCCCCCCAAAGAGCAAGACAGCAACAATTGATGGTTAAAGAAACTGGCCTTCTCTGTCAGTAATGCCTATTACAGACTGTTGCTAACCACAAGCTGACAAACAAGCTGACTCCTCCGTTTTCTTCCGCATTTGAGTGTTGCTATCTGGGTCGCTGTATTTTTTATGAATTATTTTTAAGAGTGCAGAATGAGTACCTTCAGTCCTGTTTCAGTGTGAAGTACGGTGCGAAAGTGAGATGCTAGTGGCTTGTGAGTGTATTCTTCAGATACCTCCATTCAGGAGTAATGACAGCGGGGCTGTGAAAGCTAAGCAAATCTGTGAATTCTCTGACTCAATGACAACCACCTGCCAGATCGCACATGTACAGTCATTTAGAGACAGTTATTCTGAGCAGAATAAGCAGAGCAGAAGTCTGCAGAATTAATACAAAGAAGGCGTCCTGTGCATGTTCTCAGTAAGTCTGCGCAGATCTGACTGCGCAACTGTCTACACAGGCTGCCTGGCGGCCCCCGCGGTGGAGCTGTAGAGCCAGGCTCTCCAAATGGCCGCCCACGCACTCATATCACATCCCTCATGCAAAGCGCACAGATCCGTATCTCTCCTTCATTGTCCTACACTCGCACTGCCAGTGTGTACACAACAGTGCTGTGCCTTTCCATTGACCTGGACGCCGAGCAGGAACAAGGTCTTACACATCCACTGCGGGGAGGGAAGCAGCCGGCACACACTGTGCTCATGCATGAGAACTGTGACCGGACTGTCGTTCAGTGTGCTGTGTTCATACTGTGTTTTCAAAGCGTTAGCCAGAATGACATCCGCAACCGTTTTATGAAAACAGCCTCAAATCAGCCTGAGGTAAGTAGAAGGTGTGAGGAGGGTGAGGAGGGTGAGGAAGGAGGGTGAATTTGGAATTCCTTCGGTAGTGGAAAGACTTTGATGGAGGCAAACTCCGTTCAAAATGGCCGCCCGGCCTAACACTCAAATGCGTCTAACCTCGGCCCGGGGCCGATAAATTTGATGGAGTGAATCTATATCTCAGGGCACATGCGCCGACGTGTCTGTGAGGGAGGCCACAGGATGCTGATGTCAGAGTGACAGATAAACACAGACCAGGGCCTCGGCTCTCACTGAAGCGCACAGCCTTTGCAACTAGCGCTCCTTATCTCTGCTCTCTATCTGCCAATCAGCACAATTCTGCCCTGCCTCCATTGTAGGTGGTGCAGGTGTTTACATTCCTAAGACCAACACTCAGGCAGCATGTGTGTGTGTGTGCGCAAGTGTATGCACGCGGATTCGTCTGTCCCTCCTGTCACTGCTCAGTGTCTGTGAGCACAAGTGCCAAATGTACATGCATATCTGAGTGTGTGTGCGTGTGCGTGTGTCTGTGTGCTGCTCTTTACCAGGCACGGTGAATAGAGTCGTTACGCAGAATCTTGACAGAAACTCGCGTCTCTCCCAGGAAAACATCCTGAGCCAGATTCCCATTGTTCCATAAATCCACTCTGGAGATCAGGAGACAGGCAAAGTGAAGGAGACAGAGGAGAGAGAGACAGAGCAATGGGGAGAGAAGGGAGGAGAGGAAAAAAAAAACAATGTATGAGGCTCAGAAGAAAACAACTCACATCATGACTCATTTTATGGGTTATCACACATATGCATGCACACACACACACACACACACACACATATACACACTTCCTGCAGGTCTTTCTGTGTGCTCTCAGTTAAGTGTTGGGCAGGCCTGTTTGTTTCAAGGAGTCAAAACACAAAAAAATTACCAACTGATATATACAGGCCAGGATATCAATAACAGTGAATTCTATGTTGAAGGACTTGCTGTAGTTTTCACAAACTGTTGTTATCTCTTATCAAATACAAGATTGCTCTGCAGAGAAATCTGCCAAACAAAGTAAAAAAGGTGTTCACAAACTTAACCTCTATGTTTATGTGTGCGCATGTGCAAGCAATATAAAATGGCTGAATTTACAGCAAACAGACACACCTTCACAGCAAAAACAGAAATATGTCACTTTAGAAAGATCCAAATTCAAAAGAGGAGAAATCCACAAACATGCATGCAAATTATTGGTTGTGGTTGTTGTTTTTGTTTTGTTTTTTTTACCTCTGTTGGCTGAGACTACCTCTTACCTCACTGAAAAATCAGTGTGCTAAATGAGACAGTTGAGAATGCAACATTAGTGGGTGCGACCACTGGAGGGTACTGCAAAAAGAAGAATCATTCTTCCTCCAACAATCACAAAGAGATTGACAAATTAAATGTCAGGCTAGAGGCTAGAACATTAGAATTACTGTGACTTACACTTACACTCGACCAATCATGATTTATTTAAGACATAACACAGAACATCTACTACAATGTCCAGAGAAATACATTTTATGTAAAGTACTCAACACAAATTAGGAAATTGTCAGGATGAGACGTGAGGACAGGATTAAAACAGCCTTGGAGGATCTACTCTGTTTCCGTCTGATTGCTAAATAGGCTCTAGAGGATGACAGGAAATGCAAGGTGTGAAGGAAGGTGGGGCCTGAGGTAAGGAGAGGGTGTGAGAAAAGGAAGCGAGAGTTGAGGAAAGTGAGGAAAGGGGGAGCAGACATGAAGAAAAGAGGAACTCACTTGATCTCCAGTTTCTCAATGTCCTCCTCCTCCACCTGGAAGTGGGACTTCTTTGTGTAGCTGCTGGACCTCGTGACCTGAGTGCGAAAACCAGAGTGGTTCACACCTTTCTCCACAGCTAGGGCTGGCTGATCATTCAGTTTCAAATCATCTTGACAGGGCTTTTGAACTGGCTCGTTTATACCAATTAGGGAAAAACAAAACGAACATGACCACTCTGAATACCACATTTAAAAAACAAACTGTGTGGTCTCACGCATAAACTCTTGGAAGTGAGCAGCAGTGTTTGGAAAAACTGCAGACAGAACCAACACCGGTCATTAGGCAGGGTAATGGGCTCTAGATCCTGAGGACTACGGCCTGCACATCTCTTTAAAGCAGGAGCTGAGCACAGTAAATCACACTTTATTACAATCACCACCTATGTGTTTCCTTTCAACTGTTTTTACTTTTATAATAATGCCAACACGAAAAACAGACATCAGTCCAATACTGGTTTGAGCCTAGAAAATCCTGCCACAAAATATTCTTCAGTACATTTAAATTTACTTCTAGTCTAAAAAGTCAAACAATTTTAATCTGACCCAATGTTACCACATATAGAGATTCACATGTTCTTTCATGCAGTGTACTTCCATTGCTGGAACTTTGTATGTGCCTGCCAGTCTAAACACTCTTAATCCGGATGACGGCTCCTGTTAAAGAAACGTTCTGCTTCCTGACTTCCTCTGACTGCCACGAGAAAGGTTTTTCAAATGAAAGAATAACACTAGAGTATCTGGATGCTTAAGATCTCCCTTTCCATATTTTCCCTTATTATTATTATTATTATTATTATTTATTTATTTAATTTTTTTTTTTACATGTGCTTTTGACCTTTTTCTTTAAAACAATCCGTGACCCTAATTTTCCATGAAATACTTTTGTATTTTTAGGTAACCTCAGATGCTCTCTTGTTGCACAGGAGCCTTTTTGCTTACACTGTAAAATGGGAAGTGTAGTGACTGCATGATGGCAAGGCATGTAGCCTCAAACACAGAAGCCTTTTCCCCATTTTGCTCTGAATGACCTTGGTATCACGAGACCACACAGCAAACAATGGAGTTCAATGGATGAATTAAATTCACCTTATTAAATATTTAGCCTCATGTAACAACTTGAAGGTTGGGCTGGCTATACTGTCCATCTGCCACCCATAGGGCCAAAATCCAACAAATTAAAATAATGGATCAATCTATTGTCTCTAAAGTACCTCGAAGTAGAACGTCTCCTCAAACTGGGGGTTGCTGGTTTTCTTCTTCACCTTTGTCTTCTTCTGGTCAGACCTAAAAAGAGAGACGCAAGGTAACTCCAAAGAGTTTCACCATCAAGAGGATGTGCGGTAAACAAGCAAAAAAAAAAAAAAAAAAACATGTTTTCATCCAGTCTCTTCCACATTGCGAAACCGTTTATGCTTATCAAATTTCCCTCTATAAAAGTAGTAGGTGGAGTTTACTCCAGGCTTCTGTCTGAAACCCTGGGGCAGAGCAGAGTTACCTGGCTGGTCCAACCAGGGAGACGGTAGCGTATGGATCGCAGCTCTGTCCATTGATCAGAGGCAAGCCTTGGCATTCAATTATTCTGGAGAAGAATACACAAAGATTCAATTAACACAAATAGTCTGACAGGCTTACAGCTGTGGCAAATCAATTCATAACACAAAGGCACATTTACAAAATGCATATTCTCAGCAGTTTCATATATTAATGTACGGTATTTTTGTCAAAATGTCAAAATTGGACATTAAACGGCATTTGCCTGCCTTGAACAGTTTCACGTTAAAATTCAAACTGGGCCTGGCCTTCATTTTGGAATTTGGATGTCCCCATTTGTGACAATTTGTGAGTAATAAGGAAGGCCACATAAAACAAATCTGCTTTGAAAAACGATAGAAAAAGCAGAACTCATCCCGAAAAGCAAATATGTACATTTAAAAAAAGCAAAAAAAAAAAAAAAAAAAAAAAAAAAAACAGAAGATGTGAAAAAGCAGTAGTAGCTGCAGGCGACAGGAAGTTGGCATGACGACAGTCCGTGTGCAGCCAGCCGTGCGGACAAACTGGGCAGAAAAAAAAAATCAGTAAAATGGGTTGGAGCAGCAGACGGCGCAGATAGTTACGCACACTCCCTTTCCCCTCATCACCAGCAGCAGCGTACAATGTGACGCCAAACTCTAACCGCTGTGCTCATGGACCAACGAGGTCCAGCTTCCTGTTGAGATGCCATCACTTCCTCCTCATTAACCTGCTCTTGCCAAGAGCGAGTTCAAACAGTGGCAACGCCCATACAACCACACTTTTGCACACACACATACCCACACACAAGCACACATACATGCATAGTCACACATAAACACATACATGCACAGTCACACAGGCACACATAAACACATACATGCACAGTCACACAGGCACACATAAACACATACATGCACAGTCACACAGGCACACATAAACACATACATGCACAGTCACACAAGCACACATAAACACATATATGCACAGTCACACAGGCACACAGTCACACATATATGCACAGTCACACAGTCACACATATATGCACAGTCACACAGTCACACATATATGCACAGTCAAACAGGCACACATAAACACATATATGCACAGTCACACAGGCACACATAAACACATATATGCACAGTCACACAAGCACACATAAATACATATATGCACAGTCACACAGGCACACATAAACACATATATGCACAGTCACACAGGCACACATAAACACATATATGCACAGTCACACATATATGCACAGTCAAACAGGCACACATAAACACATATATGCACAGTCACACAGGCACACATAAATACATATATGCACAGTCACACAGTCACACATAAACACATATATGCACAGTCACACAGTCACACATAAACACATACATGCACAGTCACACAGGCACACATAAACACATATATGCACAGTCACACAGGCACACATATATGCACAGTCAAACAGGCACACATGAACACATATATGCACAGTCACACAGTCACACATAAACACATATATGCACAGTCACACAGTCACACATAAACACATATATGCACAGTCACACAGGCACACATAAATACATATATGCACAGTCACACAGTCACACATAAACACATATATGCACAGTCACACAGTCACACAGTCACACATACATGCACAGTCACACAGGCACACATAAACACATATATGCACAGTCACACAGGCACACATATATGCACAGTCAAACAGGCACACATAAACACATATATGCACAGTCACACAGGCACACATAAATACATATATGCACAGTCACACATACATCCACAATCACACAGGCACACGCACATACACACACATACATGCACACTCACACAGGCACACACGCGCGCACACACACAGACACACATACACAAAGTCAAACTACCACCCAGAAATACACACAAACACCAACACAGAGAATCACACAGCCACAGACAAAAGCTCTCATCCCCACTCACACAGAAACACATGCGGTCAGCTATTCCATTGGAAGACCAATTCCAGCATTCAATTAACCTACCATTAAAAATCGTATTAAAGTTCAAACATTCAGTGCAAATGTGTCAAATGTACTGACACATTTTTAAAAATTCATTTTCTTAAAATATACACGCTATGCCATATACATAAATTCCATAATCAAGCAGATTCACCCCCTGATGAGAAATCCCAACAAACAAACTAAATCAACAATGAGACACACATGCACAGATGTACATACACACAAACGTACAGATATACCCCACATGCACACACACACACACACACACACACACACACACACACACACACACACACACACACACACACACACACACACACACACACACACACACACACACACACAGTGCCAGGACACGCAGCACAGGGCTGCAGCATTACTCACCGGACCACCAGCTGCTGGCAGACAGAACCGTTCTCTGTGATCAGCTCATTCAGTCGCATTTCCAGGTGAACCTTCCCCTGGGATGGGAGAAATCAATATACACCATAAACAAACAGTACTGTCCCACCGTTGAGACACAAGCAACTGACCAGTCCATCCAGGCCCTTCATTCTGACAAACATAACAAAGTCTATTCTACTCTTACTTTTTTCCATTCAACATATTATAATCCACTATTCCTACACCCTAACTCAGAAAAAATATATCACACCTAATCAAACCTACACACTCTTCAGACACACTCACGTCACATGACACATTATAAAACCCTGCTGTCAAAATGTCTGTCTGCAGTCAATATGCAGCGCAGTAAGATTAAGGTGGTGAACCCTTGTACTTCCACAGATCACTCAGTCCCTCGGTTAGCAATGTTTATCACAAATACTGTCCATGGAAATGGTCTAGCGAATGAAGCTGCTCTATTCTCTGAGTATTCAAAATCCTTATCAGATGGGAAGAGCCTGCAATAGGAAATGAGGGTGAGATGCACACAAACAAACACACCCCCGCAAATTATCACTACACTCAAAAACCAGTATGGCTAATAAAAACAAGCTGTTTTATGTCTGCATGTTTGTTTTTGCATGAGCAGGTGCCTTCTAATCTGCTTCCAAGATCTGTCTATTCAGTGAAAAATACTTCAGTGGTCAAATTTATGACGTAAATTATCGTACTATTATGCCACCGCTCTTTTTAATCTTGAATCTGCAAATGTAAATTAGTGTTCTCTAGTCGTCTTTAACCTTGAAAAGGTCATATCCTAAATGTAAATGAGTGTGAAATGTAAACACAGCACTGGTTTCAATACAGAACTAAACTAGTGTGGAGTTGTTCCTCCCTACATAACTGCGAGATTACGCGAGGTGCCGCATACAGAGAGTACTCAGGAGCAGAGTTGCTTATTTCTTGTCACTCTGCCGCCTGTGCAAGTAAACGCTCATATGTCATTGACTTCACATTCCCCAAAACTCAGCCATTCTGACAACGAACAGCAGTTACAACGGTTTCTGACGCCTTGAAGAGAACGCTGCATACAGGAAAGATGGAATGTAGGTGTTCCCAAATGTGTTCCCTGCGTCTCCCCCGCCGATAGCCACAGTGATCACATGCTCTTACATACCCAAAAAAAAAAAAAAAAACCAACAACAACAACAGGATGTGGTGTTGTCTGCTTACCAATGGTGCCGAAACAGGCCATTGAGAGAGCATGGAGAACTGCTGCTCGTGTTTGTTGTGTGTGCCATGTGTGCACCCCTGGTGTGAGGTGAGATCCTCATCCAGCAGGCCCTGCACATGCATCTCTGAGGTAGTGATAAAGCTGCACCCCCAACGCCACATCCTGTACCCCCCCACTACTCATAACCTCTCACATGGTGCCAATGAAGAAAGCAAAGCAAAACAAAACAGAACAAAAAAAACAACCTGCAGCAGCATTCCTAGAGTCCAGCAGGAGGGCGGGAGCTACATAAGAGCACACCCAGTTAAAACCATATGTTGGGAGGTGTTCCTGAAGACTGGGATGTGGAAAACCTGATCATCTGATGGGGCGTGGCCACCTGTCTCCACCCACCTGGACCTCCGAGTTGGGATCCACAGGCTGCAGGCAGAACCAGTGCTCCTTCCCACTGTATTTACACAGATCCTCCTTCCGGATTGCTACCTTCCCTGTAAGCCACACATGAGCATGCACGCACACACACACGTGCACACACACACACACACACACACACACACACACACACACACACACACACACACGGACACGGACAAGGGGACACAGGGTCACGTGGACAGGGGGAAACAGGGACACATGGGAGACACATGGACACACACAGTGTTATTCTCGATGTGATTTTGAAAGGTATGATGTGTAGCAAAGTGACACTGTTGCTATATGCTAAAGCCTTACCTACTGGTAGGTCCCTGAACACACTCTTTGCATACACGTAGAAGGACAAATACTGAAATGGCCGTGGGATTTCGAAATAGAAGTCTTCTCCATAGAAAGGGCTGAAAACAACAGAAAAAATACAAATTAACAATGTGGGCTTTCTGTTCAGGCAAACTGAGAGATGGATAAAATATACAAAAAAAAAAAAAAAAAAAAAAAAAACATTGACCTCAAATTTTATTCATAGTTAAAAATGTTCCCTATTGTTTTGGTAAATATATTTTGTGACCATCTGGAAAACATGTTGCTCTGTGTAGTTTGGATCATATAAATTGTCAAATTATTTAATTGATTTGCACATAATAATGCTACATGTATCTTATTTCATTATTTAATTTATTCAATTGTTAAAGGCACACATTTTGAAAAAGAGGTCACTGTAAACAGAACATGAAACATTAAAAACATGGACAGCAATGCCTTTATGAAATGATTTGATAAAAGCCATTGTTTATGTCTTACACAGTTCGTGTTTAGGATACACACAAGATGAATGTGATTTCTGAGAAAGGCACTAAATTCACGTTAGGGGAAGAAAAAAAAAAACAACCCACTGTAACCTCTATGGCTTCTGTTCAAGGGGTTGGCAGACAATATGAGGCAGACGCTAATATAGCGCTCTGTTTGTTTACTCGTCCTCTTCCTCCCACAGGTCCGGAAGACTACCTCACCTGGGGCAACAGCGAAGCTGGCAGAGCGCAGGGGTGACAGGTTCCACCGAGGCTCCAGTCATTACCCTCCACCATCCACCATCATTAAACGGAAGGCGCTAAAAATAGCGCCCCTCCCTTGCAGCTGAGTCACCACGCAGCGCGCTGTGGGACACACGCCGGGCGGAGAACTGCAGGGAGCTGTGGGCATCGACTATGAGCGACATCGCACCGCCCCCCCCCCGCACCCCCCCCCCCATGCTCCATTCACAATTCCCTGTCTTTACAGGCACTGAGTGTGGGTCTCAGAATGGAAACTAACATGCACACAGACGATGCCCAGCAGGGGAGGGAGGGGGGGGAGAAGAACTGGGTACGCCCCACGTCACCAAAAGACATGTCCTGCTTGGCATACATCATGCTCTGGCTGTAAACTGCATCTGCCCTGGCCATAGCCCCAGAGCTGCAGTGATATGCAGTGAGAGGGGTGGGGGAGTGGGGGGTGGGTGGGAAAGAGAGAGGGAGAGAGGGAGAAAGAGAGAGAGGTAGACAGAGAGAAAGAGAGAGAAAGTGAGAGAGGTAGGGAGGGCAAAAGAGAGTGGGACAGAGGGAGAAAGGGAGAGGGGTAGACAGAGAGAAAGACAGAGAGAGTGAGAGAGGTAGGGAGGGAGAAAGAGAGGGGGGGAAAGAGGGAGAAAGAGCAGAGTGCAAGGAGACAGTGAAAACTGAGAGAGAGCGCAAAAGAGCACAGCGTACAGTGAGACAGAGAGCTGAGAGAGAGAGAGAGAGATCGAGAGATTGAGAGAATGGAGGGGAGTGCGTGGGCGGACACGCTTCCTCTGACAGTGAGAAAGGAACTCTGGTTGTGAAATACCTTCAGAGGGAAAGCCTCGGTTTACTGGGAGAGGACGGGAGGAAAGGTGGGTCTCTGGATGTCTGGCCCTTCTGCCTCAAACAGACACCACTTTTCACAGAAAGACATTTTCTTTTTGGATATGGGGGGTTGGGGGTTGGAGGTTGGGAGATACACTCAGACTTTGCCCTGTGAGCCCATATCTGGCTATGTTCATGCTGGCCCCTTAGCTACGACATCTACGCTGATCTCCAATCAGTGTGCAGTACCCTCTGCTGTGCCACAAAGAGCCGAGCTCTGACCAGAAAGCAAGAAAGAGGTTTAGAAAGACCTTCAAAGTATCGTCATCTGGTTGCAGTGTATTTTAACAAGACTTAAATGTGTAAAAAAAACCTCATCATTTCAGGACTATCCCTACTCTACAGTTACTGAAGAGAGAGGTCAGAGTAGCTCATTCGGCCAGAGGGAGCAGGAACAGGGCTGGATGTTAGAGGGGCAGAGTTCTGTTAGAGTAGCTCATTTGGCCAGAGGGAGCAGGCACAGGGCTGGATGTTAGAGGGGCAGAGTTCTGTTAGAGTAGCTCATTTGGCCAGAGGGAGCAGGAACAGGGCTGGATGATAGAGGGGCAGAATTGTGTTAGAGTAGCTCATTCGGCCAGAGGGAGCAGGCACAGGGCTGGATGTTAGAGGGGCAGAGTTCTGTTAGAGTAGCTCATTTGGCCAGAGGGAGCAGGAACAGGGCTGGATGATAGAGGGGCAGAATTGTGTTAGAGTAGCTCATTCGGCCAGAGGGAGCAGGCACAGGGCTGGATGTTAGAGGGGCAGAGTTCTGTTAGAGTAGCTCATTTGGCCGGGAGCAGGAACAGGGCTGGATGATAGAGGGGCAGAATTGTGTTAGAGTAGCTCATTCGGCCAGAGGGAGCAGGCACAGGGCTGGATGTTAGAGGGGCAGAGTTCTGTTAGAGTAGCTCATCTGGCCAGAGGGAGCAGGCACAGGGCTGGACGTTTGCTCTGTCCCACTGGCTCCTCTCTACATTTGCCGGAACATCTCAGGCCACTGTGGTAAGCTGCCCATTTAGGACCACCGAGAAACCAGGCTATTTTGGACTCATCTTCCATCATCTCACCACAAAAACATGTAAATGTACATACGCATGCATGCTCTCCAACTGTTTAATGTCCACAGTGGTCAAACAGAACTCCATTAGAATAACATAACCTCACAGAGGTCAATAAACTTTGCCCTCCTAAATAACATCTTCAGCTCTAGCAGGGTCACGAAGAGACACAGACTGGCTAGACTTCTGTCAAAGAGGTGCTCATGTGGTAGTGAACAATTATATAATGCGCGTTATTTTTAGCTAAACGAATTTCGTTTTAATTACGGGAAAACATTTTAAGCTTAGTCATTAGCTAGGGCAGTGGCTGCCCTTTCATGCCTAGAGGTCTTCTGCTCTATTTTATTTCTCCCTCTGCTCGTTCATGTGAGACACCACTTCCCACAACGGAGGGTGAGTCATAGGTAATAAAGGTACTCCTAAGTGATTATGCTATCGCATTATTTTGCTACAGTAACAACATTTTAAAAATGATTAAGAGTTAGCATTTATCATTGCATGTGAAGTTTGCATGTGGCTGACTGTACATGGAATCAAATAAGAAAAGAAGGTAATTGGAAGCAGAGCTGGTATAAACTTAACTTTGAATTAAGCATTTTGAATTTTGAAAAGCAATCATTATTAAAACAAATTATACATGAAGCTAGCTATTACATTATTATTACAAAAGTAATTATTACAAATTAAGCACAATTGTTAAATGACTTAAAAACCAGTCTCAGAAACCATGCATTTTTCAATGCATCAGAACACAGAATATAGAAAATTTTAGACCAATTATTAAAACAGTGAAGTGTAATATAATGAAGCACCAGAAAAGCATACAACCGCATAATTATTATCGTGAACTGAAGCTTTCAATCTGCCTTTCATACTCCTCGTCTGGACGTTCCTCTCAACCACCATGAAGTATTTTCACTCACTAATCATTTGTTAACCACTAAATACATATGATGTATATGTATTGAAATATACACATTTTAATACCAACTTATTAATATTTAATGACTTTCTAATAATATTTGCCTTGTGAGATTTCTTCAAATACTTTCAAATAACATTTGTTTTTGTGGAACCAAAATTTCAATATTAAAACAAATATTTGCTTTAGTTGAGCCTATTTATTTTATGCTTCAACTATTTTGAAGAGTTGGGATTTATTTTTATTTAAATGGCAACTAAATATTTTGGCCAGGGTCTAAGAGGAACATTAAAATGCAAGGCAGCATGCATACTGTTATTCATATGACAGGACTGTAACTGTACAACTTGCGGCACCAACACAGAATAACAGTTGTATGGAAGAGGTGATACAGAAAAATAAACCAAACTAATTACAAATTCAGAAGCACTCATTATCCAATTATACATAAAACATGACAGAAAAAGTGGGACTGAAAACTACCCTGTATATCTAAGGGACGTGTGATGACAACAGAAGAAGTGGAGAACATTTAAAACGCTGAAGATTTCTGAGCCTTTTTTTTTTTTTTTTTTTTTTTTACTAATTGCCTTATCTTTTGCAAGCCTTTTACCAAAATAGGGAAAAAATATGTACTTTCACTTACCTAATTTTATGGAAACTCAGCATCTAAAAACATCTCAGCATCTATCTGTCTAACTAGCTAGTTTCAGAATACCAGAGAGTAGCTCACATTTGATGCCATGTGATCTCAATTTTGAGGCTGGTCTCAACTGGTCCCAATCTGTGTCTGTGTGTGTATGTGAGAGTATGTGGGGATGCTGAGGCAGGTTTTGCTAGTCAACAGCTGGAGGCAGTGGTGAGGCCTGTATTACCTCGGACTTTTCTCTGATATTTTGGTACGGAAGACCTCCTCCTGGTCCAGGCTGATTGTACAGAAGGTGCAAAGGTCGCGCAGGCGGTTCGGCCCGGGGCATGGGCCAAGGTTCTTGGCTTCACCTGAGGATCAGAATGGAGGGTGAAAAAAAAAAAAAAAAAAAGGGTTAAAGGTCACCTGTTATCAGTCTGTCTTCCTCAGTATTCATATATTATCTCTATTCCACCTGTCTGCATTCGTGGATGACCGGTATCAGCATCCTCAGAGCTCACTGCTTTTGCTCATAAGAAATTAAGCAAACCAGATAAATTGCAATGACAGAAATAAAAAAAAAAAAAAACAAAACAACTTAAATCACCAAAAACAGTGGCTACCAAGCTATTATTTAGCTAGCTATATCTCATAATCCTTTGAACATAATGACATGGCAAGCTAACTCCTGAAAATAATATTCCACTGACATATTAAGCCAAAATATGAATCTTACAGGGGCAATCGGTTAGCTCTCATAGTTACAAGTGGCTAGCTACTACTAACCAGCAAACACCTAGTCTTGCAGCGAAGGCAACAGATTCTGTTAACAGCCTATTACAAGAATCTTCTAGCAAAGAGAACTTCTGAATGGCTTCAGCTAAGGTCTTATCAAAACTGGTTATTTTCCCATTTAAAACGTTAAAATGAGCTCCAGTAACAGACCATTGTGAAAAACAGCTTTGGCAGCTGAGTTACTGCAAACACATCGGACACGACCGGATACCTTCCCACTTACACATTTGGGTAATCACTGACAATGGGCGCCGAGTTAGCTCATTTTATTCTAGTCAGGAAAGTTTGTGAGCAGACCACTATAAACACGATGCAATGAATGCCCCAAAACTACTTGCACTCTTTGTTTAGATGAACTACGTTCTCCCGAAGCATAAATCCTTCATAAAGAAAGCTCTCAAATCTACTGAAGCTTAACTCTACTGATTCTGCTTTTGATACAGCTGATTATCAGGTCCTTCTGTCACCCCTGGCAGATATGGATATCTCAGACAAAAAACACAAATAGCTTGATTACATACCTTTCTGACTACTATAATCAGACTGACAAATCCCTATATTGCTATTTTTGCAGCTAACTAATATGGCTAGCTATCCACGCAGATGGAATTCATCATAAAAATGTCCTTGTTTTTAGAAAAAATCCTCAGGTAATTCATAAAATAAATCAACACTACTAGTGCAGTATTAGCGGTTTAGCAGGTCATTCAACAGTGGCACAAACCAACAATAAAAGACGCATGCTAACTATGTTTTGAATATTCAAAAATATGAATGGTCTGAAAGATGTCCATTGAGAAAGCTATACTGGTAAGCAATGAACAGGCAATTCTATTTTACAAATCTTTTTTGCCTCTGAGCTCGGTGTATTTGGTGACAAAGTGGTGCTGATGTCTTCACAGTTGTTTATAAAAAGCATGGTGAATATGCAAAAAGAAAACAAATATGAGATCCGGTATCTGAACTCGTCAACACTGTTTTCAGTGTGAAACAATGTTATTGAACAATGTTATTGAGTGTCAAAAGTGGGGGAAGGATGAGCAGAGGCCAGCAGGTCACCCTCCTCTTCATTCACTGCTATAACAACAGTTCAGACAAGATAAGAAATGAGGATAATGGCATTTTTATACAAAACAGACACCCATTGTAAATTGGTAACAGGAACTGCTTGATCAAATTGTTCTGTTATATAGTTTGAGAAATGAAATTAAAGAACTTTTGGCATGTCACAGTGAGTGTGGCTGTCAAAATGTTCTTTGTTTTTTTTTTGTTTGTCCATGAACATTAACTAAAAAATGCATCTTTGAAATCAGCATGGTTCTCTTTCTTAGGGCGAGGGTGGTATTTTCATTTGTGACATTACATTGTAAAGTAGGTTTATAAACAGGGCAAAATCCTGATCAGCTCCTTTGACTGTGATAATCCCTGCAGTGGTGTTTATGGCCTCATTATGTTTTAACATAACAGATTTACACAATATTTATAATTAATTGCATAGTAGCATACCTTCTGAAAGGAAATGCTCAGAATATTAATTCACCCTGACAATGATAATAAAGGTATGCAGGCTAACAAGTATTTAGTTGAGCCAAGAGTTAGATAATTTGGTCAACTGGAATTGTGACATATACTATGGTAGAGTTTTCCTTCTCCTGATTTAGTGAGCAAAAATCAGGCAAGAGTCAGTAACAGTAAAAGCTACTTCCTAGCTATTACCACTAATAGTTATAGTGGCTTTTGTGACTGCAGCTAACTGTTCTCCAAAACACCAACATTGACCTTAACTCTTTAAAAAAAAAAAAACTGAAAGAAATTAAAAAAATGTGAAAGAAACAGAGGAATTGATGTTGGTTGACCTCTAGCATGATAGACCAAAACTTAAAATACCTTCTAAGAGCAGATTTAATGCAAATTGCAGTACCCAGAACCAGACCTGACAGAATCTCTCCATCAGATCCATGGTAAGTAGACAAAAATGAAGTTTTGGAGAACCAAAAGTACTAGGAGACATTGACTATTTTTATTTTCAACTCTACTAGTCCAGTTAGTTTTCATTTCATTATGTTCACTTATCCGTCCATCTGTGAACACTACCGAGACTTGTCCTTCTAGACTGGGGCCGGGCAAGCTTCGTCAGGCGGGCAGGGCTACCTCACCGTCCCACAAGGGCGGATGTGGACGAGCTTCGAGATGTGACACACGTAAGATGTGGTTAAAGTCTTGCAGTGTCAGCTTCCTCCCATCATGCCCCTCACTTCCTGTACAGCGCTGATTCACAGAGCAAATACTGCGCCAATTTCTCAAGCAAGCTTTACTCAATCAATAATGAAACAGGCCTACACATGGGCCTTAGAGAGGAACTGGATGTTAGTTCTATGAAGCACTAGTGTCAGAAAGCATTTACAGAGCAACATTCAGCCTAGAAGGCTGAACTAGTACATTATAAAACTGAATTTGGGAAGCATTTTACAGACAATACATTGTCTTATGGTAAGAACTAATTAGGTTAAATAACACAATTCCATATACAGGCAGACAAAATAATGGAAACACCAAATGACGAGGACCTGTACTCTGAAGTAATTAAATTGCAATTAAAAAGGAGTTTACATTACTTTTTTCTGTTGTAGAACACAAATACTTTAATATTGGGTTTCTAAAACCGGAGAGCTAACAGATTTTGAAAGAGGTCAAATCACATATGAATAACTCAGGCAAAAAACACAAATAGCTTGATTACATACCTTTCTGACTACTATAATCAGACTGACAAATCCCTATATTGCTATTTTCGCAGCTAACTAATATGGCTAGCTATCCACGCAGATGGAATTCATCATAAAAACGTTCTTGTTGATTTCCTCAGTTAATTCATAAAATAACTCAACACAGGTGATGCAGTTTTAGCGGTTTGGCAGTTCATTCAATAGTGTTACAATACAACAATAACAGCAGCATGCTAACTATGATTTGAATATTCAAAAAAGGTTGTTCTGAAAGATGTCCATTGAGAAAGCTATACTGGCAAGCAATGTACAGACCATTCTATTTTAGAATGGACAAGGACCTTTACTCTGAAGTAATTAAATTGCACTTGAAAAGGAGTTTACACATGGGTTCATATGAAATTAATACACAATATATTTTTTTCTTTTGCAAGACAAATAGTTTTTTGTTTCAAAAACAGGAGACCTCAACAGATTTTGAAAGAGGTCAAATACTGTGCGAGAATGGCAGGTGCGTCAGTCACCGAAGCAGCAAAATTATTTATAAATCATGACGGTACATGCCAAACAAGGAAAAACTGCATCAGGAAAGAGGAACACTGGTCGCAAGTCAAACACAGGGATAGATAGATTTAACAGGATATGGTAGTTGCCGAGGACCATGAAAAAGTGGCCTCACAAAATTAACAAATAACTGAGTGCACACCTGTGTGACCCAGTCTAAACAACAAAATTATGTTGCGAGCTTTATAAATCTTATATTTGTGGTTAGACTACCATTTAGAAACTGCCTGTTACCAAGGCCAAGGCAAAACATTGCATAACCAGGTGTCATGATCACATTCAGAGTTGTGGAAGAAAGCAATTTGGTTTGGAGAGTCATCTTTCATTCTTTTTCCTACACCTGGAAGGGTTTATATTTGGAAAAAGCTAATTTAAAGTTGTACCCCACATCATCTGCCTCACAAATCTTAAACTTGCTGGTTCATCTGATATGGTATAGACAGCCATCTTGTGGGAGACATTGGGTTTGGCTCATAAATTGTTTGGCATTGCCATTACTTTGTCTATTCCTTTTATTTCCACCCTGTGAAATAGCACTGCTTTAAAATAATGTTATTCAGAGAAAAAAATTGCCTTAAAAATGTAAAACATGTCAGAAACTGAGTACTGTAATGAAATAAGCTAAATTCAATCATTTCCCTGCCCTTCCCTCCCCTGGCATGAGCACTCAGTTATTGTGAGGTTGTTATATGCAAACATAACACTGCACTTGCAAAACAAATGAAATCGGAAAAGCAGCTTGTAGGTGTCTGTGGTGCAGCTCCAACTGTACGAGTGTCACCGGAAGCCAGAGCTAAACCACCTCCTCAAGTCTTGAATGAACAGACAGCAGACACAGCAGAATGGAGGTGTCACCTGTCACTGCGCTGCTGGTCTCACGCCGAAGAGCTTTCAAAACAACTGCAGGCTTTAACACAGCTGATTCCCCCTGACACCTCACAGCGCTTATTCGTGCTTGCAGCGCATACGTCCTCCGACCTGACACACCTCCTGTTACAGGAACTGGGGGCTTATTTTACAAAGGACCATTTGAAAAGAAAGAACTTCCCTTATTTTGATATCCCCTTGCAGTGATTCATTTACATTTTCGCATATGGTTTTCTGAGCTTTAATGTGCATCACCATAAAAGATCACAAGTTACCCATCGTAGCAAGTGGGGTGTGGGTGTGTCTCATCTGTGCTGCTAGGTGTTGCTTTGTGCAAGCCAGAGCAATGCTCAAAAACCCATGCTGGGATGACAAAATGACATCACCCTGACTGCACACCTGGCAGCCAGGTTTTTCAAACAGGATGTCTGTGTGTCAAAATGTAAGCCACTTCAAATGATGGATAATCAGACATACTTAAGATAAATGAATAATTACAAGAAAAACAAATAAAAAAACACCTATGGCTGAATTTAATGTACTTGAATATGAACAGAAATATTTCTGACTGTGCATGCTCTGAAAGGATAAAATAGGATAACAAAATAAGACCCACATTTACAAATGGAGTGGTCTTCTACAATTATATATCCATTAGTGGTAAGAATAAACAAACATTTCCCACATGAGAGTCAGAAACACAAAATAGAGAAAAACTCCAATCTTACAGTTCAAAAATTAAGATTAAAAACTACACATTGCAGCCAGACATGGGGAAATCCTAGGGTCCACCCAAACCCAGTAACAGGGAGCCTTCAAAATGCATAGTCTTTTCTGCATGAAGCAGACAGGAACATGGGAGCGTCAGAAAATACCACAGCAAGCAAACCAAACTGGGAATTTCAGTCATCTACAACACTGGTCACCAGGGATTACCAGTGCTCTTCTCTGCTTCCTCAAATAAAGTATACAGAGAAAATATGTTTCGTAACACAGCAAACCAATACTCAGTAACTTGACAAGGTACTTCCTCTAATTTCCCTGTAGCTCCTGGGTGCCTACAAGGCTATGATTATGAAACTCATCTCTCGATATCTCTCCCCACAGAGTGACTCAGTAAAGGTCTGAACCGAGGGCTGCTTGTGTGGATACGGATTAACCCCCTTGTTTCTCAATGGAGAGGGCCAAAAATACCCTCCCAGAGCGTCAGCGGAGGACCACGTCCTTTATGAATGACGCAGGGAGCGGACCGCATGTCGGCAGCGTGCGTACCGCACCTCTAACACGTACCCACCCTACAAACCACAAAGGCCTGATTAGGGGAGATGGAGAGATGTGTCTGAGAAAAGTGTTATTATTACCTGCATCCTCAACAAACGATTTCTGCTCTTGCTCTTTTTTTCCCCATCGAGACACCCAACAGAATCCAGTGCAGCAGGCACTGCTTCCCACTCAACTGCTACATAAGCTCAATTCTATTAAGAGTCCTTTGACATCTTTAACTTTCTGATGGCCCGATGCAGGAAGTGAAGTCTCCACAATAGCGACTCGGCCAACAAAAACAACAACAACGACAACAAATTAACATTCATAATACACATGACTTTGAGTGTTGGAAGATGGCTTTATACTTTAACCCAGTAAAGGTTTTTTTTTTTTTTTTTACCAGAAACTATAAAATAAAACAGTGTTGATTGGGTCATTAAGAGCAGTGAAATCATATGACTGAAATGAGACACATTCCAGATATTGGCACCTCCAACCTAAGTTTAAACCACACAATGTTATGGCTAAAAGTTGACCAATCAATGGAACCTGTTCTCTACAAGTTTTATTCAGAAAGACTGGACTGGCGGATTCCACAGTCACTTAACAGCCCTGACCATCTCAATCTCACACCGTCAGGCCTTGCCTTGATTACTGTCTGTTATATACACAATGCCACCTACATTGCTGTATACAACAAACTTTTGGATTACAGGCACCCAGGTAGATATGAAAAAGGTTATTTAATGTTGTGAAGACATTTTGATGTGTTGGTGACCACGCTGTCTGCATGTGAGAGGGGACGGGACCACTACAGACTGGGTACACCTTGGTCTCAGAGCGAAGGCAGTCAAATCTCACGAGATTCTGAGACAAACTTACTTCCGGTGTGAGGGCGCCACTTGCTAAAGCACCAATTGGCATACCACAGACATGGCAATTTACAGATCGTTCAGACTCTTGCAGGGCAGCTCATGGAAGCGTGACACATTCGGCACATACCTCCTCTTGCTACTTCAACCAATGGTGGACTGTGTCCCTCATGGCTGGTGTTTGTGTCTTTCCTTAAGATTGTCAGTCCCTGAGCTGATGTGACAGAAAACATTGCTTTGCATCCCAGGTGCATGGGTCTATCACACTGAATTTCACTGCCTTTGCCAGGCTTACAACAGAGAGCTATAGCCTTAAAGACAGAGTCTTAAACACACGGATAGAGTTAACAGTGAATCAACAAAGATTTGGTCTGCACATTTTTAAAAAGGAGATGCAAAAGCCATGCCATAATACACAGAAAACTGCAATTTAGGGTCTATGTACCCCACAAGTAACTGGGGGTGAGAATTCTCAAAAGCTAATAAAGGGCATGAACTGAGAGAAACATGCAGACAAACCAAGGTCTCCACAGAGCCTCCTCCAGCACAGTGTTCCCATTTCCCTGGAATGTTTTTAAAGCTCTAAATGTGCACAGGTATACTGTAAGGTTGACAGTTCCCTCTCGTAATGCTTGAGAAGAGAAAAGCTGTCCTTGGATGCCAGCCTCACTGCCAGGCACACACCTGTTGCTAATGGTAACAATATATGCAAGACAACAGTACATCCGCCTCGTGTCCTAAAAAGCAAGATTATGTGTTGGATAACTATCAATCACATAAGGTGTTACTCCTGCATATTTAGTCGTAACATTTTATACTACGTATAATATCCATGTTTCAGAATGAAACTGGTTACTTCACAGAACAGAAAGCGGGGATGGCAGATCTCAAGTGGTTGCACTTTGTAAGATGTATATGCATTTCAATTCTCAACATATTTACAGAAATGAATTAATCAGTTCAAACGGGAACAAATGTAACAATGCAACCAAATGCTAAAGAAAAGGGAAATGTTAGGAGTAAGAATTGTCGAGAGCTGTTTTGTCGAGAGCCGGATTATTTTAAAATAAAGATGAGTACTATCGCAATAATTCACTGTTAAAAGTTCGTGTACACTACTATCACCAACGACGTCATTTAAATGATAACGTCAAGATATATTACATGTTGCAGATTGGCATTTCTGCTGTTCTTTGTTCTGGGTGATCGTTAGATACTTGAAGTGATTACGATTTTAGATAGATCTGATTATCAAATGCTGTATGCGCCTTAGTTTTATACTCGTTTTCCCACGTTGTGAAACATCATTGCTATTTTGTTGACACCAATAAGATACCAAAGTTTTATTGAGAACAACTAACATGTCATGGAATTTCTAAGGTAGAAGCTGCTACTGTCTAAGAAATTATAAGGTAAGGGAGTCCTTCGGCCGGGAGGAATGAAATTGAAATTGTAGTTATCACCACAATTAGCTAGTTTCAGTAGTAAGACAGACAACTTCCTGCCTCCAGCGTTTCGCAAGTTTCGTTGGAAACGGAGAAGCGATTCTTTGATATTCCTGCTTTGAATGATTCATTCTTTTACACCGATATGCTTCATCTGTTACAATACCGTAGTTAAAGTGCTGGCAACCTCGTAGCCAGACAGTAGCTTCGTTTGCAATCACCTAGCTAGCTAGCGCCTGTGTAGTCCAAAAAACAGCTAACCTGCTAGCAGGATTGCTAGCTAGCTAGCAAGAGACCAAGCGAGCTGTGTGAAACATGGCACCGTGGCACGCCAGTTTACGCGTTTGTTTTCTGGCAATCACTGTCCAACCGTGCCACACAATTCAACTATTCTTTCAAATCGTAATGCTGCGACTGCGTTTACTACAAAGGACAGCGACAATAAGTAAGTCGGGCCCGGTAAAAATTAATTCACCCTAACAATGCCTCGTTCTCTAGCAAGCGAGCTAGCAATGTCTAGAAAGTATCACCACTGCCTGGCTTCTGTTGATGGTACCGCGCCCCTCTTTTTTGAAGTCGATCACTTTTTGTTATACCCCAGCACCGTGGCTCACGACACAAACAACCTGCTGATTACACTCACAGATCTTCCCCCGCAAGCTCTGTAAAATCCGAATTCTCGTGTCGTCCTCTTCCGCCATGGTCCGAGCTGTGTATGTACAGTACATTCAACACTTAGCACATCCGTTTATGAATGCACGTAGAGGGTGGACTTACTGTAGCGCTGCTGTGAGCTTATTGGCTAAGCTCACACCATGACGACATCAGAGCAGAGATCTGTGTGAATCGGCTCACGGGGAAAGGGTTGCCAGATCATGGAATTTAGTCTGAAATTGGGGTGTTTTTGTAAGCCCACGACAGAGAGGATATATTTTATTACAGCAAAGTGTCGGGTAAATTTGGGCCTCTGACTAAATTAGGGTAAAAATCTGGCTCTTACACCTTTGTACTTAAACATTCCAAGGAGAAATTGAGCAGTGCTGATATAAGACTAGGTAGCCTCCGCCCAAATGATTATCTTACATATTATGAGCTGAAACACAACAGCAATTTGAGCTCAAGTCATGAATGACTTCAAGCTTGAAGTCAAGTCACCAAGGTATGTAATATATACAATACCAACCACACCTCACTTAAAATACACTGGTTGAATCTACTATCCGCAGAATGAGTTTAGATTATGGGACTGCTACAATGTTTTGGTTTTGTCTCAATAACGCACAGTAATTACCAAGGATTTTCCGATGACACGTAATTTCCCATTTTTACTTAAAGTTACAATAGTTTTTTTCTTATTTCCACAAATGTATCTTTATTCAGCACATCTTAAGAGTTTAGATAACATTTTTGTTTTTAAATATCACGGCTTGCAGTGAAAAACCAACTCGTAATTTACTGGAAAAAAATATGTCTGTATGACGCCGGTGATTTGACATTAGCATAATACAACAGATATATTGTGATACGTCAAGTACGTAATTTATACGTTACGGTATTTTTAGAAATCATTGTCTGTGAAGTAACAGAGATCTGGCAACCCTAAACGAGGTCATCATTTGTAAAACAAACGGAAGCGCACAGCCTCACTGTAAAGCACATTTTTACGAGATCAGGAACACTGCACCTACACTGATTCGGCTGCGCATAAGAAAGGGACAGCTGTATGGTTATGACAATCATACTTGGCGATAGGAGACTGGGGGTGATTCCTATTTATTATTATGTAATATGTCACAAATTAATATAATATAATATAATATAATATAATATAATATAATATAATATAATATAATATAATATACTTACGGTTATACAGTGGGATTTTCTGGCCCACCTTTCAGATGAAATCTAATATGGGTCAATATAGCTTTAGCTCAAAGCATACTAAAATAATTGGGTATTTTAGAGTCATGGTCCTTTCAAGTAAGAGTTTAGGGTTTAGGGTTACCCGAATGCAATATTCTTGACAATTCTGTAATGTCTGAAACAAACTTACAGTGATCAAATTCACCCAGTGTAGTATACACAGATGCATGGTTAGCAAAACATACAGCTTTTTGATATCGGCACATAAATTCATGAACTATTCTGAAAACTGTGAAAAATATTAAAATTGTAAATAAGAATAATATGAAAATATGTGTCTCTGTGTAGTCATGTGCAATTATGCCGAATTTGTACAGATACAAATTATAAATAAATGACATGACTCATTGGCATGACTCAGGTAACACAATATTTTTAATCATTGTTCAACAGGTGGCTTCACTGAGGTAGATCCATCAGCATCTTTTCGCTCGAGGACTGAACTACAGGCTAAGAGAAATGAGGCACAGAAAATGCATGGACTCACCGGTTATGCATGATCCTGCAGGACTCTCAGCCCCAGCGGGTACTCACAAGCAGGGTCAAGATTCAATTAAAAAACTTTAAAAGACAGAATCCATGGTGTAAATGTAAAAAAAAAAAAAAAAAACCCATAAATGCACCAAGTCATTAAACCAAAACATGATAATGATTGAAAAGAGTCTGCACAAAGTCTGCACAAAGTCTGCACATTATACTTTTTAGATTAATTATTATTTGGATGGAACTGCATTGCTGTCTGGATTCCTTGACCTTTCCTCTGATGGCCTGAAGCAGAGAACAGCAGTTTATTTTCTGTATCTGCCAGGACATCTTATGCCTTGTCTTGTCTCCAAGGACTGAATCTCAATGCACCTGAAATGAATATTACAATAAATGTTTTCCCACAGTTTATTCATACAAAATGGATGAAAGCAGTTAATGCTGTGCATGCATAATCTGGAAATTAATTTAAAGTATTTTTTTTTTTTAACTAAAATTAGTTAATCATTTTACTAGAAATCAAATACATTGAGATATTGAAATTGCCCTGTAGAAGATGCAAAAATTGTGTTCAGTTAATTTATAGGAAAATTTGCGGAAACAAACATGCAGTCATGCAGACCTCACTTTGATAACTTGATTGCTGATAAAGCACACTAACCTTTGTCTTTCGTGAGCTTCTTGGAATAAGCAAAGTTACCAATTAAAATAATAATTAATGTGGTAGAGTACAGGTTGAAATTTTAAATATAACCATTGTGGACATGAAAGCAAACTTAATTTTGAGAACTATGGTGTGTAACATGCAGGTGGCAGTAATTCTACACTACTCTGTCTTGTCCAAACTCTTAATTTCTTCTTCATTACTAAGGTAAAGCAGCCTTTGCTAATGGGGTTTAAACATTTTCTATTTTCTGTTTCCTCTTATTTAGAATGTCCGATAACATTCCTAAGTTTATTTCTCTGTGATAACATCTCAGCTCAGTGTAAAGTCCCACATGGGTGGCCAGTTGCTGCTTTACTCTCAAGCAGACAAGCTGGTGCAGACAGACTGCTTTCAGTAAACTAAACTGGAGTAAGTTTTGTAAATCTCTACCATTTTAGACCCTCCCTACATGGATAGCAAATGTCCAATTGTACACTTCTCTATGAAGGCACCAAACCTAATTATAACTAGAACTTTTAACGTCTTATTCCAGAGCGTAGAGCAAGCACCTGCTAAAGCTGGACATCACAATCACGCATCTTTACATGCAAACTAGCCTGCAGTCTCACCATGAACTGAGCAGGTGGTTCATGTGTTTCTGGATCCTCTACCAAATCTGTCTGTATGATGCGGAGTGATGACTCTGCCCTCAGGTCCACTGTTGCTGCCAGGCCCAGAGATATGGGTTTAGTCATGACCAAAGCCTGAAGCCCAAATTTAGCCGCGTTAGTTACCCACCGAAGCCCTGAAAAAGATAATGGGAAAATTGTACTTTTCATGAATTAGAGTTAGACCATATTTAGACCACTGAGTTCAGATAATGGTGAAAAGGAGTTAGGGCAGAATGATTTCAGAATGTAGGTCTAAATATTTAAATTCTTTTCTTTTGCAAAAGGTTGCAGATGAGTCATTAGTTAGATAATGTTTTTAAATATATATAGATGATAAGACAAAGAATCTCAGGCTGACTGATATAAAGCCTGATGTTATACAACTTAACAAAAAATTAAAAAAAATATATCAGAAAAAAGTACCAAACCTGCCTAGTGATATTTAATAGCAATTATATTTGTCTACTATTTAAGAATGAAAGTATAAGCATGAAATGTATTTTAAAAATAATTTCTTCCATTGCGCAGTGAAAAGTTGTTTTTTTTTGCACAAGTTTAGTGATTCAGACATTTTGGGACCATACAGCTTGATGGTATATTTAATGATTACAAAGCCACTCGTCCAAGAGCTCTGTTGTGAGTCATCAGTAGCTGGCTCCGACTACTTCAGGGAAAATGCAGCCAGAGACCAATTTGTTTGTTATGAAAACAAGCAGAGAGTGAATGTAAATATCTATATGGAACTATTGAAATATGGCCAATAAGAAAAATAAGGCCAATATCATGTATAGTGAAACTTTTAAGGTTTTTGTTTTCAAACAAATTTGAAGAGCAATTAAAATAATATTATTTCAATGTTGTTTTCAATTGTTTTGAAACTGCCAACTTAAAACCAGAATTGATTTAATTAAAGGCTGGTATTCAAGAACATGTCCTCAACACAAATGTGATTTAATGATTACTTGCTGTGTGGGGATGTAGTCCTGCGCAACGTTCTCCGTCCATGCCTTGCCCAAAACATGAACTTAGGAAGATGATGATTGAGTTTATTAATCATATGTGTTTTACTGATTATTCGTGATCCCCATGTGATATGTGTAAGGTCCCAGATTTTCCGCAGCTGGATATTATGCATGTAATTCAATCTGTTACTAGCAGGATACTGACATATCCTTCCCACAAAGCCACCCAGTGAGCAGTCTTCACATTTGGCTACCTGCATAATGTCAATGAATACTTTAGGTTTGAGGCTGAGTGGTATCGTTCGTGAAGGCGAGGAGCTGTGCAGTAATATACTTGTTCCCACCAGTGGAAGGGTGAGTGTGTTGGAGCTACTGCCAGTTCAGTTTGTCTCCTTTTATTGGCACTAGATGACATGTAGCACTGAATGGTCTTCAGTCAGCGACACGTGTAATTCATTGCAGGAGTGCACACTGTGCTGGTTCTGTGCTTCTGGTCTGGGATTTGTTGTCACAACAGTGACTTCAGAGTCACATTTCAGCAATCCAAACTGAAAAGACAAGATTAAGATCATTGTCAAATACTTAATTGTAACATCCTAGCTTTATGCAACATCAAGGATTCAGAGACCTGTGACAATGTTTAGTTAACCAGACAATGATTTTAAAATGTGGTTGATTTTGATTTTGTCTGGTCACAAAAACATTCTTTGACTTATTCCATGTAAAAAAAAGTAGAATTGCAGTCTGGAATTATTTGCAACATAAGAGAACGTTGTATTTTGATGGTAGTAAAATATTTTGAAAACTTTGCTTATTTTTCTGTATCTGCTTATGATTCATTCAGATCAAATCACTGGTATTCCTACGTAAATATGCTACACCATTAATTAATATTGTACTACCCCCATTTTACCATTTGTGTCATAGTTGTCTTCATGTGGGCATGGTCTGTCTATGACTTCTGCCTATCTCAATTGACAATACTAACCACAAATGAGCAACAAAATACAACAATACAAATGAGCATAAACAAATTTAAGCATACAAAGTCTTATATAAAATAAGTCCACTCATATCTTATATCAATATTTTATATTGGAAGGAATATGTTGCGAGTATGCTATTACAGTGCTATTACCCCAAATGTCTACAGAGTGGCCATATAGTCTACAGAGAAGCCCACCTTAAATGCCCTTTTAAAGTAAAAAAAAATTGTGGCAATTCTGTAGCCATGTAGCAGCATAATAGTTATGTGACTGAACCAAAGTTTTGTGGTTGGATGAAACCAAGACAGAAGATTTGATGCAAATTTAACACAACACCATCAAAAGCACACAATCCCTGTAAGGCATAGTGGTGACAGCAGGGAAATGCTATTCAGTAGGGCCTAAGGCATTTAAAATGTCTGATTTTGGATGGAAAATTTGGAGTATTTTTGTCAATACATATGTCCTGTCACTTAAATTAAATACAAACGCATTGTCACTTGGCTATTTTATCTAAAATCAAATCACCATTTGCATGAATTATATTTCTGAAAAAGCCTATTTGGATGTGGTAGAGTTCAAATGTTTCTGGCACTTGAGCAATGAGTTTCCACCTCTATGATTTTGGAAGGTTGGGGTTGCATTCCCATGGTTACTCCAATCTGCAGCAGTGTATGTTCTGCTTAAGCATAATGTATAAATCTCAGGTCATCGTTGATGCTCGGTGGGGGTATTTTTGGCAGTCTCAAACAGAGCAGTAAAATATAAATAAAAACATCTCTTTCAAAAACAGGAAAAACTTCCGATTGCATTGCCAGAGAATAAAACATTTTCTTTTACACATCTGTCAAATTTAGTGCCTTTTGTCATCATCCTGTGTACAGAATAAGACCTCTGTCTTCATAAACATTCACGTCATGTTACTTTGGAGTGGCTGAAATGATGGTTCCTCTCTGCACGAGTGCAGGCAGTAATGGAGCTGTTGGGAAAGCATTTGAGAGGGTTCCCTCTGAAATGGCAATTCTCTGCCCTTTCACTAGGGTGGTTAGCCTCTATTCCTACAACAACATAGAAAGGCAGTGGGGGTTTTTTGCCTCAGCATTCTAATATACGTATGAGGGGCTCTGCTATTTTTATTCTTACTCAGATTGGCTGGCCTTCTTTAGGAAAGAGAGTTATTTTATTACTTTTCTGAGCAGAATAGAGAAGAGTAATCTTTAATGTCCCTGAGAGGCAATTTTTGGAAAGTTTTACAGTCAGCAGCCACAAACAGACAACAATCAACAATTAAACACTTAAGACTTAGACATTACATAGCAAAGACAAGTGCCAAGTAGCAGATAGACAAATCAATAAATATGTAAAAAAAATGTGAAATCATACCTACATGTATATATACACATATATTGACCTCACAAGTGCCGGATCATAAAAGCAATAGCAGTTGGTATAAAAAGAGTTTGTAAGCCTATTACTGCCACACCTGGGGACACCATACCTGCGACCTGAAGAAAGCAGCTTAAACTCAGACTTAGCCTTTCTAACCACTCAGCCCAACCAGGTATGTCTGCATTTATTTGTTCATTGGGGCATCGGTTGGAGGGCAGGGTGTGGCAGAGAGCAGGGCCATTATGTTACACCGTGGCCTGACTCAAAGCTCTGCCCTGTGTTGGAGGATGCAGAAGAATGAGTTTCTCAGATGGATGGGCCCCTTGCTCTCCAGCAGCCGAATGTCTCTGAACCCGACTCCTCCAGAATCGAATAAACACACAAATACAGCGGACCCGCTCACCCAGTCCCAGCCAGCGCCCGAGGACTGTTTTGTGTATCAGGCTTCTCAAGACCTGGATAACTGCACCAGCTGTAAAAGCAATACCAGGAAAATCCCTGTGTTTATTTACCCCGTACACATGATGGTGCAGTGCATTGAGAAATAAAATACAGGTAGTCAAGTATCACAAAAGTTTATTGTCATACTGTCAGACAATTTATTCTTTATAATTGACAGTGTGCTCTGGAACTGTACATATTGGTTATGTTGTAGGTTGCAGATAAACGCAATTCTCACAAAATTAAATTTTCATAATGGTGACTAATCAAATCAATTAATGTACTAAACCAAAACTTTAAATGCTGTAGGCTTTAGAAATGTATTTGTTACTAATAAATAAGTAAACAACCAACAAAAAAATAAAAAAATGAACTCTTTCTGTGTAATGAACTAAATGATATGTTATTGGAAGCTTGTTAAAGTGAAAATGCAGTAACTTAGCAGCTATTATTAACACAAAGTGCAGCTAACACAGTTAACAAACAGTACTGCATAGATTACAAAACAGGAAGAAAACTGAGAATGATACATGAACCTGTCTCAAACAGACCAGTAAAGACTTACAAAAATAAAAACAACATCTCTCTTTTAAAAAACAAGAAAAACTTCCGATTGCATTGCCAGAGAGAATAAAAATATTTTCTTTTACACATCTATCCACTTATCGTTATCCTGTATGGAGAATAAGACCTCTGTCTTGATAAACATTCACGTCATATCAGTTTGAAATGCCGTCATTTTTGCATTTCCTGCTGAAGTCCCTTCCACTCCTTTCAGAAGAGGGACTGAAATGATGGTTCCTCTTTGCATGAGTGCTGTAGTTCTGTCTTGGGGAAGCGGAAACTCTTGCTGCTGGTCACAGAGTCTTTTGTCACGAATGAAGGAGACATCTGTGCAGAGCTGCAGAGGCTGTTTTTTCCCGAAGCAGCTGAAGAGCTCCTCTTGTTTTTGCAGGCCTGCACACCCATAGCATCTTGCCCCTGTTCCTCGGATCTCTGGCTTTGAAAATGCTTTGGAAATGTGTCTAAGCCATGCTGGGGTTGGTCTTCTGGTTTGAACTCGGAGGAATATGCATCTTGAGAGGGTGGCATAAACATTTTCATATGGACTTGCTTAAATTCCTGATAGTGTCCATTGCTGTTAATCTCCATCTGGTCCTCCATGTTAGGGGCCAAAGAGGTATTAAATTCAGAGTTCCTGGCTGATGCTTTGCTCTCTTCCTCTTCCTCCACTTCTTCCTTTTCTGTCTTAATTAAATGCCTTTTCTGGTGTATGCCCAGGGAGGTAGGGGTTTTGCAGACCTTAGGACAATAATAGCAATTATACCCCTTCCCATGCTTGTCTGTGTGCTTCCTCTCATGGCTCTTCTTAGTGGCGAGGTAGAGGAACCGCTGCGGGCAAAAGGAGCAGCGGTAACGCTTCTCAGTGTTTGGGCTCCTGGCGAAGTTGTCAAAACAGGAGCCGTCCTCCATACAACTCTTGCAGACAAAGTCCTTGCCGTCCTCTGGAAAGGGGAAATGGGGGCCTGGCGCCTCCCCTGGGGGGCACTGTTTCCCACACGTCCGGCAGAAGTAAGGATGGCAGCCAATCACATGTGACCTTAGGGTGGAAAGACTGAAGAAGGGGCTCTTGCAGATATCACATGTGTATGTCTTTTTCTGAGTGCTTTTTCTGAGGTGTCGTCTCAGCTCCATTGTGTCTGATGGGACCTCTGGACGTTCCCTGGTATCCATATGCTCAGGCTCCCAAGAGACATCCTTTAAGGGCCTCCCTGGCTGTCTGCCTCGATTACCTTTCCTGTCTTTTGATTTAAGCTTTTTTGTCCTCTTTTTAGGTTTGTAGGTGTAATATGGACGCCACAGCTGGTCAGCCGTGTCACGGTCGGTCGTATCATCATAAGGCTCTGTCTCTATTATGGAGGTGATTTCCGTCCTCAGGCGCAGACTTGGGCTCTTGTCAGACGGCTCCGTGAGGTTGCTCTGACCTTCCTCCTCCACCTGGCTCCAGCGGCTCCTCCTCCTCTTCCTTGGGAACAGTTTTGATCCCTTGATCCTCCTACGGATGATTGCCTCGTCACCGATTTTCACCGTGATCTGGCAGAGGGGCAGCACAGGGTTGTCGACGGACGGGCCTGGGCATGCAGGCTTGGCAATGTATGTCTCGGTTTTTTTCCCGTCAGACTTCCCGTCAAGCGCACTGCTGTTACCTCCAGGCCGGAACAGTTGGTTAGCTAAAGCTTCAATTGTCTGCGCTGCAGCCGAGAGATCCCCTAATCTGTTTTCTGACTGCAAAGGACTATTGGGCCGTATTTCTCCAAACTGAAGAGCCCGGCCATCTGAGTCGTTAAGTGCTGTTGACGCCATGTTGTTACCATGGACAATGACAGAGGAGACCCTGCTGGTCTGCATTGTGGTTGAAGGAAGTGTGTACCCATAGCTGATTACAGATGGACCCTTTTGACCAGCGCCTGACAGAGAGGTTTGTATTTGTGTGTCTGTGGATGTGGATGTCCTTGTTCTTTTCACACACTCCTCTGCTTCAGATGAGACGGGTTGAGCTAGTTCCTGATTACAAGGCTGATCAAAGTTAATGCGAGGTGTCACTGATGCAACTACTTTTGGGGTGGCCATGAAAGTCACAGGCATGGAGAACACAGACTGCCCCACCCCGCTAACGGCATCGGTGTTAGCTACTCCTAGGTTCTCCTCAAAGGCCGCTGAGGGGGAGCTACAGTTCAGAGGAACGGGGAACATCTGTTCATTGCATTCTGCTGCCTCTGAGAAGGTCTGGCTGTACGTCTTGTATCGCCTCTTGCGAAACTTCATGGGGAGGAGCCTGTATAGCTTGATGGGGTAAACGCTGCCCTTGAAGCCACCGTTAGCAGACTTCTTGTTCACCGCCAGTCGTGGGTCAATCCCGTGGAAGGACTTCTGATGATTCTTCAGGATATAGTAGGTCATGAAGGTCTCGAGGCAGAAGATGCATTGGTAGCGGCGCTCCCCGGTGTGCCAGATCTCATGCTTGGTGCGGTACTCTGCCAGAGCAAACACCTTGTTACAGTAGTGGCACGGATAGGCCCTCTGCCATGAGTGTACATTCTCATGCCTTCTCAGACTAGACAGTGTTACATATGCCCGCTTACACACACTGCAAGGGTAGACCCTCCTCTGTCCTAAAGCTGTCCGTATGCCCCTCTCCGCCTCCTGCTGCACCTCTGGGAGGGTCTGGGTATCGTTTGGGGTGACTGTGTCAGGTTGGAGCGGAAGAAGAGGACTGTCCTCCTCCACGGGGGATCCGATTTCTGCAGGGCAGCTCATGTCTGTGCCATGATCCTCTGGCTCAGGTGAAGGTCTCTGGACTTTGGCACAAACTTGCTCGTGGTTGCGCAGTCGTTTCAAGTGCATGAATTTCCTGTGACAAAACTTGCAAAACAAATGGCTCACAAAGCTCCTTTTGTGTATCTGTGTGTGAATGTTAAGAGCAGCTTTGTTGCTGAATGTCTCTGGGCAGTACTCACAACGGTATGCTGGGGCACTGGGCTTCACCAATGGGGTTGGGGGAGGAGGGGGAGAATCTTTTGTGGAGGGACTTTCACCTGCTGGCATCAGTGCTGTGGCATCTGTCGGGGTCTCTAGGTTCAAGGGCGATGACAGCGATGACAACAGAGCTGGAGTAACTGAAGTGCTCAGGGGGTGTGGGAGCTGTCGGAAGTCTGTGCAGGTGTACCAGGTTCAACAGGTGGAGCAGGTGTGCTTTTCATCAGGGTGCCCCTAAGCTTATGGCGCTTCTTGAGTGGGCCGCAGTTTTGAGTCGCATGCGGTCTAGGAGGTGCGAGCGTATGCGTGTTCTCCCTCCTGCTGTCTCCCACGGTGCTCTCGTTCTGTTCCGTGGTCTGGCGCGTTTGTGTGACTGCGTATGAGTGCTCTGACAGAGTGTGAGTGGGCTCGTTCTCAGAGGTGGCAGTACTCGTAGCAGGGAGGCGCTCTTGGTCTGTAGCCCGCTGTCCATCACACCGCAGATCCAGTGGAGTGAACGGGTTGTTGCCAGCACCCACCTCAGTGATGGAGAAGGCATTGGTGATTCGTGGGCCACTGGCACTGTCTGGCTCCTCTGGACGTGTGGTCTCCCTCTTTAGCAGGTGTGGCCCAGGGGACACTTGGCTATGGGACATGGTTTGGTTCTGTAGCCTTTCTGGACTCACCAGTTTCTCTAGGAAGGGGATTCCTAGCTTCTTCCCGGCTGCCATCAGGGACCTGGTGTCCTCTGCACTGACAGGTGCCATCTTCGAGCTGTAGATGAAGTTGAGGATGCTGGAAAAGACCTCAGACCTAAGGTCGAGAAGCTCCAGAACCTGACTGGACGTCCACACTGGACCATCTGGTGTGCAAAAGGCATCACGGAAGTATCCGCTGGAGGCAGCCAGGACGTTCTTGTGGGCCCGGAACTTGACGTCCTCAACCACGATGGTGACGTCACAGAACAAGCCTTGGGTGCGCTGCTCATTTAGGCCGGCAAGGACTGCCAGGGGGTGTGTGTTGTCCATTAGGTCCCGTGTGCCTTGAGACACCACTGTCATCTGCAGAGAGGAGAAACCAAAGACAGAAATTTACAAAAATTATATTCCTTGCATACAAAATGATATATAAAATTAACAGTAAATCGTCACAATCAATACTGTTAGGTATAAGGAAAAAAAGTGTTAATTTATAGGATTTTGAGATGTCGATTCCAAAATTTCTTGAGTTGAGAACAGGAGGAACACACAGAAGACAAATAAAATTAATTGTAGACCGGACAAGTACAGCAAATGAAGCAATTAGAAATTACACTCAATTCTTAAATCTAAAGCAGGGACAGTGAAGTACAGTCATGGTGGTCCAACATTTTGTAGTCATTTTGGTCCAAGGCTTGGAGCTACTCCTGAAATAAGCAATAAACTCCTGGTATCCATTACAGTAAATTACTGAGGAACTAATGTAGGAGAAAACCACTGCAGCTCTTCTAGACTGAAGTCTCCCCACCCCTGAACTTATGTAACTCATTGATTAGATTTATACTTTTCACATTGGTGTTTCCAGAACAGTGTAGGAAGATTATGATAATAAAACAAGCAAACAATTTTCAGTTATGAATTGTTTACAGAAATCATTCATATTTAAAAATGAAAACCACTTCATGTACAAAAGAACAAAAAAAGGCTGGAAATGAACAGCTGTTGTCATGTTTGTTGAGGTGGAAGAATTGCTTTGGGCAGTCATTCTTCTTTTGGACCACTAGATGGCAGTGACACTTAATGTAACTGAGTTCTCTTGTGTACCGCTTTCAAGAGGAGAGCCTAACCTTTTTGCACAGTTTAAATGCCACACACACAATTGCTACCTGACCCTCAGAAAGGATCAAGTGAGCTGAATGTTTCAGCTTGTCATTTTACCCAAAAATCCACCAAGGCACTTGTAAATTCTTGTCCAAATAAAACGGTCAAAGCGAAAAAATGAAGGAAAAATACAAGGATAACAGATGTTAAAGTTGTCATTGGTAAAGATGACAGGTCTTTTACCATTAAATTTATTTTCAGTAATACTGAGACAGTATTCTGCTATTTAGGCTATACAGTCTGATATTTTCAGCAGTGAGCAGATGCAGTTATCACTGTGAGACTTTGTTGGATTAAGTTAATCAAAAAGACTTAAATTAATATGCAGAACTTCAATACAGGCATATTTTATCCTTCATAGATAGGGTCACAGACTTCTATGTTTTGATGAGTACTTCAATGAGCTAAAACCTTTAGCAGGGTCTTAACTCTTTTCAGACAGATATTTCTCATTGGTAATAATCAAATGTTGAGCATTCATTTTAAATTAAGAAAAAATGAGTTTGAACTTGTAGCCCTGCAGATAATTTGCAGACAACATGCATCCTTGTTCCAGCCCCTAAGATCTCGTTTAAAAGAAAGTAAAAACAGACATTAGTTTTTTTCTCATTTCAAGGTAATATCAGTTACGGTCTGTTGTAGGAGAAATTTTCCGATTTTCTCAGGCCAATGTTGTCCCCATTTATTGACGCTAATGATATAATGGAGGAAAATGCATTGCAAGAGGATAAGTATGCACTCAGATTGCCATGGGCAGTGTTAGGCATGCAGGTACAAGTAGGAGTCAACTCACCACTATAAATAATGGTCCTGAACCTGAAGTCAATGATGAAAAGGTTTACCAGGCTCATTCAATATTTTTCCATGAACATAATAACTAAACATATTAATATACATATTATACACAATTTATCTAAAATAGCAACACTGCCTGCGTGCATTTTACATGAAATCATTCTTTTACAAGATCAATAAGTTCAGGTCACATTCACTCATTTTCACTATTTCATCAGTAATAAAGCTGTTGTAAATTAATTGCTCGACACATATTGTAGATTTTTTCATTACAATATGACAAATGTAATGTGCATAAAACACAGGTAAAGCACAGAAGCTATCAGAGGCAAGATAGTGAAAAGACATCCACCACCTGCAATTGGGTAGGCCTAATTTCAACTGAAAATCATGATAGTCAACCAATCAATAATTGTCTACTTTTTATTTCAAAACAATACAGTAGTATCTTATGTGTATCTGAGGGCATATGCAGAATCATTACCAAACAATCAACAAAAACATAGAACAGGTTTGCGTTTGTTTCTGGCAATAATGAATCATAAGCCTTTCCCAGGATAGACACACAGAAACCATACACAAGTACAAAACTCACTACCATTTCACCCTGCAAACACAAAGCTACGCCCTACTGTGCAACCATGCATTTCTGTGTGTTCGTGCAGTCATTCGTATGGTCTCTATGATGACCTTGCAATTTTGTTTCCTCTGATGTGTAAGAAAACACTTTAGAGAGGAAATCAATGATAGCAGCGTTTCCTGCCTCCGATGCAACCCTTCAATGCTAGCGCGATCTGCTGCTCGGTGATGTGGGTCAGAGTTTTCCTGTGTTAGTCAGAGGATGCAAAGAAATAGTGTCTATTCCTCACCATCACTCTTACAGAGAAAAGGGGGGGGGGGCTCAACAACTGAGATTCACTATTGCTGTCATACAGTTTCGTTCACTATTACTCTGGCTCAGACAGAGCCGGCCATTACTTTCATTCTCACACAGCAGAAAGCTAACATTTACCAGTACTCTAACACAGGTGAGGATTTCTCAGTCATCACTCACACAGAGACTATCTGCTATTCACCATCATTCTCAGAGAGCGACTGACTTTTCCATTCTCCGTCACTCTCAAAAAAGATTTTTCCATTCCTCTGGCACAGGGGACAACAGGTCTGTGAGGGTCCACAGTTGCTCTCACAGAGTGAGGAACTGTTTCACTCACTATCATTGTCATATGAAGGGATGCAGGTTATCATTCGCCATTTGTCCTCACGTAAAGAAAGACAGTCTCATTTTTCTTACGCTCTCATACAGAAATGGCAGCTCTAGATATGTGCCTTTGTCCATCTGTCCAATCTGACATCAGAAACCCATACAGATATCTGCATTTTCCTATCCCCTTGTTGAACGTTTCAGAAGCATTTTCTTCAGCTTGCTTAAAATCCCCCAATCATGTTTTTCTTGGACACACGGTCTGTGGAAAATGTCACTCAGAGACAGAAATTAAAAATAATCTCCCTATTTTTACGTTTTTATTTTTCATAATAAAAATAGCAGCAGGAGAGCGGTTTAGGCGGAAAATGGCAGACTGACTGTTGGGGAGTACTGTGATGCTAAGGCTCCGGCCGCCTCCCAGACATTTTTTTTCCCTTTAACAGAGACCAGACTGACTCGATATCAACGAAGTGTATGAAAATACACAGCCCAAGGGGAAGACACATCCTCCTGTCTGATTCACTGTCTAGCATGATTTAATCTAGTTTTATTCTGGGTTTCATAAAATAGTTACGTGTTGGAATATGTATTTCAAACTAGTTTTGCAGTGTGATCAGAGCCTATGACTCACCCCTCTGATGAATAGGGCATGTTTTGTGTAGTCTCTTTCTAAGTCTTGTTGATCACAGGCTCCGACGCCCACATTTGTCTAATATTTGACGCATGGTGTCAGGCACTGCTTCCTATTACAAGTATTTATCATTTTCCACATCTGTGACTACATGCCGGCCCCCACGCACTATAAACTCATTCACTGAGGAAGGATGAACTAAAGGAGAAAAAAGTGATGAAACTGTGTCATCAGTTGTGTGTTTGTGACACTGGTGCATCGTTGTCTTTTACTGGTTTGGTTTCCCTGTGTCGCCATTGTGTTTCTGTACATGTCGCGCAGGTTGTTGCATTGGAGCCACAGCGAGTCTGCCTTCCTCAAGCATGGCGGCCATTTTATCCGCCTGCGTAGGAGGACCTGAGGGGAGGTAAAATGGCTGCCAGTAGAGGGGGTCCATTTGTCCCTGTCCCATCATCAAATTCCCAACTCCACAACACAGACATATTCACCCCCCCCCGAAACAATCCAGATCTCTCCCTCAACCGCTGCCTCGCCAGTTTCCTCATCTGCACAGTGGCTCAGACAGCCTGAGGTTTCCAGGTCACAGTGTTTCTGCTGGCTGCTCTGAGAAAGGCAGGGAAATTCTGCTCAGACCGAGAGAGCTGCCTGTGTGTTTCAAATGAGTTGACGCAAAGGAGCTTTACATGAATTACACAGCAAAATGCCACACAATTCACCCCGAAACACCGGCCCCCATCCTACGCCTTTCACTAATCGCCACACATACGCATACACACAAATACACACACACACATTCACAAAGACGGCGAACTCAAATCACAAAACAGTCAGTACCATTCATAGTTACATCTCATAGCTATTCCTCCCACTTTTTACTTACAGGAAAAAATAATGCACATACAAATATATATGTATAAACAATGGTGCCTAAAGGTGAACGGTATCCATTAATACAATTTCCATACTATAAAAGGCCATTTGTAAGGATACATATCCACTCTTGGCATCATTATGTTCATGATTCTTCTTATTAGTATTATTTTTATTATTGAGCTGTGAATCAGCATTACCGTCCAGCCGGTGAGAGGGAGTCACAGCCGTCTGATCGCTGAGAAAACAACCACCAGCCTTGCCCACCCCGCTTCTGACAGGCCTCCGTTGTCACGGCAACATGCTGTGGCGCAGCACTTATTGGGATTCAGCTGAACTGCAGGCAGCTGCATTAAGCGGCCGAGGATCGCGTCTCGCTCGCGCTCAGCCAGGCAGCGGGGAGACTGCCGTGCCATTCTTCACAACGACCTGTCTGCCACGCAGGATCGTCTTTGTCTGGGCGTGTTTGCATCTGTGCCTGAGTGTGCGTGTGTGTGCGAGTGTGTGCACGGGTGACTGTGCGTGAGTGTGTGTGTTATGTATACGTGGGCAACTGCAGTCAGAATGAAATGCACTGGAGACAGTTGCCACCGCTGTCAGAAACAATGTCGCTTTGGAGACTAGCCTCACCTTGCACACGGTATTCTGCCCAGCTTTCTGACGATTATGAAACTCAATTGTTCCAGAAAATGCTTCTGAGTGAAATTTTGCGGATTACTTAAGGAAAGATTCTGTTTGTCTCGTTTGAGTTTTAATCGTTATTTTATTGAGCGAAAATTTTATATTCGTTATCAGCGGCATCCACTTGGCCACACCCTTCTTCGTGCTGCAAAACATCACACAATGATGGTCCACGAAACTAAGCGAAAATAAAAAATCCCCTTTTCTGGTTACCACAAGTGTGAAAAGCGGTTCACTATAATACAAGCTGTCCAGTCAAACAAAGAGCGAAAATATAGATCGATCTCTGAGTCAAAGCCACAGGACCACATATCCCTGCACTGTGTATGTGAATCTTTTTCGTTTGTAAAAACGGTTGTGGATGGTGAAAAACGTGCAGAACGTACCTGAGAAAATCAGGGAAAACCTTGGTGCAGAAAGTGAGCGGAAAACGATACCATGCCGTATTCCTCTGTTACAGTTTGTGTGCTGTACGGTGAAAAAACGAGACTGTTTTGCGAACTGGAGGCGAAAGTAGAAGGTTTTTTTTTTTGATGAGACTCGATGCTGTTCAGTGGTGCTGTTAAAGGCAGAGCTTCTCTCTCTGTCTCTCTCTCTCTCTTGCCCCTTCTCTCTCTCTCTCTCTTTCTCGCTTTCTCCTTTTTTCAGCCTCCTTCCTCCTCTCTCTGAAGACTTAAGGTACCAGGGCTGGCCAGAGCCTGTCCTGCCTGCCCTGTGCCCCTAGTCCTGGTTCCCAAATCACTGGCCAAAGCCACCCAGTGCAGGAGATGCACTGAACGAAGGTTAAAAATAGCCGGATTCTGCTTCTGAGCTGCCTGGGTGACCAGAGCAGTCTGCAGCCAAGCAGGAAGCGGGAACTTTATTAAGCATGGCTGCGCACAGACGGAGTGGAGATTGTCTCTGCTACATCACAGTAGCATCGAGCGGAGACTGAGGCTGCAGCAGACGGCTGCGCGTCATCGCCGAGATACGGCGCGCCACAGCAAAAACAAAACACAGCGATGGCGCTCTTCGCCACCCGCCACCTTGCAGGAGCTCGTGACACAGTGAGAAATGCAGCCACACACGGGCGAGGTTGCACACACCCCCTCTCTCAAACACACACACACACACACACCATGCAAACTCTCTCTTGCATACACACTTCGCTCACTCTTATCCATTTACTCTGTATTGTATTATACATTCATGGTCCCAGTAAAGGTAATTCTCAGACTCAGCTGCATATATAAATACATAAAATAATAGTGCTGATGGATAATTCAGACTAGCGGATACATGGGGAGCGGAGATGAAACTGAACGTCCCCTGTCAGCCTCTCAACACTCTCTGAGAGGGAAAATGAGGAGCAGTGGTGTACATAGAGAAGCGCCTGTCACGGGGGAAGCACCACTGTTCAACCTGCAGTGCCAGCGGAGGTGTGTGTGCCTGTGTGTGTGTGTGTTGAGGGTCAGCCATGCCATTACGATTACCCAGGTGACCAAACGAATGGCAGTACTATGTGTATGAGGCTGCTGTTCCAATGCAGTCCTATGCATACCGTGTGTGCGGAGATGATGTTAATCCAAGTGCAGCATGTGTAACGGCTGTATTTATGTGCATGTAACTGCTGGGTATTTGCCACATGCAAACATAAGTAGTGTTACTTACTGCATTCAACATTAGGCCCGTTTCATATTCATTAAACCTGGAACCTGTTGGGAAATTGAAACATTCACATTTGATCAATAATGTAAACCATATACCAGTACAACACATACAGTAGGCTGATGAATTTGGCACCCATGATGAATGTGAACAAAAAATACTGAGCAAAATAAAAAACAAAGATAATGAGCTGTATAATTTATGCATGTATTGTTTATGCATTTGCAAAGGAACTCCAGAACCTGTTCCCCGAAAACGGCAAAGAGCCTCTTTCTGTGACATCATGTTCACAAAGCGAGCGGCAGACTTTGTTCTTCACTCTCCAGTGTTTCTGGAATGTGGAATTAATTAGTGAGAACAGAAAGTGATATTTATGTATTTTGATATGTAAATTACTGTTATGTATTGTATGTATATTGATAGATTATTTTAGGTCTGCCATACATTAGAAAAATGTAAATGGAAATTAAATGTTTATGTATAGTATTTGTTTTAACAGACTCCACATCAGACTGCATGATATGATTCATGAAAAATAAGCTATATCTGTCTCTGGGTTTCGACCAATGCCATTAATTTATATGTGTGTGTGAGTGTGTGTGCTTGAACATCTGCGAAATAGTAAAATCATAAAACTAAATTCTGTCTAAGGCCATCGTCTTCACTTTGTCTTTTAGGAGAGACTATTGACATTTTGCACTGGATATACATCCATTAAGATAAATATGCACATACATTGTCATAAAATATTTCCCAAATCTCCTTATGAGACACTCGATGAATTAATGCTTGAGTATGACCATTCATTTATGTATTTAGCATACATTTACATCCATAATATGTTCGGAGAATTTAAGTAAATTAAGTACGTATCACACGAGCTGAAGGAATACAGCAGTAACCTACACAGTCCAGTGACACTATTTAATTGTTGATCTGGAAATTAAAATAACCATTCTTGTAACTGTAGGTTTTAAGCATAAGCTGGAGGCCAAACGACCAATAGTTAGCCGTTCCGTTGCTTCTTAGAATGGTTTTACAGTACAAGTAAATTGAGCGCGAGTTCTCATTACTCACCAATGTCAGGCCCAGCCCTTCCTGTTTGTCGGCTGTTTTATAGCTACCTATGTTGACGCTAACATTAGTCTGTTGTGATGGATGTGTCGAAATAACTAATATTGCCTGTAAAATACATACGCTTATTTCTTAATATTTTACTCATTCATCCATTTTGGGGAGTAGGTACTGCCCTTGGACTCTGTCTAATGGAAAATTTGCAGGGTCTTCAGGCGCGAATATGGTCACAGAAACCACATTGCCGTTGTGGTACGAGTCTGACTCAGCATATGGAGGAGCACTTTAAGAAGTTATTTCTAGTCACCAAACGCAGCACGGTCAATATTAATTTGACCAAATTGGCAAATAAGTTACCTTAAGATGAATTCAGACCAACACACGGTAGCGTTTCAAAACCCTAAGAACAATAGCAAAATATTACTTACACTGATCTGAACTTCGAGAGGGAGCACTAGCAGGTACCTGAAAAACACTACGCGTTGTTTATTACTGATAAACTACTAGTTACGTAGCTGTAAACCGGTAGGCCTATGGTTTGGTCAGCAGCATTTACAACGCATAACCGTTTAAAAAATTTTTTTTTATGCGTGTGTGCTTTTAATATGATACAACAAAAAATTAAAGTGCATGCAGAAAAAAATACATTGAATGTATAAGAACGTTTCTCATTTCAGTTAGCTTTGTCCTTGATTTTACATCACATTTGATGTTTGGTTATTTTATTTAAATTTATTTCATCTATCTCATTGGGGTAACATAGATTAGCCTATACAAGGGCAAAACTCTGAATGTATGGGAGTAGCTGTGAATTCCTTGTTTAATAGTCTGTACAATAAAATTAAAAACTTTATAATTATGTTGCTGTTATCACCCAAAAATCTGTGCAAGTTCAGTGAATGAAAAGCAGCATAAGCACAGAGCAGCCAGGTTCACAGCCTCAGTACCTGTCTGAAGGAAAAAGACCAATCTAAAATAACAAAGCCTCCTTCAAAAACTGAGGCAGGGAAAAATATATGCTTTGTTTGGTTGGGAGCCAAACAGGGACTGTGATTGTTTGGGTACTATTATGCTTGATGGGGATACACATTAAAATATTGTCTCCTGGGCCGACATTATCAGAGCATGCAATGACTCTAGATCACACCTCTCTCAAAATGTGTTCAATTATACAGGAGTAAAATGGGTTGTGTTGTCAATGCATATCTTAAACACATGGCCTCCAAAGAGTAAAACATGCCTGTAGAGACAAGTATAAAAAACACAGCAAAGAGAACTAAGGACAACTAAATATGTAAGTGCTAAATTGCACAACAATTATTTGAATGCAAAGTCTATCAGGTTATATCAAATTTAAATTACCAGGTACATAACGGTATTGGTATCGGTAGGCCTCATACATCAGTTGCAATTTTTTGTTTTGTACATTATCACTTTGCAAATGTTCTAACAAAAATACTGGTTGATTCTAAATTGTCTTTATAAAATCAATAGATTGTCCTGACCTGCATCCTGCAAAAAAAAAAAAAATGTAATTTTCTTGCATTTTCAACCTGTATTTACTTTTTAAATATTTTTTTTCTTGTACAATATGTTAGATTTGGCGTGCAAATAAATTTCCATTTTAAAATTTATTTTGCATTGTGACACACAAAGCAAACCTCTTTACATTTTGAAAGGAAGTCAGAACACAAGCTCAATTGCGAATATTTATGTCTCTCTGTGGTTACAGGCAAAGCAGCCTGAGAGCAAAGTCATATGTAAGCCTATATATTTTCTGCCCTGTACATCATTAACCACAAGCTTGACTGGCAGCTATTTCTGGTGTGAGCTGCTCCTTGCTTGAACACCCAGGCTAGCATTGTCCGTCCACAGTGCACAGCTTCAGCACCTCTGCAACGCTAAAAGAACTCTGCGGCATGCTAACATCCACAAACCTGAATACTAAATACACACCATCTCAATTCTAATAACTGGTGTTTTTCATGCAGGTGCACTATTTGTGATATTCTTTCTCAAGGTACAAGATCTTTTATAGTAGGGCTTAAAATTTTGTAAAAGGAAAAAACCCAAAACTATCGGTTTGACAATGAATTGAAATATTGAAGAGGGAAGTTAAAATGATGGACACTTGCACAAGCATTACGCTGATTTAGTTCATTAGGATTAAGGAGAGACTCTGGCCTGTTGCCAGGAAACAGACTATGTGTGGCAGTCCTTGAGAAGTCTGAGTTGTGTGTTTTTTTTTTTTTGCAGTGGAGCTGAGTGTCTTAACCAATTGCAATCAAACATTCAACATCATGGCCTTAGTATGTTGTAGTGATTCTAACTGTACATGCATGACTAAAACACTAAATTTGTCAGACAGCTGCTTTGATGAAAAGCCTCAGAATCAAGTCTACAGAATTATGCGAAATAGCCAGTGGTTGATTTGTAAAAAAATTCAAGGGGGATGGTCAACCTCAGAGTGGAAGGATGGTGGTATATGCCTACTTTTTTATATTCATGCATAATCATAAAAAAGACAGAAAATTTACTTGTAACTCATATAATTAATACAAAAAGTGTTACTATTATCAAAATTATTATTTATATAATAACAAAAATGATATTACTAGTGCAGGATTTCAAAAGCAGACCTCTACACTATCACAGCCGCATACAAGTTAGCGCTTTATATACCTTTTACATTCAATAATTCACCGTCTCATTTGAATCTAGTAAAATTAGTCATGTTATTTCAAGCAAATAAATATGTTATGCCACTGCCACTGGTTTAGTGATTATAGTGAAATAAAGATTGTTGCTATCATTTGGAAGTGTATGCAGTTGCCAAAAGATATTAGACTTCATTCATGAAGTCTCTTTCACTTCGCTGATGGGTCTGTGGTCAACCTTGAGCACTGGCCTTTTCTAATTAAATTGGAGTGCCATCTACTGGTTAAAATCTAAGTTTTAAAAAATTACTTCAGATGGGACCCCATTTGAGTCTGTGTTCAGTGCGCAGATGTCAGTCATGCAAGGGCAATGTTTTTTTCTCAGTTTTCAACTTTAGAGAGTCACTGTTAGAATAAAAAACAAAATAGCTGAACTAAATTCAGTTAAAGAACAGTCAAAACACATACATCCTTGTGGTTTCATTAAAACACAATGTGTGTATGTATGTGTATGTAGGCTCAAAGTTAATAATTGTAGAATAAAGCAGGTTTGCAAAATGTTGTTCTTGAAAAGCACTTTCTTTATGACAGGGTGCAAGAAAAAAAACAACCAGATCCAATGTGTGTGATTTTTTCACCAGTTACACAGGATGATGTATTTACTGTATATTTATCCTGTATGATTATAAACATACTGATGGGAAAAAGGATATACATAGAATGAGTGTATAGTAAGCTCTGAGCAAAGGAAGGAGATTGGAATTCAGTGACATTTTTGCAAAATAGGTACTCCTTTGTTACTAGTAGTGTAGCAATCTTTCAAGATTTAGTTGGTCCAGAGAAGCACATAAGAATTCTTCTGCATATAGAACCTAGATTGCAGTGGAAGAAATACTGGTGGAAATCCAAAACTCCTTGCTTTTATTAAACAATCAATCACATACACAAAGTTTTGTTTGTACCTTTGATTCCACTCCCAAGTTATGAATATTCAAATCGAACTGTTAGCAGAACTCAACACACTCAATGCTGTTGACCCTGACATGGGATTATCAATATACCGGTACATAGAATAAGTACTGTTTGTGCATGCAAAACTGTATTACATATGAATGTAAAATTATTGACTGTATACAACATGTCCGTGAGGATCTGGTCAGTGGTTGTGTTGCAGTCTGCCTGGCATTAAATTACAAGTGCTCTGTAGTGTGGAGGAGAAATGGGAAAACACAAGAAACTGGGGGCCAGATCCAGTTTGTGAACCTCACTCCAAGTGTTATTCGAAAGCTTTTGTGTCACCAGTGTGCTGGCTACAGTTAACTGCAGTCTATTGTGTGCTACTGTGGGATCTTAGAACTAGCCAAGCAGCTATACTCAAGCTTCCATTGACAGGTCAACCTTTCCCATGACCAACAACTTGGAAACCACTGCTCTACAGCAAATACTGTTTTAAAAATAATGTCACATTCAGTGACTGGTCATTGGACATACACCGCCTGAGCCACACTGCCTATTTGGCTTAATAGTAAGCACAACCCTTTCATGCAGGGCATGGAATGATGCCATAACCCTGTCATGCCTGTCACACCTACATCTACTTTCTTGTGAGTCAGCTGGGTTCAACATCTGCATTGGGAAATGCACAATGGAGCCGGGAGTTAAGTATGACACACAATGTCATATTTAACGCATTGCAATCATTTTCCCCGAGCACTTAGCAGACCTCTCAAACCTCTTTATCACCAGCCCTGAGTGGCACGTTACCCAATGAATCCTGACTCAGCCTCAGGTGGTGAATCACGTCCCACAAAAACAACCTCTCAGTTCATGATAATTTAAGCCAGTTACAGCTGTTATTTTATCCTCTTGGTTTGTACTTACCAATTACAATGTTGAACAAATATTTGACTCATTTTTCAGTCCTTGGCAAAAACAAAAACAGAAAACAATACAATGCCAACCCATCACAATAATAAAAAAAGATTATTTCTGTATAATTTGATTAGCTTTGAGGAGCTTTGTTATCTTGCTTGCAGCAAAGTCAACAAAACAGTCTTGCATCCAAATGTAGATAAAACATAGTCAGGGGAGAAACTGTGGTACTAAATAATGATTTCAAATCTAACTTCCCTTGGACCATATTTTCAGTGAATGCACTTCCATTTTGAAATAACTTTACACTTATTTTCATTCAGCTATATATTAACTACATTTCTAGATTCAATGTACATGTATTGTTGCTTTCTGGCTTGATAATAATATTAAAGAAGAGTGTATTTTTCATTTCTGACTCCGTGTACTGTATTCTGTTTGAATCTGGATTCTTTCACTAAACTTTACATAAAATTACAGATTTTCTGCAGACAATCTAATTATATCTATTTTAATTCATATTAAAATTGAGAAAATATTAGATTGAAAGACTGATTTTGTGTACTTTCCTATTCAAGCATCTGAGATTAAAAAGGATTACAGGAAAAGCATTTCTGTTGATATCTTGGAAACAGTCAGCCAGATGGTGCAGTATGTTCAATCCAGGCTCAGAATTATAATGGGATATAATGGAAAATAAATATAATGGAAATGCAGCCACTGATAAAAATAAACAGCAACGCGAAATTTTGGGAACCCAAAAATAAGATATGCATATAACTACAAACACAAAAGCTAACATTTCTACAATAATGAAGTTTTGATATGTTGCTGTTTCCTGTCAGAAGCAGTTGTCTGAAAATGACTGCTGGAAATATCAGTCCTACGTATATGATGTCAGTGATAAATAGAGAATCAACAGTGCAGTGAAATTAGGTAAGAGTCAAGCGCTCCATCTAGTGGATGCATAGTGATATCACTCCTGAGCTGTAACACTGCACTTGGGTGACCCCCAATGGATATAATGTGTGATTTCTAAACACCAAAGGTCCGACATTTTGGGTTTTTATTTCTCAGAAAACACACATTACTTTTAACAGACAGGGAACATACTTCATTTTGGATTTTAAAATGGCAAATAATCAGTTTATGGTTTGAAATATGATAAAAACTGTTCATTTTGAATAACTCCATACCACATCTAAACCTTTTCATTTACAACTGGAAATGATATGCCTTACATTAGTGAACAATTAACTGCTATGTTTTCAAAATGTAGACATTTCATGGTGTTAATCAGAGTAAGAGGACAATACTGGACCTTAGGGATACCTTCTGCCCCTAAAATTGCATGTCCCCAGTTTAGGCCTCATGACTGTAAATAACAATCCCCACAAAGCCTCAAGTGAAGATAGCGTAATAGGAGGGCAAACTACAGCCCCCATCTTGTAGAGATGGACACTGGAATTCAATCAATGTATTTCCTTAATGTTGTTTCATAATTAAATGCAAATTTTATCTTCACAGTTTCCACAATCAAAATTATTAAAAGATGAGCAAGTTCCGCAATCAAAATAATTGAAAATGAACTTGCCAAACTGTTCCTGTAGAGACAAAGTGGAATACTTGAATTCAGTTGTCAGTAAAATGTACGGAAAAATGCTGACTGAAACCTAGCCAGAATGTTTTTTTTTTTTATATATATTATCCTTTGTGGACACCTTTATACAGGGTGCATTCCATACCCGATATTCAACATGCTTGTCCCAGATGAAGTTGGACCAGATACTCCACTGTACTCAAAAGTGCAATGGCAGACCCCAACCATTGAAGTAACCAGCTTTGGCAATCAGTGTGGAACATTAAGCTCTCTCTGCAAGTCAAAGACTAAAAATGGGCCCTCACAGTTGAAATCCTAATAACAGACTATACAGACGACAACAAAAGACACCACCAATCATACTTGCAGAACATACCATCAGCAACGATCTTCATTGATCTTATCATTTTAATATGTTGAAATACATCGGCAAACGTGGCAACAAAAAGTACAATAAAACTAGAGCAAACCAACACTGTTAACAGAGAGGGAAATTCCTCCGTCTGCCATTTGGCATAATGGAAAACAAAATGGCATTGTATATGTTTAATATTCATTCACACTGTCACTGATCATTCAAGGGTAAGCGAAACCGCATATCATCCATCTTCGAAACGAAAAGCGATCTTATACCTCAGCGGCTGTCGCATATAACTACAGTAGCTACAAAGGCAGACGAACAAAGACAGCCTTGCGTCTTCTCAAAATTAACCCTTTCAACACAACGATGTCTCGTCTTCCTGTCCGCTCCAACTGCTTTGATATATACGTTGGTCGAAATTCGGTTATACAATTACCTACATCTGTGTAATTTCAACACTTTCAACCCAAATTCATATACATTTGTCAAGTGTTAAACCGAAGACAAATATATTGGGTGTAACGTTTGCTAACTGTACAGACCAACAAAATACTAATATAAGCCAAGACTGCCTATTTTAGCCAGTTAACGTTAGATACATGTTTCTAACACTTTATTGCTTGGTATGCATTACGGTCGTCCATACGAACGTATTAGATACCTAGATAGCTAGATGACAAGCAATTAGCAAACGTAGTCAATTACATGTAACGTTATATATGATTATCTCTAGCTACGTACCGTTAACGTCATGTTGTCATAAACTGCCAAATAGATTGGCTATGCTTGTTCGCAACAATGTGTGTATAAAGGTTGCAAGCTAGTTTCTTGTGATCACTTGCTAAACGTTTCGGCAAAAAATAGCAAGACCTTCGCACTATATTTGGTTTGACCTAGAAATGAGTTAACCAGTGACAATGACAAAGTAAGATGTAATTTTATCAGTAGATATAATATAAATGTTATGCCTCACAGACGGTTAACGGACTCGCATATTGATACATTGGCAATCGTTTCCTAGCTTGCTTCTATGCTTTCGATATCTAATATTTCCACTATTGACCAGCAGCAGCGAATGTTAGCTATCCTATCATAGCTAGCCAAACGAGCAACCTAGTTGCTCTAATGCCTCTGTTGAGATACTATATAGAATTAGTTAAGACTGATTAATAGATAATATTTTGTAACTGCCAGGCAAGTCTTGTAGATTTAACTTTAAGTAGTTAGTGATAAAGTTCACTCACAAGTTGCATGAGAAATAATTATCTAGCTAGGCTGTCGTATCCACATACTACGCTAGCCAGAAAATAACTGGCTAAATAGCTATGCTACCTCTCCTACATGCCTCGCTATCCAGCTCAGGTGAATGCATTTAATCTGATGAACAAAACTGGACAAGCTATATAGCAGAGTATACATAGCTGATATGTCCATAAATAAGAAGTACAGAAAAACCTCTCTTAAGTTTCGCTTACCGTTATCTATTTATCGCTATCTAGGTCTGGTCTGCTGTAATTTATACTTATCTACCAAGAACGCCATTTTCTGACGCCTAACAGTTACCATAGCAACGGACAGGGCAACGGACTACTCTTTTCAGGATAACACAATAAAGGAGAGTGTTTATGTAATATCAAGGATCTCGAATGAATTAAATGTATATAACATATAGAAAACAGTATTGTTCTATAAACATAATTCGATTAAAAACTAAAAAGCAAAAATCTAGTAAACAGTTGTTAGCTCAGATTAGGGGGTCATGACCCAGCGGAAGAATATTTCACACACAATTCCACAGTGGAGTATGTCAGGTAAGATTCAATTCACGTTGAAAATAAACAGAAATAAAATAACGTGTGCTAACATTTCAATCTGAACGTAGTTCCTTCGACACGTTGGAATGGGTGCCGTGGTCGACTTTATTACAGCAATGTATCTAAAGTAGTTCCCAGCGGAAGAAGGGGGACGCTTCTGCGGAGGTACATTGCAGTTGCAGGTCCCTCAGCTGATGTGAAGGTAAGAGCTGAGAGAGTGGAGCTGCTGCACTGTCTGTAACAGCAACTACAACACTGGAACAAATAGGTAATAACAAAATCTACCAAACATTCACTAACATCTTTTTCAACGATTTAGAGAAGGTTTTGAAAGGAAGTGGTCAGACAGTCTGTAAAAAAATGGTATACAGTTTCGCGAAAAAATATGGTTTCCAATTGTCATCTCGGATCCTGTTCCTGCTTTCCTGTTTTTTTTTGTGAGTGATGCAAGCAGTGAAAAGGTTCAGAGGCCATTTCGTTTTGCAGTTGCATTGGCACTAGCTTAATAGAGCGAAACACCATAACTAGTTGTTGGCTTGGTAGCGAAACATATAAATATTGTCTGACGGCCAATCTAGTCAGCTTCGCTAACAATGATAGCTAGGTGGCTGGCTGCTAGCAAGTTGTCTGCTTCGACATGGCTTGAATTATCAATCTTTGAAAGATGGCTAGCTAGCTTGCTAGCCAAAATGTCAGATTTTCAATGCTGAAAGGTTGCTGGTTGGCTACCCAGCTAGGCTACGCATTAGCTAGCCAGCTAATCTATTACGACGTTGGACCACGAAAATAATACATTTTATTTTCATAGCAAGCTATATGTATCTTAGTCAACGTACATATATAGTTAAGGTGCTATATAGCAAAGATACCTATCCAATAAGTTGAATTTCACCTCGTATTGGTTTTAACCCAGAATTTGTTTTGGTAGCAAGCTAACATAGTAAGCTTGCCAACCATAGCCTTGTGTGAAAACACGTAGGCAATCGGCTGTAATTGAAACACTGTAGATGCCAAACATGAAAGCAATGCAGCCATTATACTAAGAAATGTACGATAGCTAGCTTCCTAACTAATTTCTAGTTGTTTCTTGAAAGATTGTGTGCTACATCTGACACTTGTATTGTTTTAACATGACCTGAATAGCTAACTTAGTTAGCGAGCTAATTGGGCACTGACAGACAAATTCCTTGTATCTAGCTAGCTCACCAACGATTCCGACTTAATTAGCTGATACAGAACCGTACTTTGCTGTATAAGAACAGAAATCGCCGTGGCATCTTCGTAGACCGACCATTATTGGTAGGTAACGTTACAGTAGTTGGTTAACTAGCAGACAAACGAACATTAAGCTAGTGTATCTATATGTACAACCAGCTGGTAGGAATGTAAAGCTAGTTTTACTACTTTCTCTCACGTTAGCAAGCCAACATATGATAATATTGCTAGCTAACAGTAGCGAACTAGCCAACCAGCCTGCTAGCGCTAGCTATCAAATCGATAGCTAGGTAGCTACGCATTTTGCTTTTGGTTATATTTACTGTTTTTCTCGGGTTATGTTCTTTCACACTTTTCATAAGTCAAATAAAAGCATATAACGAACATACATTCGCTTTTAGGTTCATATAAAGCAAAATAAGATCAGAATTGGGGACCGTTGTGGTAGTACCTGGTAAATTGAGACCGGTGCTGTGACTGGCAACGTCAGAAAACAGGCCGCTGTTAGGAAAAGTAACAAATTAAACAGTGGTTCACTCTAAGCATCTCGTAATTAGACACATTCATAGATTGATTTAGTAAGATTTCCAAGGCAACACTTAATGTAAGCTGCAGAGTCATAAATATGTTAATGATAAATCAAAATAAACAAAGAGGATGATGTACAGTTAAGAGGCCTAAGTAGGGCCTTAGTAATTATGTCGTATTTTCAGGTTGCTAACAATCCCATGAAAGTCAGACAATTGGCTGTTCGACGTTTTGCAGCATGTAGAAAGTTATGAAAACCTGTATAATGTTTTTTCGGGTCATGTTTAACAGTATGCCTTTCCACAGGGACCGAGCTTTATACCGAAATGACAGTCAACGGAAAGCTTAACTGAGCTAACATTAGCCTATATCTCTTGACCAGTTGCCGTAAGGTTTCACAAACCACTTGCGTTCTGACATATTTGTTACGCAGTGCATTTTGTGAGGTGTTGTATAGACACGAAAGATGGACTTATTTGATTGAATTTACTAGTCACTGCTCATTTATTTGTTGTCTCTCTGCACATTTGTTAAAATGTTTCCGGTCAGTTGAAGGCGTTCAAATTACAGTTACTTGTTGTCAAGAATTGTAACCGTTAATGTAAACTTTCAACATCGGTGAAACCTAATAAGAAATCCTTCAAGGTCGACAATTAATATGATGACAGAACATGTCCCGAATGAATGGATTCATTTCGGTTCTTGTCTCTGGAAGATGCCCCAGTTACATAATTTTAGTATTGTATATGGAGATGCACAGCGTCAGAATATTTCATTTTTAATCAGTCAGCGGTCAAATACGCTGGTTATGGTGAAAATCCTTCATTAATGATGAAAGCTCGCTATGGCTCAATGTATGAACGTGTGTGTGTGTGTGTGTGTGTGTGTGTGTGTGTGTGTGTGTGTGTGTGTGTGTGTGTGTATGTGTGTATGTGTGTGTGTGTGTGTGTGTATAAGGGCCAGCCTAAGGTTGCCTCATCTTCTCATAATGCACATGTCACCTGTGGTAGCTTTGGCTGTCCATTTGACCCAAGCTGCACTTTAAGGACCGAAGGTCCTCAGATGATCATATGGCTGCAACATTAGTTTTGCCTCTTTTTTTAACAGTCTAATGAGAACCCACCCCCCCCCCCCAACATAATTTACTGCTAGCTGGGCACCCCCAGTAATGGGGGAGGGGGATTGTTTATTTCCCCATTGGAACAAAGAGGGCTTGGATTCTGTCATTAGTTCTTGCTGGGTCCAGATGTGGTTGGGCATTTGTACTGTACAGAGGCCCAGATCACTCCCTGTACTGCTATGCTGTCAATTCAACTGACAGCCTGTTAAAAATGGCAATGACCAATTGCATGTGATATCGCTCAGGCAAGGTCAGCCAGTCCCCCACATGCCCGTCTTTGTGATGCAGTGAAAGTGTGGGATTTGTAATGGTTATTATCCAGCACTGAAGTGGAGGTAAACCACATGAAGCCCATTTACCAAATACTGTACTCTCCACTTGCCATCTCACAAGGATCTGAACTACAGCATGGATCTGTTTTAATTCAGAGGTGACTCAGAATCAAAATTGAAAAGGACATCAGTCATTGTGATCCCATTGTGTATTCTAAGAAGTTTCACTTTTAATTTGGCCCCATTAACATACTGTGTATTCACTAAATTGGTTCTTTTACATATCTATGTAACACAAGCAAGATCAGGATGTTTGGCGAATGCTAATTCATGGAGGCGATCAGTTTTCATTTAGTATTCGAGTTAAAATTTAGGTTTGAATTCCAAAGTGATGGTTCAGCATTGCATGGGCATAGTAGTAGTGTTAGATTGAAGATGGTTGTGTGTAATTACATGCATGTGTTGTTATGCTGGTGTATAGGTGTTTTGAACAATCATTTCCTGGTCTTTGTATGCTATGTCACAGGCATGGGATGGGGGTGGCGCTTTTAATGACATCATCACACACACACTGGCATTCTGAGGATATCTGGAAAGTTGTGAACTTTCTCAAAGTGCATCAGACTTTTGATTAGTCGTTCATACTGTGAGGCTTTTTTGTAGCAAGACGGTCTTCCTCATAGCATGGAAGGTCTAGACTTTGCTGGGAATGCTATACAGGTGATTCGCGTCCACATCTGGTCTGAAGCTTTTCTTTCTCCATTCACAACTGTTATTTCTGTTTTGGTCCTAAAAGAGGAAAGCAGGAGGTCAGTATGTGTGATGTCGCAGAAGTGTGAAGCAGGAAATATCTCTGAAAAACACTGATTCCAAGGTTATGACTCAAAACAAACAATATTCCATATTCCAGATTCTTCAAATGATTCTAAAATAATTTGGCACAGAATTATGTCTGATAAATGGTGAACTTTGACACTGAAAATTAAGATGATGCATTTCATCTGTCTTAATTGTCACCAGATAAGGTTCTCTGCATCTTAAGAAGTATAAAATGGCTGAAGCTGCCTTGAGACAGTGAAACGACCCATATTTTATCAATCTCGTCTCTCTTTCCTCGAAGCTGAGTGTAGCATTTTAAATATTGCTGTGGCACCACTGTGTCTCTAAATTACAAGAGTGTCTGGATTAGATCCTAAAGGGATTTAGGGAGGGGTGGGGGTGATATTCTGTATCATGGAAACATTGAGAAGCTTGACTGCTTAACATATACAGTTATTTGTTTACATACTGTTGTTAACAGTTTTCACCGTAATTGTTTAACTTTTAGCAGCACGGAGTCTTTTTTTTTTTTTTTTTTTTTTTTAAACATTATTGTCTCCATATTTTTGCTTTTTAATTTGTCATTTTATGGCAAGTTCCATTTGGATGTTGACTGACAAAGGTTTCAGTGTTTACCTGCCAAGATGGAAAAAAGGAAATATGAGGAATTATTTAGGCTAATTAAAGTGCAGATATGCCACCCCTGAATGCAAACATTATATTCTGATTTCAGAAGCAAACTATTTAAATTGCAAGTACTTCACCATGTTTAAGGAAAAATGTATTGCTTGTAATTCTAATGAAACGCTTAAGTAAATTAAAATATGAAAATAGTTTTGTTCATATGAAATGGTCATTGCTAAATGTCTTGACTATTTTGCAATGCTTTTCAGTCTAGAGGATGCTCCCTCTGTTACAGCAGCTCCTCTGGTTGATTGGTCACCTGTGGTCTGTCTGCACCACTTGCATTAGTTGTACTCAATATGGAACAATAATTGCCGAGCTCAGCTGTTGGATTTCAGAGTAAAAATAAATGATGGCTGGTTGCACATGTTTGGGAGAATGCTCGTGCTAGAGTTCCCCCTCCCAAGTATTCCATGTGCTGTACTACATCTGTTCCAGATTTGTGAAGTGCAGGTGAAATGTAAGGGGTGGTGTGCTGGACTCGTCATGGAATTCCACCCGGCTGGGTAGAAATTAGCAAGCAATGTGACTGAAATCTGGTATCATTGTCCTTTCAAGTCATTGTACATGCTTTCAAGCAGCAAATGTCATAAAAAAGAAGAAACAAGGGAAAAAAAATAACATTAGTTTTAAAAAAAATGCTTTACCTGTAGGTCAGGGTGATTTACTCCAATATTCACTTATTGTTGTGTATTTAGTTTATCTTATAGAATTTGAAATTGAACTGCAATGGTATAATGTGGTAAGTGGTGAGCTATTGAATTTATATCATCTGTCTAAAGAAAATGATGGACCTTGTGTCATAACCTTGTTCATGTAGCATGAGGACACCTCTTAACAATAAATTATTGTTAAGTTATATGAAACTGTCAGCAGCACCATTATATTCATGTGCAGCTTGTATTAAGTCCTATTTCTGAAGAATTTCTTGTGTCTTATTGTATCATAGTAATTTACATGGATTTAAACTCACTTTGCATATCTTTCTGTATGTTTGTAGCAAAATCAGTTGTTTTCACGTTGTGTCGCAGCGCAAATGGGTAACAATGGATTTGGTAGAGAGGGGTTAGAGGCAGGCCTTTCTCTGTTCTCTCTGATTAGATTGAATACTTAATTTCCCATGCACACAGTACAGAGATAACAGGGAGTGTTCTACCTGTCCTATGTGGTGATTGGCCTATATGTTGATGGTACTGTGTGGTAATGGTAAATGGTCTTGTTTGGTAAGAGAATTTAAGGGCCTTGCATTGTGTAGTTATCACATCAGTGGCATGTTGTTGTGATGTGACTCAACACGGCTGCTCCTCCTGTCTGGCAGTCAGTAAATGAGTGCATGAGACGCGGGTGAGATCTCTGGTGTGTAAGTGGTGGTGAATGGACTCTGTAAAGACTAAGTGCTGCTGACTGTATCTTTGTTTGATGTCTCGGTCTGATTTGGTTTTCCTTCTCTCCTCTTGCTTCCCCAATCCCCTTGCAGTGAATGGTAGTGTCTAGAAAGGGTATGTCCCTTCAGGAGAGAGGTGCCAATGTCCAACCGGCCTAATTCCAATCCAGGGGGGTCACTGCGACGTTCACAGAGGAACACTGCTGCGGCCCAGCCACAAGAACACGCAGTCGCAGGAAGGTAAGTGTGCCAGCCAGGCCTCCTTTCAGTTAATGTGTGTTTGTGTGTGTTTGTGTGTACGTGCGTGTGTGCGCGCATGTGCATGCATCTGTGTGAGTGCCAGGTAACACACATGAGGCTGTCAAGTTTGTACTTTCGTGTATGTATGGATATAGTATTTCCTCCTCAGCATGCTGGTAATAATATGAAAGCCGTGAGAGAGTATTAGCTATAGCTCCTGGTATACCTCTCTATAGCTTGTAAGCTAGTGGTAAAGGATATAAGGCTTTTTGAATATAACCGAAAATCACACAAATGTTCTGGAATGCTTTCTCAGCGCATCTTATCTATATCCTTATGATGGGAAATGTGTGAAAAATGATTTTTCTATCCAGCTACTTGAATTGCATCTGATCATCTTTATTGCTTTGGAATACTTGTATACATTTTTTGTGGGACAGGTAGGATGGCTTACTATGTTTTAGTACAAGTAAGTTTTAGTATCTAACTCACAGCATGCCTGCATAATGAGAGTATTTTTATGTAATTAGCATGTGTATGAAAGAGGTTGGTAGCTAATAATTTTCCATTTCCAAACAACAGAAAACAAAATTCTGTATCTACTGTTTTATGAGTGATAGGGTCTGCCTCCATTGGATGGGGTGCATTTTGCTGATCCACATTTTTTAATGACATTCTTGACATGGAAAAAGTGTTGTATTGTCATGTTTGTAGCATGTATGCCTGTTTGTGTGTGTTTGTCTGTGTGCGCATAAGGAAATGTTTGTCTGCCCGTTTGTGCATTTTTGCCGTTTGTACCTGTCTTTGTAACTGTCTTTGTACCTGTGATTTTAAACATTAATAGAATTGTTTATTTTGATATTTGAACTTCAGTTGTCTGTAGTCTTTTTTTCATCAAACAGACTTGTTCTTCTGGCTGTATAGATGGGGGCAGGGAGTCTCTCTTCCTGTTGCAGACCCTTTGGTGGGACTGATGGACCTCCTCACTTACCAGGAAGCTGAAGTTTTTATTTAAATATATAGGAATGGTTACTTTCTTTATTAATTATCTGATCCATTCTTTCATATAAGAGAAAATGAGTGTGTAGTTTGGTGGTAGTTGTAGTAGTGGTGGTGGTGATAGAGGGTGGGGGTGTAGTTTCTGCACCATCTTGACCTTGTCAGGAAATAAATAACTGTAGCCCCCACTATCACTTGCTCTTTAATTTTCAACCTTACTTACAGGGTGCAGTCAGAGCAGGTAAAACAAAAAGCAAATTCCATTCCTGAAAGTAGAAGACCTATATCTAAGGCTTCAAAAGCCCAACCCAGCTCAGCCCCTGGGCAATCCAGAGGGCACAGCTCAAAAAGGTACCGCTTCTTTATCCTCCACCATGTATGTCATTCTCTGCTGTTCATCACAGTAACTCAGTGTGCTGCCATTGAATTGATCCAGTTTTACTTGTAGTGTTAGATGACTGCGTAGCTTGACAAAATTGTGCATTTGAAAGTGGTGCCTTATCAGATGTCCAGGGAGGTGCTGGAAACAGGTTGCAGATGTGGTGTCTTGTCTGACTTGCAGAAGCGGCCTTCCGCTGTCGGTGGCTTCATTTGTGCTGAGAGACGACCCAGACGCTGCGGGGACATCTGAGCGAGACAGGCCAGGCCCGGCATCCAAGAGGGAGGGAATCAGAGGGTTCAAGCGTACCTCAGCTCCGGAACAAAACAGCTCCTACTCTCCCAGCCCCGCCAAAAAACCCAAAGCCCCTCAGCCCCCACAGAGCTCATCAGAGCCCAAGAGGGGTCCGGCTAAGTCCAAGAAGAGACGGCTAGCACCAGAGCAGCCTGTCTCCAGCAGCCGAGTCCAGGGTAGGAAGAGTGGAGCCTCTGGGGGCTCCCCGCCCCAGAAAGGGAGAAAGACTGACTCGTCCTCTAGTGTGAGCAGCACAGCAGGGTCCCTCCTCACCCGCACCGAGGGCAGGTCCGCAAAACCCACCAAGCTGGCTTCTAAATCGGCCGCCTCAGCCAAAGCTGGGTGCAGCACTGTGACGGACACCTCTTCTTCTGCCTCCACCTCGTCCTCTTCCTCCTCCTCCACAGCGGCCCCACCAGGCGCACGCGTAAAGCAGGGGAAAGACCAGAGCAAGGCGCGGCGCTCCCGCTCCGCCTCCAGCCCCAGCCCCCGGCGCAGTGGCCGAGATAAGGAGCAGGCCAAGGTCGCCAGCTCTTCCAAGTTTGAGTGGGCGGCCCGCTTCAGCCCCAAAGTCAACCTGCCAAAGCCAAAACTGTCTCTGCCTGGGTCCTCCAAGGCCGACAACTCCAAACCAGGCCCCTCAGGACTACAGGCCAAACTAGCAAGTGAGTCCCTTTGCTGTTTTGCTTGTTTACCAAGGAATATTGGAATGCTGGCGTTAGCATAAAACGTTCCATGTATTTTAATTGGATGCTTTTCTCTATTCTCTTGCCTGTACTGATGGGGAGGTTAAAATCGGTAAAATAAAAAAAATAGGAGGTTAATTAGGAAAAGGTTAAAGGTCTGAATGTGTGCAAAAAGGTGATCTACTGATTGCCTAAAATATCTATTTTGTAGCTGTGGTATCCCAGATACTCGTATTGAAAATGGCTTACTTTACATGGCCTATACTCTTCTGCAGTTGTGGAATCACAGAATTATGAAATTAACCATTGGAAAGATAATTTCCATTTAGATGGAAGTGGGTGTTTCAGAATTTAATTTCCAAACATTCCTCTTCACTGATTTGATTACCATGTTCCAAGAAAACACAAATGCAAAAAAATGTTTGGCAGTCATTTTCCAAATGGCTGATGGCTTGACCGTGGTGAGACACAGCAGCTGTGCAATCATGAGAGGTGCATTCATGTTTTCAGCTTGTGCCAAGTTTATAGGTTTTATGCTTCTACCTCATAAAACCTGTCAAGGTTTGGGCCCAAGGGATGGGATGGTAATGTAGTTGTTTTAATTTGCATTTATTACTGGAAATTGCTCTGTCTGTGGATGTTTTGAAAAGTTTTGTTATTTAAAGCCTTTCTTCACTTTCTCTAACATTTGGTAAAACTGCACACCACACAGGGAGCATTATTTGTTGAAAGAAAACCTTTTAAAATCTACCAGGTTTGACATTTGTATGTGCCCAATCAATGTAATATAGAATGGGTGGTACATTATTTTGTGCTTTATCTCCTGCAATGACCACAGCACATCACACCATTACACATTTGCAGTATATATACAACAGCAAATTTTCTAATAGAGTCAAATGACATTAGAGTCTGACAGATATGGTTCATGCGGTCAGGAGGACACTATTACAGTATCACTTTCCCTCTCTGTTCAGATCATTCCACTCCGATCCATAGCTATTAAGGTAGGATAATCTTAACTGTTTTAGTTTAGCTAGCACCATATATATTGCAGTGAAGGAGTAAATTGAAAGCCTGCTGGAAGGCTGTTTGCTTGATACCCAGTAAACAAGCTAATGAAGTTTTAGTTTAGTTTGCCAACATGCAATATTACTATCTATTACCCATGGACAGGCTCAAGTTTATGCAAGTATGTTTTCTTATCATTATTTTGAGGGACCAAGTATTTTAATGAAAAAATTCAGTTGACATGCATGGGTCAGCTATATTTCTGTATTGTTATAAGGTCAAAAGAATGATTAAATGAGAACAAGCCATTTGGACAACCTGGTCCACCAAATACCCACGAACTACAGGGTTTTCATCAGTGCGTTTAGCCTCGGCTTTGAACACTCCAAGGGTCTTTGTCTCTCCTGCTTGACTCTATGTAAAATGCTTCCGGCTATCAGTATGGAGCCGTAGCTTATTTATTGTTAAACTAGTATGCCTCCTATCCCTCAATCTCCTTGTTCTCTTTTTTTTTTTTTTTTTTTTTTTTTTTTTTTTGCTAAGCCCGATTAGTTTCAGTGTCCTGAGTCTTCCCTTGTAGATTTTGATACCAGGAATTGGTTGCTGATCTTTGTGTGTCTTCAAGAGCTTTAATATCTTTCTTGGAGCATAGTGCCCAGACCTAATAATATAAAGTCTATGAACATCTAATGGAAAGTGGTCTTTCTATTAGATGAGCTTTGGTTTAAAACTCACCTCTGTACATCAGTGATGATAAAAACAATATGGAGGTGTTTGTAGTTTATTCTTGGTAGGTCACAAATAGCATTTTCTTAACCTTTTCTGTGTGCCTTTTTCCCTTACCTTGTTAGACAATAGTTCAAATATGATGTGAGCAACCTCTGGTTTGAAACCTTACATTAGTTAGCCACATTCACTTTATAGCTGGGTATTATTCACATTGTATTCTATAGTAGTATAATGGTAGTCAGTTTTGTATTTTGTTTTGTTTTTTTTTTTTTCCCCAATGGATTATAGGATAGTTTCCTGCAGTGGCTGTTTTCCATCTGAATTTGGAATTCAGAAGGCATAATTAGAATGCTACTCCCAGATTTATAACTTGTTTATTTGCAAAAATCCCCCAAAAAGTTATAAATATCCCCTCACTTAAATGTTTTTGTGTAGCAGTCATTTAGGGTAAGACATTCTGCCACAATTTCAGAAGCGATCACTAGCATTATGGGTTAGTTGTAGTAGTGGTTCCTGAACATTCAGTCACGAATCTAGTAAACACACACAGACCTGGATTGCCCCTTTGACAATATGGGAAGATTCTGTTGAGTCCATGTGAATATAAAAAACTTTGTATTTAATTATGCTTGTACTGCTTCACATCAAATTAATCCATTGGTTTGGTGAAATGTTGCGTGGGTGTTGTTTTGATAAAACACCAATGCACAGCAGAAACATTTGCATGTTACTTAGATTGTTGATGACTCCCAAAGAACACAAGAGCTAACTTACCTGGTGGATGGAGGGGGACAAGGCAAGGTTCTATTCTAGGGAAATACTTGGAGCTGTACCATCCGCAGTCTGTTTTAGAAGAGTAGAGTAGCTGTTTTTTATATAGAACATAAAGGGGAATTTAGGGTGTGTTATATGTAAAATACATATTTTATTAAAATATAATTTAATACAACTTTTTGTAACCCGGTGTTCATTATATTATATTAAAATGGCACTGATTTGTGCTCTCAAAAAACCATTTGTGATCAGTTAAATGTATAAATAGGAACTCCTGATCTTGGTTAAGCTGTTGAAAAAGCCTAATCAGCGCTCCATGCAGGTTTGTGTCTCACCGGATGTAGTTTTCTATCAGTTTGTAACAGTTTTATCAGTGTGTCAGCTTTGTGTTGAAAAGAAATGTTCAGGTTACTTTGATCTACAAAACCTTGATGAATATTACATTGCTTGAAAATGCTGTGGAAGTCAAATGTGTTGAATGCTGAAGTAAACTTAAGTTCCATTTTGTTTTATTTTTTGCATTTGTAGTTAACATCGGCTGTCACTATTATTGAGTTGGTCTGTGCAATCTCACACTATGAAGAAGATTGAATACAGCTGATGTGTAAAAATAGAATGGTGTTTATCTCAAAATGTTAACTGTAAAAATGTTTTGGTGCTGCTTTGGATAAAAACAAGTTTCTCTTGTGTTCTGTTCTTAGTCAGTATGCAATTTGAAATATCTAGCTTGCTGTAGTTCTCAGTGTTGTCTGTACAGAACATGGACATCAAGCTTCGGGCAGTTATTTTCGAAGAACAGTTAGTTGTGTCAGTGCAACTTTATGAATTGATGCAGCCATTGCTATGTGGGCACCTATGGACTCCCATGATTTTTTTGAACGCATAATCATGCCTTGTGCATACAGAAAGAGAGCATTATTTCCTCTTAATGTTAAAATGGCACAAAATTCAATCATTGGTTTGAGCAACGTTTAAAGTGACCACCCAAGAATACAGTTACAATGTTTTGGCTTAATCAGGGTTTTAATATTGTGCAGTCAAGGTCAACTCTCAAATTTGTAGAATGTTGATGTGAAGATTTTTACATGTCTTGTTTTTGGCCATGATTAAATGTATCACTTGGTTTGAATTGTCATTGTTTAAATTGTCAAGTTACACAGACCAGGTTAAAATTCATATGCAGCTGTACAGCTACTTATACATATACTTATACGTACAGCTAACTATAATGAGTGCTATGTAGCTAATGCCACTCAGAAAACCCCATCTCCAAAAAAAAAAAAAAAAAATGATACTACTGGAATTGCTCCGATGCAAATGACCTACAGGCATAGTACAAGTGAAAACAAATCTAAAAATTCTCACGGCTCACTAACTGGCACTTTTTGAACGAGTCCGTTTGTGACTAATTTTTTCCACAGCAGTTGATGTATCTCTACATCTCTTACTGGAAGTCTTAGCAAACTGTATGTACAAGTATTTTCAGGGAAGTTGTGGCTAAACAAAAAAAAAATTAAATATAAAGTTACACTGTGATTCTGTTTTTTTTTTTATATGTTCTTGCAATTAAAATATTGAGAGAGCCGTTATGAGTACACATACTAATAAAAATTGTGAATAATATTTAGCAAATATGATTGTCCAGAACAGTGTAACAGTGAATCTGAGGGTAATTTACTTGTTCATGATGGCATGGCAATGAAAGTTTCAAATGGACTGAATCTATTGGAGCAAAATGAAAATCATAATTGCAAACTACTCTTCATAGAATTGCTGTAGAGATGATTAATAGTCAGCCTGTACTAATAAGTAAGGGGATAACAAATCTGCTGAACAGGCTACTTGGATATTTAGGCAATTAAACCCTTGCTTACCCAGTGTCCATGCAACCCACTAATACTATTTTCATTTCACTTGAGTGCAATATGTCAGTATCCCTGAACCTAAAGCTAGGTGTGTTAGCAAGATGTCTGGAAGCCTACTGGAACAGGTAGCTAACACCTCTCAAAAGTGAGGAAATACACCTTCTACCAGCTCCAAAGGGTGGAAGCTGGTTGCACAATGTACTATGTGTGCGCCTCAAATAATTATAACAAGACTACATTTTTTTTAGAACCAGTAATTTTAAAACAACTTCTACTTATTCACCTAGTGCTGTGATTTTTGGGCAGGGCGTAGCCTCTCCAGCTAAAACCACAGTTGGCCAGTAGGGTTTCCTGATGGTGGTGATGTTTTGCAAAACCACAGCGCTGATATTAGGTCTTTAAGGGAAGAGGGAGCAGGCGGTAGTGAAAGTTGTCAGGAAGACTGTACGATTGCCCTCATTGTCAGTGAATTAGCACTTTTCAAATGAAATTTAAAATATGTTTAGCTTTGTGACTAATCACCAACTTGGTTGCTTGTTTATTGTCATAAGTGGGGGCTCATTTTTGAAAAATTAGGGAAAATCATTGATCTATTAAATTGGCATGTTTTTCTCACTTGTTGGTAAAATAGTGAGAGGAAATATAAATCTGTCCATAGTTAAAATAGTTCCATTAAAATAAACACCTGTAGAATTTTGAGATGAAGGGCAGAACATCTAAAATTTTGATGAATTTACCCTTTAAAAAAGGGCGTTCCCTGGCGAGGGTAGGTGTGGTGTGTGGAGAAGCACAAGGAGAGGTGACTCACTGTCATTAAATGTCACTGGACGCATCTCTCAGGCCTCTCTGTGGGTTTCAGTTACAGTAGCTCGGTCTGTACAGAGACGCTGCTTCTGCTGGGGTAACCGCACCTCACACACATTCTCTCTCTCACTCACGCAGACACTCACGCAGGTGCAAATACACACCGACATGCACATTAGTTAACACCTGCAGGAACACAAAGACTGACGCTTACACGGCCATAGGAGCACACAAATACTCAGACATAAACATTATACTGACATAGATATCACAATCAGTATAGCGTACATACAAGTGCTTGTGAAGAGTGGCTCAGTCTGCTGGTGGCATGTGCTTTTTGGCCTATGTATGAAAGCTGTGCTCAGCTGCCGGGGTATGGAGGGGGTTGTGGGCTTTGGTGAGAGCCAGGGTGCTGGCTCATGTTTCAGCCCCCCACGTCCCTCAGCCTGTTTTCAGCCCTTAGGCTGGAGCTGGGGCTAAAAATACATGCCTTGTGGCCAGTCTGCTGTAATGCATGGACATATGGCGTGTTTGTGTTGGGGCAAAAGGCTGTAGGGCAGGTGAGGGTGGGGGGGAGTGGCGTCAGGGCCATGTCACGCCCTACACTGTGACTGTCAGCATAAGTAAGAGGGGAGGAGTAGTCTGGTAGGCAAGGCAGTGAAAGCAGTGCCTCCAGTGACCTGGTCAGATTTGATTCGAAGTGAGGGGTGTCGACTTTTTCAGTGGATGGAGCCAGAGCGTCGCGGCTCAGCGCTTTGTGTCCCCCATGGCGTCAAGGGGATCCTCAGGACCGGGTGCTGGAATGTTGAAGATGGCTTTGGGGTGTGGGGGGCTGGGTGTTTGGGAGATCAAATTTGTCAACTGGGAAGGGTGCACAGGCGGGCTTGTGTGGACATCATCCCATGGCTAATGCTAATATGTTCAAAAATAGTGTGGTGACGTTGCTATAACATTGTTGGGGAAAGGCAGTGCAGCGAGTCAGGATGGCAAGGATGCCTGAGTCCAGAGGCAATACTGCTGATCTCAGAAAGGCCACATTAGGGTGTGTTGAACAAATGGAGTGTGGTGATGGGATTTGTTTTGGGGGAAGGTGACCAGGAAACCCAAATTCTTCTTCCATTTCAATTTCCACTGCCTATGCCATAATTATGATTCAGTATAATGAGTTGTTTGTATTACTCTTATCATCACTGGAAAATCTCTGTTGAGTGTGTAGAATGCCGGTCAGTATTTACCTTTAAATGTCCTTTTTTGTGGCCTAAGGTTTGTTTTTGAAATTGAGTCATTTGTCTTTGGAGCTATTTCAAGTAGAGATGTTTGTGTGTGCGGTGTGGTGTGTCATGGAAATGTATGCTTTCAGTTTGGCTAACCCTGGCTCTGTGTCTCCCTTGGTCAGGTTTGAGGAAGTCCACTAAGAAGCGCAGCGAGTCCCCACCTGCAGAGCTCCCCAGCTTTCGGCGGAGCACACGGCAGAAGACCACGGGCTCGTGTGCTAGTACCAGGTGAGGCTGTCTGAGGAGTCCGATGGTACATTCGCTCTCCCATCTCCATTGTGTATCAGTAATGTTTGGTTGCTAACCATGTTGACAAACCGCACATGTTGTGCCGTGTAGGGTTTCATAACATAAGGCCTCTTTGGGCTGTCAACACTCATCCTAAACAGAAAGTCTGGAAGAGTTTGTATGCACGCACATGTGTGTATGTGAATGCATGTGTATCTGCTTGGGTGTATGTGTTCATCTTGAGCACTGACACACAGTGTCTCTCCACACAGTCGGCGAGGCTCTGGCCTGGGCAAGCGCGGGGCAGCCGACGCTCGCCGCCAGGAGAAAATGGCCGACTCGGACAACAACCAGGACGGAGCCAACTCCTCCACCGCACGCACCGATGAGGCGCCACAGGGAGCATCAGGTAAAGGCAGGGCAGGCCTGGAAATGTCTCACTGCGTTTACCTTCAGCCTCACGCAACTGTCTGCATGCACAAATGCACCAGGCCTGACATGAGGCTCACGATGGCAGGCCTCTTCCACATTCAATGTAATCGTCTGACTAGAGGCTTAACCATAGCTCTGTTTTTAATCTGCTTAAATGGTCTTTGAAATGTAACATTACTGTGTTAATGTTTAAATGTTGAAAACCTACAAAGGAAAAATGTGGTAATATCCTTTGTTACAGAGCAAGGTTGCTAAGTTATTTAGCTAGTACCTATATGTAACTTGCCCTTTCCTATTTGGCTAACATACATATCTGCCATCTAATCTCCCCTTTCCTTCTGCTTAGACATAACTTCTAGTAATCATTCACTACCATTCAAATCCATACCAGTTCTGTATAGGGATAAAACCATCGTACATATAGCTGGTCTGTTTAGATAAGACAGTCACATTTCTCTAGCAGTAGTTTACTACCAAAAGTACAGTAAAGTATTACCTGACTACCTATTGCTCATTTTCCTAATGACAATGCATGGTCTTCACACTGTTTACCCAGTAGGTATGGAAACACAAAGTATGAAGCTTTAGATACAACCTCAGTTCCCCCTTTAATAGCAGAATACCACTTATCGTTGAAAAATATGAACAACAAGTAATAGCAACAGAACAAAAAAATTATCTATTGAAAGCTTGGATTTATGAATCCCAGCTTGCTGTTGACCTCAGAGGGCTGCTACCAAAGCAAGAGGCTAGAGTGCCAGTATATGTTTTAGCAGAGGCATGTCACCAGCCCTGATGTGCCTAGAGTCTATTTAGCATTCTGGTCCAGACCAATTTTGTAATGCACTGAATAATATTACTACTTTTCCCTGCTGCCAGTATTTACATCAGTCATCTGTTTTGGTGAACTTTGTTTGGCCAACGGTTTTCTGCCAATTTTTTTCCTCGCTATGGTTAATGATGGTGGAGGTAGTTGTAATGACAAAGGCCTCTGGTGTCTCTCCTGTCTAGCTTCCAGCTCTGTGGCTGGAGCGGTTGGCATGACAACGTCTGGGGAGAGCGAATCAGATGACTCAGAAATGGGCAGACTGCAAGGTATGTTGTTTTAATGGTCCCAAACGTCTGAATTAACACCGAGGTCAAGTACATGAGTATTTCAATATGTCTATGAAAACACCATTTTAGAAGTGATTTCAAGAACACTGGCTAAAACAATTGCATTCAGAATTTATTATACTGTCTAGAGAAGCCAAATGCTTGTATTTTAAATACCGATATTTTCAAATGCTTTTCAGATACAATTGAAAGTGATAGTTTGAGTGATGAGTAATACTAATGAAAGAACTAAGTAAAAGTTCATTGATGAATCATGGTAAATAAACTAAATTGTATATACATTATATGCATGTATACTTATTTGCTTATACTGTTGTTTTTTGGGTGAATAGTGCAAATGGGCAAAGGTGTGCATGATCATGAGTGAATGTTATCAGGCATGAAATAAGACCCAGTGACTGTAATTAGTTATTCTACATGAGGGCATTGAGTGTATGAGAGTAATTTAAATGCATCAGTGGAATCGGATACTTAAAAATCATAAATACTGTAGAACTACATAGTTTTGTGAACACCAGTCATCTAATGAACGTAGAATACACCTGGTATTATTCCCTGCATGCCGTTTCAGTCTCAAACTCATCTGCAAAAAGCAAGCATTAAGCCAAAACTATCACACTATCACTTGTCTTGGGTGAAGGAGAGCCAAAGTGCAGCAAAAAAGAATGGTACCTTCTCTTGTCTAGTAAAACATGTTTTGTAATGCTGATGTCCGCAAATGCATTTGTTCATTAACAGTGCTAGAAGCTTCCTTTTATAGTGCCACAAAAGCAATCTCTGTGTAGCTTTATAGTCTGTGTATCATGTTTAGTGCTCATCTTGGGAAAATAGCTTTCCATTTCTCTAAAATATACACACATTATTTCTGTTTGCCATGTCATCATGCTTTGTAGCATTATAGTATGTATATTTTGAGTGTGCAGAACTGATAATATGAGTATTTTTGATGCTTGCCCTTATGGTCTGTGCTAATAGGAGATTCTCTTCATAATTGAATTGTCTGTAAATTGAAATTAAATTGTATAGCTGCAAAATAAGAGTATTAAAACAAGTATTGTGACATTTTCATTGCCATTAACATTTCAGAGCTATGGAGGACCCCTATTCCCAGTGTGTATTGCTAAATACTTAAAAAGACAAGTAAACTATATTTCAGCATGCTTTGATGAACATGTATATAGTAAAAGGATTAAGTGAACCCATGTCTGAAAATCTTCTGTTTTTCTCCACAGCTCTCCTGGAGGCCAGGGGTCTCCCCCCTCACCTCTTCGGGCCCCTGGGGCCCCGCATGTCTCAGCTGTTCCATAGGACAATAGGGAGTGGTGCAAGTGAGTACTGCCTGTCCACACTCTTTGTTCCAGGTAGCCCAGTGTTACATGCCCCCTTTGTGATGTCATAATGAACTCTTCACATGATGTAGCAGGGATACTACATGGGTGTACACATGTCAAGTGAGGAGAGGAGCATTCTGAAATAGACCTGCCTTAACCTCACATACATTACACTAGTCAGCAAGAAGCAAACGATAGGGCAGCTGGGTGGCTGGTGCTGTTCAAGGGATTGGTAGCACTAAACAAGACATAACGTTTCATTTTCATCTCGAATTGCATTACCTTTTACCCAACTATGACGGAGTAAGATTTGCCTCTCTGTGAAGCGGGCCTCATTTTAAAATGAATGGAACGCTTGAATGGTTTCACCAGTTACAATTTACAATGGCAATGTGTTAAAATGTCTGTGAAATACCCCCAAAAAATAAAATTCAGTTTGTAATGAGTCGTTCACTTGCCATATATTCATTTACAACCAAATTCATTGTAGTATAATCTCTTGGCATAGCTTATTTCTGTAAAAGCACTGCTGTACTTTGTGGGGGCCCCGCTATGGTCTGTTATCAAATGTAGGGAGTCCAGGAACCATGTGGAGTGGCTTTTTATTAGCAGTGTTACCAAAGGAGACAGGGTGTCTCACCACAGTGCAAAAACAGACCCCCTTTGATCGATCAGGCAATCATAGCCTGGACAAGATGCACGTGAAGTGACCTACCATGACTTGCATGCTTTTATGGAATCGTAAATGGTGGACTGCAGAGTGAAAATAAGCAGTAGTTGAAATCACATGTCATGCAAGAAAGCACTTTCTTGCATGTAAGTCTTCCCAACTGACTGAAAAGATGACAGGAAAAACCTTGAGCATGTGCAAAATTGGCATGCCAGATTGGGGCAAGGTAGGGGTTAAAAATTACAAAGGGGATTGTGAAGGGGAAATTAATGACTAATAATTTACGATTGTTAAATGTGCAGCTTAAGTGAGTGATGGAAAGCTGGGGCTGCTCCTGTAGCCATGAAGTGGGCACAGCTGGGTTCACACGCATACTGACCGGCCTGTCTGCTCTCCGCTTCTCCTGCTCTCCCTCTCCGCTCTTCTCTCACCACCTTCGTCACCCTGGCCCTGCCCAAGGCTCCAAGGCTCAGCAGCTGCTCCAGGGTCTCCAAGCAACAGGGGACGAGTCGCAGCAGCTCCAGGCTGCCATAGAGATGTGCCAGCTGCTGGTGATGGGTAATGAGGAGACGCTGGGAGGCTTCCCCGTGAAGAGTGTCGTGCCCGCACTGGTGAGCATCCTCTGCTCGCCCTAGTACCAATGTTGTGTCTGATAATGTCTCTGTCTCGTTAACTACATCCTCTCCTTTCTTAACAGATCACCCTGTTGCAGATGGAGCACAACTTTGACATTGTAAGTTGAAGGTGATTTGTATGACTTTTGCAATTTTGTGGCAGTGGGTCGTTGTCTCACTGTGCCACCTCCTCTCCCCTTAGATGAACCACGCCTCGCGTGCGCTCACCTATATGATGGAGGCTCTGCCGCGCTCCTCTGCTGTCGTCGTGGACGCTATTCCTGTCTTCCTGGAAAAGGTGGGATACCTGAAATAGTTTTCCTCAGTTTGTGCTGCTGTACCTGTTTGCTGGTCTAATGACTGTTTTTGCTCACCAACTGTTCTAGTTGACAATCTGTTTGATTGTTTATCTGAGTGACAGATGTGTAAGAATGTAAGTGTTTCTGTTAGATACATGTATACTGTTCAATACTCCCATATGACTTAAAGCTTCGTCTTAGGCTTAGTCTAAATGACATGGTGTTAAGGTCAGGTAACGGAAACAGTACCAGAGTTGTGTGTGGTGGTAAGTGAAAAGGAAAAAAGTGTTCCCGGTCCACAAAGTGATGATTGGGGCATGTGTGTCAAACTAACAATAAGTGAGATTTCATGAATGTGAATAGTTCTTTGTGGACTGAAAAACCATGGCCCTCTCCTTGATCCTTGATTAAGTTTTAAAGTTTTCGACAATTAGTACACATACTTTTGAAATTGTAAATATATGACAACAAATAAGTCAATAATTAAAATACAGGTCAAAAATTTTGGCAGACAAAAAAAGAATAAAAAATGTAGTTGTGTGTTGTGTGTACCATGTGTGCGCACTGATGGGGGTGTGTTCCTTTCTGTCACAGCTTCAGGTGATCCAGTTCATCGATGTGGCAGAGCAAGCACTGACTGCCCTTGAGATGTTGTCACGACGGCACAGCAAAGCCATCCTGCAGGCGGTAAGGGAGATTTTGCACCCCAGGTTTAGTTATGCGGTTCCTTCCTGGCCGTGCCTCAGCAGTCAGAAGGCATCCATCCTGTGGAGTTTTCCGTCTGACTGCCTTAAGAAATACTGAACATTTAACTGCAGAAGTTAATAAAACCTCTTGCATTTGGCTGCTGTCTCTCCTGCAGGGCGGGTTGGCAGACTGCCTGCTCTACCTGGAGTTCTTCAGTATCAATGCCCAGCGGAACGCTCTTGCCATCGCTGCCAACTGCTGTCAGAGCATCACGCCCGATGAGTTCCACTTTGTGTCCGACTCGCTGCCCCTGCTGACGCAGAGACTCACCCATCAGGTACCGACAAGATGCACAAGCTCACCTGAGAGAGGGACGCACACATGCACACACACTGACCTACCTGGTGATCTTCCCCTGACACGCTCATGCATACATAAACATTGTACATACTCTTAATGCATTCATGGATACAAACGTACACATGATCAAGAAGTTCAGAAAAATAAAGTGCGATAAATTGTGGCTGATGTTGATAGATGATGGTTTTCTTGTATGTATTTTCAGGACAAGAAATCAGTTGAAAGCACCTGCCTGTGTTTTGCCAGGCTTGTAGACAATTTCCAGCATGAAGAGGTGAGTGCCATCTTCCTCCCCTGCCCTTAACAGGTTCTACCATGTGACCGTACCCCAACTCATCTGACCTGTGACCTTTGGCCCTTTCACAGAACCTGCTGCAGCAAGTGGCATCCCGGGACCTGCTCACGCACATCCAGCAACTGCTGGTCGTGACTCCGCCTGTGTTGAGTTCCGGAATGTTCATAATGGTGGTGCGCATGCTGTCGCTCATGTGCTCCAACTGCCCGTGTCTGGCTGTGCAGCTCATGAAGCAGAGTGAGTACCCCTCCGTCCCTCTACTGTACGCCATCGCTTGAGTCATCCGTAAAATTAAGCTTGTTATCAAGAATGGTGTTACCTAAAGACGTTGATACCAGCCTAGCTCTTGACAGTGTGTTTTCAGTTGAAGCTTAATTTGTTAAACCCTTAAGACACTGCAAAGAGTAACACAGTGGCAGAGGGAAGATTAAAATAACAGACATGCTTGACGCAGAAATCTGAACGGCGCATTTTCTTCCAGATATTGCAGAGACTCTTCGCTTCCTCCTGTGCGGTGCGTCGAGTGGCAGCTGTCAGGAACAGATTGATCTGGTTCCCAGGAGCCCCCAGGAGCTCTACGAGCTGACATCGCTCATCTGGTAAATTCCTGAGCCTGCACTCTGCTTCCTGTTACACTTGCATGTGTAACAGGAAACAGTGTTAGTGTGCAGAGTGAAGTGTTAGTGTGTAACGTGTGAGCGAAGTGTGTACGTGGTGCTACACCTTTGCTGTTAAAGTAACCCTGAGTCCAACCCAGATGTATCCTGTTGTCCCTGTAAAGTGTAGTTCCCCCCCACTGTGTACCTGATGGTGTAAATACCTGTCATACGTGTGTGGAGGATTCCAAACATTAGCATTGTAGGATTGGCTGGGTGTGATTAAGTATGTATGACCCATCTTGAATATCTGGGGTTCACTTATGGTTGAAAGGTGTTTATGTTGAGTTGGGTTGAGTCGGACAGCGGTGGGGGAGGGGTCAATTTTTTGAACAGCAGGCACAAAACAGTGAAGCCCCACATGTTGAGTAACTCAGAAGCTTCAGGAATGAAGCAACATCGGCGGTTTGATAACCTATGCTCCGCCCTGCAGCGAGCTGATGCCTTGCTTACCCCGGGAGGGCATCTTTGCGGTGGATGCCATGCTGAAGAAGGGAAGTGCCCAGACCAGCGAAGGGGCCATCTGGCAGTGGAGAGATGACCGTGGCCTGTGGCACCCCTACAACCGCATCGACAGCCGCATCATCGAGGTACCCCTTTTCCTTGGGCTGTAATTGTGAAAGTGCTTGCACAGAGGGTTTTATGTCTCTCTGTGTGCATGTTTCCCAGCATGCTTTGGGGGGTGTATTTTTTGTTTTAACCAATATCTGTGCTTGCAGACGGCACACCAGAATGGTGAGGATGAGATCAGCCTGTCCACGCTTGGCCGCGTCTACACCATCGACTTCAACTCTATGCAGCAGATCAACGAGGACACGGGAACTGCGCGGGGAATCCAGCGGAAGCCAAACCCCATGGCTAATCCCAACTCAGGTGCATAGAATCTGCAGGCTAACGATTCCGCTCAGAGTTGGAGTTTGTCACGCGTCAACCCATATCCAATCGAATAGAGGCCCCATGTGTACCTTATTTTACTACACCTCAAAATTGGTGTTTTTTTTTTTTTTTTTTAGACTTATGGCCAGAAATCAAAAACAGCTGAAAGAATAGCATCTCTATAGGTGTGTCCACAGCAGCCCCATTGGATTCTCAGGTTAAGGTGGTGTGGTTTGGTTGGCTGTCTCCTGGCACAGGTGCTCACGCGGAGGTGAAGAGGGAGGATGCGCGGGCGCAGCTGATGAAGGAGGACCCAGAGCTGGCACGGTGCTTCATAAAGACTCTGTTCGGCGTGCTGTACGAGGTGTACAGCTCCTCCGCCGGCCCCGCCGTCAGACACAAGTGCCTTAGAGCCATCCTGAGGATCATCTACTTTGCTGACGCCGAGCTGCTGAAGGATGTGCTGAAGAACCATGCTGTGTCCAGGTTAGCTACTGCGAGGACATATGCACGCATGCACACACACACACACACACACACACACACACACACACACACACACACACACACACACACACACAGTTTCAGTGTTAATTTGCTCATCTCAGTTATAAAGCTGGCTGGATCAGAGACAGAGCCCCCTATTACGATACAGGTAGTATTTATAGTCTAACCACATCAACAAAAAATGTGGCTCTATGGAAAAAGCAGTGATTTACGTCTATGATTCAGAGATAAACTATCATAACAGTACAGTTGAATAGCCTCAGATTCATCACAGAAAACTTGGTGGCTGAGATGTCGCGCTACTGGCTGGGATCGCTGCTACGGTCGGTGCCGTGCCCAGAATTTAAGACAAGAGTCTTGATCTCTGTCAGACTGTCTGAGTTCTGAGACCACACCCAGACGTGCAGTGGAAAGAAATATGATCAAACACCGCTTTGCATTTCCAAGCATGTTGTCAGATGAAAGCTGGGGCCACATCCTCCTCTTCTGTGAATGCCACACTGCAGCTGGGGGATTGGATGTTTGAACCCTGGTGTTTTTCAGGAAATGAATATAGAAAACATCCATTGAAAAAGAATACTTCTGGTCCACTGCACCTGCTCTTCCAGTGTCTCTTCTTGTATTGAGCCTTTGTTTGAATGTCAGAAGATTTTGTTCACTTATGTGCTAGCTACTAATGTGTACGTTGGCTTGTTTTCCCAGTCACATCGCCTCCATGCTGTCCAGTCAGGACCTGAGGATTGTGGTGGGAGCCCTGCAGATGGCGGAGATTCTGATGCAGAAGCTGTCTGATGTTTTCAGCGTCTACTTCAGGAGAGAAGGTAGCAGATGTTGCAGATACAGCTCAGCTCAGGAGGGGAAAGATAACACAATTATCTGAAAAGTCACAATGGAAAAGTCAGTGTAGTTCCCTTGAATGTTTGTTGAGAGCATATCCATGAATACAGTTATGATTGCATCATTATGGTGTTTTGATTGCCTCATAGAATACACAAGGATTGGTTTCTGTAGCAAATTCCAGGAAGAGGGAAGAATAAACAGCCTCCGTAAAATGGCTGGCATGTGGACTAATGAGCGCTCATTATCCATTATAGACACCCATGTCATGGGTAAACAAACTCATTAACACTAGCTCAAAATCAATGACGGAAGTATTGGGGGTATTCTCAGAAAGGTGGAGTTAATGAGGGTCTAGCATCTGTTATGAAGTTCCCAATTTCTAAAAGCAAACAGGCACGCATGTACGCTTACTTTTGTTGACCGGGATTTATCTGTTTGCTTAATTCACTGCCTGCAGCAGCCCTTGCAGTCCATCAGGCTGTGAATTAGTCTGTATCTAAGTAGCTTGTATCTCCTGGCTTAGCCCAAGGCCTTACTTAATGGTTTTGTATAGGTCTCTCTGACATCACTGTTTATTTATACTTTATATTTACTTTATTTTTATTTATCTTTTTTTTCCTTTAATGTAGCTTTTTAATAGATCTTAGTAACATCCTGGTTATAAACTTTCGTACTTTCTTTTCGGGCTGTGGGTTTGGATATTCCAAGTAACATGAGCTTGTGAAACATCAGATAAGGAAGTTGTATGTCAACTAAATGTCTCAGCTGCTGTACAGCTGCATTGAAGTATCTGAAAAGTATGCTTCTGTGAGTGAACTTTGAAGTGCTGAGGTTGTGGTACAAATTTATTTTCTTTGTCTTTTCCCCCTAAGCGCTGTCTGTGGCAACACTCATGAAAGCTTTTACCCTTGAGTGTACACTGGGTCTTTCATTGGGTAGATCGGGGTTTGATTTTTATCTATAATCTTCTTAAGAGTCAGTGCAGTCAGTATCATCCGGAACATCCATGTTTTCTGAACTCAGCAGTAGGCAAAGCTTCACGCTCCTTTTGAAACCGCATAATTTGGGCACTGAGCTGAATGAGATCTGTTCAGAACACAGCCATTGTAAGCCACATTTTCTTTGTATAAACTAGACTAAGAATTTTTGTCCTTAAAAAGCTTGTCTATGCTAACCAGGTGTGATGCACCAGGTGAAAAACCTGGCAGAGTCAGAGACCTTCCTCACCAGCCCCCCTAAGGCCTGCACGAGTGGGACAGCCAGTCTTTGCACAACAACCATCAGCACGGCAACCACAACTGTGGCAGCTAACGCCACGCCCGACCTGGGCTCTCCCAGTTTCCAGCACAGCATGGACGATTCACTGGACCTGAGTCCACAGGGGTAAGAGACATGAAGCAGCTCCATGACATGGCCATCATCCAGTAGACATCCAATCACAGCACCAAGCCTTCAGTTAGCCCCTCCCTCCTGTGCCGCAGACATCCAATCACATCAGAGTGCATGTGCTTCAGAGCCCCTTGAGTCTCATTAGTAGTCTGTGTGCCCTGTCTTTCAGCCGTTTGAGTGACGTTCTGAAGAGGAAACGACTTCCCAAACGAGGACCGAGAAGGCCAAAATACTCCCCTCCAAGGGATGACGACAAAGTTGACAATCAGGGTATATGTTAGATTTATCATATACTTCTCTGAATTTTCATTTTAACTAAAATAATTTGAAACCATAATCTGCAACAGACCCACAAACTGTAAAATGTTTTGTCTCCTAGATTTGGGAGCTTCAAGCAATATGTTAACTGGTGTGGTGCCTTGTACATCTTAACAGCTCTGCCAAATCTTATATCTGGGAATTCTTAACTTCTCTAAATTTACACTTAGCAACAGACTAGCTGCATTAAGGAGATAATGGGGAAGATTAAGTCCATGATTCATGTTTTAAAAATAGTAACCCATTCAATCCTTCTGTTCTCAATCTTAGCCAAGAGTCCCACCACGACTCAGTCCCCTAAATCGTCCTTCCTGGCCAGTCTGAACCCCAAAACCTGGGGCAAGCTGGGTGCCCAGAACACCAGCGCCAACTCTGAGCCCTCCCGCACAGCAGGAGTGAGCGGCCTGGCACGTCCCCCACCCAAGGACTCAGTCTCTAACAACAGGTACGGCTCGTTGCCTTTCCTTCCTTCTGATTGGGTGTAGTAAGTTTACACTCTCCCCTTGCCGGCACCTGACTGGGTGTCTTAAGTTTGCTCCGTCCCACCACAAATGTGACAGGATGTTGAGCTTTATTTAAGCTTCTTCAGTTTGTGCCATTGTGAATATTTATTTGTATAAAGAAGATAGAAAGTTGCTCCCTCTTGTGAATGACACTGGTTCTGTTCCACAGAGACAAGATCAAGGCTTGGATCAAAGAGCAGGCCAGTAAATTTGTGGAGCGTTACTTCAACTCTGAGAACGTTGACGGTAGCAACCCTGCGCTGAATGTACTACAAAGGCTTTGCACTGCTACAGAACAGCTCAGCTTACAGGTACGTCCATCTTTAACACCTGATTTGGTGTACCGTTTACTATGATTAATGAGAAGTGGGCGTACTGAGTGGTGTATGTAAGTAGCATCCCAGTGTTGTGATGTGTAATTTGCTGAATTCCACCCTGCAGGTGGATGGTGGGATCGAGTGCCTTGTTGAGATCTGCAGCATCGTCTCGGAGTCGGATGTCTCGTCATTTGAGATTCAGCACAGCGGGTTGGTGAGACAGCTGCTCTTGTACCTGACCTCTAACAGCGACAGGGACATCATCTGCCGGGACGTGCGTCTCAAAAGGTTCCTGCATGTCTTTTTCGGCTGCCCGGTGAGTAAACTTGCCTTACAAAACCACCCCCCCATTCCTTGTCCTCTGGCACTCTCTTCTGACCACACCATCTCATTTTACCCACAGCTATGTAAATAAATACAGAACTGATCTTTGGTCAGTGTTTAGCTGTAAACTTCGCACACCTCGTTCAGTAGAGTTGATCTAACGCTTCCCTTCCTCTCCGTGATGTCACAGATTCCAGGGGCAGAGCCCGAGGGACGCCTAGACCCCACAGAGAGTGGCCCCCTACTGGCACTGGTGCACAAGATGAATAACTGCCTCAGTCAGATGGAGCAGTTCCCTGTCAAAGTGCACGACTTCCCCAGCGGCAATGGAACAGGGAGCAGGTATGTCTCTCCCCCTCCTTGCCCATCTCTCCTTTGCCACTCTCCCGCTGTCTCCTTGGGTCTTTTATCATGAGTAATTTGTCAGATTATGGAATTATTTGTGTGGGTGTGTGTGGGTGTTTGATTAGATGATGTGTATTCATTAACGGATGTGTTTGTCTCCAGGGGTTCCCAGGCACTGAAGTTCTTCAACACTCACCAGCTCAAATGCCAGCTGCAAAGACACCCAGACTGCACCAATGTCAAGCAGTGGAAAGGGGGCCCCGTCAAGATTGATCCCCTGGCGTTGGTACAGGCTATTGAGAGATACCTGGTTGTTAGAGGTATGAGAATGTCCTGGGAGGTCTAAATATTTCAGCTGACAAGTTGTGTGGATTGGAAAGATTACTGTTGCTTTCCTTTTTAGGTTACGGAAGGATCCGAGAGGAGGACGAGGACAGTGATGATGATGGATCTGATGATGAAATCGATGAGTCACTGGTATGTGTTGTTTACTGTATTTCTCATGTGCATTTCTGCCTGGTGGATTTGCTGTGAACCCTGATCCTGGCCCCTCCCTCGCCCCAACATTCAGGCAGCACAGTTCCTGAACTCGGGAAGCGTGCGGCACAGACTGCAGTTCTACATGGGGGAGCACCTCCTGCCCTACAACATGACGGTGTACCAGGCCGTCAGGCAGTTCAGCCTGCAGGCCGAGGAGGAGAGAGAGTCCACTGACGATGAGGCCAACCCGCTCGGCCGGGCCGGCATCTGGACCAAGACCCACACCATATGGTATATGCACATTATACCTACATGCACACACACACACACACACCAGTTTCACACTTCACTATACAAAGAACACAGAGCCCAATTACATTATGTGTGCACTGACAGGTGTAAAACCCATGGGGTTTGGTATGACAGGAAAAGTCTCTGTCTCAAGAGTAAAGTACTAAACCCACTCCATGTGTATGCTTATAATTGGCAGGTTGGATGGGTGGACAGTCAGAGTGGCTGAATCAAACAAATGTCATTCAAATCCCAGAAATCTGGAGAGTTTTTGAAAACATTGAATGAAAATGTACTTGAATGATCTTGTATTTATATTCTTAACTGTGTGGTTAGTTAGCTATGTGCTTAAAATGCAATATACTTGGCTTGGTGTTTGATATAGGACTTGTATTCAGTGAGCTGTGTACATTGTATATGCATGCTGAATGTTGTTGCTCTCATGTCATGTAAGTGGTTACATTTTGTTGGTTGGTAATATTTTGTAGTCTCGTTGCAATGACTGAAATAGAGACTACCTGAATTTAACCAAGCAGCCAGAGGACAAAAGCATTCCTGCTTGTCTTATTGTCCTGTAGTCAGTTTGGACACCTGTATAATCTAAAAAACCCACCTATTCTCTCAGCCCATCAGTGTTCAGCAAGTTATGCTTTTAAGCCTGCAAGGACATGTGATGCTCTGTCACATTAAATATTAGAATGTGAACATGCTTGTATCTCATGGGGTATAGGAATGTGTGAGTGATTCTTTTCCTTACCCAGGTATAAGCCTGTGAGAGAGGATGAAGATGGCAGCAAAGATGTAGTGGGTGGGAAGAGAGGCCGTGCACAGACGGCTCCCACCAAAACCTCGCCCCGCAACGCCAAGAAACATGATGAGTTATGGCACGGTATGTTCCCTCTGACATCCTGTCAATTTCAGTCTTTCTCTCACTCTGTCTCTCTCTCACGCTATCCCACTCTCTCTGTGTTCCACTGCGCACATTCTACCTCTCCTTTTGTCTCCCATCAGTTTGTGTCTGTTTTTTTTTCCTGTCTTTGTCTTTCTCTGTTCGTCTCTGCATCTTCCTGTTTCTCTCAGAAGGGTCTGTCTTGTGTCTGTCCGTTTCCCTCTGTGAGGGGATTGACCTGTGTCCCTCTGTCTGTGTGCAGATGGAGTGTGCCCCAGTGTGACCAACCCCTTAGAGTCATACCTCATTTCGGATCCTCCGGAGAGCATGACCTTTGATGACCCCTCCCGGGATGTTAACCTGCTGCTCAGGGTCCTCCACTCCATCAGCAGATACTGGTTCTACCTGTATGATGTAAGTATCGACCAGCACTGCTTTTAGTGCATACCTCATTGAGTGTAAATTGCCATGGCACTGTGATATAAGTAATTAACGCATGGTTTCATCTGGTCTTCGCTTCCATATCCAGCTGGATCTCTAATTATGAAGTGCATAAATGCGCCGTATAAGCGCCACTCCTCTCAATCCTGCATTTCCGCCATTTTATGCATGCATCTCTCGTAGCACTCTGCATGTGTGTCTTTGTAGTATTCCCCTGGTCTGTGTGCCCTCATCTCAAACTCTGTCTCCTGTAGAATGCTGTGTGCAAGGAGATTATCCCCACGAGTGAGTTCATCAACAGTAAACTGACCGCCAAGGCTAACAGGCAGCTGCAGGACCCACTGGTTATCATGACTGGGAACATCCCCTGCTGGCTGACGGAGCTCGGCAAGACCTGGTACTCATCTTTCTGACACACAGATGCATGTACTAATGTGCATGTATACGTGCATACACTCCTCACAGATGTACAAGCAATTCTCTATGTTTCATGCTTAAACACACACACACCTCCTAACACAGACAAATGTTACACATGTTGTGGTGAATTATTAACAGTTGCAGTGTGCCTGTCTCGTAATAACGGAACTTCTCCCTCTCCACCCTCTTCCTCCAGCCCCTTCTTCTTCCCCTTTGACACGCGGCAGATGCTCTTCTATGTGACCGCGTTCGACCGGGACCGTGCAATGCAGAGGCTGCTGGACACCAACCCCGAGATCAACCAGTCAGACTCCCAGGACAGCCGTGTAGCACCCCGACTGGACAGGAAGAAGGTAAGGGTCTAGGCCTACAGTCTCCCCCGCACTAAATGGCCACTCATTCAGTGTGATGAGGGGCTCTGAGTAATTAGGCTGAAACAGTGGCATTTTGCGGGAGAGGGTTTTTGGACTCCTGTGTCTCTGACATATGAATGGAACTGTTGATGGAGGAGAGATTGTGACCACACCCATCTCTCTCTGCAGCGCACTATAAACCGTGAGGAGCTGCTGAAGCAGGCTGAGTCTGTAATGCAGGACCTGGGCAGCTCCCGGGCCATGCTGGAAATCCAGTACGAGAATGAGGTATGATTCAGGAGAACACGGCACCTACTCATCACATGCCTACTGTGCACTTCTTAATTACACACCACCACAACTGTGAAACACAGCATCCCTGATGCTCCTTACATCCTGAGCCTCCAGGATGTGTGATAGCCCAGCTGGCTACAACTCACTCAGTTTTCCAAGGGAGCTCTCCTATGGAAAAAAAATCTTTGGAATCTGGATTGATCAAAAAGCACATCCCATAAGTCAGGTTTTTCTTTAGAATTGCTTACATTTTCTGTGCTTTTGTAAGCCTCATTCTGTCGTAACATGGGAGAGATGTAGGAAACCTGCATACCTCAGTGACTGGGTGATGGTGTGGAGAGACCTCTTTAAACCTGAAGTGTTGTCATGGGGTATTTTAGTCATGTCGTAGGGTAGTGGCACTGATTCAAATTACTGATGGCTATCATGGCTTCATTTTTGTTGATGTTTTCATCTGGAACATCTTTGTATACCCCATGTCACCCCTTGCTGTCTCTCCCTGCAGGTGGGCACAGGGCTGGGCCCAACTTTGGAGTTTTATGCACTTGTATCTCAGGAGCTGCAGCGGGCTGACCTGGGTCTGTGGAGGGGTGAGGAAGTCACCCTGGCAAACCCGAAAGGTACGTCTGCGCTTGCTAACTGCTGTGGGTTATACCTCACTGGTCTCAGCAACTTTGGGACCTTCGTGTCTGTCAGGGTCCTACCGAATATCTTTGAATGAATGTCCTGAACTAAGGCATTCGTATCTTTCAACCCTCACAGGAAGCCAAGAAGGGACCAGGTATATGTTCAGCTCGAGGGGTCTGTTTGCAGTTCCTTTTGGCAGGACGACTAAACCAGCGCACATCGCCAAGGTCAAGATGAAGTTCCGGTTCCTTGGCAAGCTCATGGCCAAAGCCATCATGGACTTCAGACTGGTAACCACACATTCTCTGCCCCATGTTATTTCTGCAGCTTACATTTACTTCTGTAGCTCAAGACTGTTCTCATGACTATAGATCATGCAAAAGCCCAGTGAACAGCACTCTGTTATGCTGTTCCCCCTCATAGCTGGACCTCCCCCTTGGTCTGCCATTCTACAAATGGATGCTACGTAGCGAAGGGTCCATTAGCTCCCATGACCTGGTGAACATTGACCCCGCGGTGGCCAAGTCTATCCATCACCTGGAGGACATCATCCGCCAGAAGAAGAGGTTGGAGCAAGACCGGTCCCATGTGAGCGCCCCTTGTCTTGTGTTTTAAAGTCTGATGTTAATTTTGTACATGTTCAGTAAAATGCAGTGTTGTAGTATGGGGTCTGGGTGAATGTAGTATGAGTTGACACCTATAGCTTGTGGTTAAGTGTTGTGAATAGCAAAGCTTCACTCTGGCACTGTGATAATGATGCACCTAACACCACCCCCCACAACCCCAGACGCGGGAGACGCTGCAGCAGGCTCTGGAGGGCCTCAACATGAATGGCTGCTCTGTGGAGGACTTGGGTCTAGACTTCACCCTGCCGGGCTTCCCCAACATTGAGCTGAAGAAGGGGGGCAAGGATGTCCCTGTCACCATCCACAACCTGGAGGAGTACCTTAGGGTGAGCCGTTAGGGCGCGCGCGCACACACACACACACACACACACACACACTTTATAAAGTGTTAACACACAAAAACACATTCATGCACTGGCACACATTCATATTGGCATACTCACAACCTGGAGAGGTAGCCCACATACACACATTCACAAATGCATTAATGCTGACCGTGTGGTGTCTCCCACTTGCAGCTGGTGGTGTACTGGACGTTGAATGAGGGAGTTTCCCGGCAGTTTGAGTCATTTCGGGAAGGGTTTGAGTCAGTCTTCCCCCTGCATCACCTGCAGTATTTCTACCCTGAGGAGGTGAGTGACAGGTGTGCGTTCACACCTGCTCCTCCGCCCACTGTCACTGGGTTTCTCGCTTACTCTTGTTCATTCTCTTCTTCTGCTCATTCTGACTCATTCATTCTCTTTGTCTCTCTCACACACACACACAGCAGCCACACTGTCTGAATGACTCACTTTTTCTCTGCTTCTTTTAATATGCTCAGACTGCAGGTCTGTGTGATACCCTGATCTCTTGGTGTCGCTCATTCTCACCTGTTCGCTGAATTCTGCATTTCAGCTGGATCAGCTGCTCTGTGGCAGCAAGTCTGAGACTTGGGATGTCAAGACGCTTATGGAGTGCTGTCGACCTGACCATGGCTATACACATGATAGGTGAGCCTGCCTACCCCACCATTATGTAGTGAGGCACATACGTAAGCCTGCTGCTGGCATACATATGTAATAAGATTTGTGTGTTCTGTGTTTCGTTCCTCTGACATTGCGAATGTTCTTCTCTGCAGCCGGGCAGTGAGATTCCTGTTTGAGGTGCTCAGTAGTTTTGATGCAGAGCAGCAGAGATTGTTCCTACAGTTTGTGACTGGGAGTCCTAGATTGCCCGTAGGCGGTGAGTTCCATTCCTTATCAGATGGTTTTACTGGCATAACTATTCGAATCTTCATTAAGTTGGTAAAGTCTGAACAGGAAGACCACAAAGGCCTAATGAAGAAGGAATGCGCTAAAAGAACAAATCGACAATTGTTTGGATGTTAGTGTTCCATGGTGGCTTAGCAGAGTTTTACAAACAACAGAGAGTGAGTTCCTTCCATGTTACACCTCTGAAGGGAAGAGGAATGTTAGACAGGAAGTTGAATATGGTTTGTGATGAAAGATTCATGTAGTCATGTGCCCCCTGTCCTAAAACTGAGAACATAAACATACAAATTGAGAAGGGAAGTTCACCCTCATAGCACGGTGGTTTGACCCATGGTCTCTGACGTGTCCCTCCCACACTCTTCCCCAACCCCCACCCCCCCCCCCAGGATTCCGGAGCCTGAACCCACCGCTGACCATCGTGCGCAAGACGTTCGAGTCGACGGAGAACCCGGACGACTTCCTGCCCTCGGTCATGACCTGTGTGAACTACCTGAAGCTGCCGGACTACTCCAGCATGGAGATAATGCGGCAGAAGCTGCTGATCGCGGCACGCGAGGGACAACAGTCCTTCCACCTGTCCTGATCTCACCTGCACGCTCACATGCCTTCCACAGCAGCAGAGACATCCGTTCCTTTAGGGGTTTTCATTTTTTATTTCAAATTTTTTTTGTAATCACCTCCATCAAGGCAACGAGTACAGCCTTGTTAGAGAGAGAAGCTTGCATTAATGAAAAGACTCAATATATAAAATATATCTGCTGCCCTCCTTTCTCTCCCACAAACTGAAAGGCATTACATGACCGACAATTCAGAAAATTTGAAGACTAATCTTTAGTTGAGAGTAATGTTTAAAAAAAAAAAAAAAAAAAAGAAAAAAATCTGGGTGACATTTTAAACTTGCATTGCTGTGTGATATTTAAGAAAAGGGATGTTTCTCTCGAGTGGTGAGCGATGTCGCTGGACGTACTGAGGAAATGCCTCCATTGAGCAGACCAGGTTCAATATAGCTCCAAAGATCATTTGTACAGACCTGCTCATTCTTCACATGTGAGGGGATCGGTCGCTCCGCGTTCTCATGTACTCCTCCCTTCAGTCTGTCCATTTGCACCGTTTTGTATAAAATGCCACCGGTTTGTGTGCTGTATTTCTGTTCTGCTCCCCCTAACCCACCCCACCCCACCCCAAACCCTATGTGTGTTGCTAAATCTTGAGAAAAATGAAGGTGGAGTCAAGAGGAATGAGGGTGGTGACTGAAGCGTAGATTCTGACCCGAGTTTAAATGGTGTGGCAAAGTGCTTCAGCTCTCTGTTGAGGAGTATACCCAGTGCGTTGGATAAGTAGACTTTTTGCTGATACATTGTTAGAGTAGTGTGACTCTGCTGGACCCCGAGGGACCCCGGTGTGGGCGGGATTCTCAAACCCGTTCTGGAAGGAAAGCATTTGGCTCAGTGCAGCCTGGAGCGCTCCAATCCCATATTGTAGCTGAGCACAAAATTTGGCTGGTCTAATTTTATTGATTTGCAGCCAGATAGCATTTCAAGTTCATTTATGGAATAAAAATTTATCTGCAGTTACACACCCAGACTGAGGTGACAAGGCTGCTTTACCCTTTTTTCATTTTTCTATTGTTTTCTTGCTGTAGTTTTTTCTTTTTTTTTTTTTTTTTTTTTTTTGCACTGCTGGCTTGGAACAAACCGTGGTGTGCACCTGCAGTCTGTGGCCAGGGGAGGGCGCCACTGTATGCTCTCCTGGCTAGTCCTTCATGTGCTGGTTTCTAAGATCTGCAATAATTTACTGCATCAGGTTCATGTTTTTACCTGAACATAAATAAAGTAACTGTTTGACTCATCTTCGTTCATTTTTAAAACCTTGTATTTCTTCCTTTTTCAGTTTGTGTTGGAAGGTAAAACAGCAGTTTGTAGCGAAGCCGTATTTCTTCAGGTACAGGCTCAATGTTTTGGAGTAATGCCCATCACCTTTTGGAGAGATGATAGACATGGTTTACACTGTATGCTTATTAGGAGGCACATTTTCAGAAAGCAGGGTAATATGATGGTAAACAAGTACAGGGATGTGACTGAAATAGTGCAAATATGACTACAGATGCTTCAGTAACTTATCAGTGTGATCAGACATGTCCACACAAGAGTGAAACATACTTCCATCTATGTTATCCCGTAAAACATAAATCTCATGATGGTACTGCTAAAATTCTGGGCCAGTTCTGTTGGTTTTACATACTAGAATCTTCATTCAGTCATACTTGTGCATGTGAACACAGTGCAGTTTGTCACCGTTTTCACACCAGAAGGGGGTGTGAGTGAACAAAGCCTTGGTATTGCCTGTTCAGGTCTGTCTGCTGCTAATGTACTAACACCTACCAAAATTATGTCACAATTCCCAGTCTTTGCTTACCTCGGTGGGTAATAAAAAATGGGGGCTATATTATTTACTGTGGGGGGAGGGGCAAAGAAAGAACTGTTGGACCACTCACTAGGGCAGATACAGAACTCCAGAATTATATGAACAGATAGGATTCCAGGGTTTTTCCTCTGTCAGTCCTCCGTGCCCTGATTGTATCAGTGTGAATTTCTCAGCATTCAGACTTCCACTCAGGCCTGACTGAATACACACTAAGGTAAGGGTTTATACCGGCCTCTCTCAGGCCATTGGAAAGGACAACTTAAGGCTCTCCAAAGAACACAACATGTTTTTAAGGGCCTTGTTAAATTTTTGTATTGTGAGTGGGAAAGAACCACAATATTTATCCCGAGGCCTGTATTCTTGGAATCTGCATATTTTTCACTGACATTGAGTTCTCCATTTTGTATTCAGTGGCTCTTCCAAAGAAAAAGTAATTATGGCTTTCCAGTGAGTATCTGTATGGGTCCACATCTGCAAGTAGGGATCAGACATCCAAAAAGCCATGGATGACATGTTACTCATTCTCTTTGCTTGTTAATCCAGATTTTTGACTTCCTGGTGTTTCCATGGCAACTGGCTGAACATGCATTTCAGTGGCATGCCTGTTGCAGAATGAATATCCCATTAGTCTGTTTTGTACACTGTTACAGTGCAGTGATGGTGAAGCATTTTTACACATTAAAGAGGAAATTTTACAAAAATGTACCACTGTAAATTTTTACACTTGAGTACACCGTGCAAACTTGTGTAGAAATATACCACCCAACCTTTTCCGTCTTGATTTGAGCAGGTTCCTGGTTCAAAGACGTGAATCTTCGCATCCTTTTATTCAGGCAATAAGATAGGGTTTTAATGGGCGTGACTTCCCTGCAGCGTGTTCATGTGAGAGCTCATGCATACATTGCAGAATCTCATGGGGTATGCATGCAGCTCTCATGGACACATGATATCTGCATTGTTCGAGTCCATTGAATATTTTCTCATGCACTGCTGCATTCTTTCCCCATTTTTCAGTGCATGGATTTTGTCTGGTTGTGAGCATAGGAGAGAAACTGAGATGGTGTTATGGGAGGTTACACTTTCAGAAGGTTGCAGATAAATTTCCTTCGGATTTGTTTATAGCGTGAATACTCATAGTTATCAAATTTACAGTGGGGTTCAAAAGTCTAAGACCACATCAAATTTTTTCTTCGATCTTTTTCCCCATGTAATTCTGGAAATAAAGTTTTAGGATTTTGAAAAATGTAAAACAAGATATGCTTTACAAGTTATGACCTTTAATATTTATTGAAGAAATGTATTTAAGAAATATAAAAAATTCTGCACTATTTCTGGGTCGTATTTAAGCAAATCTTTGACATTGGCCACTTAAACACCTTTTTAGAAAAGGTCAGACCCCATCAAGCATTTATGGGGGCACTTAAAGACCATAGCATAACATGGATCACAATCTTGAGTCCATGCCAGCTGCAGTGCATGCTGTCATTAAAGCGAAAGGAGGAAATACCAAAAACGAAGGCACTCTGAAATATATGTACATTTAACTTTTCACCCAAACTATTAGTATAATTTTTAATAAGAAATTTTGTGGTACATTATAACAGAATGCACTTCCATTAGTGGTCTCAGGCTTTTGGACCCCACTGTATGGGAATGGAATTACATATCATAGTGAAATGAGGATTCCTTTTTATTTTCTTTATCCTTTATTTTACCAAGAAACCCCATTGACATTGACATCTCTTTTCGAGGTGGACCTGAGGTATACACACAATATATATACTGTGTGTTTACTTTATATCCTGGCTTAGCTTCTCTCATACCCCTCTCCTAGGATGCCCTGAACTTTAGAAGTGTAGCTTAGCCTTTGTAAATGGATCTGGAATTCTGTCGAATACCCAGCAATATGCTTCTCCGAATACTTTCTTTTGGAATTTACATTCTGTTTCCAAGGGGAGATGTAACACCTTGGTGTGAAATAAGTTGTGAAAAATTGGATAAAATTCTAAACATTTGCTTCTGTGTTGAGCTGTGAATTATTCCATCTGCTCAGAAGTGTGAAATTCCAGTGATCCTATGACTTCAAACTGTATAGCCAAAATCCAGGAGTAATTGCAGTCACCACCTATTCATTCTTCGTCCGTGCGCTTTGTCAGGTTTGTGACCCATCGGAGTGATGTTCAGAACTGAAAAATACTACCGATACTACCCTATTTGCCTGAGTAACCACATTCTGAGCAGAAAATAGACATTTCAATGCTGAATTCATGTATGTGTTAGCGCTGCTGTGTAGCTGTGGGTGCAAATGAAAAATATGTCAGCATTTCTTCATGCTTGTGAAATATGTGTGCCTACATAAAGAAATATTGAATGCCATCATGGGACAGGTGCAGCATGTGAGGTAGGCAAACATTACTCCCTCCCATGGTCTCTATGTCTGTGGAAAAGGCTTTTTATGCTGCTGGTTCTTCTGTTTCAGATCTCTATATATGTTCAAAATGTAAAGTATGGCAATATTGTCTAGAAAGATCAGTGATTCCTGAAAAATTATAGCTCATTCTTCCCAAATACATGTTCTTTACAGGAGAGAACAGTGAGTCCTGCCAGGCTTATGACTGTAAAACTGAGGACAAGGAGATCATGATTTTTTTTTTTTAATGCTGAGTACATGGGATGAATTATGGAATGCAGCAGGCTACTTGTGAAACCAGGATATGGTCTTTCTCTTCTTTACTACAGATATTGTCACTCTTAATGATTTCGCCATAGCCAGTGCCTTTTTCTCAGACTAATGACCTCTGTATTTGTTTGACCCTGACCAGGCTCTCTGGGCATGTATGGAGGTATTGGATATCAAGTGGTTGTATAATGTGTTTTAAGCTACGTTTCTCACATCCCATCTCTGTTTTGTGTGTGAGAGATTGTGGGAGGGAGAGAATAACAGTCAGCCCCTGTTTTAGACCCCAGTGAGGTGTGTGGTACCTCCTCTCAGGTTTCTTAGTCTCCTCTCCATTATGAAAATAGTGGGAGGGGCCTCAACAGGAGCATTTTGCATCTCATTAACCACCTGGAATCCGTTTATGAGTCTCACTGGTGACATGAAAACCCATCAATAAATTGAAATGAAAAAAAAAATTCAGAAAGTGATGAGTGTGTATGTAACCCAATAGTTCATGATCCTGCTGAGTGTGTAATGTTTTGAAATTGCTGCTGAAGAGCTGTCCTGTGGGCGTGCTGGAATCTGTAAACTGAATGTGCTAACTGTATTCACCCAGTTAGCATGTGTGTTGAGATTTCGCATTCCAAACTGAGTAGTTTTAACTGGTTTTATTTAAGATTTCATTGAGATCTTGGTCCTAGCTAACATGTACTTGCTGCTAGAAAACGAGCAAAACTGATAATTTTGGAGTCACCAATCCCCCTCTGTAGGTGGTTGAATGACCAAAAAAATTAAGTTATGAAACAGTAGGGTGGGTGCCTCTGCCTGCAGGTGTCATAGTTTTTGACAAGACTGGTGACAAGCTTACCCAGTGCTGACACAGAACAGCTGATATTTACAATTGATATTACTATACTGTCATCTTTCAGCGTCAGCATTACTTCTGTCACATATCACACAGACTATTTTATTCTGCAATAATTGTAGCCTAACATCATTTGTAAGAGCATTGCACAATGAGAGTTCACTATAACACAGTATGTGGTTTACATATGACTTTAATGCCTAAATGTAAATATGAATGTTACTTTGAGATAAACCTGAATTCTGAAAAGTGAAAATGAAAAAGTCAGGCCCTGGGTAGTGAAATATTCAGGTTAGTTACTCTACATCTGACGTCACCCCATTATAGTTATTTCTGACACAATCACAGCTGGGGCAGATTTCATGAAATGATTTTTTAAATTTTTTCTCAATATGATGTTATGTTGTGCATTGATGTTATTATTTATATATAATTAATTTAAAATGGGTCACATATAATGGGGTTATGCTGCAAATTATGAATTTGTGAATATCAGATGCAATTATCTCCTCTCGTTTAGTTGTAAGCCGTGCTCACCCCTTTTTTCTTTTGAAAGAGTTTGACTTTCAGAGCCGAGAATAGATAAAGCCTGACTACATAGTGGACAGTCAGACACAGTGATGTCACCAGACGGAGGAATGGGGTTACTTCAGCTTCCATTCATTTTGATTATCTGATAATAAATAGTAGTAGATTATTAATAATTAATTCCATAATTTTCTGTCCATAGCAGTGTGCCTTTCATGTGTAATTTTTTCATCATGTTGAAAGCACAGAGCGCTGGATGACTGCTCATTTTAAAGCAATATGAACTGGATAATTTCCCCACTCTCCGGGGAAAATAGGCAAGACAAACAGAGAGTCTGGGCTCAGCTGATGTGTGTCATGTCTGGGATGTGAGGGGTGATGTTTTGTTTTTGTCTGCTGCCATGTTGTCTGCTCCTGCTCTCATGCAGTTAATCTCCTCAGCAAAGCTGATCAGCCCATTTCCACCCCCCGCTGGCACTTAACAGGAACAAGAAGGAGACTCAGGCTGGCTTAGAAATGATGGGGCTCCAAATGAGCTCCCTGCTAGTGGGTGGGTGTGTGTGCGCGCGCTTTGTGTGTGTATTCGTGTCGTCACTTGTCGTCACTGTGATCAGTGGTTGAAATTGAGCAGGGGCCCTCCCCACCCCCAACCCCCCCACACTCGGTCTCTGTGAGCCAGTGCGCACACACGCAGTCAGCGCACGGAACTGCTGCATATACTCTCTCACACGCGCACACACACACATCCACAGAGCACTGCCATCCCTCAGCTCTTTCACTCACTCGCTCTACTCGCACGGCCGGGAGCTGAGCAGCACAACAGAAGCAACCTAGTAGCTGTGAGGGGAAAGAGAGACAGCGAGAAAGAGAGAGAGAGAGGAGAAAAGAGGAGGAAAAGCAGAGAGAAGGGATCAGCCGCTGCAGTGAGGACACCTCTCCCAGCGTCTCCCCCAGCATGCCGCACTCCGTGCACCTCCTGCTGCTGCTTAGCGCCGGGGGCTGCCTGTCGTCCCCCGTGACCCCCACGCTGACCTCCATACTCGCCACCCCGTCCCCAGACCCCTGCGAGGGCCAGCCCTGCCTCAACAGCGGCTCCTGTGTGCCCCAGCCTGTCCTCCCACTGATGCCTGAGTCCCAGCCTGACTCCCAGGCATACACCTGCTCCTGCAGCTCCGGGTTCACCGGGCGAAACTGCGAGGTAAGATGCTGGTAACACGGTGCTGGCCGTGGCGCGAATCTGCTCATGGTACAGGCACGGGATTTTTTTTGGGATGCACGCGGATATGTGCCCTCTCTCTGTTCCATGCTGCTCATTATGTGTGCACATGCTGTCAATTAGGACAAGAAAGGAGATCGCCGTTACTGTGGCAACGGAGCAGCGGGAAGGCAGTGGCCGGGGAGGTCGGTGGACTGCGTGGTCATATGGAGCATCTGTTTTGCTGTGCTTTGTGTTTTACGCTGTCTTCTAATGAGTTGGGGGAAGAGAGAGAAATGCGTTTTGGTTTTGCTGTGTGTGTATCGAGAGGTGTATGATAATTACTAACCTGCATTACGATTGTGTTCCATTGTATTCTAATTCACACTTAATTCACCACTCCGAGGAAAAGTGCTGTGGTGCTCTTGAAGATGTAGATATTCCACAATCAGAACGAGAGCGAACACATGTATGAGAGACATCAAAATCGTTTCTTAGGTCATTCCACGCAGTTCACAACTTGTACTGATTGTTACAATGACGGGCTAATTAAAACTCATTCTTGCCTGTAATTTCAACAATACTTTTACCTTATATTCTGAGGTAGTGAGGTATATTATATTCTCTATATAGTGAGGTAGTGCTTAAGACAAACCCCGTTGGCCCTTGTGTCTCTCAGTGACAGGACTCTGTCGCTGCGATGGCCCCATTACTGTCCTGATTCCTATGTCCTTGGCTGTGCTTCCAGCTCTGGCGTTTCTCCCTGAGACTCTGATGGACTGACCTCAGAACGCTCAGAAGCTGTGGAGTTTGGTCATAGTCATTCTCCATTTTTTGTAAATCAATATGAATACATATATTTCTTGCTTAGGGCCCTCTGTAGGTAACACGGGAGGTGACCTGTCGATGATTCTGACCGGTGACGTAGGATAATTTTGGATGTGCTTGTGAATTACAGCTTTGGTTGTAGTACCATTTCTGGTGCTGTATTAGGTTGACCTTGCATGTATTGAATCTATCAATGATTACAAGGCTTTTTAGTATAAACTGATAGCAACATGCTGCAGTGGTTAGTGACCTGTTGTGAAATTCTGAAGGTTCGAGGATTAAATCAAATTTTGGACTTACAAATGTAGGACTTGCTGTTTTCCCCTTATTCAATGCACTTGAACAGGTCTGCTTCAGTGAAAAGTTGTGTAAATGGGTAGCATCAAGGAATGGAAGTTATTTCACTCACCCTGAATTAAGTCTGGTATAAAACTCAAACTGTCCAACTGAATATTTTAGTGAAAGACTATCATTTATCAGCAAACATGTCAGCTTGGCTCATAAGTTTGTCTTTTTTTTCTGCTTTTTTTTGGAAGTTCAGAAGAGACAAGGAGAGCAGCAGCAGGACTCTGTAAAAAGAATCTATATGGTATTTATCTGAGAGAAGGAACACTGTGGGTGATGAGCTGGCAGATGGAGTTAGCAAAGGCAACTTCATCACAGGCCGTTATGTGGGATCATTTGGCAAGGGACCACATGACTGTCCCATCATTTTGCTCTGGTCACACCACACTTACATCAGTGGGAGAGGAAGTCTCTAGAGGACATAGATTATGTCACCTTCACTCTCCATGGCAACATGCATAGTGGTCTATAATGACTGGGTAAAAAGCCTGTTTGACCAGGCACACTGGCTTTTCACGTCGTCATGAACATCAGGTCAAAACAGAGTGTGTGAATGAGAGAGTGAGAAAAAGAAAGATGAACTGATGAAAATGAAGAGAAACCAAAAAAGGCTACATACTCAGGCAAAACAGCAGTACAGTAAAAAAATCCATTCCTGGTCTCCTTAGGTTCATGCTGCTCAGCTCATGGGAAGAGTAGAATGTAAGAGATACCTGGACCAGCCAAAACTAATTGCTAGATACTGACGGTTGTCAGTTTGGAACCTGGAGTGAGGATGGATAGGGCTCAGAATCTGCATCTGAAATCTGTACTTTCATTATTCAACGATTTGATCACAGTATCCTCTGTAAATTTTTCAAAGGTGTGAAATTAGTGCCTGTAGACAAGTAGCTGTAGCAAGCGCTCCCTGTTTGTAAGTCTGTGGTCGCTGTCAGATTCTGAAATGTAGGGTATTTGATTTTGTTTAATTAACTCAGTCTGCAGTGGATTCTGTCCAACGGACCCTGCCGTGCTGTGCCGGAGTCAGATAAAAGAGCTGAGGCAGGTCCCCTGAGCTTGGTGCTTTCTGTGGCAAGATTATTTTTGGGGTGTGGGTTGAAGTTGTATTTGGGGCACAGTTTAGCTTGGAAGGGGGGTGGGACAAAGTCTCCGAGCCAGCCACCCATTGGAGCAGCTGTGATTCAGAGTGGAGTGGGAGAAAGACACCCAGGACAGCCATTGGTGGAGAGGTGTGACATAATCATTATGATGTCATAGCCCCCAGGTGGTCGGGCACTACCCCATACAGAGACAACCTTGGTGTGTTAATGCTCTTTAATCATGCTTTAATAACTCGCGTTGACAAGCTCATTAATCCCACTGCACTCTCTGGGTGCCTGCAGTAAGGTTGAACGATGCAGGGTGCCGCCCTCTGGGGGCATGTAGGTGGGATGGAAGGCAGGTTGCCTGGCTGTCTGAGGACTGAGTGAGATGTGGAGTAAGATGTGGGAGTGGTATGTTATAATCAGCTGTGATGAGCCCCTGCTGAGCTTTGTATTAAGGTTTGATGAGCTGTAATGAGCTGGTGATGAGCTCCGTGTCAGCGTATGATGAGCTGTGATGAGTGAGTGCTGATTTCTGTATCAATGTTTCATGAGCTGTGATGAGCCAGCGTTGAACTCTGTATCTGGGTTTGATTAGCTCCGATGTGCCAGCGTTGAACTCTGTATCAATATTTGATGAGTAGTGATGAGCCAGCATTGAACGCTGTATCTGGATTTGATGAGCTGTGATGAGCCAGCGTTGAGCTCTGTAACAGGGTGAGCTGTGATGAGCCAGTTTTGAACTCAGTCAGTGATGAGAAATTTAATGTTGCTGTTGCCTGTGTCTGTTCAAACTGTGATGAATGATGACTCAGCACATGAGCTATAATTGTAGTATGGTGTTCAGTATGACCAAGGAAAACGCTGGTGTTGCGACTGAGACAGCATTTTTAGAATAATTTCTGAACTCACTATGAGATATTGATCTCCCCTGGGACTCTCTGTGCATGAACTGCTTTGCTGTTGTCTATGAATAACATTTTTCCCTGTTATTCTTTCCAAGTTGTAATCCGCAGTTCCACTAGCAGGTCTATCCCATTGCTGCAACGTAACCAGTCAGTTTTTGCATGACAAAGACTGGCACACACATCCTCCAACATGCAGAAAGTTAGCCAAAGTGCTCCTTTTACTCTCCACAGCTACCATCTTTGCAGCTTGAACAAGCAAATTTAAAATGTACATATGAACATAGGAAATTGTACCAACCAAAACCCTACATGCCGTGGGAAAAATATTGTATTATTCCACACAATGACAGAGCCAGAGCTGATCTGGGCTGTGGAGTACCTCACTGCACATGTCTGAGGGACTTAATCCAGGTGTAGCCCCCTGAAGCCTGGCATCCTCCATGTTTTAAACAGAATCTCAGCTCCAGTGAAGGAGATGACCTTCAACATATAATAACTGCTTGTTGCATGTAATGAATGTTTGTGTGTATTTGGAGTGGATGAAGTGCCTGTGATGCTGTTAGCGAAGGCTCTCTGTCCTGAGCCCGGGGTGTGTGTGTGTGGGGGGGGTATCTTGTCTCACCTTGTTGTTTAGGCAGCTCACTCTCCCGTATTCTCGCCCAGGACTCTTCGTGTCGGGACACGTGTTCCTCTTTAGGGTCACTGTACTTCATTACCTGCAATACAAGCCTCCTGCCATTGCTCTAACGTCTGACTAAAGATCAGCGGCTGAACAGCGGGCTGAACAGCAATCAGTGGGCACACACACAGAAGGCTGTCTGTGTCGGAGTGAGTGTGTGTGAGTGTGTGGCTGAGTGATGCGTCTCTTGAGCAGTGGAGTGACGCAGCCCTGCCCTCATTCAGGCATCACTGGTGGATGGGTGAATGTCAGAGGCTGAATTCTGTCTGTCTATAAGTGTTTAAAGGGACATTTCGCTTTTTAAAAAGACTTACCTCTGGTGTATTTTCATGATCAAGGAAGCAATGCTCTGATTCCACTGTACTTGGATTCCATTTTATAAAAGGATTCTGCACTGCTCTGATTCCTCCGGAGACTAAAAACAACATTTCCTCTACAAAACAAGCTATTTTGTGCAAATAATACTTTGCCCATTTTAATTTTCTGTAGCAATCTTTTTTAATTTTCAGTTTCATCATGAATAACCATTCAATACTAGGTGCTCTTACAGTACTAAACTGATTCCAATCTTCAGTCTGTTTAATCACTGTGATCTGATTCCACACTGTACTTGGATTCCACTTCACAACAAAACTCAACAGTGCTCTGATTCCACACTGTACTTGGATTCCACTTCACAACAAAACTCAACAGTGCTCTGATTCCACACTGTACTTGGATTCCACTTCACAACAAAACTCAACAGTGCTCTGATTCCACACTGTACTTGGATTCCACTTCACAACAAAACTCAACAGTGCTCTGATTCCACACAGTACCTGGATTCCACTTCACAAAAGGATTCAGCACCGATCTGATTCCACAATGTGCTCACTCCATTTTGCACTGTAATGCCCAGGATAATTCCGCAGCACTAGCGAGGTTAATGAGATGTCATCACAGGGACAGTGTACTATCTTTAAGGGCCACAGGGGAATTGGGAACACTTTGAAAAGGCAACATTAGTGCCACTGCAAAGTGTTTAGAGACTGATATGCTTTCACATTCACTCTAATTATTGGCATAATTTTTGGGCAAAAACAAACTTTTCCCTTGATAATAAAAAAATGCCTAAAGAAAAAGAGGAGTAGAGTACTTCCAATCGTTTGAGTTCAGATCAAAGTGTTGTAATTATGATTTAATTGTTTCATACAATTCTGGAGTAGGAGACAGCTCGGTCCTAATCATAGAGAAAATTAGCATATCTCAAGACTTCAAAATGGAGAGACAATCTAACCCATATTGAGGATCACATGATGGAAAAAGGCACTTTAGAAACATAATCACAAAACAACTGGGTTATTTCCCAGTGTATTGACCACATTTTCAATAGAATCATCTAAACATTCCCCAGTTAAACCGATCCGTTCCCTCCACACTGGCTGATGAGTGGTGAGAGCTTGGTGAAGCATTGCTACTGGTCCTCAGCTAAATCAGAGCAACACATTTGTGATGTTAATGCCCCCCCCATTAGCCTCAATCTTCATGAATAAAAAAAACCTGTACAAGACTTCATAACACTTCAACTAATTTTTGATCCAGCTGATAAATCAAAGCGATAGGTTAGACAGATGACTGAGGCGGTGCCAGTGTTTGACAGGAATCTGAGTGACTTGTGTCTGAGGGGAGGACGGGATCGCATCAATCGATGTCAGCCGAACATTTCCGATGACAGCTTTGTGCTGTCGGCCTCAGAACAAAGACGTGCTGCAGTGCGTCAGAGCTGTGGTGGTGAAGGGGTTAACTCACGGCGGTTCCGTTCATTCTCCAGAGACAATTTTGTCCTGGATAGAAATAGACCCTGACAAGACTTCTGCTGAATCTGTTCCTCTTAATCACGTTTTTTTTTTCTCGCCTTTGCAGTCTCTGTCCTAATGCTGTACATCTGTAGCGCCACAACGCTGTAGCTAGCATCACTCTGTTATAGTTTATTACAGCACAAAGAACCAGGGATCACATGCATTTACTCTAATCCTAGATACTGCAGCAAAATTGTATCATAATTATCTATATCGTAATCATGCTTTGTCATGTGATATTGGTATTAGTGTACGTGCGTGCTTGTATGTGTGTGTGTGTGTGTGTGTGTGTGTGTGTGTGTGTAGGAGGGGGCTCCAGATTGAGACACACCACTAGCCAGACTGTGCCATCACAATCTGTACTTTCGTCCTTCATTATTCCAGAAGAGCTTGTCTCTTAGCAACCAGGCTGCAGAATCCATTGCTGTCTCTGTGGTGTTTCTGAGCACGCTCACAAGGCGACTTCAACAGAGAAGAGCAGGGGGGTGGTGTGTGTGTGTGTGTGTGTGTGTGTGTGTGTGTGTGTGTGTGTGTGTGTGTGTTGGGGGCGGGGGTGCTGAAGGGGGAAGGGGCGGAGGTTAATATTTTGGCTTTCTTGAGGGAATACAAACCTCAGATAATGAGAAAATCCTCCAGCACCTCAGCTCCATGGAGAAAATAATCAGATGTTGTATTAAATAACAAATATACACACCAAAATGACCAAATTTCTACAATTATTATTTACAATGACCTTACACTGAGACACAGACAACATAGGCAATTGAAAATGCTAGATTCCAGTGAACTTTAAGATTAAATATATTTTCTTTGAGCATTTGTCATTAAATGTAGTGCATAGGATCTTTTGGCAATGCAAAATTTGGCATGGCTATATGCAAATCAGTTTCTTGTGGTAATTATAAATTTTTTCCACATCTGAAATTTAGAAATTCTTATCAAATGGAGTATGTTTCTCTCTCTACCCTTTTTCCCTATTTGAACTGCATTACTTATGCTTACACCATCACAGGATCATTCTTTAACAATCAAAATGAGATCTTTTGTGAATGAATAGTAAACCATTTATGCATGTCTGAAATATTTACCAACATAATTAATTCAGTGCCATTATGTTTTTTTTAAAATAATAATAATAATAATAATAATAATCATCATCATCATCATCATCATCATCATAGTGCTCCCACACACCGTTTTGATAGTTTGTGGTTTGTGGGTGGCTCTATGTTTTGTGCAGTTTGGTATGGTGGTGTCCTTTTGTGTGTATTGGGTAGAGTGTGGAAGCTCACGCTGCTGTTTGTAGTGTTGTTGTTTGTGCTGTGTAGTGGGTGGGTGTTAGTCCGTCAGTGTCTACAGAACCCTCTTCCTTTTGCAAGGCTCTGACAACGCCTGTCTAACGACAGCTGTGTATTCATTCTCTGAGGAACGTACGATTTATGCAGATAATCATAGTAATTAGCGAGTGGTTGCAGCTGGGCAGTGGAACTGAGAGCTGGGGTGGGAATGGGGTGGCCAGGGGGACACATTCATAACATGAAGATGGTGAATGCTGCAGAATCCTGGACTGTGTGTCAAGATCTGGTTTTTGTGCTGTGAGAATCCTCTCTGACTCCTTAAACAGAGGAGCCTTGCCTGCCCTACAAAGCAGAGCATGGAGGGGGGTTTAACTGGAGCACAGACTCACCCTGCATTCACCATGCCTCTTAAAATAAGCTTTTTATTTGCTATTGCGCAGTGTTAAACACTCACAGTGACAGGTGTGTTTTCAATGGTTTTGGAGGGCTTTTGATCCCAGTAATTAAAAAATGAAACTCTGTAGCTGCTGCCACCGTTTAGGATATTCGTTAGGTAATCGTTTAGGTTGAATCTGTTAGCACCTCTGAATCCTTTCATTTTGAGGGTGTCCCAAAACCTATGCAATTGTCTTAGGTCTTTGGTTTCAGCCCAAGAATAACGTCTTTGATCAAGTCAGTAACCTTTCTGGCTCAAATGTGAGGGGTATCCTGCCAAGTTCAAACTGACCTGGGATCAGTGGTGAGGGGATGAAATCTGTCTGAACAGAAGCACAGTAGCTGTGATGTGGGTTGGGTGACTTCATCCCTGCTGTCATCAGCTCTCAGATACAGAGAGCAACGCCTGTCAGAGATCAGCTATGTCACTCAGAGTCTCCCACAGAGGAACCAGAAGAGCCTCTCAAACACTCAAAATGCCCTAATTAGGAGAAAATTACTTATTCACTGTTGCCAACGCATCTTAAAACAGGAACACCACAGCCCAAAACAGGGGAAAAGAGAAAAGAACATGGCCCTTCCCAGTTTTCTTTTCTCACTGTGCAACAAGCTATATTTGACATGAAAGAAATTTTGAAGAGGTCCACTCTCTGTCCCTCATTTTGTGACACAGTTACGTTTTGTACTTTCAGCTCAGCACATAGGATTCTGCTATTTCTTAGCAGTTTGAAACCAGCAGCGACACCTACTGAAAACTGAGCAGTGCCACTGGTCCTTAAATCTTAGGGACATATTTATCCCTTTTGGGTCATAACTGGAGGATGAAGTCAGAGAAAGCCGCACAGTTTCAATTTCCAGCACTTGGCTCTGCCAACTCAGCCCTTTCCCCGGTAAACCATTTTTTTTTATAATATAGTGTTCCAAAAGGCATTATTAATTATCATTATTATTAATTGGAAAAAGTCCTCTTTAAGGTCTATATTTCTCTGGGATTCTTTACCTGGACAAGATACTGCACCAGATTAAAGTTGATGTTTAGGGTGCATTACTGTTGAAAGTTTTTTTTTCATTTAATTTTTTTTTGCCCTTACTTAAAGAATACAGTTTTTTTCTTTGATATTTATGTCAATTACTTTAAATCAGCAGCTTAAAGTATTGTATTACTTTGTGTATTCCAAGCAAGTGTTTGAAGGCTGATTGGTTAAGCTAGTCTCTTTATGGGTGTACCTGGTTGTTCTGAGGTGCTTTAAAGTACAATGTGAATCATAGTCTCTTAGAGTCTTCTCCCTCTTTCTTAATTGGTTACTGTGAAAAGAAGTCACATATATTTGCTCCACATGCATTACTAGTCATCTATATGCATGGATAAATGTTTTGCATAATTCCAGATGAAAATGCTCAATTAGATTTTGTCTAATATTGTGTGATATTGTTTGTGATAACGTTACTGCCGTTTGTTATGGCATATTTCACTGCCATATGGATTTAATTGGCCAAAAAACATAACTTTATTCAGGGCAGGGGGTTGAATTTATGTAACGTTATGTAATGTCCTTATGTAATGCTCTTACAGTATTCCATTCCGTCATTCCATACGTGTCATGACCAAAATCCCCTGCATTTTAGGGCTATGTCAGAGTCTGCCTTGTGAGATACATTGAGGATAGAACTCAAAAACAATTGTTTACAGTGCTAAGCCCTCTCCATCTTGCTTTCAGTCCTTGTCCTTGAAGTTTCTTTTCATTTTTGTTCGACAACATAGCCTTTTATCTCCAGTGTTGCCCTTGGGTCCTGCTGGTTGTTGAAGAGACAGTGACTGGTGGATGGAAGGTGGGCTCCACTCTGAGTGGGCAGAGAGATCTGCCTAGGGTAGTGGTTGGAGAGAACTACATTTTGGGTAACATGCTGTAGACCATGGCAAAGCTGCTCACCGCCCCTGCTTGTCCACAAAGACGTCACTGCAGATTATCTCCGTGCTAAACCCACGTATTCATTAGGAGCGTAACCATGGTAATCAGCAGCAGGCTGATAGGGGGCTGATTTCCAGGTGGCACAGGCAGGATTCCAGACAGGAAGCTGGCCCACCACTTCCTGTTTGTGTGTGAGAGTAGCAGGAGTGTCAGCGTGACTCATTATACAGTGTGCAGTCCATCTCCATCTGATTCTCCATCCCTGTTTTTCTTTCACCCTTTCTTCTCCTGTCCCACCCATTATTTTATTTTTCACTCATATTTCATTTAATTATTTTGTGCCTACTGGGCTGTGTGATGAACAAACAAGGCTATTTGTCATATATACTCTCTTGGTACATGGTCATGGTCCTCATTGCCCTTAGTTCTGAATGTCTTATTTCCTCATCTGATGAGGAAAATTGAACTACCTCACAACATGACTCTCTTAATGAACACTTAATTGCATTGTGGCAGTGATTCATTCAACAGACCTGACCTACAGGACACACCTATGAACCTCTGACACATTCATTTGTAAAGTCAGTCAGGGATAACACATAAACATCTGCGGTCATGTATTTAAAACGTCCAAGCATAGCAGAAATTCTAATTATTGTTTATGGCCTTGTTTTTATTACTTTAACCAATACTTACCATTTTTGCTGTCACTCACACAGTGTGCTTTGTGTTCTCTGAATATTTTTGATCTTTTAATATGTAAGTGATCTACATGTTTATTCCCAGAGGGCTGAAGAAGAGTTTTTAAACTGTGGTGCTCTTGATACTTCTCCACTGTGTGACTTGCACTTAAATAAAGCAGATGATTGAAAGTAATTAAAAAAAAACAGTTATTTGATATGTGATAACACGGTTGGGTATTAAATCCGGACCATGGCAGCACTGAGCGCAGCTTGCAGCCCTGCAGAGTGGTGCATTATGAGTTTCGGCATTTCCTATGCTGCACATGTAGTGTCCTCCTCTGACTTAATGTCTGAGAGCTTAACTGAAGTGGCTTTCAGGACAGCGCATAGCAGTCTGTGCTCTTATGAATTTGCAGAGGGAGTTTAGACCAAATTTGTTAAATATAGATGTCAGCAAACTGCCCACTACTTCAGGGACTGCACATCAACAGGCAATATTCTCATGTATAAACAGAAAAAGTCGCATCACATTATAGTCAATAGCCTTTTATACATTACTACTAATATCACACTGTTCTCCTGCTATGTCTCCCTCCTAACTCACAGACCTGCCTGTCTCTAACAGCTTATTTTATGCAGTTTTGGTGTTTGGAAGTGAGGAATAAAATTCAATGCCATAACCTTGGCTCTTGTTTATTCATTAAATAAAAAAAATGTCTCTCAAGAACAGTGCTGCGGTACGTTATAGCTTTGTTTGGACTTAAAGCGCCAGATCTAAATATGGGAGGAATATAAAAAAAAAAAAAACTTTGGAATGGCCTGCCATATTTTTAGACCCAGTCCTTTTACTGCAGTATTCTCCATCGGTTTTGGAGAACACAGCACAGCACCTGAATCCCCTTTGATGCCTGGTGCATTCTGCTGCTGCCATTCCCTCCTGCATGCCACATGTAAGGCTGCACAGCCGCTTCTCTGCGCCATGTACACCGTTAGCGGAAGCAGCAGCGGGCGCTTAGTCAAACAGAGGAGTCATTTTTATTTGAAGAGGTGGAGCTACCTTGCAAAATGAAGCCCACCTAGATCACACTATTACAGTTTATGGGGCATGGGGCATGTAACTGCACCAAGGCCCAGTGATTCCACTGAATGCATGACTTGGGATGTCTAAGGTCACACCTTAGAAATAAACACTGAGGTCTGAGGGAAATAACAGGCCATAAAAATGACATTACAGTGTGGCAGACAATTTGACCGGGAGGACTGATGACACACTATTTAAACACCCAGACTGCCCCCAGAGGAGAGACTGTTTTCACACTGTCAAATAACAGGGGGTCAGACTGAGCTGCATGCAGTTGCATAAGAGATATATTGAATGCTTCCTCCCACATCCACCTGCTGTTCTCTGTTTTCATTTCAGAACTTTTTTTTATGAAGGTTAGTGAAGGTAAATAAGTGGAGGGGCAGTGACTGTGGATTTTTTTTTGAAGCTGTGAAATCAGCTCCACTGACTTATGAAATGTTTTTAGGGGAACACTCTGAATGATTTATAAATATTTTCTGAAAGGCCGTAAGGCATGGCATTTCAGCACAGCGTAAATGTTTTTTTTTTTTTTTTTTTTAATTTCTCTCTCAGTCTCATTCATTATCTGTTTTATAGTGCTCTAAATGCTTCACGCCTGGCTGAGCAGACATTGCTGCCTGGTATCGGAGAGTTTAATTGGCTCTGTGAGAAATGCACGCGCTCCAGTCAGCAGACCCCTGCCAGCCATGCTGTGGCACAGTGTCGGGGAGCGGAGGCAAGCACCCCAACTCCGCTTTGCATTCAGAGCAGGCAACCACTGCTGTTAATCACCTACCATGGCATGCCCTGCTAGAGCTATGTCAGCCGCCGCGACCCGGACGCTGGTAAAAATAGATCTTGCTCTGCCGCCACACATTGTCCTTCCTTTCTCTCTCCCCCCACCTCAATCTATCTTTATTTCTCCACCCAATCTCAACAGTTGTGTCTTGGATTGGGTGGGGTGGGGGGGGGGGGATTTCAGCTCTGGATGAGAGGAAAGGATAAGGAGAAGGAGACGGAAGGAGAGAGTGGAAAAGGATGGCATGAGGTTCCTTTCTTGAAGTTGTGTAATAGTCTTCCTGGCTGCAGGGATGACTCATCTGCTAGTGGGTGTATCTGGGTACAGATGTGAGTCCACCTAAAAGCAGATGGATGGGTGTGTGCAGATGCACTGCATCTGTTCGCAGGTGTGTGTGTGTGCATGTGTGTGTGTGTGTGGGTGTTTGTATGTACATTTCCGTGTTTGACAGGAATACTTTTTAATCCTTTGATGTGTTGAATCAGGGGATTTTTTTTTGGGGGAGAGCGCTGCTTTGATGTGCTCAGATAGGTCACAGTGAAAAATCAGGGCAGATGATGTCAAAATGTTCTGAGAAAACTCTCAGAGAACTGTGGAACTCAGCATCAGGGGGACAGACTGAGATCAGCACAGAGTGTTTGTGCCTATGATGGTAACTCACACTGGTGGTGTTCAGGTCTAGGTCTGAGATGCCCCCTATTTATATATGTCTGAGGTTCTACGTTATCACGTGTATTCATTTTCAGTCCATATGTGTCCGAGGGTTTTGAAATCCTCACGACTGATATCGGACATAGATCATATGGATACATACAGATACAAATTAAGTCATTTTGGCATGGTTGATATTAATAGTTCTATAGCCGATATACTGGCATATATATGTTTATGAAAAGTGAGAATTTCATGAAAATAATTGCTGAAACTAAATCTAATGGCCTTGCTCTCCATAAGCACATATCTTAGTCAATCGACCAAGACCTATGTTCGATGCAGACTCAGTTAAATTGACTTTACATATTACATTGCATTATCATCTTTTAGCTGATGCTATTTATCCAAAGTGACTTACAGTTGATTAGGCTAGCCAAGGGCCAATCCTCCCTGGGAGCAATGTGGGTTAAGGGCCTTGCTCAGGGGCCCAACAGCAATGGTGTTCTTGCTGTGGCTGGACTGGGGCTTGGGCCACCAACCTCAGGGGTCCCAGTCTTTTACCTTAGCCACTAGACTACAGGCTGCCCCACAGCCTGTAGTCGACTTTATTCTCATGAGGATCTGCTTTGTACTCATGGGGGTATTTCATGCTTGAGATATACATGTGCCAAATTAAACCAAGAATATTGCAGCTTGACATTGTAGAGTTTGGAAGGAAGTGTACCCATTCAAAATAGGCACAGGCCGTTCATAGGCAGTTCATTTCACTCATTTTATTCACAGTAAAGATGGGATATCTGGTGTGCTGCCATCACAGAATGCTGTGTAACTTAAAGAGGAATCCATAAAATATTTTTATGTGTATAGTTAATAATTGATGATAATTCCAGTTATGAATTCCTTTTTTTCCCTTTGTTCAATTGCAAATTTATTTTCAGCAAATATTGATGAGATTTGGATTAAACAATAATTTCCATTTGTAGATTTGGCCTCATTGAATTAACTAAGGATGAAGCAAATGTTCTTTCTATTGCAGATTAATTACTTGCTAGAAGTTTTACTATGTCCAAAAATGAGGAAACACAGAGGTTTGACTTTAAATGTTACTTAAATGCCAATTTTATATCAATGCATCATTTAAATATCAATTAACAGCCTGTTTTATTGATGGTCACAAAAAGTAACCCAATTTGAAATCAGATTTTGCTCTTTGTCATGCATGAATGTGTCTGTTTCATAGTCATTATATTTATTGTTTAAGGTCTCTGTACATGCACCAGTTCTAATGCCTTAATTGATGGGACTAAAAGGAAGTACATATATTATTGATAGCACACAATGATCTATGCTCACTCCCCCTTTCATTTTCCCTGCATCTACAGTGGACAGCAGTGATGTCTTTATCTCCCCACTGATATGATGAGAGAGTTTCTCCTGGATCTCCACCCCTTTGTCCCACTGCTGTCTCATGGCTGGTCAGCTTATTACTACCTCAAGTCTGTCGGTGCCACCATTTATGTTTCTGGTCCTCTTATGTTTCCCCACCAAATCCCATATTTTCAGTCATCTTGGCAACTTTGTTTGCAGAAAAGGTCCGTGTGTAAAGCCTGGAAAAGAAACAAAACATGAGCAATAAATCAATACATGGACAGAGTATTTTTTTTAACCGAGGGAGTAGCTACTTCTTGTTTAAAGGGCTACTGTTTCAAATGGGCTTGTTGGAAACATTCCCAAAAATACTGTCTGAAATCGGCACCGGAACATTAGTGATCGATTTATTCTGTCTGGATGTCTTTCAGTATTACGGTGAAGACTGATGATGATATTTCAACCACAAATGCATAAAAATCACATCTTAATTTCATGTGTGCTCTAACAATGAGCCAGTTGAACAATTCAGTCTGTGGGCCTATTTCATATTGAGTCTCATCTGTGCTTAGAGGATCAGGAGATCTTTGAGATGAGGTGTAAGTGGAGTTCCATTGGCCGTGTCTGTGTCTGTCTGTGTGGGTGTGTGTGTAGAGTGAACAAATTTACGTTGTCCAGAGTGCATAAAAGGAAGCATCTCCTCATATCAGAGATAAGCATGTGCACAAGTTCAGTCTGAAGACTTACTTCATAAAAATGCACTTAAGCACTTAGCTTCTGTCTGCACTCCTCCAGGTGTCTGGCAGACTCAGAGTAGATGTCTCATACTGTATGTGACCTGAGAAGTTTTAAAACCTGCTGTGCATGCCAGCTTTGTCCCCAGACTGTACAAAAACATCCATCCTTGAAGCGAGTGTCCACAAAGGGCAGTCTGGATGCCACTTTTGAAATGGAAGTATAAAGAAGTCCACTGACAGGTGTCACTACACATCACATCACTGTTCAATACAGTTTATTTTTATCGGATGTGGCCAAACTTTATTCAAAGAAAACTATTTCTTTAAAAAGGAACTAGTGGCATCTCTGACATGAATATAACTTACCTACAATTTATTTTAGCTGTTTTTTATCCACAAAAGTGTCATTTCTGCCAAAATTCATTTCCACAGTCAGTATATTGTCCCCTTTAAAGGGTTTTTTGTTCTTATCTACGATTGCTTTGCTTCAAACCATTACATTATTTCTGAAACAACCAATTCTCTGGTGGCTTATGGCAGAATGCACCATTTGACAAGCCTGGGTGCTTGTCTTGTTGAATGAATGAACAAATGATTGTGTTGAAGTGTGCAGAAACAGTGGGAAATACAAAGGTCTATGGGGCTTCTGGAATGGAGCTTTGCCACTGAGCTCCAGAACATTGTCGCTAAGTTTCAGAACATTGTATTTAAAATCCCTAACCTTGGAACTACTCTCCTGAATGTTGGTAGAATATGTCTTTCAGAACTTTCTGTATGTATTATACATTCTTTGGGATTGTAACTGAGGCTTCTATAAAGATGAATGTTATTTTGCAATGTAAGATCCCTGAGGTACAAGGCCTTGTTTTAATTAGAGACTGTGGTTGGCCCTGTGATAAATAGAGATGGCTCATTACCCTGTTTCCATTGACAGGTTTATTATGTGGTTGTTTAAATTCAGTGGCTCTGCAGTGGGCTGGGAGAATGGAGGGGGTCTGAGTGCAGACTCACTCTTAGTTTGCTTCTGCCTTTGCCCCTGGAGAGTCCTGCTCTGTGGCCTCATTTCTATTGTTATTTGTGCTCACTTTGCGCAGTTACACAAGGCGTGAAGATAGATGTCCATTCCGTTTACACGCCACCACTGCAGACTGCTGAACTGGGTCATGATAATGCATTTTATGAAGACAAAGGCTGGAATTCTGGGCTGTAGATAATATCCCTGTTTCCTGAACTTTACTGTTCATAAGCAGTGATGTGGTCTGTGATTAGTGTAGTGATTAAATGATCTGCATTGGCTCATCTGGACCATATATGATGGACTACATGAGAGGGAGGTGGAACCAGACCACACTGTACTTTTCAGGAATCTTTCATCTCTGAGGCCTACCTGGCCATACCTCTAAAAGGTTCTCACCTGTTTACAAGGCTGAAAGTGATGCAGTATCACGTTGACATATTTATAACTGGAATTAAAGTGTGACTTGCAGGACTAGGGGGTAAAGATATTGTAGTTCAGAATCTTATTATAAAATCCTTCATATAATTCAATAACTCCTTCTGACCCCTTTCTAGAAATTCTTTATTGAACCTATTCTATTTATAATGCTTACCTTTATGATAGTGACCATTACTTAATGCAGTTACTTAAAGGTAAGGGTCTTTATTTTGGCAGGGACCATTACTAAACTGTTTTCACAAATTTTGTGTGTCCACAGTGTCAAGATAAAGCAGTTTTAATGTGTGAGTCACAGCAAGTGAGCTTTGGAAATGCTTCACTGGATTTGACATGCAAACAAGACAAACAAATATAAGGATAAGTGGGCGCTGACAGCGCAGCAGTAAGGTGCTTTGTGTCTGTTGTGTCCTGGGCTCCACTCTGCTCGGCACAGTTTGAGTGCCTAAGGGGTAAGAGGGGAGTTCTAACACTGACAGTTCTCTGGAGCTGTCAGGTTCAATCATATTAACACTCCCTCAGTGTTCAGGTTCTGTCATATTTACACTCCCTCAGTGTTCAGGTTCTGTTATATTTACACTCCCTCAGTGTTAAGGTTCTGACATATTAACACTCCCTCACAGGGAGACGGTGCCCTCTGATCTTCAGTGCACAGCAAAAAAAAACTTTTTGGTCATCATAAAGAGAGAGCTGTCTCTCTTTTTCGTATTGGTTCGTGTGATTTTAATCAATCATAGACATAAATAAGTTCAGGTTTTCACACAGTGAACATTAGCTGTGTGTGGTGAGTGGGGAAATGACCTGGGCAGCAGGTTTTATCTCTTTGCTTTGAGGAGGCCTCATTACCTGTGAGATATTTCATGCTCTAACTGTGGGGTACTGGTGTAGTTACTGCAATTTCTGCTGTCTTCCTTTACACAGAAAAACAATGGATATGGTAACAGCAGGGCTGCAATGTTCACTGTATGTCTTGATTTTGCTACACTTAACACATAATTATCCCTGACAAGGTGCAGAGTATTTGCTGGGGTTACGCAGTAGTGAGAAGTAGCAATTTGTACATCAGCTTCAACATACAAATGCAGGGTCATCAGCAACTGAAAATTGTTCCCTTCATTCTGTCCTCCAGATTATCACATGAAAAGGACAGTCATAATTTAAGGGATTGTTTGACTAAATAAATATGAGAACTGTATGAATGGCTAGAGCTGGGTCATGAGACATACTGCAGATGTACATTTCCTTTTGAGGACTTGTGTATATATGTAGTATAGACCTTCAGTCTGCTTATAACTGACTTTATTTGTCTGATAATAAATTTTCAGGAAATATGAAGCCGGAAAGTATTTACAGCAGCAGTTAGGAAGCGTTGTTATGTTTGTCCAGGAAGTTGATGTGGAGATTGTAAGGCTGTTGACTTCCTCTGTAATAATCACTGCAGACTTATGAAGCAGCATCTTTTGTTACATGCCCTTGTTTCTTCCTGGGTGCTCATTTATGTAAATGTATGGTAATATATGATGTTGGTTCTTTTTCTGCTCGTACTTTTGGCTGATCGAAGCAACAAAGGCTCTCAGGATCAGGATTCTCAACATCTTCCCGAGGAATGCAGACTGTGCTATTGTGTGGAACAGTATCTGTCTCTGGAGCGTGTTACGGACAGACCAGGTGTAAATAGCTGTAATCATGTTATTATGTCCTTACGGTTGCATGTCCCAGCCTATTTGGCTTTTGTGTGTTATTTTCCACAGGAGCCATCATGCAGCTTTGTCCTGTGATCAGGAGCAGCTTGCAGCCCTTTCACTCCTGGGCAATCACTTTCATGTTACCTAGCGACCGTCACCATGGTAACGTAGATGTTTAGGTCACTAGAAATGGTCACAAAATCCACAGTGCAGATATGGGGGGTGGTTCTTCCTCTTACATCGCTCATTAATGCAATTGCGTGTCCATATGGTCAAAAGCGGGGTTACCACTAAATACATGCAGGCAAACAACAGAGTGTAGATGGTCTGGGCACATTGCCTCTGCTCTATTAAGCAGGTGTGCACAGTGTAATTTAGAAGTGACCCCTCTTGTGTCACTTGAGTTGGGAGAGTCTGTGCTCTGGGCATGATTTTCCTCAGTATTAAGCCTGGTCCTTACCAGTGGGTGTCCACAGACATCAGTGATGGGTTTGGGATCGTATCGGGGGGAGATGGGTGCTGGGGATGTCACATGCTTGAGTTCATTTTGTGCCCAGTATCCTCTCTCCCCTCACACCCACTGCATCCATCATATCTCCCTCCTCCACAGTGAGGGTGGCTGGGCACGCTTGCCATTAGCAACCCACCTCCACCAGCTGCCCCCACACGCAACCCATGGTGAATATGAATCACATCTCATAAACATTCATTGTGTGATAAATTTGCTTAATGGGCCCAAGTCAATTATAAAGAGTCCCAGTCCCGCTCAATCGATCTCAGCAGGACAACCGCCTCCACAGACCCGAAACAGACCAGAGCTGTCAATACCAGATACACGATGATCCACAACAGAATAGCCGATATGCCAACCTCCCCTAAATACTGGATCAGTCAACACCAAATACACTTTGATTAGGTGTGGTTGATGGGGATTTTTTAACCAACAAAATAAAAGCTATTGTAATTTAAATGCTAATTGACTACTTTTTCCACAATTTCTGGACAGATGCAGGTTTTACTGCGTTTCTATATTTGTATTGTGTATTGCTCTAGATGTATGTCATAGGGGAGACATACTAAGAATGGCAGGTGTTTTTGCCGGCCAAAGGGGTTGGCGGCATTCTGCTCACACCCAGCCAAATAACGGCCCAGTGGCATGCTGCCCCCACTTATTGAGTGCTGAGAGTCAGGCCCTTTTCGGGTTTCCCACAGTAACAGCCAGAATTAATCAGGAGTGATTTATGTTTAGACAACCAAGTCTAATGTACACACACATAGCTATTCAACGACTGGCCAGACTTTCGCAATTATTTACATTTTTATTTTTCCTCCCCTTAGTTTTATTTTCATTTCCTCTCAAACTTGCATTTCCTCCCCATTACGTCAGTGAAACCCAAAGTCGTAAAAGTACTTCTTGTAATTTTCTCTCAATGTCGATATATATATATATACCATACCATGGAAACATCTGCTTATTGTCGGCAGTCATAACATAGTGGGACTAAGGCCTTCTTTATGACTCATATACAAAGGCTAAGACCCACGCTCCAATGGCCAGACCAAAACCAAGACCAGGCCACACAAGACCAAGACCAAGAGACCAAGTCTCAGTCCCTTACACTTATTTTACAGCTTTGTTATTGCTTGTAAAATTTTCTTATTCCATTTTTGTAAAGTGAAGACTCCATGTGGCTATGCATTTGATTTCAACAATTAAAGGGAATACTTAAATGACATATTTTCATCAATATATAAGGTACATTTTTCTTAAATGTACAGACTGGATGGAAATGCGAGACTTGATGATTCATCATTTCTGTTCTCTCTGTATAAATATGTTCATACGCTGCTCTAGGCTTGTCTAGTCCCAGTCGTTTAGTTCTAACCAATTACATTAAAGAATTCATCACAGGGAACAAGACAGGCCAGCATGGAGACATGCCAGAAACTCATCCAGTGGGCTTCTAATCCTGAAATTGATGATCCCAATTGGCTGATGGGATTTCCTTTTATTACCGCTCCCATTGATCCCCTGCTTTTAGAAATGGTTTCAAATTAGCAAATGGATTTTATTTGACTGGAAATGTCATTAATTTCCCTTTCGGAGCATTATGTTAAACTCGGTCCAGACTAGGTATAGTATCTGCAGTGTGTTTGGATGCCTGCTGTGTTCACTGAATTATTTGTTGCATTCTGTATGCCAAATAAACATGTAACATGGTTATTCTTGGTGGATGTGAGGGGTGATCAGGTCTCAAACACTTATAAAGACAGATCTCATTGACAAGACTGGTGTGTGTCAATATTCATACTGTTCTCCTCTTTTACATAATCTATCCATAAATATATTTAATTTGTGCACATTTCATCCCCATTTTGTATTGTTAGCTTGGTGATAGTGAATTCTGATGTGTCAAAAATAACATGTTGCTTCTCTTAGATTTGGACACTTTTCTCCTGAATCATCACAGAAAGAGTTATTTTGAAATGAGTGGCACATCTTAGGAGTGGCTGGGACAGCATGACATTAATACTGTACCTAAGGCAGAGAATGAGCGAGAGCACAGTAAAGCTGGGAGATAGAAATGGACAGAGGGTAGACTTAGACAGAGACGGAAAGTAGGGAAGTGCAGAGGTGGAATTGGTGAAACTGGTAACAGTCACCATGTGTCTCTGAGTTATGATTGTACTCTCCCAAAAGAATTGAAGCACAAGTAAAACTGCACTTTCAGGTCTTTTGTTTTCTATTGAAGAATTAATAATAAAAAAAAGAACAATGGGAAGACGAAGTAAAGATAAATTTCCCAAGCAGATTACTGCATCGGACTGAACACTACTGTACCCTAATGTACAATTTGTACTTTCAGTTTTTTATAGACCCCTGTGCCAGCAGCCCTTGTCTCCATGGCAACTGCAGCCGCATCGGCGAGGTCAGCTTGTACACCTGTGTGTGCAGTGAAGGTTTTGGGGGGGAGAAGTGCGACCAGCCCCTCATGAGTCTTCCCATGTCAACCTGGGGCTCCTCTTCGGCACCTCCTGCACCAGAGCACGCAACGCCCGCCACAACAGGCACGCCCACCACAGTCCCTTCCACAACCCAGGCTCCGCCTACTCTGCAGCCATGGCAACCTCGGCTGGGACAAAGGGTGGCTGAGATATCGTGGGACGAGGAGCAGGTAAGATTATAGCCATGCCGATTCTTGATTTGAACTTAGTAATGATAAAAAAGTCTTGTCAAGAGGCCCAGAGTGTTCTCCTCTATGAACACTGGTGCAGTGGAGATGGTCTTTGTCTGGACATTGAGTGGATGGTTAGGATAGAGGGGTCAGGTGTGCAGCTGTGAAAAACTGGTCATTTTTCTATACTGTTTCAGGTGACAGAGGGGACGGTCTGTGGCAATGTGTCCTCGGGAATGGTCACACTTTCCCTAGAGGTGGCAGAGGAGACAGCTGTGAAGTAAGGATAAGCTTCTTCTGTCTAATTATTTTAAATAATTGACATGTAATTGTCTTTTCCAGCCTCCATTTCATTTCCCTTGCTGTATTTTGAAGATCAGCTTGTCTTATTATATACTCTGATCTATTTCTAGCAAAAATACTATAACTTGGAAGTATTTATATTCAGTATTATAGTAGTTCTTTGATATTCTAAAAACGGGTGCTGTAATAAATGACATGGTCATGTGCTTTGTTTGATCACATGGATGTCATTAACAGTGTAATCAATACATTAAATGCTGTGCGGCAGGATCCGGGTGAATGTCAGTTGGGCCGCGGTTCTGTGGAGGGTTAGTGAGGAGGAGTTCCAGCGCTGCTCCATCCTGGATGGCACTGCCGTCTGGATCCAGCAGGCCTCTGACGGGCTGGTTCTGCCAGGCGAATCCCTCCCCCTTGAACACAGCTACTTCCTTGGTAAATCAGTGCCACGTTTGTGCATGCATGTTTGAGTGTTTGGTGTCAGTAGATGCTACTTTATTAATGGATGCGAGTGCTAGTTCATTTAGCACTTTGGAATGTTACTAGACCTTTTCAATACATAGGATGAGATCACAAGAAAGTATACACATTTATACATCTATTTTATTTTGTAGAATTGATAACCATTCAGAAGGGATGTCAATAATTTGTATTTTGTGGTCTGTATGGACAGTCACTGGGCCCGTTGTACATGAGAGTAATGGTGGATCTAAACATTTGCTCACCAGCTTTTCAGTGAGTGTCCGTGACCTTGAGTCCAGGAGAGGAATATTGAGAGAGAGAGAGAGAGAGGAGAGCAAGAGAGAGAGAGAGAGAGAGAGAGAGGTGGTTTGGGGATGCTCTATCTGCGTCAGAGAAGACGTGCAGGACCAAACTGTGCATGCGTGTCCTTCAGGCGCATTAGTAAGCTTAATGCCTGCAGAAAAAAACTTAATATAAACAAAACCATTTCTAGCATTATTTTCCAAATATGACTGTGCCTGTGTGTGTCTGTGGGAGAATGTATTCTTAATATTGTGATGAAGGAACTGTGCGTGTGTGTGTGTGTGTGTGTGTGTGTGTGTATGCGTATGTGTATGTGTATGTGTCTGTGTGTTTGTGTGGGTGTGTGTATGTGTATGTGTATGTGTCTCTGTGTGTATGTGTCTCTGTGTGTGTGTGTGTGTGTGTGTGTGTGTGTGTGTATGTGTGTCTGTGTCTCTGTGTATGTGTGTGTGTGTGTGTGTGTGTGTGTGTGTGTGTGTGTGTGTGTGTGTGTGTGATTGGGGCTCAGTGCAGGGTCACAGTGAGAGACGCTGTACAGGCTGAAGCTGCAGTCTCTGAATGCCAATGTGTGCAGCTCCACTGGCCCTTCCCTCCTCACAGTCAGGAATGTCCCAGACCTGCAGTCACATGCTCAGCCACTGATGTCCTTGAGCCCTAGTGTGCTTAATGACTGTGGAGAAATAAATAAACAATAAACACTTCTAGTATTTTTTGGAAGTAAGATACATTTAAGCTTCATTTAAGAATTTTGTTGAATGACTATGCCAGTGTCTTCTGTATGGTCTTAAGCATGGATTTGGGATTTGGTAACATAGCAGAGTTGTCATGGTAACTTACACGCCTCTTAATTTGTGTTTCCTGATGGACTTCCCTGACTAATCTTTTAAGCCATTATTTTCTGCTGAAAATGGGTTTAAGAGTTCTTCACATGTCATTTATGATAACTATTTGGGGGTGAGAATGTGTGTGTGTTTGTATACCTGATCAAGGATGACTTGAAAAACATATGTCTTTGGAATACTCCTTTTACCAGTTTCAGAGACAGATGCCTGTAAAAAACATACGTTTTCATATTAAACAGCCGGATCACCCATGGGTGAATGAAGAACATCCTACCTGAGCTTAAGCACACAGCCCTCAGGCTAAAGCTCTGTTAAGATACCACTTCTAGTATATAAAATAGCTACTGGAATTCGAATAGACTGCTTGTTCTTTGGGACAAATTTTTTTTCAGTGTAATGCAGAGATAATGTAACATAGAAGGTAAATAAGTACAGCTAACTGTTATAGGTAACCATGTCACAAAGTCACAAGCCTAGAATTAGTCTGTGGTAAATTAGCTTTTCATGATGTTACAAGTAATTTAAATTGCTGTCAGGCCACAGGTGAAATGCTAAAAACATTATCTATAGTGTATTTTGACAGTTTACTTACAATGCTGCTGTCTAATCAGCATGGATGAAAAGGAAGCACATTCATGCCTGATTAGCTCAAATCAGAACTGATCCCCTCTACTCACCTGACCTGAACAGGTTTTGTATGGTTATCATTGGATCTAATGAAGTTTTAATCAAAGAACTGAATTTCTTTTCCAGTGAAAAGTCCACAAGACAAGCTCACAAGCCACAATGTAAAGTAGCTCTGTTCAACAGCTAACCATGTTTTCCTGCTACTGCACCATAATCAATGAACAAAGACCAATCTGTAGCCCTTCCCACTTCAAGCCCATGATTGGATGCAACTGTCACATATAAGTATCCAATAATCCAATCCTATCCAGGTACCACATTTCTAATCACTATTAGCTGAGGTCACTCAAGCTTTTTCTATCCCTGTAGGTTTCCTGCGCAGCAGTGCCCCTGGTGCCTCCGAGGTATTACTGCGCCTCCATCTCATGGTGAAGGCCAGCAGCTGTGTGGAGCCCGGCAGCCGCTTCAGTGACCCACAATGCTCTGGGAGGGGGTCATGTGTCACACAGACCACAAAGGTAGGTGGAGGCAAGGTTAGGCCAGTTTTGGACACTTGTGAAATATCATGCTCCATGTCTACAGTAATATCAGTTCTACATGATACACCATGGAAAAACATAGTAAAATCACTCTCATATTATCATCAAAATGCAGTGCATTCACATCATAACACAAATATCATACAACCGTTAAAACAGAAAACAAGGTACTAACAACAAAATCTGGTATGAAACAAATATTATACTTCTGTCACAATGCGGCATAAAGCAAGGACCAGACTGTTATAAAAACAGGAAGAGCTGTGCAACCCACCAACATCAAAACACCATGTTCCTTTCTGTGTGTAACTGCTCCTTTTTGCTCAGCGTTTCTGTCATGAAGTTATAAGTCCTCTCTCTGAGTCAGTCTCCTGACATCTCTCTCTCTTTCTGTGATCCAGAGTACCTTTTACTGTGAGTGTGAGGAAGGGTACTCCGGAATCTTCTGTGAGGAGTTTGATGCCTGTCACCAGAACCCATGTGAGAACAGTGGCACCTGCAGTGACCTCCGGCAGGGGGACGAAGGACGCAACTTCACATGTACCTGTGCTCCAGGTGTGTAGCTTGAGCTCCTTGGCCTCAATGGTAGGATGCCCACTCGGCAGACACCTAGCCTCAGTCACAGCGCCATGGTTACACCTGCAACGCAGGTGTGCTGCCTCAGAACACCTTCTGAAGATGGGCCCTCTGAAACAACCTAAAACTCTCAAATCACTGCCCTTGCACTGGCCATGGAGGCTGGTCTGATGAGAAGGGGAGGGTGATTTGGCTGTCAAAAATCATTCTTCTTGTCATAGTGGAGGGGTTGGGGGGGTGATGCTTGTCTTAAAATGATGGAGAGAGTGTAGGATGAATGTTGACTGGTGTTATACAGAATTTAAAAACGTGATGTTGATAGGTCTGATGCGCTGATTCAAACAGACTGACACTGAGAGGTGTGGGTGGATTTAGAGTATGCTGTTTCTGTGTTTATCTCTCTTTGTGTGTGTGTATTGTGTGTGTGTGTGTGTGTGTGTGTGTGTGTTTGTGTGCGCATTCTCCATTACGAGGTCTTCTGATCTAAAGTAGAATAAAGGAAAATTAATAGGATTTATTTAAAGAAAGTTTTTTTGTGACATCTCCATATTATATTCATTTGCTGGTGTATACACTTAAAAAAAACAGGCCTAACCTTGAGCTGAGTTGTCTTAACAATAAAAGATAAATATGATAATATTATTGTTCATTGTCAATTTTCACAAAAGTCAGTGGTTAAAGGCATGAGTTGCCAACTCTGAAATGTAATTAAGTACACTTGCTTCAGGTATGATTTTCTTGTTGGTTGCAGTTTCTGCCCTCACTTCGAGAAATGGATTTGGCAGATCACAACCGTACTGTACTGCACAGAACAGAACATCCTGACTGTTTGTACCTAGAATTCGTTCTAAATTTAACAGCAGTCGTTGCTTGCTAACTTTAAAAGCAGGTGTTGCCTGGGACACCCTTATGCTAAAAAAAGTAAAATAATTAAATTAGGATTATTGTGATTAAATGTGAGATCTTTCTTTCACTGTAGCCCTTCACTAGTGTACTTGCGTTGTATCTGAGTGCATGCAGCGTGTTGTATTGGACCTTGATTCCGATGTCTTTGAAATATGTCTGTAAAGATGTTTTCCACATTCCTCTAGCCTTGCTCGACAGACCCTCTTCATCTTCAGGGTTGAGTGACACTGTGCCTGATCCAGCCCTGGAATGTAAAATGAAAAACCATCATTCAACTCTAAATTTAATCGTTTAGGGTTTAATGACACCAGCCGACCTTGTTACCTCAGTACAGTGGCACCTATGAGGTCGAGGAGCACAGATTGCATTTGGCTTGTTTGTTCCAAACAACAGAAAGCACATTGCATCACACCTTTACTCATGGATTTTCATCCATCTGAGAAATGTCTTGTATGTGTGGGTTCACCATGGTAACTTGTGTGCCAGGCATGTACCCATGGTGCCTCACTGTTTTTTTTTCCTCAACCAAAGAAAATGGTGTCAACCCAAACTGGTGGTACGTGTCCTATAAAATGAATCTGATGATGATTGCCATTAATCAAACTCCATTTCCTTATCCTGAGGACACAGAAACACAAAGCAACAAATGAAATATTGATTCCTAAAACAATAACCACACTATATCTGTGTGTTCAGTGTATCAGCAGAGAGCATAATGAACATGGATGTCTGGGAGATGTGTCTATTGTCAAAGCCAGAACATTTTAGCAGGAAAATCTGCAAACAAATTTAAATATCCTGGTTTAATGTTTCCTATCTATAATAGTAATGTGAACACATTTCCTCAGATATTGAAGCTGTAAAAATATATAATATATACACTGAGTATTAATTCTGTCCATGGAGTGAACCATTGTTTTGGATATAGTTTTGTGCATGCCTGTGTGTATTGTGTTTCAGTGCTGTGTAACATTATTGTATTTAGGATTTTTCTTCAGAGAGTATATGTGGCTATGTATAGTTAGTCACACTGGTAGATGTATGAATGGTATCTTGTTTTCGTCATTTTATTTGTTTCTTTTGGTCTAGGACACACAGAGGGGAGCTGTTGTTTCTGTATATTGCAGTTCTGTGTTAGATTGGTGTGTTGTATGCTTGGTATTTCAGGGTACACAGGAGACCATTGCCAGCTCCTGGTGGATCACTGTTTGTCTCAGCCCTGCAAGAATGGGGCCACCTGCTCCAGTGACCTGGTGGGACCCACCTGCCACTGCTCCGAAGGTAAGGAGCTCCCTCTCCCAATCTCAGCACCCTGTTTGACCACCCGCTCAGCTCCAGAGCCTGTCCTCACTGCATCCTGGGTTCTAGAACCAAGCCTAATCTCAAGCCAGGCCCCAAGCCTGGGCTTCCAACCTCCTTCTCAAACATACATTGCAATATTCCCGTGTAGCATTGCTTAGCGACTTGCTAGGTGGGTTTTTTTTTTTACTCTGACATGAATTGTCTTTACCAGTTTTGCATCGTGCACCTTTTGCCTTGTAGATAGTTGTAAACAGGGAAGGACTTGCATCGGCCTCCCAGTTGTTTTTCCATGGCTCAGTGCAGCTCATTATCCCTGCATTTGCTTCATGGTCCCCCGTTTCTCCGCTGCCCTGATTCCAGGCCCGGCGATGCCCGTCAATCTGTGTCACTTTGTTGCCTGATTTAAATCTTTATCCTCTATCCTAATAAAGCATGAATATCCCAATGACCCACAGTCCCCCTGGGCATCTCGTCTGCTACTTCACTACCAACGCAGTCCTGAATGAGGACACGCACCAAGAGTCTCACATATCCAGCTCACCCCCGCCCCCACAAAAAAAAACCTAATAAAAAAAAAGAACAGCCCAAAAAATGAATGACAGAAGCCAAGATGGCAGCCGAATCACAGTGCCATGCTGCAGTGTTCCCTGGAGGTGTAGCCTCTGTCAGGACGACTGAACAATGCGTTCCCCTGCTGAATTATTTATTAACAATGGAAGTGCTCCAATCTACGCACACAAAACTGCTGCTCCTTCAAAAATGGATGTAACAATAGGGGAACAATTTTTGCATTCTTTAATTGGTGTTGTAAAGTTGCGGAGAGCAGCTCTAAATACTTAATTCCTTGGTTAGGCAACGCTAAGTTCAGAGCACAGAGGACTTCGCATTTGACAGCTGTGTACAAAGGTGTGGTACATGGTTGCAGGTTTTGGCCTCTGGTGGGGGAATGTGTTTTAGCATGAATAAGGACGTCTGCTCAGCAAATAAATGATTAGAAGTCATGGAAAGATCTCATTTTACTCAGTCAGTTAATGAGTTTGAGCGGTAAGCTATGCTATATTTAGCTAACAGAACTTTCCTTCAGTGAAGGAAACCACTGATATTGATTTTGCGTTGGAAGGATTGTGTTGTGATGAAGGATGAGAAAAAAACAGCTCTTTTCCCTCCCTTTACGAGGTAATTACTCACACACATCATCTACCCATTCAGTCACAATCCAATACATGCTGTCACTGTGCCCTTCCATGCTGGGCAGGTCTGTCCCCTGAAGACTGTGTCTGCCGCCTCAAAGAGTGTCCTCTGATGAGGCTGAGTAATTGCGATGGTGTGGGATGGGGGGCACCCCTATACTTAGCGTCACATCCAACCTCTTCTTGTCAGGTGTGAATCCTAATGGTGCTCGGCTCTTTGAAGCTCAGGAAGGATTTTGGATGAGTGTGTAAAGTGCTGCCAGCAGCAGGCAAGGGGCGGGTGGTGTGGGGGGTGGGGGCAGTGGGGTGGAGGGGGGCTTCTGTTGGACAGCCCCATGTCTGTCTGCCAGCTGACCAAGGCCTTTGATGACAGGAGGAATTATGGGTAATGCCGGAGGGAGGCAGGGGTCACCTGGCCTTCGACTCAGACCAGATCCCGAGGCACGGGTGCTCTAATCTTCTTCGGCCGCAGTGCCCCATCCGCTGAAAAAAACGCGCAGTGTTAATTCTGTCCTACTGATCATGCTCTGCAGCCTCTGCTGAGGTCCTGAGAGACTTCCAAAAATAGACCTGTGCTTTTCTTCACTGCTCTGTTCCATCCCTCCCTCTGTCCTCTGGTGCATTTGACACAGTTTGTGGAAAATGAAGGATGGACATCATCCTGACAGGATGACAGGACAAAAAAAAGAGGAAGAAGAAAAAGAAGAAGAAGAAGAAGGGGAAGGTGCTTAATACAGTGCGATTAATAGAGAGTGATTGGACTACAATTCCCAGCCTCTGTAGGGACGTCAGAACTGAAGTGAATTGTCACTTTGAGGCTAGATGCTTTGTCCAGTACAATGCTTCCCAGCTGCTAACCAGGGTAGGAAACAGAGCAGCCTATTTAGCCCCGTCACTGAAATAGACCAACATCACCTTCAGGGAGGCTGGGTTTTTATTCCAGGTGATTCTCAGAGATGCCTTATGCAGAGTATGACCACAGACCTCAGTAAGATTATACACCTCTACAGTAGGATAGAATGGTCCATTCATCATACAAACAGATGACAAACTACAGACTACATATTACTTTTTACATGAGAGGTCAATAGATCTGATTCATAATTTAATTCCGCTCCCTCGTAATCCTACACGCAAGGTGGGACAACAGACAGAAGCTGATCCCTGAAGATATCTGATGTCTGAAGATTTATAACCTTTCTGCAGAAATGGCACTAGATGTGAGTGGAGGACCCAAAGTAAATCATAAGGGTGATTCATGAGAACAAGCCACAAAATCTAATTTCTGTTGATGAATCTGCCTTGACACAAGACCTTTAACTCCATCTACAAATTGCCTTACAGTGTGTAGTGAAGTGATGTATTTAACTGAAATGTATTTTTGCAATATTGCCACAGTAAAATATAATGCGCACACTGTAAAAATGAAGGGGCTGGTGCTGAACATTAGATTGAAACAATACTATTGGGTTATGCAAAAATATTGTATTGATTGACTTTCCTGGCAGAAGCATGATAACTAACATTACAGCCACTTGTTGACAGGATATTGCAGTTCCTCTTAATTGCTACTTCACAAGAGATTCAGACACTGAAAAGAAATCATGATTGGATCAATTTGAAGTTGGTGAAAAGAAGCCCAGCAATCTAACACAGAACTGCAGCAGGAAACAGGCTGGCATGTGCTGTCAGGTTGCCTGCTCAAAAATGAAGCTGACATAGTACTTCCCCTGTACTCAACCAATGTACTTTTTCCAACATTAGAAACAGCTAAGTAATGATAATTTTCACTTCCCCAAGTGCTGTGGAATGGAACACAGAAGTGGAACATATTCAATAAATATTTTGTAATATTAAATATGAAATTATGTGATGCAACATTAATCAGGCCAAATGCTCTGGGTTAAGACATTTTTAAATTTTTTTATACATCTTTATCAAATATTTCAAATTAACAATCTAAAATTTATATTCATATGTGTAAATAGTTCATGCTTTACAAGCAGACAGTAGGAATGCTTTCTCAGATGGATATGAATTACACATGAAATGGCATTTTGAGTGGCATGTCCTACAGCAACACAGGTTTCTCAGCACAGTAAAGTCCCGTTGCTGTATCCTGACTGTTGTGTAACTGCCTGTAGAGTTGTTCAGAGAGGGAGAGCTGCGGTTGATGGAGCATTCCCAGACCCATGTAAAACACACTGTTTTGCTCACAGCCTCAGACTTCATGTCCTTTACCCTCACTCTTTCCCAGCTCATGTTTCTCACGCTTAGATAAGGTAGAGGGCTCTTTGCCTCTCCTTGCCAGGAGAAAGCCTGATCAAAGCACACCACATTGGGGTCATTGCCATGGCAGCAGAGAGGAGAAAAGCAGCAGTCTGGTGTGTTAAAGGTGAAATATGACCACAGTAATTCCATCAACGCGTGTTCCATCTGGGGCCCCCATGCCCTCGGTCCCATCGGCTACTCCTGATTGATCGTCCTGGAGAGCGGAGACGGCGAGGCGGGCTCATATTTCACCTGGAGCGATGGACATTTAGGCTGTAGTTTTAAGGCAGAATCACTGTGTCTGTGAGAGTCTGGACTTGCTGAACACACTCTGTCTGCACACCTGTGTTTGCTCCAGAGCACCTGTGACCAGGCAATTACTGGTGGTGGCGGTAATTATCAGGTTGTGTGAAGGTTACATCTCTCATTCCTATCTGTAAGGTCACTGATGTTTCTGTCCTGACTCCTCTCTCTCTGTCTCTTTCTGTCAGTTGCTTCACTTCAGTTTCATTCAATAAAATGTTATTGGCATGGCAACAATATTGCTAAGCAATTTACAATGAGACAAGTGAGACAAAACATAATACAAACAAAAATGAATACAGTAGCAATATAACTAACTCCTGCAAGTTGTCTGTCTCTCACTTGACTCTGTCTTTTCTCTTTTTCTTCCTATCTCTCTCTCTCTCTCTCTCTCCTCACTCGCACACACATACTTTTGTTTCTCTTTCCTGCTCCTCTCATTCTCCATGCAGGATATCAGGGTTCTCTGTGTGACCAAAGGATCGATCCCTGTGCCTCCTTCCCCTGCCACAACAACGGCAGCTGCTACTCTGACGGGCGTGGCTTTGGGTTTGGCTGCAGTTGTGCGCCAGGCTTCACCGGCCCCACCTGCTCCCAGCTCGTCGACTTCTGTGCCCTCAACCCCTGCGCCCATGGAATCTGCCGCAGTGTGGGCACCAGCTACAGGTGTCTGTGCGTGCCAGGTGAGCGCTGCCCACTTTGCCGGATTTAGAGCGTTTGTGAATGCAAACACCTGGTGACATCGCTGCAGAACACAAACAGGCTTGTGTGAGCTTGAACGCTGACACAGAGGCACGGTGTCCAGTGGGGCCCAGATTTTATAACTGGTGTACAGACCAGTTACAAGGTGCAGTACCATGCACACCACTGGGTGGCAGTAGCTAAAAATGTCCAGCTTTATCCTGAGAGTAGCAGCCTGCTTAAAATTAAGTATTAATAATCAAAAACCTCTTGCCATTTCAATTTTTTATTTTGACAATTTATGTGAATCATCAAATTGTACATTAATTATCACATTTGTCATATTTTGGGTAGTCTCTTAGTTTCACTTACAATGAGGAACTAATAATGGGGAAACCACATAGTGTTTTCCAACTCAGAGAAAACAATAATTTAAAAGAGGAATTTAAAATGGACAAACAGGAAACCAGATGGATTTTATGTGGGGCTTCTCATATCAAATGCCATATTCCTGCTGTCTAGTGGATAAGGATTAACTGTGTGCAAGCACTACTCATGGATGTTTGGTAGCATGAAATAAGATACAGAGCTTACAGTGTGGTGACTGTGCACATTGTGTGATGACGTCATTAAGCCCTGCAGTTTCCATGGCTTTTATAAATCCACCTGCAGACATATATGTGAGGGAGGAGATAGATTCTGCATATGCCTGTCTATTTCTGTCTATGAATGTAGACATATTGTGAGGCATGTGTTGTTCCTCTCTTACTCCTCCTTCCTCTTTTTTTTATTCTGATGAGATGACAATATTCCGTTCTCTCTGCGCGCTGGTTGCCGTGGAGACGAGGCAGGGCAATGTCGTTCTCTTTGTCTCCAGCTGTGTCTGTACCTAGCGGCGCAGACGGCCAGGTCGGAGGAGCTCAACACAATGGCACAAAGAGCAGATCGCCCTACCCCTACGGGTGGCCATCGGTCTGCGCATGCAGCAGCTGCCGCAGATGCGATGGTCTGCGCAGGAATAAATACAGCAGCATCAGCAGTTTGCGCTCATGGCTCTGTGCGTGGGGGAAATAATTGACCTTTACTGATCTTCATGAATATTCTTGCTGCTCCATGGTTTGGGTCGATATGAGCAGAAAGAAAGTACTAACAGAGTCTTTGACATTTGCTCATGTCCCATGCGTCAGCTCTCTCCGGCCTTTATCAGCGCTCCCTCACGCACGCAGACTCTGTGATGCGCAAATGCAAAGATCAGGCAGCAAGTGATCTAACGAGCCTGACATAGCCACAGTCGGTGTTTCACCCCCTTTGCACCATGGGTAGCTGAGTTTCCCATGCCCTGGCCACTGTGTTGGTGCTGCGGTCTTGAGGGAATTTATTTTTTCTCTGCTCAAATCCTCAGGAGGGGACAGTCTGTCCTTTCTGAGACGATTTCATTGATCTTTCTGTTTTGACCTTGGATGCAGCTGTGCTCCTCCAGACGTCATCGCAGCACACACAAACACAATGCACACACACACACGCACACACACACACTCGCAAAAAAAAAAAAATTCAGTGTTGAATCCTTGTCAACAGTGCCACCCACTGGCCAGATGAGTGTACCTCATACATTAGTCATGAAGTACAACTGCAGGGTTTACGCGTCACAGACTGATCTGTTCCATGTTTCTGACAAGTGTCCAATGAAAGACAACTTTCTATTTTAAAGCTTTTTTTTTAATTTGTAAAAAAAGAACCAAGCTTTATCCAGCAATATGTGATGTGATCGTGACTGTGATGTCAAAACAAATTTTACTCAAAAGTGGAAGAAATACAGTGGCTCTTTAATAAGGAGCTGGAGCTTAAGACACTGTGTCTTTCCCCAGGGTACCATGGGCTCTACTGCGAGGAGGAATATAACGAGTGTCTGTCAGCACCCTGTCAGAACCATGCCACCTGCAGGGACCTGGTCAACTCCTATGAGTGTGTCTGCACCCCACAGTACCAGGGTGAGTGGTGTGAGGATGTTGGATTTTTGCCATTCTACAGCTGACTCGCATTTGTCTGTGACTCTATTGATATTCTTGGTCTAGCACTGTTCTTTTAGCCTTGTTTTTATGCACTTAATTTGCTGAATTTAAGTCGCTCTGGATAAAAGCAAATGTCTGGTAAACGTCTAAATGTAAAATTAATTTAATGTGTAAGATTGTGTAAAGTTTCACATATCACTCTGTGTGTGTGTTGTATCCTCAGGGAGGCATTGTGAGATCTACAAGGACCCATGTCTGAAAGTTCACTGTCAGAATGGAGGAACATGTGAGAGACTGGGTCTCAACTCTACCTGTGTGTGCTCACCTGGATACATGGGTGAGTCTCTCTGAAATCTACCTGTGTGTGCCCACATGTCTTCACACTTGTCTAGAGTAGCAAGCCACTTGTAACTGAGAGTTAACCTCCTTCATTCTCCCAGGGGAAAACTGTGAGATCGACATCAATGAGTGTGACAGCAACCCCTGCCACCATGGTGGCACCTGCATCGACCAATCAAACGGCTTCACCTGTCACTGTCCACAAGGGTGGGTGGGATCAAGCTGTGAGATCCGTGAGTATTACGATTTGAATAATTTTAATTCTGACCTGATTGGCTGAGGTGACTCCCATCTTAGCTGTCTCTGCTCCAGTTCTGGGGGGCACCTGAGCAGTACACCTGTCCAAGTTACCTGTACAGACCGCACTAAACTAAATATGGGCCATGCTAGCATTCTGTGGCTAAGAATCCCATGGGACTACACATAATTAGCCTCAGTGTCATCCATGGATCCAGGGTTTCATTTGTCAGTGTGTCCCTTGGTTGGATACTCAGTGAGAACAGCAAGGTTATCAGACACCTGGTCTATCAGACACCTGCAGTCAGCCTGATGTCAGTGGCAAGGTCCTCTGGCGCAGTGCATATGGCAGCTCAGTGTCTCATTTTTCTGAATGAGCTGATTGGCTGGGTGGAATATACTTCAGAGGAATTTTGGGCTCATCTTTGGTCTTTGAAAATGTTGCGTTAGAGAAACGCACCCACAGCTTTGACTGGGCTGTCCAAGTCTGGTTACAACATTTAGGAAAAATCCTTATGCCTTCCTTTTTTTGAAAATGTCTGAAAATGTCTAACAGCAGTGTGTGTGTGCGCATGTGTGTGTGTGTGTGTGCGTGTGAAACTCTCTCTCTGTCTCTCTCAGACCTGCAGTGGAAGGCTGCTCACCCTGACGACTCCTTACCCAGCATGCCCCGGCACTCCCTGTACATCATCATCGGGGCGCTGTGCGTGGCCTTCGTCCTCATGCTCATCATCCTCATCGTGGGAATCTGCCGCATCAGCCGTATCGAGTACCAGGGCTCCTCGCGCCACGCCTACCAAGAGTTCTACAACTGCCGCAGCATCGACAGCGAGTTCAGCAATGCCATCGCCTCCATTCGCCACGCCAGGTGAGCCACCTGCGCCGCACACTGGGGCCACATATATTTGAAAAGTGCATCCAATCAAACATTTCACTGAGAGCACCTGAATCCTCATTGGCTGGTCACCTTAGGCCCAATCTTACATCAGGCAGTAGATGGTGGCAGCTCTAACGTTGTTTGATTTTCTAAGGTTAGAAGGGAAAAAAATGGGAAAAATACTTCTCTCCACTGAATTGACGCATGTAAAAAAGTTGTGAAATGCAAGACTGTGGTCAGGCTCATTGCTGGAGTATTGTTATTTCGATTCAGCACAAAACAGATGTTACCACAAAAACAAAACCATTTCTAGGGCCCCATTTCACCAATCTTAGTGCATGGTGCGTAGGAAGTGGAAACCTAAATTTAGCTTTGTTTGTGTTTACCCATGTTCCTTGCTGTCTCTACCCACTTCATAAACAGAAAACCTCACTTAGAGGCACAATGATTCAAACGCATCTCCTGCAGCTGGTAGTGATGCATGTGAACTATGACATTTCAGACACTATGGACATTCATTGCATGATGGGGGTTCAAAGTGCCACACTATTGCAAAAATAAATCCAGAAGATAATGAAAATGAATATGCTTATTAGGAATACAGTCCTATGAATGTGAATATGGTTATTATTTGCCATGCCAGGGAGCTTTGTACTGCTCTGTACTCCATGGTAAAAATGTAGGTGGCTTTTACAGGAAATGGGAGTTGGCACTCTGGTTGTGTGTTTACATCCTGTAGGTGTGCGTGTAATTAAACCATGAAATCCAACCTCTCTTACAACTGCGCCACAATCGTGCTCCCAAAATCCCACCATGAAACTCGGAAAAATGGATTTGGATGCAGCCTACAGGCATTTGGGCTACATGCTAGGCGCTAGGCGCCATGCTCCATGCGCTACGGTCATTACGATAGGCCCCCTTGGTGTTTATGGTCTAGTGGATTATCTCATCTCTCATGGTTTTTGCTATTGAATATTGATGTGGCAGTGAATGAGCGTCTTTATTTCAATAAGTGTTTCCATCTGGATTGCTGCTTTTCCCCCCCACAGATTCGGAAAGAAATCTAGGCCTGCTATGTACGACGCCACGCCCATCACCTACGAAGACTACAGCCCTGACGACAAACCACTTGTTACCCTTATCAAAACAAAAGATTTATAAAACAAACAAACATCCATAGCCTCTTCACCCAGTCCACATAAACTTCAAATACTTGTTCAGTATTTATTTCTTTTTTGAAAAAAATATTAAATAAAATGAAGGATTTCATCTATCTATTTTACTGTTGGAACCCATGATGCTATCACATATAAGACTGTAGTATGCATAATCTGTTATGTGCGCTAACTTGATCAAAGAAGGATAAAATTGCTAAGTACACAGCCTCTGTTGGTAGGTAAATTGTTAAGCCGAACACGTGTGGGGGATCGAAGGAAAGCCTGCCCAACCTCCATCCAGATAGACTACAATCTAACCCTAGTGTCATCAGACATGTGAAGTCTCAGAGCTGATAGCAGTAATTACAGATGTTGTACAGTAGTAATAGGTGCATTTGTTACAGTGCAGTAAGATATATAAAAATTAATTCTGCAGTAGGTTGCCTTACTTGGTGCATGGGTAGATCTGACGGTTTCTGCATTATTTGGAACCTTATATACATTGTTGTTTATTTAGTGTTAGTGCCATAGTCTTCTCTGGACCAACTGCAGTGACAGATGGATCTTACAGGCCACTGTGTTGTAGAGGCAAGGAGTGCTTTTTTAATTAGTTGTTTTGTTCATTATTTTGTGGCGAGTGAACAAAAAATAAAGTAATTTTCACTGTGTTTTATGGTTTTCCATCGAGATTGATGTCTCTGCTGGGGTACAGTGAGAAGTAACGTGTGACTTTGCTGTAATGTGCTTCTCTGTTTGTGTACGATGGTGTTGATCATCTGAGGGTGGGCTCTTCTCTCTCCATTTCCTGTCATGAGGCCTGACCTAACAGATGTTCTTCCTAGGTCATCCTCTTTTTTTAAGAATCATGTGATTAAATTCTGTGTTGAATGACGTATTAATAAAGACCTAAGTGAAAACCTGTGTGAAATTTCTTTGGTGTCGTTCCCCATCAGTCTACAGGATTATATGAAGAGAAAACACCTGGACCAACACTTAAGTCACCAAGACATAAGTGAGACATAAGTGAGACATAAGTCGCCAAGACTTACTTCTCAGCACCCATATTTCCATGCTCTCAATCCCATGGTCGCAGAAGACCATGAGATAGAGATAACATATCAGCAAGACTCGCTGCACCCTTTCTCATTACAGTGACAAAAGGATCGGGATAACTGGCTGATAGCGAAGATAATTCCTGCTGATGTGAGCACAAACGTCTGAATGTAGCCGGGAATCTGCGCCTCATGATGTAAGCGGTGGTATTCACTCCTATCCTTGGAGAGCCACAGGATGTTCATGTTTTTGTTGTTACTCAGCACTTAATTGATCAATTAAAGCTGATAATTACACGCTTAGCTCAGCTCAGCTGGTTTCTTGGAGTTGAATTGCTCGCTCGATTTCAGGGTGGAAAGAAAAGCCAGCCACCATGCCGCTCTCCAGTGGCAGGAGTGAATCCCCGTTTAACCAAAGTAAATGTCTGTAAAGACAGCCTGGGCGTTGCCATGCGTCAGCCAGGCCTGGGGTCAGTGCTCCCAAATGAACAATGCTATTGTAATTGCTGAAAAGCCAAATGACAGAGGCCTTCAGTTTTACACTTTGACATCATGTAAAGACCACATAAACATACCATCAGTGCCAAGACATGACGTTTAATTCTGTAGGGCTACGCAGGCATGGATTACCACACCAAAGTGCTTCTACAATAAGTACTCAAACCTGGATCCAGAGACTGATTTGTCCAGTGTATAAAACATTTCTCTGACAAAAAGCCTCAAAAGCCGTTATACTGCTTGCTACACACAATACATTTTCCCTCATAGCCCTTATGCATCATGATAATTGCTAAACAAATTATGTAAAATTACCTTGCTCATGTGTGCAAAACAAGTGAATTTTCTGTCATAAAGTCATATCTGAGAAGTGTTCTTACTTTACACAACAAACACGGTACAGAGGATCAAATTGAAATGTACTCCAAACTTAAATTAAAATCTCAGCAATGATATTTTGGTTGTGTATATGGTATGATATCAATCATTTATTTTGATTTAAGAAAAATGCAAATATGGCTTACTTCAGTGCTCTTGCTGCCCTCTGCTGGCAATGTCTGGACCCCAGTTAAAGGAGGGGGTTCGTGTTTTCGCAGGCGGAGCTCCGTCTTCGCGCACCATTGGAATTCACTGTCTGTTTTCTTCAAATTGCTTCAGATTGCAGCGGAGAGAACGCTAGCATTGTGAGCAAGCAGATGTGAGCTGGACTACACATCAGCGAAGATCCAGCGGTAAAATAGTCAGAATCAAGCGATTGTAGTAATATGTGGCAGCCTGCGACAGAGCGTTTGCAGGTAAGAGTCTCGGTGTTCTGTTTCTGTGCATAAGGCTTGTTATTTTTTCCGAAAGCGAAGTGTTGTGAAATTCCAAAATGCAATTTAACATGGTTTCTGTGTGAATGTATGTATGAACTAGCCAAGTACATAGATACTACCAATACCCTTGTCAGTGGCTTTGTTTAAATAGATGCCATATATGTTATTGCAGACGCTGGCTATTGTGCCACATAATGTGGATTGCTAATGGACTGCATGCACGGCACGCAGTTTATGGTCGGTGTGATGGTCATCATTTTCTCGAATCAAGTCTGCTGGCGTTGTCCATCATCCCTAGCGATCGACTACATACGGCACACACATTGCATGTTATGCAAGCATAGCTCGGCAGTCTATTGCCTGATGTACACCGACTGGATTATTATTTATTTCTGTATCTGTGAAACAGATTTGAATTGAAGAGATGTGCTATGTGATGAACTTGACATGTCGGGCCTGTTTTCACCGAGTGTGTATTTACTTAAAAAAAGAAAACAACAACAACTTAATGCCACATCTGTTTACAAGCTGTTTTGTGTTTAAAGTATGCTGCATACTTTTCAAGTTCGCCCCTACGCCTTTTACCTGTTTTTGTGGAATATCATAGCTAACTTTGATTTTATTAATCACTCAAAGATCAGTAATTAATATGGGCTTTGACCTGTTTATAACAGAAAAAAAAATAGTTAATGACACGTATTTTGCTCTCCGGGGGCGCGGGGTTAGCTGGCTGCACGTCTTTTCTCCTGTAATGTTCTCCAGATGGCGCGAGACGGCCTGCCAAATGAACTTGCACAATCCCTCTAGCGCCTGGTGAGGCCAAAGGAAGATTGAATCGCGTAGTAAACTTCAGAAGAGTATACTTATGTGATACTATCAACATATTTTCGTCTTAAACTGTGAATTACGGCAGTTTTAAAATGTTAATGTCAAACACTGCATATCTACTATACCATATGGATGTATCACCTTTTTTTTCTTTGTAAGAAATGGGGATTAAAAGCCATGGATAAGCACATTAAAAATGCTAACATATTTAAGTCCTTCATTTTGACAGGGATAACACCAAAAGCAATAGGCTGGTAATAACTGCACAGCAACACTTTATTCACTTCAAATAACTTCAAGGTGAAAAAAAAAATCCTTGGAAAAACATATTCGGCTCTGACTGACAGACAGCAATTCTCCATGCTGTCCTCAATCAGAGCTGTATATTCTTGCTGGCCTCAGACACTGGCCGAACCACAGACATCTGCTGCTTATACATCAGCCCACGAGGCATGAGGAGAAGCAAACGGATATTTCTGACCTCCTAAAACACACATTTCCCACCTAAAGCGAACTCATGAAAAAAAAAAATGTTCTTCAGTTTTTAGGGTTGTGCTCCAGACGTAGGAAATGACATCACTAACACAGAAAATGACTTGTATGGATCTCTCTACTGGCCCTCATTCAGAGTCTCTCAACTATTGTGCTCTGTCTTACAGACATATTGGATCTCATTTTTCCTGGACTGCCAATATTCTGTATATTATAGTGCAAACTGGATCCTTATGAAATTTGCCCTTATTCACTGGACATAATCCTTCATATCATGATTGTACTAGTACTGTCTGGTGTGTCATTTTACTGACAGAACTGTATGTGTTGCAGAGATTTCTGAATTCTGTAAGTGTAATACTCTCTGTTAAGGTGATGTTAGGCTTCGGTGTTCTTACATAGATCAAGCATACATGGCTGACACATAGCTCTCAATCTCAAAGAGAAAATAAATAATAACATAACATAACAGCGAGTCTGAGTGAGTTGTCCCTTCAGTGCTATCAGCAAGATGATCTGCATGTTCACTGTGTATATTTAACTGGGGAAGTAGGTAGGGAGCTTAATTTGGAACCATAAAGGTACTGATTCAGACCTCAAGTAAAGAAGGGGTGTTATTGGGTAATGTGCACAATGATAGCTTCTTTCTCATTGATTCCAGCTCAAACCTTACTCTTGAAGAATATAAATTGCCCGTGTGAGAGGCCACTGCAGTCACATGTTTATGCTGTCATTACCCAATGGACTGAACTCTTTTGAAGCTGTTCAGAATAATCCATTCCTCTCAGAATTTAAATCGAATGAGGATTGTAAACTCAGCTGTCAATATGGCAAGCAAGTGTGGATGTCTCCTCCAGCTAAAGCATCACTGTTGTTGTCTACAGATAAAATTAAGTTGAAAGATATTTCCTGCACCATTGCTTTGCCACTAGCGGGCCACAAGAAACCCTACAAACGGAACAACATGACACGAATGCCTTTGCTTTCACACCTACAGCCATCCTCTGTCTCAAACTGGACTATTCAATAACCAATTCCTAACTGTGGCTTTGGAAATTGGACTTTGGACTGTGTCCTGAAAGAAGCCAAGTCTGAGCCATTTTCACTCCATTGTTTTGATCAACAAGTTTTTTTTTTTATCAGTGTGTGGAAAAGAAGCTCCCCCTTTCCCAGCGTTCTGAAGGTCAGTCCGTCCCACAGCTTGGGTGATATTATGTCCTCTCATTGTAATCATGGTGGTGTTTGGTCTCTCACCTGGCCGTTACTCACAGACAGGGCGGGTAAGATACAGACCCATGAACAACATGGCTTTCTCTTTACATTTTTTCTCACATTGCTCCTTTCTGACCACCCAGTTTTTTTCAAGCATTGCTGTGTTAGGGTAGTCCTTCCCAGCTGCGCCACAGGACTAGTTTCTGGGTTTAACAGATTTAGAGAAATGTTTGTACAGATGTTTCTCTCATTGTGTTCTGTCAGTTGAACACACAACACTGAAGGCTTTCTATTTGTTTACTTTTATAGTGAGGAGGGATTGTATTGACTAAGACTAAACCACATTGGGGAAAGGAAGTCACTTTGTCTTCAACTGCAAGTCTCTTCACTTCTCCCCTTTACCACAGTGGGCACACTGTAGTGTTTTTCCAAGGTTTCTTTCTGGTTGGTCAGCACTTTTAATGGATTTCACAACATTACCACACATGCATCCATGACTTTATTTCCTTGTGAAACACAAAGTTCTTCACTGTTCCCATCCCTATTGTGTCACAAATGAAGGTGATGGTCTCAGAGGTTCATTGTGCATGAATCAGCTAAGCAGGACCGGGTCTAATCAGATCGCATCACTTAGTCTGGGCCTGAATCAGGTAAATCACGCTTGGTGTTTGTGACTCTGAAGATGATTGTTAGTGTCTAATTGTGGCATGCCATGAAGCTGTGTCCCCAAGCAGCGAACAGCTTTCTGTCAGAACCGTGACCAATCAGAGTCTGTTACCAGCATGGACAGCTGTAACCCTTCAAATCCCCCTTTGCTGGAATGTACTGGAATTAGTGACGTGAAAGTGAGAGTTCACACTGCTCCATGCTGGACTAATCTACCACGTATTGTCAGTGATTGGTCTGTGTGACTTTAGTCTGTACAAAAATGCATCATGATTTTGCAGTAATAATATGCTATCAATAACCTTGGTCATGTTGTTTTGAACTGAAAATAAACATAAATAGGTTTCATCATAAATTTCGCTGTTTCTTTGAGCTGATTAGAGTATGTAGCACAATTTCCAGCATGCACAGTAGATTTAACAGTGCCCTGTGTAGGCCGTGTACTCCTTGTGGAACCTTGTGTCTGATTTACTTTATGACTCCTGCTAAATAAACACACACTCAATGGTTCAGCCTACTGTTCATCTTGGAGTATGTTGGGTTCGAGAGGGAATGAAACAGCAGTAACAAAGTCATTTTAATTTTAGAAACTAAATACCAAAACCATAAAAACATGCTGGTGTACACTTTATACGCTATAAATGATGTAGTTGTAAATGAATGAATTAAGTTAATACGATTGTTATAAATAGTTTAATAAATGTGTTTATAGTGAAGTTTTACTGGATTGTTTAGACTTTGTTTTGTTTTTACAATGTTTTGTTTTAAGGAACGGAATGGAAACTTTTGAACTCTGTGTATTTTTTTCAACTGATTAAGGGGAAATTAATTTGGTATGAGACAGTCATTATTAGCCACAGGGCTAGACGCAAGGCCTGAGTAAAACTTGGAAGATGACCTCCATGTAACTTGTGCGATTGTTCTATGAGACAAGTTGTTTTTATGTTTGTCTCTCTTTATTAGCGTACTGTTTGACTTAGATTACCTGTCTCTTAAAATTAATTCTTAATGTAGAATACAGTATGGTTCAATACAAGATTCAAGGGCCATCCAAAAAACCGAAGAGCCACTTTTACACAAAAAGCAGTTAAGATGTTTTCTTTGCTCAATGCCGCTCATCCACATCAGAAAAGTTTGGCATTTTCTTTCTGCACAATCTGGATATAAGGATTTACACTCACTTTTGTGTTGTGAAATAATTATTAACATGAATGGAAATAAGAGATTTGTTTTGACCGAGAGTAAACTATACTGGGAAAGAGAAGTGGAACTGTGCCTTTGCCACGCCACCGCTGGCTCACAGAACATGTGTTAGTTCCCTCTTCCTGATTTCTTTTCTGGCTTGCCCCCAATTGCAATGAATTTCACCCTTCCTGTGTGACTACATGTCCTTCTGATTTTCTTACTTCGTCCCTACACTCTCGTTTCCATTTTCTGTGACATCCTGACGAGTACATTGTGGTGGCAGACGGTCGGCATTTAGAAGCGGAGGTAAGAAAGTTACACCCAGTGAAACTGATCACTTCCAGTTGGGTTGGTTGTGTGTGGGGCATGCAGGGTGCTTCTGTGGGCACTGTTGAGATTGTGTTGTGCAGATGACTGACCGGACATTAAGAAGAAAAAAGAACAGAGAAGGACAACAAGACTGGTTCTGCATGCCAATTATATAAATATTTAGTACAAATTTAAGACACTTAGCTCGATAGTTTCAGTGAAGACTTTACAAAGGTTTTTTAAATGCTTAATTTCAATTAGTAAAATAGGAGGAAGCATTTTGGCCACATATTTATTTATAAATGAAGTAATTTATCATGAGTATTCTCTTAGAATAGAAGACCAGGCTTGACCTGCTGGATGCATGCCAAACTATAGGAAAATGGAAAGCTTAGATTGGTCCGGCATGTTCCTGTTATTGACTTTTATTATGTGTTTTATAAATGTACTCAGAAGTTTGACTGACATTTATTTTCAATTTCTCCCACAGTGTTTACACAAAATAGTGCTTTTCTAACTCCGATATTAGCTTGAGAATAGGGCTTAGAGGGTAGTGAAAGAACAGAAAAGCCTAAAAATGTTGGTAAAATACTGGTCTTCCTATTCAACCTCCATTGCCACTAGAGACATGCCAAAACGCTGATATTTCACTTTGCACCAGGGAGTATCCTAGCTGTAAAACTTCTGTAATTTGTGTATGTGACACCTCACAGCTTGTGCCTTGTGAAATAATGAGCAGCAGGAATGGAATTTTTAAAAAATTAGAAACAACAGGAAGCCACCAGCAGAATTTACTTTCAAATTATGATGAAAGCATAACAAAATCATAGTGCATACCATAACGCATAAGTAAGCAAAGTGAAAAATGGCTCCTTTCCTGCCAGACTGTTTGGAGCTGTGTGAAATGTTAATTTCACTGGTGTATGTGGCTTGGTTATCATGTTTCAATTGCGAAAGATTTGAAAACAACTATTTATAGAGCTCCATCAAGATTCTCTGAATGCCAGCATTTTAACATTCTCTACAAGAGAAAATCTGGTTTAAAATATCTGGAAACAAACTGACGTTAAAGTGCCATTATTGGTTTTATCCCCATTCACATCAAGCAGTGCCAAAAAAACTTGCAATAGCTGGCAATGTAAATGGGGTTTGACATTGCAGCTAATTCAAATTAATTACAGTGCTGGAGTTCTAGCTGTGTCATGGCATGCTCAAGAAAATGCCTGCTTACATTACATTTTTTATTGAGTAGAAAGAATTTGCAAACAATGTGCTTGTTTTTATGGTTTCTAATTAGCTATGGTAGCATTCTTCATGTTAAAAGAATATGTTACAAGAATATTTAAAGTTCTCAGGCTTTGTGTATAAGAGAGGATGGCATTAGGCTGTTAGAATGAGGGTGCTGAACACCATGTGAACACAGGGAAAGTACAAGAGGGAGAGTGTAGATGAGGAAGAGAGGTGAGTTAGAACCAACATAGAACAACCACATTTCTGTGCAGTGAAATCATAAAATAGCACTTCATAAGTAGTGGGGCAATGAAATTATGAAAAAAGTTTTTTTTTTTTTTTTTTTTAGAAATAATGACAGGACCCTATTGTGATCCTGTGAAAACAATGGCCCTCACACAACCCTGTCGTGACGTCAAAGCTTGTCATACTACAAGAACACTTGCTGTTATGCACCTTGAAGGTGACATAGAACTACCTGTGTATTAACTCTGACAGTAAAGTCAACTCAGACTCTAAAAATGAAAATAAAGACCACACTCATTGAGACTTTGCAAGTGTAAATAGATTAGGTCACAGGAAAAAACTATGCCTGTTAAATATAATTTTGTGAAAATGTGAATAATGTCAGTTTTAAACTACATTCATGTTAATTAAACTATCCAATTTAATTCTCCTTTCTCAAACTATTGAGATTTGCAAACAAACAGAGATTTGCAAACAAACCGTATTCTGTTTAATTCATGAGCATTTATTAGACTACTGTCAGTGTCATTGAATTTAGGCCTCCTTGATCCATCTTTGTTTGTTTGTTGAAACTTATCATTGTTGCCAGGAGAGTGCAGAAAGTGTCCGAGCCCTAATGAGACCCCTTGTGGAGAAAGAAGGCAGGGAAAGTCTGGTGTTGAGGGAAATGGTGTCTGTCAAGTAAGGAGTCTTGATAAAGACGGGTTGCTTTACGATGGGGGCTGATGTAAGAGGGGATATTTGGTTCGCTTCAGCGTGGACATAAAGCAGTGTCTCTACAGGCCTCTATTTGTTTGACCCTGTTTGAGCTCTGGCGCCGGTCCAGTTTATGTGCTTGTCCAGCCAAATTTGCATTTTGCATTTGTGACTCTCCATCATCTTCTTCATGGCCCGTCCCACAAATACAGCGCTTTGGAAGTTGCCCAAAACTAGCGGAACCAATCTCTGCTGTCCTGTGTTTGCGTATGCCCTTGTGAGTGGTGGTGTGATTGCATTAGGGGAGGTGTGAGAGGGTGAATGGTGAATGTTATCTTTATTGTCACTGGGAAGTGCCACTCTGAGTTTGATGGTAGAGTTTCCCTGCTGCAGTATGCCTCACCAGTAAGGGGCTTCCACTCCCATGGGTCTCCTGAATTAGTCTTCATAGATGCCTGTGAAGAGCCCTGTTTCCAGTTAGAAACTCTCCCATGACGACAACTGTCAGACAAACTGACTGATTAAGTGCGCTGGGCTCACAGTACGGATTTCCCAGATGTTGGGGGGGGGGGCGTGGTGATGGTGTTGGTCTTGATCATGTCCTGTCTTCCTGAGATACCTGGTGGGCTTTGTCAGGATGCATGTGTAGCTAAACAGCTCATATGGGTTTTCCCTCTGTCAGAGCTGTGATTGGCTGATCCAAGACCCCAAGACCAGTAAGGGAAGTTACAGTGCTGCTTTCCCCAGCCACTCTCAGGAACTCTTGACACTCTTGACATCTGTTAGTCTGCTTTACTTTGTGCTTTGTCTTTGCTGCACACCAGTGTGACCCGCTGTCTGTGTGTGTGTGCAGGCATGTGTGTTTGCGTGCACATATGTGTGCGTGCATGATTGCATATGTGCGTGTTTGTCCAGGACCCGCATTTTTGTTGACATGAAAGGTCATGTATAAGCTGAGAGCTGCCCGTTCCTGCAGGAATGTGCTGCCCCCCCCCCCCCCTCCTCATGGCTGCAACTGTTTCTGAGAGTTAACATCTGTGAGCCGTTAGATACATCTCTGCTGGAGCCGAAGACAGTGACACTCACGCACACACACAAGCACATACACACGCATGCTTCCTCTCGCACATGTATGAGCCTGTGCACCCACTTACTGATGTGCTTTATCACTCACAGACACACACACACACACACACACTCACACCAACAAAAAGACAGCTTAGTTACCAGAGGTTTTCTGATGGCTGGTAACACCGAAGGACTTTGAGGCTGTGGTCGTTCTGGCAGAATAAGCAGTAAGAGTTAAAGTCACTCTTTCTGTGGTCAGAAAGAGGAATTGAAAGAAGTGACTATGCCTTATGTAAGCGAGTGACATGTGTAATTGTTCTCTTCCTCAAACTTCCTCAGATCGTTGAAGAATCCTATCTTCCTCTTTCTGGATAATTGTTTACTTCACTCTGGTCTCCATCAGTGGACAACAGTCTCTCCTATTCGAGATAAATCCGTCCCTCAGTCTGGGCAACCGTCTTCCCTCCTGCTGAGAATAGGCTCTCCCTCTGCCTAAGGAATGGTTTCTCACTCTATCTGGGAATAGTCTCCCTGTCTGCTGACTAACCAGTCTGAGGAATAGTCTTTCCCCTGTCTGGGGAATAGTTTTGCCCTCTCCCAGGGAATAGTCTCTGGCCCTGAATGTCTGAGGAATTGACCTTGTCCCCTCTGCCCTTTGCAGAGTTGTCTCCCCTCTGTCTCTCTCTGGGAAAAGGGGTCTCTCCTTTTTGTTTTTGTCTGAAACTGGGCTGAGGAGTCAGACCTGCAGTGTCAGTGCTGGGATTTCAGCCACAGAATTCCACCCCCACCACCCCACCCCGCCACCCCCCATCCGCTTTAAGAAAAATCACTCCTTACAAAAGGATAAGTCATAAATAGAATCAATAACAGAAGTAACCTGATAAAAATCTTTGTCCAAGGCATAAAAAAATGATACCGGAAAAATATTATGAATAGAATTCCTGCGCTGCAGTGGGTGCGCGATCTGCCCCTCCTCGGCGGGAGCCTTTCTCCTGCCGACCGCAGGAATGTCAACCTCCGTCAGGAAGCCAAGGTCATAGAGCGTTTACACACATGTGTCTTAGGTTTTATTACCCATGCTCCTCTACTGTGAAGATCCTCATCTCGCCTTGTGCTGCGGGCCTGCAGACCCTGCAGCAAGAGAGGATGCAGGACCCCAGAGCTCCCGTCTCGGATGCGGCTGCTTCGTGCTAGCACGAACCACGTGGGGCTCGGTGTCCGTGTGACCAGGTCTCACCCGGAGAATGCCACGCACGCCCGGCTCCAGGCCCCAGGCCTGAAGCCCCCAGCTCTGGCACGTAGTTTGTGCGTGATGTCAGATTCCAGCCCTGCGACATGGCGTGAGCGTCCTGAGGGGAAATGTGCTGCGCAGCTGGGGGAGCTCTGCGTGTGAAACTCAGTCAAAACAGGACACTCGTCTGCGCGCCTCGCCATCCTCAACTGGAATCTCTGTTTCGCAACACCGAGCGGAGCTACGTGTACTCTCCAGACGGGACGCGGAGGCCTGCACGAACTCTCTCTGACAGAACAGACTGAAAAGAACAGAGACGTCATAAGGACGACAGTGGGGGTTCTAATGAACTCCTCTCCACAGACTTAATATAAAGAAAATCTGTGTAAAAAGCTGACAAAACATAATAACGAACATAAAAAAACATGCCTGCTGTGTGTTGTAAAAATCATATTACACATAGTTTTTTCTTTGAATATGAAGGGGAAATACAGTACTTTATATACTGTATTTATACTGCATGTGCATGTTGGACCACTTTGTCGGAAAGTCTTAGAATAGGCCCCCTATTTTCCATTTAGAATGGACAAATTCCATTTAGTAAGAGGCTAATTCTGGTTTACTTCTTTCAGATTTCTTGGGAAGTGTTCCAGTGCTTTCTAATATTCATTCTATTTATAATGTTTTAAAATAAATAGCCTTTTGGTGTGATGGATTAAAGTCTTGAACCAAAATGTTACCTACTGTTTTGCTGCCTTCTATGTGTAAATGGTGTTCTTATGTTGTGTCTTTAACACCAGCCAGAAATGGCATTTGGCTCAATGAAAAGAAAGGTGTTAGAGAAGTTTGTTTTACTTACTCAGACTGAGAGAGGCGTCCTGATTACCTTAAGACTGTAGTTTTGTGGGTGCTGGTTGAGCTGTGCTGTGTCCCTAAGGTAGACGGTAGGTAGGACTATTAACTATGATATAGCTATAATATTTTTCTTGTATATTTTATGGCTTTATTTGAAGCGTGTGTGTGCTGTCATCACCTATAAATGTATTTTCTGATGCACTTCAAGCTGAAGTTTGATGACATATGATTCATGCATTCACATCTGTAACTGTTTGTAGCTGTGGAAGGATCAGCAGGCATGTAGATGCTGATTTTCTCCTGAAAATGACCAGATTTTGGTAATTACCTGAAAAAGGGCTTATTGGTTTTAAGATACTTTCACAAGTCTAAAACATTTGGACAGTTTGTCTGATGTTATATTTTAGTTAACAGTACCCTGTATTGGTAAAATTTGACATAAGAGGCAACAGAAAATAGCCTAGGCTAAGGTTTGAACTCCTTTCCTAAAATGTATGGTGTTAGTGATTCAGTAACAAAACCTATGCTGGAAAAACTGAAGTTAATATTTTTGAATTTAAAATTTGATTTTCTTCCAGAAATGTACAATGTTATCTTTATAATCAGATTTTCAGCCTGTTTAGGCTGTCATATTTTTAAATTTCAGAGTTTTTTAATCAGAAGTAAACACTGATGAAATCTTGGGTGTTTTCTTTTTCATGATGACACCTTCCCCATGGTGAGTGCAGCGGCAGAGGGCCCAGGAATGAGCCAGTGTCTGAGGTACTCAGACAGCGGCTGTGAGCGTGGGGAGAAACAAACCATCGCCTGCTGGCATCACCGTCTAACTCTAGTTTCACCTGTGTATATTTTATGTATGGGTGGAAGTCATAACTCATTTTTGTTTTGACAGTTTATATCAGTATGTCACTGTAAATAGTGCACTATCCTCCTGGGATTGGAGACATTTGTAAATAAACTCCATGTGAGTGACCTCTGACCTCTGTTCCCACCCACTCAAGCTCCATCCACCAGTGGCTAATCCTTACAGTTGGCCTGTCTCATTACTGCAGTGTACTGCATCTATTGAGCAGGGGTGCACAAAAGCATGTGTGTCCTTCTAAACACATGAGTGAGAATGCACTCACAGCTGCGCAGAAACTAGTAAATCTGACACAGCTGGTGGCGGCTTGGAAGTGCATGATCTACAATAGGAGTCAAGTTTAGAGGGAAGAGGTGAGGAACACTTCACTACAAAACCCGCCCCCTTCCTCCAAACCCCTACCAAGCGACACTATGACCATCATTGTTGCTGTCCAGCAGGACCCAGCTGGTGCTGTGGGATCACATGGTGTGAATTTGGGGCAGATAATGGGGCTCACCATTGCTCTGTGAATGAATGCCTCTGCTGGACACGTCACCCAGGGGTCCTACGAAAGACTTACGTAAAAGGCTCATGGGCGGGTTCATCTAATGGTGGAAAACCCTGGGGAAGTGTTTTGTAAGGTTCGCCATGGTCCATTTCCCTTGTGTTTTCTTGGTGTCGTGTGTTCAATTAAATTGGTCTTTAAAGGATAACACCCACAGCTATGCCATTCCTGGTCTTTTTCCTCTCACTGTAACTTGACATTTATATGAAAATGGAAGTTACAAAAATTTTCATTTTGATTTTAATTGTAAAGGATTTTAATGATTATAAATGTTTTCAACACATGAATGTGGAGAACAACATGCACTGCAAATGTCATATTATTTCTGAAACCTTCACTCTTACCTCTTGTGTAACGTTGCAGAAATTTTCTGTTCAGGCTGAGGTAGCCGTCTGCGGCTGTCTTTTCTTCTTTGGCCAGACAGTAGCTCTGACTAATCACAGTCTCATGTGGTCAGGACAAGCAGTTTGAAGTGGGGTTTGGTCTGGCCATTGACATGCAGTGTATCCCACCTTGGCTGGACTCAAGGCACACCAGCCAGGTAGTTTGCAGTGAGTCGATATGGGGCATAGAATTCCAATTGGAGAGACTTTAAGCCAGCAACAGAGGTAGTGCTTTTCCCAGTACGTGCTGGCCTGTTTATATGAGTGAAAAGACAGCTTTGAGCTGGCCAGGGTAGCAAAGTCTACACATCTCATGCCAAAAAGCAATTTAAAGACTTTTAATCATTTGTTGGTTGAAATCATTACATAATTACACTACTCTCTTAGCTATCCACATTGACAGCAGGTCCTGTCAACTAACATAATATGCTCACGCCTTAAATACATGTATGTACGGGTGGATGATGACTGCCAAAACGTAAATAATAGCCTACTATTAGTCTACAGTGGCTTGAAATGGGAAAAAGAAATAACACCGGTGTATATTGCAGAGAAACTTAAAAATAGTGTTATAATGGTAAGACTGAGTAAGGATAATGATGTTTTTGTTATTCATCTTTTTGTGGTGTAGTGTCAAAATATACACTGTAAATTGTAAATACAAGCAGAAGTCAGAACACAAAAGTCAATACCATATACTCTTTTTCCTATTTCTCTATTCTTTGTCATAAACTGCAAGCCAGACACGCTGGAGTCAGTGGCACGTATTTTGTAAAATAATAAAAACCAAACGTGCCAGTCAGTCCGTAGTAAACAGCAGTGCCTTGCTGCAGCTTGAAATGCAGATACATGTGTTTGTTTTATTCACCAGTGGCTCATGTCGCACCGGCGACTTGGTGCATGCAGAGAACAAGCGAGCGCAGACCCAGTACATTTTTCCCATGTCGATCCGAACCCATTTGCATTCCATGAATTTTCACTAGGCTGCTGAATCATTTATGCATGTGTCACTGCAAGCATGTATGCTGAATCGATTTTCCACCTTTTAGAGCTGCTGCCTGTGTGAGTGGGGAGCATCTGTGCAGCCTGTATGAGTCAGCTAGTTATCGCTAGCTAATTGGTTGCCAATGTCTCGCTAAGATCAATGTAGTAGATCCGCCCACCACTTTAATTTACAAGGTAAATACCGCTGAACAGTGTTTGGTATGTATCTCTTTTGACTTTGCAGTTATGGTTGCCACACAAAAAAGTTATTACCCTCTCTCAAAGGCTATTCCTTTCATTCTGTGTGTCTGTTTGTATCAAAGCAACACAATGGCAATATGTTCCCTATAGAGTAAAAGGGAAAAATATGAGGACTTCCCCTTTGCGTTTACAGCATTCCCCAAAATGTCCATTTTAATTTAGCAGGTACAAACACCCCTCTGTTCAGTTGTCCCGTTATGTTGCCTTTGTGTCATGTTTGTGGTATTTTTTGTGTATCTGCTGCAGCACTTTCAAACGATGCTGAAGACCAAACTCACCGTTCTGACCCTGAAGAAAGAGCCGTTGCCTACGGTGATTTTCCACGAGCCGGAGGCCATCGAGCTCTGCTCCACAACACCGCTGGTGAAGACCAAGGCCCACACGGGCTACAAGGTAGGGCACCACTGGGACCAGGCCCGATGTCACTGTCTCTGGGGTTGTCTTACATGTGGGATGTCAGTAGTGACCTGCATGTTGCATGTTTCACAGGAATGTTTTCCAAGCATGGAGGAATATTCTGTCTATTGTTTTGTCTTCTGCCTAGTTTTCTGGTAGTTTCTATGACTGTTCTCTCAGACTATAGCAACAACAGCATGCACTAAGCTCAGACACAGTCATTATTTTCAGTACTGATGAATACAAGGCTTTCTGGGAATGTCCAGCAATGGTCAGTGCTGCCCTGCCAAGTACTGCCTAGCAGTCAGGCTGGTCCCTGTGAATCTGAGCCTGCCCAATGCCTCAAAATCTCCCCTCTCTGCTGGGCCAGAGCTCTGTAGGGTCCTGGAGTGTGTCACTGACAACTGCTAGTGTGCGCTGCCTGTGTGTGTCTTTGGCACATGTGTTGCTGGGTCTCTCTAATTGGCTTGGGCTGGCATGCATAGCCATGTATGTGTGTGCATTTTTATTTGGGTGTTGATAGTGGTCTGAGCTGAGTCAGGGTTTACTCTGTGGCTCGGTCTCATTTATAAGTAAAATAAACAGCGGTGCGGAGTAAAAATAGAAGGATAAATATGGTATGTTGTTGTAGCATCACATCCAGGAAGCTAAACTGTGCCAGTGCAGTAAACATTGTGACACCAAATCCTCATGAGAACATGGGGGTGTGAGGGGTGGGTGTGGTGTGTGTGTTTGGGGGGGCATATGTGGGGTTACTTCAAGTCACAATAACACAAAAGGAAAGACTCAAAATTCTGCTGGGACTTAACTTCTAGTCTGCAGTCAATATTCACAAATATCACAGTAATGTATGACTGTGAGCCTTGCGGATTCTCTGGAAGCCTCTAAAATACTGCTTCAGCTGTGGGTAGCTGAAGCAGGGGGCCCTGTGCGGGAGGCGGCCTTCATCCCTGTCAGGAACAAACGCAGCGCAGCACAGGAAATGGCAGCAGCCAGTCAGTTCTCTCCAGATCCCAGCTGTGATCAAGTGGCACCAGGACGGCAGCTCAACGGGGGCAGGGGGCTGCAGTGCGCCCAGGAGGCCTGACCTCAGCGTATGCTCCGTGTACATGTTTAAACACAGTTAATTCCTAATGATGGTGGCCAATTTCATGTGGGTTTTTGAGGGGGAGAGCAAAAAAGATCTAATCTCATTTGGGTCGTTAAGATGTACTTAACTTGCTGCACGCTAGGGGGTAGGTACAAGCCAGACATGGACTATAAATTTTGTGTGTTGAGGAAAAGTTCAAAGTAGAAATTGTGTTCTTTGTACTTGTTATGTAATATACTGAGAGTTATGTGTTTGTGTCTTCAGTGGAAATGTGTTTCCTTCTTGACAATATTAGGTTGACGAACAAATTATCTGAAGACCCTAAGTCTCTAAACATAAAGAAACACGCTATGTTTTGCACAGTGCTCTGGCATCGTATAGCGATAAGGAACAGTTAATGCGGTTTTATTAGTGAAATATTGTGATTGATGTAGTGAGAAGATCAAAACAATCTGTTTGACTGAAGAGAGACATTAATTATAGCAATAAAAAGATGATGAAAAGAAGAAATTGTGTCCACATTTCAGCCACAGCTCATATGGCACTTCCTGCTGCCAGATTATTCTCAGGTCATCCTGGCTGAACTTTGCAGGTTAAAGCTGGCGCATTAGAGGGTGTACGCGGTTGTGAGGGTGTGAATTATGTCTGGTTGATGCAGTCCACGATTGAGGGCATGCAGCGACACTTCAGTGAAACTGTAAGCCAGCCACTCGATTCGGAACCTCCTCATGCAGTCAGCCCTAATTATTACGTAGCTTTTCCGAGTTTGTGTTTTTTTTTTTTACTATTTATTGTATTGTTTTTTGGGGAGGACTCTTGGGCTGGGGTGAAATGTGTGATTCTCTGGTGGATAGAGAGTCTGAATCTGCCTCACTCTCCAGACACACTCCTTCCAAGGTAACCGGTGGAGTGCCAATCCGTGTTGTCATGGATACCGCTACATCCATTTATCCAAGAATACTCGCTGGAAAGAAGGGCTGTGAATTGTTTTTTTTTCTTCTCGTTTTTCATGCATTTTCAATGGCTGGGGTTTTTTTTTTTTTTTGAAAAAGATCAGGATTCATGGGGCTGTGAATTGAAAGCTCCGGGTCGAGCCTTTTAACGGCTCAATCAGCAGGAAAGGGGACCAACTGAAGCACGGCACCGCTGCTCTCAGTCACACTGCCGGCACCCAGCCTTAAACATGCAGCCCCTGCGCAGACTCCGCTCGGTGGGTCTGTGACTGCAGCTGCGTCTGCGGTAGAGGATGGAAACATTTCCTCCCGCATCCTGCTTATTTAAACAGGCAGAAGATGGAGAGAAATTGTTAATACTCTGTCTGTGCACCCCATATACCCCCTCCCACCCCTGCCCCCGGCCCCGCGCCCACCCCCACCCCCGCCATCACTGCTCTGCCAAAGCTAACGGGCACACTGAATGGGCAGCTGACACAGGCCCCTCACTGTGGTCCGAAACACATTCCTAATGCTTCCTCATTAGCGAGCTACAAGGACTGGAATTAGCTTGGTTTGGATCAGCTAGCACGACACATTAACTTCAGGGTCAAGAAAAAAAAACAAGCTAAAAGCCTTTGTCTGAAGACTAAAAGTTACATTTTGTTATGTGGTTGTACGTAATTAGATGGTGTTTTTCCCTCTAGCTTTTTATTGCAGAAATTTCTGTTGTGTAGAATGTTAATGAATTGTAATGAGGCTGGAAATGAAGAAGTCTGAATGACTGGAGGAATTAAACCGCAGTCTTTGCTATAGAATGGCTAAACCAGCTGACTTGGTAGCCATTTCTTTGACACATTTCACAGACAAAGCATTTCTTTGTATTTTAAGAAAATTGTTGATTAATCAGTTTCATCCAACCTAAATGGCCAGCCTCTACCATTTTGCATTTAATGGCTGTACGAAAGCGATGGCCATCGAAAGAAAAAGCACACCTCGACGTGGCTTAGGGTGAGGAGGGAGGCAGAGTGTGGCATTGTGAAAGGAGAGTGTGTGTGTGAGTGTGCGTGTGTCTCTGCTGGTCTAGCCGCGGTCCGCATCTCCATGATTACACAACGACCCGAACCGAGCGGAGCTGCACGCTGTTGCCATGGCGACGCAGCAGAGATCCGGTGAGCGCTGAAGAGAGCCGGGCACCATGTGGCCGGGGCTTTGTGTCTCTCTAATTTTGTAATGTGTGAGAGCTTTTTTGCCCCCCAGCAACTGAGCCAGGTTCAGAATTAGAGACCAATGTTCACTAAGTCCTGCAGTAAACTGTAAGTGGATGGGTCAGGTAAGTTGACCCTAATGTCCTGTAACAAAAGTATCCGGTGTGCTTTCAATATGCACAATGTTTGCATTCACTAATCTATTTTTATTACTTTTCAGGTACTACATTGCTATTGGTATAATACACCAAGGTTTGCATCATTTAGTTATCATATTACTTCCTTTGGCATATTTAAGGAAGCACAAGGTTACACCAATTTCATGAAAAACACTGGAACATGGTTTGGGAGTAATATGGACTATGCACCGACTGAAAGATTACATTAGCCTAATCCTTGGGCCAAGCAACTGCCATAATTGTTCATTGTAATCCATTACAGTGCTTCTGATCTTTTGTTGTCAGTAAGTACTTCTGCGCAGAGGATTTTTATATTTTTATGCAAAGTCATTTTCATATTCTAAATACTATTTCAAACAGACGGCATGACTCACCGTACCACTCTTATAGTTCATTAATCTGATCGTAGCACGCTAGGTACTCAGCAGATTGAATTTATGAGTAGCTACATAACTCCTGGGTAAACACAGTGAATTCACAAACAGACCCCCCAGCTATCCAACACATTGAACTGAAGGTTAGCTAGCCTCAGCAGTAGTACAGCACCATGTAGCTGCACTGGTTCACAAAGGTAGCAGAGTTGGCTGGCATTCTAGTCCTGATCAGTGGAATACCAACATTTTAGTTTTGTCCTGGGCTGGCACCATGATAAGGCAGCAGTGCTTCTGCTCTGGGGAACCGGAGACCTGGGCTTTGGATCCTGTCTTAGTCCAGTAAGCTCTTTGCTTCCTTGCCTGCACTCCATCCCCCAGCCACTGGTTTTAGACCAACCAGTGGTAACATGAATTAAAAATCTGTTCGGAATACGTAAAGTTAAGTAATTTAAGGAAATCAAATCAAAGTAACAGTGTATGGAGTAGTGAATGTTTGTAATTCACAAATCAGTTTGTGAAACTGTAAATTAAATGCATTTGAGTTGAAATGCAAATATTTCTGAGCTAGACTTTCTGACATGGCAAGCCATTTTAGCTGACCTTCTCTGATCAAGCATAATTTCTAGTACAACACAAACCACCATATTAACCATCATATGCATTTCAAACCAAAGAGAAGTCAGTCTCTTGAATGACATATGATATTCCATATTTAAATGAAAAGCACACATTCCACAGGACATGTTTATTTGTCTCCAATGAAATACATTTTACTCAAAGACAATTATGATACAAAGTCTGTCATGATTGAATTTAATTCTCCCTTAAAGAGGCTAACTGTATTTGGTTGAATCTAGTCTCTTGTGTCTTAATAGTATAAAATAATTTAATCTGTATCTTATACTCAACAATTTGACATACGTAAGCTACATATGCTCTTAACGACATATACAATTTGAGAATTGAGTGTTTTTTCTCGGCTATGTCTACACTGGGTGAATGTGTGTATCTGTGGAGCTGTTTCCTGTCTGTAAGGATTGTGGGTGGCTCAGAGCAGGCTGTTCCTTTGTACGACTGAGAGGGGATCTGTGCAGCTCAGCCGCTAGTGTGAGAATGGCTCACGGATGGATCTGGACTCCCAGCCGTTTCCAGTTAGCTGCGGGCTCTGAACTTACATATTAATCTCCATAACTGCTTGGGTTTTCCAGAAATTCCTCCCTTTGATATGAAGAACACGTGGGTTTCGGTACATCGGCCGCGGTCCCTGTGCCGCACATTTATTCTGTCCCTCACGCCGTCTGCGCCTTCGCTACATGGCTCTACATGCAGGCAGAGACGCGTGGAACAAAGCACTGTTGTACTGGTACACCAGTGGACACCATAAAGCTGTCTTGAGGGAGAGGTGGTGGAGAGAGAGGGAGAGAGGGAGGGGTGGAAAACAGAGAGGAAGGGGAGTTCAGGGGACAGCTACAGATGTGTGGAAGGGTACAGAGAAAGAGAGAGGAGGCAGAAAGATAGATACTGCAAAATGAATTTCTGAGTTCTCAGCAGGATCTTCATTATGCTGCTGCTACGGTAGCGAAGGCTCTGCATGTACCGTGGCTCACATATCCAGACACTGCAGAATTTCTGTGTTTAGTTTCGAATGAGACAGTGTGGTCTCTGTGTGGTGGCTGGGCAAATGTGCACCTTCGCTGTCTGTCGCCAGATGGCCTCCCGTGAATATTTATTGTCTGAAAGTGTGTTTATTTTTCATCCACTCTTGATGTTGTTGACAGCAGGCAGAGCTGCTGAGAGAACACTGCCCCCTGGTGGTGGGAATTCTTGACTTGCCAGCAGGGATACCATAGTGTGAAAGCCTCCATTGTAGAGGTGGAGGTGAAGAGACTGGTGTGTAGACCAGCTGGGGGTGAACAGGACCTGCACTGTGCGTGCTTCCACACGCACACCCACACACAGACACACACACAGAGCCACGTTCAAGGCCAATCAGAAAACTCAGATGCATCAAGCACAGAAGAATGTTAACTTCCCCTGGAATGCAAAGCTGACTTTCAGCTGTTGAAGGGAGGTTACGTTTGAAGAGGAGGGAGGGGATAAGAATGTGCTGAAGGAGGTAGGACTTGCACGTCAGGGCCGAGGTAGGGGTTGGGGACAGGCAGGGACCACTGCTGGTAAACATGTGACCGTAGAAAACCAGCTCTCTGTGGGACATTTATAAAATAGCAAGTAGTGTAATAAGTTGAAGTGACTGATGTTTGTGGGGTGGTTATGTGCTCTTAAACAGATGATGGTATTATGTTACAGCAGTGGGAGCATCCCTGCAGCTGGACAGACAGACAGACAGACAGACAGACAGACAGACATACTGCTTTGTGCATTTCTGCCTCTCTGATAATGAAAACATCTGTGCTGGTGTTTTCGGTAAACAGTCTGGAGCAGATCTGGGCCTGCAGCTACAGTACCTGTCCTGTCACCACCCCCTCCCCCGCACCCAGTCACCTCCCACTCTGCCCCCCACCCTGAGTTTCATCGTCCCCAGAGGTCCGCTCTGGATCTTCCTGTCAGCAGAGGTCTCCCTGGGGATTTTAGACAGGCAGTGCTACAGATGTGCTCTCTCTCTCTCTCTCTCTCTCTCTCTCTCTTCCTCCCTCTCTCTATCTCTCTTTCTCCTTCTCCCTCCCTCTCTCTTCCTCTCTCTCTCTATCCTCCTCCCTCTCTCTGTCTCTCTCTCTTCTTCCCCTCCCCATCTCTCCCCCCCCCCCTTTATTACTTGTTCTGGTGAATTTGAAAAGCATGGAGGTGAGGCACATGGGACACATTGGCAGAATGTCATCTGTACTGTGGACGGTGAAACGGGGCTTGAGTCTTTCACATGTTTGGCATCGTGGGTACTTCCTTTAGGAAAATGGCCGATCCTGAAGAGCAGACACTGTGCTGACCAGTAGGGTGAGAGATGAGAGGCCTGCATGGAGCTGTGAAGCTGTGTGGGGTATCCCTGGTAACACGCCTGGCCTGATACTGTTCGCGGTCCACCCACTCTGCTGTTGATGGGGAACGGGAGTCCTCTTATCTACAGCAATATATGCTGATAGAATGAGAGTCGGAGTAACAATGCATTTCTGTCTTTGTGTGTGTGCGTGTGCGTGTGTGTGTGTGCCACTAAACTGCTTTCAAAACCCAAATCCCATTGAAATACAAAAACTGTGATTGCCATTGTTTTTCAGCAGACTGTGCCTGGTTATTTCATTTGTCCCGCTTATTCTGTGGAAAGGCTGGTTCCCTCATCTGTTACAGTGTACTGCCCGGTGCGCTGCCAGCACAATGGAGACACATTTGGGAAACAGACTGGAAAAATGAAAAGGATATCTGCACTACAGACATGATTTAGGTCTCCTGTACATCATGTCTCAGCCACACCATCTGCTTGGCCAAGTTTTCTGTGAACTCAAGGTGTTCTTGGACACGTTTGTGCTTAAAAAAAAGAGATGAAAGAAATGGATATGTGTATTTATTTTTGCTCATTAATTTGCCTAGTAATTTTCAGAATACAGATTAGCATTATTGAAATGACAAGAGTCCCAACACTCTTTTTAAGTCCTCGAATGTTGGAAAATAAAATCAAGGACTTAAAAGTAACTTGAATAAAACATAATCCGAATACTACAAGCTTGAATATTCAGTGGAGGGATTTCTTTGATCGTCTAGAAAAGTGTCATGTCCGCATTTACGTCTAAATATGCCTGTAGAGGCTGATTCTGAATCAGAATCCTCACGCTGCTCAAAAATGTTTTGGTTTGGAGCGGGATTGAAAGTGCTGACTCTTTAACAATGTTAGTTTTCGAGGGTGTTGATTCTTATTTTTGCTTATTGATGGTGATCAGCAATTGTGATACAGTTGTACATGGGTTCTTGATTTAGCAGAAATGGGCCCTTGAAAGAACTTGAAAACTTTTTTTGAAAACCGTGGCATGGTCATGGTTATGACAGCTGTAACTGAGAATAATATTATAATGCTCTGTTAAAGTATAAAGGGAATGTAATTTGGGGTGCCAGGCAAGAGAACCCCTCAATCTGTATGGACGGACATAGGCGCCTCGTGTCAACAAGAGTTCTCAGAGAAGATTAACTTCAGCTCTGGGTTGTTGATGATTTTCACAAATGAATTGCTTGTATGGAATTTGTCAGAAGACTGGAAGTCTGGAAGGATTTACGCTTTAGAGAGATAAATTCCATTTTGAATAGTTTGTAGTCCGTTAGTTATTGCATCCAGTCTCGAGATTCTCTTCAGAGCAGTGTGTGTGTACATATTTGTGCGCATGTGTGTGCGTTCATGGTTGTGTGCATGTGTGTATGTGTGTGAGTGTGTTTGTGTGGGCATACATGTGTATGTGTGCGCAAGTGTATGTTTGTGTGCGTACATGTGTGTGTGTGTACACGTATGTATATATGTGTGTGTGCTCGAGCCGCATATTTCTGTCTGAACCTGACCCAAGTCCGAGAGAGTAGTAACCAAGTCCGACCCGAATCCTACAGGCATTCTGTTTTTTATGTCCGAATCCGACCCGATCCAATCCAACACATCCTGCACCCTCTGTCCACATGCTGCGGCAAGGCAGAATTCCCAGTTTTCTTGCTGTCATATCTCATCAAAACCCCACGTTTTACATTTTACATAACCAACCGCTTTGTTATTATCTGCATTGACGACTAAATCGAAATGCCTCCATACCATCGATTTCCCTGCATGGTTTTTGGTAGTTTTAAACTTGTTTGACATCCTCCACCTGTAGCCCAACACAGACAGTAGGTCCATCATTTTTAGTAATTTTTACAGTATATTTTCACAAAAAAAAACTCGAAGCACCATGTCAACTAGGCTACCCCATCATAATTAGTAGTTCAAAAGTCAAACGTTCGCTGCCTAGTTATTGTTTGGTGGACGTAACCTAACCCCAACCGAGCTTGAACAATATTTCTAAATTTTTGCCCGAACCCAGCCCAACCCGTTGGGTCCAGTCGGGCTCGGGTCGTTTGTCCACCCCCTTAGTGTGTGTGTGCATAAGTTTGTGCATACGTGGATGTGTGTGTGTGAGCAGGTGTATGCGTGAGTGTGTTTGCTCTATGGCACAGTGTCCTGGCAGGTTCAGGGGCTGTCTGGCCTGAGTGTGTCCAGGAACAGGATCAGAGAGAGACCCCAGGCCTCACGGGGCAGTTTCGGGTGACCATCCTTCAGAGAGGCGTAAATCTGCCCCATGTCCCAGCATAGAGGCTCCATTTCAAAGAAAGTACTCTGACAGGCACAGTACGTGTCCAATTCCAAAAGCCCAAGTTCCCTTAAGAGGAAAGTGTTTATCTGCAGTAAATAATCTGTTGAATAGACAAACCATTGTAGGAATTTTCTTCCTATTCTGCTAGAGCACTGTGCTGTGGTGTAATGTAGATGGCTAAGGTCTCATATCTGTAGTGAAGAGCGAAAAATCTCAGATGTGTCCCATAAACAATGAATAATTCATGATATGTCTACTAAACCTTCAATCTCCAATATATCATGCAACCAGTCTATAATTTCTGATATATCATGCAATCAGAGCCTCATATAGCTTCAAAAAACTGTGAGTGGTCTTCAGTACCCATTGCAAACATTAAGTTATAGTGAATAAATGTAGATATAAGTGTCAGATACATCCAGTGAACCATGAAAAATCACATGGAGTGGCTGGAAGGTGGATCTTTAGCTCAGTGAGCAAACTGTGTGCCTTTAGTTGAGCGCAGATTCACTTCCCTTGGGCCTTTAACAGATTATGCTTTTGTCGAAAAAATTTCTGCTCACAAAGATCTGAATTGTTTGCCTGTTTTTTTGTGTGTGTAAAGGTTCTGATGAAGTTACCAGGACAGCCAGTTCTGGACGGTACCCGCCAGAGGAGATGGTGGTTTAACCGAGACAGTGTTTTTGTCTGATCCATAAAAGTGGTGTGCTCTGGTTGGTTTCACTCCCAGCATTTATCTTGTAACTGACATGATGTGGAGCTCATGTCATCCTGCTTTGATATATGCTTTTGTTCATCTAAGGGCCATATCTTCTGCACTTAAGTCTACTTCGGAAGAGGCCATAGACAGATTGTGTGGGACATGCACTCGGGACGTTGTAACAGTCAGTGCGCATTCAGTGTGTGCTGTCATGTGATTGAGAGGAGCCTGCTGAAGTGAAAAACAGACTCTTCTCACACTAATGTGGAAAGCCATCACATGCATATGACAAATACCCCTCCCCCCAACACCCTGGACCAGGGCCACACCCCCTCCTCACCTTCACTATGACCTTGCATTTAATATCACATCAGAGGTGAATTTTCTCCATCTCATACATATAGATTATATAACTGTTATGAATACTCAACAGATATTAAATTTGCCAAACTAAAGATTCTCCCATTTTTTATGCATACAAACATGCGCACAAAAGATAGGCTATCCTACAGCTTGTCAGGTCTCCGTCTGTCACCACAGCAACCACCGTGCACCCCAGAACCCCCTCCCCCACCCCGTACTGGATGGATGAATGTGCCATGTGACCAGTGCAAACACATTTACAGTGCGGCAGTCTGTGATACTCCAGCGTCCACACAAAAACATCCTGTCTGCGAGAGACTGGGGAGCGCAGAGCTGTTGCTGTGTTTGAGGAGGAATCAGTGCGGCTCTTGTTCTCTCTGGGGCCGGCACACTTCGGACTCATCGAACAGCAGTCAGTCATCTACTGTGTCACTGGTGGGTGTGTCCTGTCATGGGAGAGTCCAATCGTTTTGGATTTTTTGGATTTGGGTTTGGATGCACTGTGCCGTCATCTGGGCTCTCCGTCCCACTTCATGTTATAGGCCAAAATAAATATTTGTCACTGTTATTTTTACTCAGAATATCTATGACATATTGTTTGGTCTTTAAATGTGGCATGAAAGGGAGTGGTTTGGATTGGAAACTGTTCAGATCTCAGCTGCTTGTAGTTCCATACATGTTGAACGAAATGTAGAAATGTGGCGAATCAAATCTTGGAGCTTTCTTCTGCACAACATGTTCTGGATGTTCACAGACGGCCTCAGAATGGAAGAATTATGAACTGCTTTGATTTATGAAGCATTATTTAGTTTTTTTGCGCAGAGCGAAGCTTCGGTTTACAGTAGATTCACACTCCAGCTTACTGTGGAGTCATACTTGAACGTTTTTGACTATGGTGTCATGCTTGGTTTTATTGCAGAGTCATGGTGGTTAACTGTGCTTGCTGGGGAAAATCCAGCCACAGCTTTGGAACCTCTGCGACGAGCCGCCAGTCTCTGGCCGTCATCCTGCGGCCTGCGTCTTTGCGGTAGACAAGCCTCCAGCAGCAGGGAGGCAGAGGAAGACTTTCCTCCTGGTAATTTGTGCTGAGCAGTTTTAAATGTGCCCAGGGAGTTTACATTTGGGGAGAAAAACTAGGGATAAAAGTGCCCAAATTTGGACTTTTGTGGTCGTAGGCAGGACTGAACCTCCGGAAGCAAAACACAAACAAGCAAGGAACAGACTGAGGTTTTGATTTTCTCTCCACTCTGTCTGGAGAGGGACCACATGTCATTGCCCGTTGTCACACAGTGTCTCCTCTGTCTGTCGCGACATGCCCCAGTCTGTCACGTGTTCAAGTCTGGGTGTCGGTCAGTGTCGCTCTCTGCGTGTCTGTAAATTGCTGGGTGTTTCAGTTTATCTCTGTGTGTCTTTGTATATCAGTGTGTGTCGTTTTTCAGTGCATCACAGTGTGAACATATCAGTATTCCTTATCACTGTTGAAGGACTAGATTTCTAGACCGCAGGACTGGGAGTTTGATTGCTTTGTCTAAATGTTTGTCACTAGAACGTCTTTGTAGATGTATGGTACTGTATATATTTGACATACTATATGCATGCATGAAGTGCTCTGCGTAAGACTGTGCATGTGTGCGTAGTGTTTGTTGATGGGCGGTCCCAGTGGGGGGTTTATGGCCGCTTGTGGTGTACTGTGCGCACAGAGGGGGGTGCCATTCCTATGAAAATTACATAGTCACTCAACTCGAAATAATGAACTTTGACCTAGAAAGTTAAACGCTAGCCCCCCATAAACACGGTCCAGACTGAGAATCAGCCAGGCCTCCCTGTAGGTTATTATACTGTTTATATCACACTGCATAGAGGAGGGTAACAGGGCCACAATTATCCCAAAGTCAAAGCCTGCCTGCCCCCTACACTCTCTCTCTCTCTCTCTCTCTCTCTCTTTCTTTCATTCTTTCTGTTTCTTGTTCAGATCAGTCCAAGTCTGTTGGAATGACAAAGAAAAAATTGTGTTGCCAAAGCACAAACTCATTTAAAGCAAACAAGATTGATCTGAAAGTAAGCAAATTAAGAAGTTTAAAACACTTTAATAAACAGAACAAATGGATGCACTTAGTTAAGTAATTGTTGAATTAAAATTATGCATTAAGTAAACATCCCAAATAGCGTGTATCCTTTGTTTATTCAGTTTCATTCAGTTTCTCTCCAGTTTTTCTAGGGGGTTCAATGGCTCTGCAATCGCAGTACTGGCAAACCTCTTTTCTTTTTAAAGATTTTATTTCTGATTCACCAAGAATTAATTATATAGGAAAATAAGGGCCGGAACTTTGTCAAACACACAAAGTTGCTTTTTACAGTGTATGCAGTTTTGCTTGATCCAGTCTTTACAACATTGATTTCTTTAGGTAACTACTTTATAAATATTATCTACTTCAATCGAACATTTCCTTTGCAATGGATTTTTCTCATTCTAACATAAAGATATATCATTGATGACACCAAGCATGTTTTGACGGTATTGCATATGGACTTGAGAAGTAACATTGATTTTGCCACTAATTCACTGTCACATATTTTGTAACTCTGTCTTAATGTCTTGTCACAGAGAGAGTGTGAACTACATGTCCTTTCTTGACAGCCAGGTCATAGCTGGAAAGCTGTTGACAGTTGATCTCAGTGGTCAGACTTTACTAGAACTGCTTGTGTTGGATACATTCAGTGGTCATGCCGTGCAAAGCTGTGCCAATATCACTTATTCTTACTGGGCATCTGTATCTGGTGCTTCCATTGGCCAGGCTGTGTTCTGTCTGCCAATGTCATTGGCCAGGCTGTGTGCAGCTGTAGCCCACTTCTGAACAGTAAAATAGTATTAGCTCTTAACAGTAGCAGTTATAACTGATGTCTAGGAAATAAAACCACAAGCATAACACTGAGAAGGTATATGTCACCAGCCAAAATATTACTGTTGTAGATAAAATGTATATAATACAATGAAATATAAATGTAAAAATAACACTGATAATGTATATGTTATATATACATTAGTACATTAGTATAGGGCAAAAGCATCAATATGTTGGCTAAAATAAAAAAAAGATTAACATATATTAGTGTTGAAAATGACAGATTTATGTCAAAATAAAATTAATGAAACATTTTTAGTTTTAGAAAACAAAATATTCAGTCAAACATACGCATTTGCTAAATGCGTAGCGATAAACTGCCAGTCAGATTTCTGCAAACAGAGTAAGCGCACCCTGCCCCCATCTCCCTCCCACTCTCCATCCCTGTCACTCTCTTATTACACTTTTTCAAACGCTCTTACACATAATCTGTCTTTCTCTTCCCCTACATCTCTTCTGTTTCTCTCTCCCTCCTTCTCTCCTATCTCTCCCACTCTCTTTTCTTGTGTCACGGTTTGAGGAATTAATGGTAGCATGCCAAGCTCTGTATATTTCATTGCAGTATCAAAATTACAGGGGAAAGAAAACCACCAGCTTCCCCTAGCTTTGAACGTGTTCTCGTTTCTTCTCTCCTGTCCATACGTTCACTTACAACAGTCAGCATGTCAACATGTTAAGACCCATCCTTCAGAGACTGTGCAGTCTGTCTGCTCACTGTCTGTCATACTATGGAGTCTTAAAGCAACACAGTAAGCATATTCTGACAGGGGCTTTTGCTGATACTGTAGGGATTTTTTTGTGATTTTTGTTTTTCCTTTTCCATTTTAAGGCAAAAATCATGATTGTGTTTGAAAAAATATTTACTCCTTTGTCACTGGGAAAACACTGCTGCAAGACATAATGCAGCACAGCACCAACAATCACTTCAGCTACAATCAACTCATACATAAATAAAAATAACCGAATAAAATATAGATAATAATAGCATGCCACAGCTTTGCCTTGTGGCTGTCTTAATTAAAACAGCTGTGCATTCAATGAAGTTATTAAAATAGTTTTTGTTGTGCCTATGGTGTACAAGCACTAGATCATAATACGGTGGAAGGATTTTATCTTGATTTTAGTCATAGAAGGAAAGAAAAAAGTCGTTGAAATTTAACAGATGACTCAGTTGCTCTTTCAATAGGTGCACTGAACAAAGTTTTTGTCAGGCCTAAAAGTAATGGAAGCTGTCAGCACTGGGAGATTGGCACAGCACATGTAGCCAATGGGAAAGGGAAGGTGCTTTATTTCACAGTGGGTTCCACCACGAGGAGGGTTCTTCTTGATTTGGTCAGACTGTTTTTGGGATGATTTTTAAAGACAGGTGTAACAGAATTGGCCCTACAGTGGCCCTACATGAGCTTGCATTGAAAATGTGGTTTTGCCCAGTGGCTTAATGAATGTTGTCTGTGTTTTCTGTAGGTGACGTACCTGGGCAAGGTGACGATCTCGGGGTCACAGTTCCTCTCAGGATGCACAGAGTCGGCAGTGAGCGGCCTGTGCGAGCGCCGACCGCCACCCCAGGAAGATGCCCTCTCCACTAACGCCATCCTGGAGATCCGCCCATTCCAGGTGAGGCTGCACCACCTGGACGGACGGGGCGAGGCCACCGTTGCCATGGACACCTACCAGGTGGCACGCATTGCCTACTGCACGGCCGACCACAATGTCAGCCCCAACGTCTTCGCCTGGATCTACCGCGAGATCAACGATGACCTGACATTCCAGATGGACTGCCATGCGGTGGAGTGTGAGAACAAGCTGGAGGCCAAACGGCTGGCCCACTCCATGATGGAGGCCTTCCGCAAGACCTTCCAGAGCATGCGCAGTGATGGCCGTATCCACAAGAGCTGCTCTTCTGACGAGTTCCCCGAAGACTCCACCCCTGACGACGGCTGAGCCCCTGCCCCCTCCCCCCCCCCGTGGCCCAAGCCCATATGGGGACCCCTGGAAGAACTCTGTGGACCGACATCGAAAAATCCCAACTGACCAACACAGAAAAACAAATGACTGACTGACACAGAACAGCGATAACTGGTGAGAGAAGGATATGTGGGGGGTAGGTGGTTTTGAGGAAAGGTAGAAGAATTTTTTCTTAATTACAAAAAATACAATCTAACATGAACAGACCAAACAAATGGAAGTCTTTCTCTCTGCCACTTAATTGGCTATTCCTCCTTCCCACTACCCATCAAGTGCTTATAGATACGCCTCTGTTTTCATAAGACAGTTTACAGTCCTTCTCAATGGTACTGGCCATATGGAAGGGTTTTTAGAAAAAAATCAACACATCACGTCCCTCTCGCTTCTCTTTACTCTGGTCAACCCTTGACCTTGTCCTCCTCTAAGACTCCGGGCCTGCTGCCCTTTTTTGTCCCCCTACTGATAATTGACGGCACTCAGCTGGCAGAAAACTCTAAAGACTTCCGTGTGGATGTGGTTCGTCCAGACCCCTCCTCACCCGCATCACTTCCTGTCCCGAAACATCTGACTCACATTGTGTATGCATGCCTGAGGTCAACATAGTGTGGGGTTCTATAGACACAGTGGGTGTTTCACTATCAGTCTGGATGGGCTTTATCTCTTTATTCTTGCATAGTGCCAAGCCAGGCTGACATATTGTGCCATATCTGATCCTATATTTGATTATGTTTTGTTTGTTCTTTTTTTTTTTAATTGACCAAATGTAAACGTGACCTGAGCTGAACTCCTCCCACGTGTCAGGCCCCTCCCTCCTCTCTCTGAGCTGGTCTCATCATTCCAGACCGAGGTCCTGATAAACGTCTCAAAAGAGATGTGCACTTGGCTAACGAGTAACCATCTGAAAGCATCACAGCAGTGGGAATTGTGGGAATCTTACACTTAATCTTCACAGGGACTGGGCACAGTCTCATTGTAATGGGGGAGGGGGTCCAGACATGGCTTTGTGCTGTTACTGGAGTCCAGCGGGGAGGGGACCAACTTTCTTCTTGTGCTGCTTTATTAAAAAAAATAAAAATAAATATGAAATCAAGCTGTGGCAATCAGGGAGCATTGAGAGCCCACCTCTGTGGCTAGAGCTGAAAGATAAAGGGGGAAAGAGGGGAGGAGAGGCGGAGAGACAGAGGCCCCATGGCTGCCCCGTCCTCTCTGAGCTGTACGATTGTGTCATGTGCTGCAAGCTCTCTTCACATTTTTATTTTGGAACCTGTCTTTTTTCTGTTGACTCATGTTTTTTTTTGTTGTACATTTCAGCAGATGTTGTGTAAGAGGCCTGGTCTGGACAGAGATGTGAAGGGAACGTTTGTCTTGTTAATTTGCTTTAGAGTTTATGAGTCGTGTCTTTGCTGCCTCTGAATTGAAGGGATGACAGGAACGAGTCAGTTTATATAAGAGCAAGAGTTTATAATCATTTCCGGTGACCGTTATGAGAAAACCGCAGGTCAACGGGACACTCTGTGACACATCTCCTGTGATGAAAACGGAATGTAGAGGGCACAGGTCAGTATATATTTCTAAAATCATTCGATAAGCTTGTGTAAATACAAATGTATCTGTTTCCAAATATTACAACATAAATGTTTATAGCTATTTTGAATAAACAACAAGCAACAAAACCAGTGTTTAATCGCCAGCTGTGAATATGTAGAAAATCCTGTAGTGCTGGAAATTCAATTCAAGTTGAAGCCTTAGCTGTATTTGGGAGTGATAGACTAAAGGAGGAATGTTTATGAAATGGTAGATTACTGTGTTACGTCTGTATCCAAAAGTCTTGGATTTGCTTTAAGTGTTTCATAATGTTACAGTATGTGTTTTCTATACAGTATTTGCAAAGATAAAAAAACAACATATAAACTATTTACCATGAGCGATGTCATTTGTGTTTTTTTTTTTAAAGCTGTGAAATTCTGATGTCTTCTGTTCCTCAGAGCTATCATTTATTCTGCTGACAGTCAATCACTCATTATATTTCAGTTATCTTTTACCAAAGAATACTAACAAAACAAATAAAACATATTTTTACAAATAATTCTTAATTTCCCCAAGCTGGGCCTTTCCTTGCACCGATCAACATTCATGTGTAGCAGAAAGAAAAATAATTAAAAGATTTAGAGGAAATGAAAGGTAATACCTCACCAGCTGTAACCAAGAGTTTGCTTTGTGCATTGTTGGATGTGCCACCATCTGAGTCAGCTGATCAGACAATTCAGCACAGAAACCATTATTACCTCATAAAGGCCCCCAAACGTTCTGTCATGACTATTTCACAAAAGACTGACTTACAGGATTCCAAAACAGACGTGTTTATAAAACATTTAAATAAACATAAATATATACTCTGTTGAAGCATGGGAGTAAGGACTGCAGTGTAGCACTGGTTTAATTCCAAAAACACACATTTTATTCCATTTTCTGTAAATCAAAGTCACATCTGGCTTCCTACAAGACTCTGTTCACTAAAGAAGCATAAATATGAGAACTCTGCTCTGGAATCTGTCTGTGTTACTAATTTAACGCAGAGTGCGTTTTTTGTTAAGTTAAAGTTAGCTTTTTGGGGAGCAAAATATGAGCTTGTCTTCCAGCTCCATATGTCAGTGAAACATTTTCTGTTTGGCCAGTATGGGTAAAAAAGGCCGAACTTGGGCCGTAGCCCTGGGAAGGCGCTCAGACGTGGAAGGTTCTGGATGCCTGTGTGCTTTTAACAGTGCCTAGCTGAGATAGGGAAGGGAACATGTTAAAGCTGAGGGAAATAGTTCCAGTCGAATTTCCACCTGGCGCTACGGCTTACCCACATCTGCACAGCAGTTTGAGAGACTCTGTGCAAGCCAGCGCCTTTGAAGTTACTCTTCATTTCCCAAGGAATGCTAAAGGATTCCGGTCAGGTTATCATAGGATGCCATTCCGCAGTGGCATGAACTCAGAAAGTAAACACCTGTGTTCCCAGACATCGGCAAAAAGGTGATGACATCACAGTGCACTATCTCTGAGGTAAATGAGCTCCGTAAGTCCAAAAGTGTTTTTTTTTTTTGTGTTCAGTCTGTACATGTGTCCCAGTCTATGAGCCGTTGGAGATGTGATCGCGTTTATGTGTATGTGTGTGTGTGTGTGTGTGTGTGTTTGTGTGTGTCAGTGAGACTCTGTGTTCATTGTTGTCTTTGTGTCTGTGCTCAGCACTGTGACTGTTTTCAATATTGTTATCATATAATAATACTAACAATAGATTCAAATTGTAGAACACTTTTTATAAAAGAATCTTACAAAGCACTGTCAGTCACAATCTCAATATACAGCATGTCATTGTAGGTGCATTTAGTATTGCGTCTTTTCATTTTGTTAGGAAGTTTTGTGTCATTTCCTTGTTTTTTGTTCTTGAAATAATCTTTAATGTCACAGTCACTAACCACATATGTAAGCACATACTACATATGTAAGTTGATGTACAACCCTAGTCGCTAAGACCCCGAGCATGTCCATCCCGTGTGTGAAGGCCTGTAAATACCCAACTCACTATAGCCAACACCGTTCAGCTTAGAAAATAACCAGGTGAGTCATACCAGTAGATGGTGGACCAAGGAAGTACAGAACAATATCCCCAGATTGTACAAGACATACAAATTCAAGTTTCAGGTTAGCCATTTGTCCTTGAGTTGAATTTGAATAATCTTCACTGTTGTCCTTACCTCTTGCACGGACTCAAAATGGAATCCACAGGTACACTTGGTTACATATGATATGAATAGTTTTGTGTGGTTTTTGAATGGCAAGTTTAGTAGGTAGGGGAGAGTATAAGTTGATAGCGTAATAATACTAATATAGTAGTAGTATAAGCAGTAATAAAAAGGCATTTTATTGAGCTAGATTTTCTCTAAACTCAAAGCACCAAAAGTAGTGGCTCTGTTAAATGATGCAGCGATTTGTTAAATTAATAAATGAAAACCACATGCAGGCCCTCGCCATCAATTCTCACTCAGGCCTCTGCTGTCTGCCAGCTGAGCGGTGGAGCCAGGGCGGAGAGACACAGCCAGAGCAGACAGACAGCCGAGGCCCCAATGGCTGCGAGATTACAGCAGGATACTCTGCTGACTGGAGCCCTCCTTCCCTGCTAATGGCTAATCACGAAGAGCCCAGAGAGCCCCAGAAAGGTTTGTTTTTAAATGAAACTTAAAAGGGGACCTCATCAGCTCAGTATCTCAGATCTCTGGGAAAGGAGCCTCCAACGTGGAGCTGCAGGTTTAGGCCTTGGTGCGGCGGAGCTTATTAGGATTTATAGCCGAGGATGTCCTGGACACGGTTACTGGAAGAGTGGAAGGCGCCCCAGAGCTTAGACGCAGAAACACGTGTGTGAAAGTCTGGGAGCCGCAGGGCTATCACATGTAAGAGCTAGAACACACTGCATCCCTCGGACAAACTATGTATCAGAACATACAAACTGCTTTTGAAATTAATGCATTGACAAGAACACACATCCAATGACTGAGGCAATGCTAGGTCCAGACCCAGATGTTCAGATCAGGACACAGCAGAACTCATAGTGAGAGATTGATCTCATACCTCCTTATTCCCTATGTACTGTTCTCATATAATTGTAGCCATGTTGTAGAATCAGTTCTACAGAATGATTGTTTAGCTGGGTGGTCTTACTATGCTCTGTGTTGATGTTATATAAGATGGAGAGAGATTTGGAGGGAAACAGAGATGGGGGACGGATGGAAGCTGACTGACAGAGAAAGAGAGAGAAGGAGGCGGGCTTTGGGAAGTTAAATGTGTTTTCCAGAACAGAAGTGAAGTCTGCAGGGCCGTTTTTGGCCAATTTGTATCTGTCAGAGAGAGAGAAAGCACTTCCAACTGTTATTTCCAGCTCCCTCCAGATTTGCTGTGTCCCGTCTGATCCAGTCTTTGACTGAAATTTAAAGACCATTGCTCCTGGACATCCAAGAAGAGTGCGTTCTCCCCACCTCTGCGTTCCAGATCCCCACAGGCCCTCTCTGTGAATGAACCTGCAGGAGACATTCCAGTGAAGCATTGTCTTGGAGCCATCTTTACTCAGTCCCCATTGAGCAATGGTGTGTGGACAGCCAGAGACAACTCCCCCCTTACAACCCTACAAACCGCCCCCAGTGCTGAACAGTCTCTCGGCAGCAGTCAGAGGAGAGAGTAAAAACAGAGAGCCGGAAATGCCTGTAACATCATCCATGAAAAACACAGAGTCACACAGAGCCTGAGTGCCAAGCATGACTGATCTCAGAACAGTGTGGTCCCTGTCTGAGCCTGGTGGGGGGTTAGTGTGTGCGTGTGAGAATGGGGGAGGGTTTTGTGTGTGTGTGTGTGTGTGTGTGTGTGTGTGTGTACATGTGCATGTGCATGCATGTGTGTGCATTTATGTATGCGTGTGTGTATGTGTGTGTATGTGTGTGCGAGTGTCTGAGGGTGTGTGTGTGGGGGGGTTGTTATGGTGGGTGTGTGTGTTGGGGGGGATGAATTGGTGTGCATGTGCGTGTGTGTGTATTCGTGGGACTACAAGAGGTTATGTGTGCCTGTATATGCATGAGACTGCCCAGCCACCACAAAATGTTCCCAGAACAATTACAGAAGATTTCCATTTGGCTGTAAAATAAAATTATGACTGCAGCATTCCATGAATATTTCATTGTTCATAACTAGTTTTGCACACATCATAGGTCAGCATTTACTCAAAACTTAACATTATTAAATTTGAAAAAAATGAAGGTATTTTTCAATAAATGTGAAGAAGACTGCAAGTACTGAAACGAAAAAATGTCCTGTGATGTTCCTAAGGATTTACAGGCAATGATTCAGGAATGTCCAGGAAAACGTACATGTGGAAATTCAGTATGCCGGGAACATATTCCCTAAACTCCTGATATTCTAGGAATGGTCTGAGGCCTAGTCTTTGTAGGGTAGGAGAGGGCACTGTGTGTGTGTGTGTGTGTGTGTGTGTGTGTGTGTGTGTGTGTGTGTGTGTGTGTGTGTGTGTGTGTGTGTGTGTGCGTGATCAGGAAGAGGAAGGCAGTGGGGGTATTGGTCACTTGTGCATACTTGTGACACTCTGGGATGTGTGGTATGTGTTGCAGTTGAGTATGGAGTGGTTAGTGAATGAATCATGAACCATGAATCAGCAACTCAAAAAAAAAAACAGATTTTTGGAGCTGAAGTAAGATTCAGTGGAGTGGTGGCAACAGCTGCGTGAGTGGGGTTAGACCTGCCTGAGAGAGATCCTAAGAAAAAGCCTGTGTATGACTCACTACATCCTGTATCACACACACACACACACAAATATTCAGACCTAAGTGCTCACTCACATGCGCAAGCACACACACGCACACACACACACAGACACATATACACTCACAAATTCAGACCCAGGCGTTCACTCTCACGCGCATGCGTGCACACGTACACACACACATACACACACACACATACACTCACAAATTCAGACCCAGGCGTTCACTCACACGCGCATGTACGCACACACGCACACACACACACACACAATATGACACACACACAAAAATGCATTTAAGACTTTTAGGCACAAAAGAAAATCTGTCATTTGCCATTTTCATAATATCCGGTAGCTGTCAAAAAGGCCAACCGATAGGTGACATGTGACAAACAGCAAAATAGGACGGAAAGAGCAGGCAAAGATTTAAATCTTTCCTATTCCATACATGTCCACGGTTTATTCTGTTTCCCATTCATCAGTGCAGTCCTCAGTGTGGGAAGACTCAGAGTAAATACCTTCCTTCTCTCAGGGCCGGCAGGGATTCGCTCCAGCTCCTGCCACAGACGCACTCCTGCTAAAGCTCACATGCTCGCCATTTCTGAACCAACGTGCAAACTCCAGCACTGCAGGCTGTTTGTGGGCCAGCCTCATAAATCTGTTAGGTTTGGATCGGACACCGGGTGAGGGAGGGATCCAATACTGTACTCAAAATCTGGATTAGGATCTCTCATATTCTCACTAGACGTGACTTGGATATTTCTCCGTTGTGTGGAATTACTAAATCACTGGTTCTAATGTGAGTTATGGATCAGCTGTTCACCCTGGGCTCAGTGTCTATCCATACTTGTACCTTGGTGAAGAGTGGATAAGAATTTGTTGCACACTTCTCTGGTTTGAATTACAATCTCTCATACTCCAACAAGGTTTGGATCAGATATGTGGTATATAGGCTCAGTGTGGATTCAGTGTAAATTTAGGTGCCTGACTCATTGGTGCAGATTGCACACGAGGCCAGCTCTACCTCCCCCTTTGGGTCTTTGAGCACAAAAACACCCAGATGTGAGGAGCCAGGTGCCAGGCTATGACAAGCTAGAGCAGTTCTGCTCTGGTCTTCCTCCAGCCTTTATTTAAAACACATGGGATGTAGCCACACTGTATATCCACAAGGGGGCGCTCAAGTCTTTCAAATAGCATCCCTATACTGCATGTCTTGGAGGGGGATTTTGGCTCCAGCTACAACTGATGTACATTCCCGCTTGGTTAAATATTCATACTTTTGATCACTTGAATCCTGTTTCAATGTCAAGAAAATCTGGCAGAAAGCCTTCAACTCTGAAACAGAAATTTCTGCATGCCCTTTTGATAGTACAAACTCTGTGATAACTTAAGATTTAAAAATACTGGCAGTACTTTGTGACAGTTGGTCGGTTATGTTAATGTTTCCTGGACACCAGGGCTGCATGGAGAGATACGAGAAATGTTCCTTCTAAAGTGTGCGTTTGAAATGACTCCGGGGACTAAAGATGGTTACCTCCTGCCTAGATGGACATGGTTGATTTACTGGCCCTCACTGTGGAATACAATATTTAACCCAGCGAGGATTGGCCAAGAAGCAAGGCTCATTAAATATGCTCTGAACGAACAGGAGACCTCCCTCCTCCTCCACAAAGCATAGATGCAGTCACTGCTGCCTATTCAAAACAAATAAATAATAATAAAAACACAAGCCCTTCCTCCCTCCTTTTGTGAAAAATAAAATGAATAACCCTGCCTGGGTAGATCATGGCAGATTATAGATGCATCGTCGGATTGACACCCTAGTGAGTACACAATGTAGGCAGAAATGTTTTTGCCTTACTGGAACATAAGACACAAGGACCCATCATGTCACCACCGTGCTCTCAAATACGATAAAGAAATAATGCCTGAGATGAGCTTTGCCTTTAAACATTTCAGAAAGCTAAATCATCTGATTACCCTGTACAGTATACTGTAGCTGCATTAATTGTGTTTGCCTCTGTCAAACAAAGCAAATAAAACAGTGCTTGTGCAAAGCCAGAGCTGGTCAAATACCGTGTGTGTTTCAACAGTAAATGTGCAGCATGTTTTTCATTACATAAGAAATAAGTGGATTAAATCCAGTCCTTGTGATGAGGATTCAGTAAATATTTCTATTATTTATTATTTTCTCCACATGCATTTTGGTCTGCAAGGCTGGCAGCTTGAAAGCAGGACTAAAAAAAAAATACTGATAGCTGCTTGTTAGCTTAGATATCGCTATTCAACGCCTGAGTTCAGAAATTGACCCAAATTTGTTGTGTACATGCACACGCTTCCCCCAATCAGAAGTCCAGCTTTGAATTGTTTGGGGATGTGATGTAGTGTATGCAAAATCCCCATCGCCCTCTTTCAGGTCCACTGGCATAAAAACCTGAGGGAGGAACCCTTCCCCCCCCCCCCCAGCTTCCTGCAGAGTCCACACCCACACAGTCATTCAGATGGGATGGGACTCCGAGGAGATTTCAAGGGCAGGATGAGTTCAGTGGCCATGAAGTAAAAACATAAAAACATTTGGTTCAATCCGGAGCACACTGGCTGTTTCTGTGAGCCCATTTCCTTACGCAGATCTTTTATTTGGGGTGTCACTGGGACAGTCTCATTAGCCCATCGGGGTCCTGATTAAATCCTCACACCTCAGACAGCGCAGCGGCTCTGCTCCTCCGCTGGATGTGCTACCTTTGATGCACATTCCCTCTTGATTCAAAAAAAAATCTTTTTTGTTTTGAGTCCTGTTTCTATGTCAGCCTGTAACTCTACTTCAGAGTGAGAAGCAAATTCAAACATTTCTATACAACTTTTTTTCTTGGTGGAATGAAGTCAGAAATAACAGTAGATATACAAAATATGATGTGGTCCAACAGTTTGACCTGTAGCTTTCAGACACTCAGTGTTAATATGCTTTTTATTAGGGCTTCACTGGGACCATCTGAGTGGTTCATCTGAGTGGTTCATTTGAGTGGTTCATCTGATTGGTTTTGAGCTGTGGTTGCAGAGTTCACCCCCAAGCAGACTCATGGGAAACACACTTCACAGTCATGAGCAGGGCTGCGTTAGGTGACCCCAGACATGGCTCAGTCCCTCATAGGCACTTTAGAGATATAAAGATGGTCTGCACTCAGCCTCACATCCAATCATCTCTGTGGCCCTTGTGGGACTGAAATATTGAAAATGAATGAAATGGCAGTAATCCACAGATTAAGAGTTATGGGCTGGTAGCACAGTTTATGGGAGACGTTCTGCTTTTTGCATATTTTTGGAGTTTTTTTTTAATAATATATATGCACATAGTCAGTAATGATCATCCTGCTTGATTTGATGTAAGCAAATCAAGATCAGTCAAGTGAAGAGACACGTAATCCATCTGTCCCTGTGAAGATTTGATCTTAAAGATATTTTAACGAGTATATTACAGTATGTGTAAAACTGAAATATCACAGTTTTAGACTAAATTTTGTGATTGAATGATTGCAAAGGGTGGGCTATTTATCCTAATGGGATATCCACTGTTTATTCTGACTATTCTCATTTGCAGCATTCAACAGTATAAGTATATGATTATCCTTACTGCTTATAAGAGAGACTGCTAAGAAATAGATTAATTGTAACACACCAATAGGCAATGGGATTCACTCTTGTTTAAACTGATGTGTGTTCATAGTATATTTAGGCTGTTGCCAGTATTTAAGACAAAGGGAGACTTTGAAAGAGGAAGTTTCTCTCTTTTGTGCAAATTGTAGGGTAGAGCTGCCAGGTTTGCCTTTTTCCAGTCAAATTGGCTACATTGTCACTGATTTTGCACTGACTTGTGGGATTGAAAAGCCAGCTGGCATTTTGGCATTCTTGATATCCCCCTGAACCCTAAAAATCCTATCACCTTTACTGAAACACACAGCTCGAGTTGAAATTGAACAATATGCCTGTTGTGGAGAAAATATGACATTCCCTCCCTGCAGTGACTAGTGGCTTATAAAGCCAGGAGGGCTTTTTTTGTAATATTTTTACAGCACATTGTTTTTGGCTTCTGGTGACATCATGATGGCTTTGGAGTTGAAACAGTGCCATTTCTAAGTGTTTGTGCTTGGCATTTTTGCTTAAAAACGACATAATTTCTGTCTACACTTGAACCTGAAATAAGTGGAGTGTTTGCTCATTGGGTGCATCCAGTTTCATCACAGGTAGTGACAAGACAAAAATGGTAAGTTGTAGACTCACCGGGCGTCCTATTCTTTGTGCCCCCAGGGAGGTGAAATGTCTGCTGGTGCATAAAAGAAGACAATTCACACAGCGGATCTTCAGCTCTGAGACATACACCGCAATCCCCACACAATTCTCAGGCTGTGTACACCAGCATGAAATGTTTCACAGTGTAACCTCTGCAGAAAAATGGCGAGTGAGTTACTAAGGAGAAAAGACATTTGAAACATTGTAATTTCACTGAAACGTACTTTAGCCTTTAGAATGAACATGCTGCCTTTTTGATGGAAACAAATGACACATTCAGCACTGACCACGAAAAAAAAAAAAATCTCAATAATTCATATATTGCAAACAAGTTAAATGTCTCTCATTGGCCAACTTATATTGAGTATCAAGCTCAATATTTGTACTACACATTCATCTAAGGTCCAGGAAAAGCCATTTGTAAGATGAACAGCTGAATGACTGAATTAGGATAGAAACAGAGGAATCATCAGTGTTGAATTGTGCAGCTTCCCCTTGAAACAGCCATAGATGCAGAGTATTCTGATGTGCAGAGCTGGCCACACATGAGAGAACGGAGGCTGCATTCTGACTCATCCTCTCACCCCAGGAGTGGCTGGCGAGCTGTGAATGGAGGTGGAGACTCATCTTTAAACCGACAGCGGTTCTCAACCAGTTTCGCCTACTTCGTAAGTGTCAGTTTTGGGGTCTCTCATTAGCTGATTTCTTTGTCTTGATAATGATTAACGTGGTAGTGTTACCTCAATCTGCATCACATTCAGTTATTTCACCTCACATAAAAAAAAACTCACATTGTGGTGAAATTATATAACAGTAAATTTTACTTCTCTGTACATATCTCAAAATATGACCACCAGTTATATTTGTAGGCTCATCCCATCACTGGTGTGTGTTTGCAGGAGGTGGGGGGGGGGTGGTTGTCAGGCTAGCAGATGTTCTGTAAAATGCTTGTTTACTGCCACAGTCAGTCCACCACTTAAACTGCACACTCATTGCTTTGTCTGACTACCATTTAAGAACAACTGGTACTGGCAAACCGCACCACAGATAACTTAACATGAGTGTTTTAAGTTAGATGTAGCTGCAGTTCATTTTTATTGTATCTAAAATCAATATCTTTGAAGTTTAGCGGCATTAGATGCATGCAGTCAAGTAAGAAAACAATAGCTGCTGATTAGAGTTCTTGGAGCTAGCCCAGAAATATCAAAAACAGATTCTGCATGAGTCTCAAATAAAGGAAAGTGTCCTTTATAAGTGTCCTCACAGTCTGAAGGTCACTGGCTGCCAAAAATTCAAAGTGCGTTATTTTACTGGAGAGGGCCCTGTGCACCCAGGGCATTTAAACATGCACAATTACAGCAGTGTGTATGCTTTTAATCCCTCCTGCCTCACAGTAACCTAAAATCGTCCTCTGAATCTCACTCATGGAAAAGTAAACCGCCGTTTTCCGAAGGCAGAATAGATATAATTGCTATTTGATCCTTTTTTACGGATCAGCTGGCGCTTGATATATTGCTCTTTTAACAAAAGCACTGAATCTTTTACAGGCGCTGTAAATCAAGCCATCCGTGAGCAGCGCGGCGATGGTTGGGAGCCGGCCTACAGATCTCTCCTGATACGATTTTCTGCTCTGTGTTTCACCTGCAATAACGCGGCTGCTGTCTCCTGCAATAATAAAAGTGGATTTATTGCAGAGATTGATTGTTATTATGACTCTAAATATCTGAATGAAATACCGCCCCACCGAAAAAAGGACATGAATCTGATTGGAAAAGAGGTTGTAAGTGTTTCACGGGGATATTTGAATGAGGGGGCAAAGTGACTGTGGACGCCTGGCTCCAGACTGATGGAGGTGATGAAATAAAAATATATTTCCTCACCATGAAGTACGAACAGCTTCATGCCCCACTGCCACCTTCCCTCGCTCAGGAAATGTGTGTTTTTGTTTTGAACTCCTCAGAGCTGGATGTGGAACCTCCAGGGTCTAAGGAAGCATTAAGAAATATAATGGAAAATCAGGATGCTGTCTGCGACCTTCGACCTTCCCCTGGGAGCTGGGCAGAGCGTGGAGGGAGAGGTTATGTGCTGCTGTATCCTGAGGTGAACAGAGGGGCAGGCCAGAGCATGGTGCTCCAGGGGTTTACGGCAAGAGACTAAAAGCCTCTTTGTGATGGTCCTGGGGGGCAGAAGAGACGTTTGACCTCCTGAAAGCATGTGAGTGTATGTCCTCTGTGTGTGTGTGTGTGTGTGTGTGTGTGTGTGTACATGCATGGGTGTAGACATGTGTGTAAGTGTGCATGGTGTTGCACAACATACGTGAACATTAATGTAAGCCCACACATTCAAGCAAAGTCACACAATGTTTTTGACAACTATTAAGTATAATCAAAAAATATTTAATGGCTTTTGAAAGCCATTTAAAAAAAAAAAAAAAAAAACAATGAATGCAAGCTGCCTGCTGCAGTGTGAGAGGGTTCATTTGTCAAAAAAAGTGAATTACTCAATTGCTGAACTTCTGTGCTTTTTTCGTACAAGAAAATAGAAAATTGTACTTGAAGGAAATAGAATTTCTCAGAAAAGGAACTGTTATGAATGTGAAGCATGATGATCAATCTCACACCTTGTGCCCTGCTGTCCTCGTCCCCCTCAGCCTTGATGAGATGCTGATGTATATGAGAGTGATCAAGGTCTGCTGTGAGTGGCTTCTTATGGCCATCCTGGTGATCACCTTCAGTTTCCCTGGTTACAGACCCCACCCACCTCCCAACCAAGTCTTCCATTCAGTGTCACCTACCTGTCTATCTTTGGCACTGATTTAGATATAGCTAGATATAGCTATTGCTATGGGGGTAGCCTGTAGCCTAGTGGCTAAGGTGGCCGCCATTGCTGTTGGGACTTTGAGCAAGACCCTTAACCCCACAGTTCCCAGGGGGGACTGGTTAGCATATCAACCGTAAGTCGCTTTGGATAAAAGCATCAGCTAAATGACTGTAATGTAGATTGTTCACACAGTCTGTTTTGGTTTCTCTGTGACATTACTTCCTCTCACATTACCCAGCTGGGACCTACTTGAAGCTTTCTTCATCATGATGTGTGATGTCCAGATCTGTGCCTGATTATTTTAAATCTCTGGCCAGCTGTTAGAGTTGAAGCTGCTCTGAGTTACTGTGTGCTGGCCAGAACTCTGGTCATACACAGCTGTCTGAGAAGACGGCCAATCACCAACCAATCAGGGAAATATCAAGACCATGCCCTGACTTCCAGAAAATGGAGAATAAATGAATAATTACTCTCTCTCATATGGCTGGCTAGGATTTCACATTCCTTATTTTGTAAACCAGTCAAATCGAATTGTGAAATCATTTCTTGATAACAATAGAAGAGGAAATGACATGACAGAGACTCACGCACTCTCTTAATCTACTTTACCATGAGATTATGTGAGCCAAATTCATTCCCTTCCTCAGTCATGAATGCATACTGCATCAAGCCTGTGAGAATCCAGCTTGTGTCATTACAGCTCATTGATTAAACACAGGTAATCCCCTCTGTGGGTGGTGCATCTGCATTGAGGCACAGGACCATAAGACACTCCCCACAGGATCACAAAACCCATCATAACATCTTTGGAAAAATGCTTTCACCTCAGGCTTTACTTCCTAATATTCCTCTTTGTGCTGACCCGGCTACCGCGGCAGGAAGTGACATCATCGCAACCGCATTGTCAGAGTGTCCATCGGAGCTCCTGAATTCAGACCCCCTGCTGGGTGCCCAGTGTCTCAGGAGGAGGAAGAGTGACCACTCGGATTTCAGCACTGCTGGGGAAGGGTTCGGTGGGGGGGGGGGCTATTGATTGGAGTCCTGCTGCTGCCTCTCTCATTCCTGTCCATTCCTGACCTTTACCTGTGAAGACTGTGAAATTCCCCATCCCCACGAAATGACTTGACATTTCGTTCCCCCTACCAGTGTTTTTATTACAGCCCTCGAGACAAACAAGCAGGGAGGGAGCCCCCTCCTGGGCACAGAGCGGTCGGGCTTTGCCCAGCGGTGCGAGGAGCGATGGCCCCAGAATTCATCACTGGCGAGAGAACGCGCCACGGTGGCACGCCACACATCACAGCCCAGACAACTGTGATCTTTAATGTTAGCAGCAGCGGGAAGAACAAAGGTGAGAAGAGCTCTCAGCGGCTCTCCGCAGCAACGCAAACTTCATCAAAGTTCATTTCTGGACTACAGACAGGCTAGGAAACATTAACCTTTCACACTCGAGAGACCTGGACCAGGGTCAGAGCTGTGAAACACCAAAACAAAACATGGTGTTCCTCGCCATCACGCCCCACGGCAGTCCGCAGTGGAAGCCTTACTGCTACAGCAAGGCCTCGTTCCCCGCCTGTCAATCAATCATTCTGAGCAGTAACACAAGCTGAAGCACATAAAGGAGAGGTGAGCGATGCCTGTGACCCCTTTGCTCTCTTCTGCCTCGTAATTGCCCCACTAATCACAAACACCTCAGGCAGAGGAAAGCAGAGCGGAAGGATCAGCGGCCTTAAACGAGGGTGAGAACTGCCTCTTCCTCGTCTTTAAAAAGAGGGTTCCCAAGCTCTCTATCCCCTCCCATGCGAAGGTGCGTGAGAGAGACAGAGCTTCTGAAATTTCAGTTTTGGCAGGGAGAAGATGACTTGGATTTCTTCTGTCTGATGGTGGCAGAGAATTGGTCTGACAGTCTCTAACGAACCTCTCTGTCTTCCCTTCCCTCCCGGGCCTCGGCCTGAGCTGCTGGCTCCCACCGGACCCGCTGCATGGTCGCTGCACGCGTCAGTGTTTTTGCAGGAAATAATAATCACACTTCCAGCGGAGATGGTGCGTTGCAGGTGCTTCCCCCGCTGGGATTTTGTGAGGGGTGGGGGTGGGGGTGGGGGAGCAGCAAGGTGGGGATCAGGTATGGCGTGCGGTCCCCCGAAACAGCTGTGGTGCTGACGGGATAACGTGACCATTGAGCCTTAAACGGCGCACCACGGGCGGGCAGACGCACGCCGGGCCCCTCAGCGGAGGGGAGGAAGGAGATGAACGCAACCGGCAGACGGCACAGCCACGCGCCGATAGGCTGTCAGCCGGGGTTGCGACTGCTGTCGCTGAATAATTAACTCCAAACGGCGTGCGCGCTAACTAGAATGCAAGGCCCCCGGGCACAAATTTTCTACGATGAGACAAACGCTTGCCTCTGGAGGAAATGGCATGTCTTCTTTAATCAGTGCATGAGGGGATGGTGACTACATTTATGAATAATTTGCCAAAAATAGGCTCCTGTGTCACCCTGTAGGGTTCACTGGTTCACTGGTGCTGGCGTTAGTAAAATGAAAGCCCTTCATTAACAAGCAAGGAACGTTTCTCCCTTGGATAATTTTTTTTTTTTTTTTTTTTTGGCCGTGTTGTCTCAGATTCACAGAAACCACCTGCTTGGCAGGCTAGCTGGAAACAGCTGTCATTCAAGGACATTCAAAATCAAAATTCAAAACAGAGAAAAAAAAATTTACCATTTCTTTTTATTTAAGAGTCTGGTGGGATGAAGGAGACGTGAGCTGAAAGACGAGGTGATGCGGACCTGATTGCGTACCTGAACAAACTCACAGAAAAATAATTACAAACTGGCTCACAGAAGAGGTTCATACAGGTGTTACATACAGGTTTTGGGCTGTTTCCTCTTGGACATGAAATCGTAACCTCAATGCCTTTTGGAGACAGCTAATGCTCATACTAGGAAAGTGAGATTTCATCAATGGGTGGGGCTACAATAGGCCCACTGTCAATCACTAATGAACCCTGTTTGAGTCTCCATATTAAATCACAATGATTGGTTCAAAAGCAGTGTGTCACTGACATTATTATTATGGAGGCACTGCCCATTTTTGGCTTCATGACACCTCATTCTCCCATTGCTGACTAATGCATAATCACATAGATACTGTTATCCAGAGAGGGACCATAGGGACCAAAGATCAGACGTTATACATTCACATGTACACATGCACACACCTACAGATACAAGCACAAGTGCACACACACCCCTGTACGCCCCTGACCCCCCCACCCTCTCATGATTGATGGCAGCTGACAGGGAGATGAATGTTCTCAATTATGGAGACCCCTCCTCTTTATTCCTTCAGTCGCTCCATTCTCAGCCCCTTTCTCCCTCCCCTCTCTCCTATCTCTCTCTCTCTCTGTCTCACTTCCCCTTTTATTCCATCGCTCTGTCCCTCCTCTCCACCCCACCATCTCTGTAAATTGTTTTTCTATCCTTCTATCTTCTTTCCTCCCCACCTCCCTTCTCATCTTCCTCCCTACCCCTCTCTCTGTCCATGACCCCCACCCCCCACAAGCACCCCCCCCCCCCCCCCCATCTCTGTTGCTCAAAGCAGTGGAGTGTTTTATTTCAGATGGACTAGTCTGCACTAAACGTTTGTGAGCTCCTGCCAAATGGTGGCACTGCCAGGGCTCAGTTCAAAAAGCATCTCGGGGGGACAATCCTGCAGCAGCACTCCACATCCAATCCATACGCTAACAAAGAAAGAGAGCATCGCTCTCTCATTTTCTGCCCCTCTCGTTCCAAGTGGATAGCAGATTTTTTGTTGTGCTGAGGGGGGAGTCTGGTTGCCGGAATGAGATTTTTCATCCCAATTTTGTGTTCAGTGTACAACAGCCCGGTGCTGCTCATTTAGCGGGAACAAGATTGTGAGGAGCTTGTTTTTGTGATTCACGGGTTAGAAGATATGTGTTTTTAGTGTTTTTCTTCTTTTTTCCCCACCTCCATTTGGAATTGCCAGTTTTGCTTCTTGAATCACTGCCGTGCCACCTGCCCCTGCACTTGGAGCCCCGCGGCTAGACTGAGCACGCTCTCTCTGACTCATTCCTCTGCAAACCATTTTCTACATGACAGGCTACACATTACTATAGATTAGCTGTTGGGAGGAAATAATGCAGCAGTAACCCAAGACCCCTGGTGGGTTGAGGTAAATTGGATCCCGCTGATGTGGACTCATGGTCACAGTTAGCTAATGACATAGCCCGGACTCAAACCTGCAGCCTACACTGCTGAGAGAGTGCATTTGTTGTCCTGGGCTATATGGGACGCCCAGCCGTGCGAGAGCCCAGCATTTCAGGAACTGTGTAAAACTGTGCTCTGCGGAAGCAAAGTCTAATTCTCTGATCCTCTCGAACCTCCATGCCCTGACCTTTTGATCTTTGCGGATGAGATTAGCAGCTTCCCATAAATAAACAAAGGATTTTATGCATTTGAGTGGTTTTTCAACATGCTTACACCCAGGTAATGGAGCCATGAGCCGATTCCACTCTCATCCACACTGTTTTCCCAGTGTCCTGGTTTCCATGGAAATTAGGGGATCGCTTTCTCCCCCCCCAGCCTCCCCACACCCCCAACAACACCCCCCCACCCCCCCACCCGGAAGGTGACAGCGGCGACCTTGGCCCGGGAAGAGCTGCCGTAGCCGACAGGCCAGCCCGACAGTTTCTATGTTTTTGAGCGTTCCCTGAAAAATGAACATGGGCTATAATAGGAGCCCCAGGGCCCTGCGGTGCAGGGTGGACATGCCTCCACATAATGGAGCCACTTTAAAGTTCAGCGGGCATCCAGCCCGCACACAACGCTTCCAGCAGCTCCAGGAGACAGGTGTTCAGCGCACACGAATAGAGGCATTGGCAGCTGAATTAAAAAAAAAAAAAATGGGACAGAAAAAAATGTTTTGCTCTGCAGGGTTTTAACAATACCAATGAAGCGGTACATTGGGTTGCTCAGAAAGTCAATTCACACCGTAAATCACAATCTTCTCCCCAGCCGCAGAGAGCAGGTTCATACAGACCTTTATTCATTCATACGACACAACAACACATCCCGACTGCAATGTGAAGTCAATTTCCAGCAATAGGGAAACACAATGAAAATGATAAAGCATGGCTTCTCACATCTTTCTGTCTCGATTTGAATTTTTTTAAAATTTTCCCCATTGGGGGTGGCATGAGAAATACAGAATATTTTACCTTGGGGGAGGACCTGTGCGATGATCCGCATGAGATCTACCCAATAAGATTCACAACTGATCAATGTGATTTCCTGCGCAGGGGAAACACGCAGTGAACAGAGTTAGCCTCTCATTTCATAATGAATGAATTGTACCAGCTCAATACCAGCTCACTGGGCACAGCTGGAGATGATTAAGGCAAGGATGTGCTTTTCTGGGCTCTAGTTCAGCAATGGGGCCATGAGTGAGCGGCGCTCTGGTGTGTGCAGGTTGACAGTTGGGAGAGGTGTGGTGATTCTCACTGTCAGAGCAGCAGTGATGTGGTTTGGTAGGTGGCTGACTGCTGTCCCATCTCTCCCTATTGGATAACGCGTCAAGGACAGTTCTAGTGGATTACTACCCTAATCCACTTAGATACTTAAACTAGTGCACATGAGTGTGTCTGACGTTTGAGAGTGTGCGTGTTCATGTATGGCGTGTGTGTGTGTGGGTCTTTGTATGTCTGTGTGTCTTCATTTTTAATTATGTGTTTGCATGTTTGAGAAAGTGCGAGCCATGCGCATAGGTCTGTGTGTATGCGTGCATATGTTTTGAGTGTAGCATTAGCATGCTATTCTCGGAGGACCTCTGGCTGCTAAGCATCAGCATTCCCTCCTCCTCAAAGGGGATTAGCCACAGCCTCGCTACACACAGTCACAGTGCAGAAAAAAAACACACACACACACACACACACCCAGCGTCTATAAACACACTCCCTCAAGCTGCTCTTAAGCACCACGGCCAGATCAACACACTGCACAGCGTCACAGTCCATCTTACACACTGCACCAGCAACACTCAGGCACAGAGAGAGAGAGAGACAGAGAGGGAGGGAGGGAGAGAGGGGGAGAGAGAGAGAGCAACAGAGAGGGGAAGAAAGAGAGTGAGAGACAGAGCAAGAGTAAGAGACAGAGCAGGGGAAACAGAGGAGATAAGGACAAGAGAGAGCTCTCGAAGGGAAAACAAACTGGTTCCTCTACCCCAGGGAGGGGGCTATGGTCTTGCTGTACCTGGTGAGTACTGCTGTCTGTTCATGGTACTACTACTACTGCTGTGGTCACAATGAAATGTGTGTGTGTGTGTGTGTGTGTGTGTGTGTGTGTGTGTGTGTGTGTGTGTGTGTGTGTGTGTGTGTGTGTGTGTGTGTGTGTGTGTGTGTGTGTGTCTGTGTGTGGAGAGAGAGAGTGTGTGTGTGTGTGTGTGTGAGAGAGAGAGAGAGTATTTTGTTGAAAATTCTCCTTAGTATAAGTATAGTCATTTTAACACTTGGGTGAATGGAAGTCTATGGACGAACAGAACCTGAGTATTAGATGTTATTTGATGTCCTGGCAGAATGCAGAGATGAACACAGACATGTGTTCCCAAGCTGAGGGAATATTGTGTGGGAACATAGACTTCGGTAAAGTGAATGAAAAGCTTGTCTTCTCAGCTGAGCGGGTCACAGCGTATTCTGATCTCTGCAGGCCCGCACTGTATCCCATGCATGTCCATAATGCTCAGCGGCAGAGACGAGACTGGTCAAGCACATAAACATACTGGCAACAGTAAGCAAAAGCTAATGCGAACACATGAAAGATATCATACGGAGGACATTTCTTTGTTGCGTAGGTAAATGCAGCAAGTGTCTGTGGCAATATGTAGTGTTTCTTCTTTGTTCTGAGGGATGAGGTGCATTCACAGGCTGGGCACAATATCATCTCATCTCCTCACCACTTAGCCAAACACAACCGGAATCACCTGGGAGGAAGGAGGGGGTGGGGCACAGAGAGAGAGAGAGAGAAAGAAAGAGAGAGAGAAAAAGGAGAGGGTGAGACAGAGAGGAAGAGGGAGAAAAAGAACAGATGTCTGAAACGCTTACTCAGCATGTGGACCCTGTCACCCTCCTCCACGGTTCTGTCAATTCCCCTCCTCTACAGTGAGTCCATCTGCAAAACAACGCAGTGAGTTCACCTGCAGTGCAACGCAGTGAGTTCACCTGCAATAAAACACACTGAGTTTACCTGCAATACAACACAATGGGTTCACCTGCTGTACAACACTCGGAGTTCACCTGCTAAACACTGCATTAAAACACAATAAGTTCACCTGCAGTGCAACACAATAGGTGAATCTGCTATACAGCACTCTGAGTTCATCTTCAATAGAGAACAATGAGTTCACCTGCTAAACAATACTGTGAGCCCTCCAATACAATACAGTGACTTCCTGCTGTACAACCAAGGGCACGGGAAATATATTATGAGGAGGGAAATTTCCCCTCTCCACATTTTGAAAATTAATTTTCACACCCCATTCCCCACAATTGTATTCAGATTGTATGTCTTATTTTTGCTAATAAAAACAGACACTGTCAAGTTTTGTCTTTGCACCTTCCAAAGACTTCCCATTCAATTCCTGTTCAACTTCATAGCTATTCAACAATTAATCTGCTCTTCAGTACAATGAGTTCACATATACAACCTGGGTCATCTTCCTGTTCAAAACAGATAGTTTACTCAATCATTATGCAACACAGTTTGCCTCCTCTACAACACAATGTTCACCTCCTGAAAAATACAGAGTTTATCTCCTGCACACCAAACAATTAATCTCTTAAATACCATGAATTCGGCTCCTCTGAATCAGCAACTTCACCTCTCAAAGTATTACAGTTGTATTTTAGAGTTTACCACCTCTACAATTGTAAATTCTTCTTTTTGAAACACAACCAGTACGCTTTCCTGGTACTGTAGGGTGAACTCTTATAAATTGTCATTTTCTATCACTACATGAAGTGTAATGCACAAAAGTAACAAACATCCAAGTCATACTGCAAACAGCAGGTGTGACACTGTTGCAGAAAAAACTAATCTTGGTGTTTCAGCCTGTGACAATTAACATTTAAGTGACAAGCTTGACTTAAAAATTGTGTCATTTCTGTAAGTACCAGTCCAGCTGGTGCAGGGGGACAGGGCGGTGTTGAGCGAGGAAACAACGCTGCATGTTTCATGATCTGCCACAGTTCAGGCTATTACCTTTGAAAACATTCAGCAATGTACCCATGATTTATTTATAAAGGTTTTCTCTGTGGCGTGATTTCAAATGACCAATTACAGTCAACATTTCCTTTCAGTGACACACAAGCCTTGTTTATATTCACTCAATAATTCACAGTCCACATGCTTAAGGATACACATAGGTATTGCATTTTTGTAGAGGGGGTGTATGTCCATTTATGCTTCACTTTAATGATATGAAAATGAGAAGGGGTGGTGGTGGTGGTGGGGGGGGGGTTATGGGTGTTGCTGTCTTTGACAGCAAATGCCAAAGTGGCCGGAAAATATCCCTGCCATACACTTCGGCATGCATGGCTTAACGATGGAATTTGCATTTCCGTCAGGTTGAGAAACACGTTAAACTTTTATGTATACTGCACAGCCCACTGAGTCCCCCTCTTCTACAACAGTCACTTCACCTTTGCCACACAGCGAGCATACATCTCATACAACACAGCCAATTTTCTCTCCCCTGCAACACAAAGAATTTCCATCTGCTGCAACGCAGCGAGCTCACCTCCAAAACCCACTCAATCATCCCCTCTACAGCGCAGTCAATTAACCTCCTTTACAATGCAGGCAATTCACCTCCGAAAAGGTGGGGAAAAGGCCATGCCTGAGAGAGGAGAGAGGTGGCATAAAGAAAGCAAAAACATTTTCATTACTTTTACATTTATTTATTTGACAGACACTTTTGTCCAAAGCAAGTCTCAAGGCCAATATGGCTAACTGCCAAGAGAAAATAACTGGAATGACTAAAAGTAGAAGAGAGCAGGCAATAACACTGTACATAATAAATGAAAAGCTAATGAGACTCAGCCACTACACAAGCACTATAGGGTGAAATAAGTTGCTACATGAACAGCTACTTATTGGAATGCACAATACTGCACAATGGAAAATGATTCAATAGTACAATGAAGCAAAGGGAGCTTAAATTACACAGATCAATAAATAAAGTGCCATGATAATAGCTGTAACTGTAAAACTGCCTTGTAAAAATTCCATGGTTGCTGTAGATAGAAACAGGTAGTGATCAGCTTGAAGGGAGGCTGTTCAAGGCTTAACAGCTGGAGCTTTTGACCTATTGTGGGCCAATGTGGAGTATTGTTCCTGATGAAAGCATTTGCTACAAACCTAAATGTAAATGGGAATTTCTCCGGTGGCTGAAAAGGAGAGACGCTGCCTCATTGTGAGCGACTCAGAATGGTTAAATGGTGCAGTCCAGCGGACCTGCTAGTGCTGAGTTACAGTATTCTGGGAGAGTAAGCCCAAAAGCCATGACTAAATGTGGAGTGGATCTTGGAATAGGTGGATATACTTGGTGCTATAAAGGAAGAACCTGCATGACTAGGTAATGTGAAAGAAAGTTGGGCATGGATGAGGTGCGGTTATGACGGCAGTCAGTATGGAACCATCCAAGCAAATGGAAAGGTCCTGAAAGGGTGGAGCAGAAGCTAGCCAGGGAAGACGTGTTGTCTTGGAGGGTTGAGTTTCAGATGGTGGGTAGTCATGTACCTGGATGTGCTGTGTTGCTTTGTTCAGGCGGATGTATAAAACCTGTATACAGAAAGATTAAAAGATAACCAACATTTTTGTCTGGGGCTGCTAAAAGAAGCATGGCTGAATCTGCCCCTGGCTCACTGAAACCGACTCTTAATGATGTCACCCCTCTTCTTGATGCAATTTACCAGATTGAGTTACCTGTCACTTAGAGAAGGTGTTCACTGTGTGCTTTAGTAAATGAACAACCTGCAGGTGAACTGCATAAATCTAAGATTAACTTCCATTATCAAGTCCGAAGAGAGCTGCATCATTAGAAAACCCAATCCAGTGCGGAAGGATGGTCTTTTAATTGAAGTCTCCAAAGGGCAGGGGTACATCTTTTTCAGCTTGGACTGCCAATACTGTTTCTGTGATCTTTATCCAAGGGAACAGATTGTTTAATTCACTGGTCTACTGCCACCCGCGCTAGACTGTGTATTGAGTATGGAAGCTTCCATTGCCAGGACAACAAAGAACACACACACACACACACACACACACATGGACACACAGAGAATATGCATGTTACATTATGACATGCTGTATCTCCATTTCCCCTGTCATGCCAGTGACTGCCAATCTGAAACTGTTTTAGATTTGTGAGGGTTCTTCCTATGACACCATTGCTGAAATGAACTCTGGGAAAATGGAGCAAAAAATGTGTCTATTTCAAACCACAAACTGTGTTTCTATTTTAAAGTATGAAACTGTCAATGGAGCATAAAAAAAAAACCCTTTGGTTCTTGGCTCTCACAGAAACAGGTTCATGATACTCAGTGTTTTGTAAAGACGTTGCCAAACAGTTTGCCCTTTAAAATCATCCACCACCTGCAACCTCAAGGACTAGAGGCGTGAGAGGTTCCTCTGCATTTGAATATGTCAAGAGTCATGAGTCCACGATGAATAAACACGAGGACATGATGAATTAGTCATGCCGTAAATGCAGCCGTGCATAGGGTCTGTGTCATTGATAGGGGGCGCTCTTGGGCTCAAACTACAGAGTCGGTCCTGGGAGAGCAGGGAGGCTGCCATGAATTCAGGTCACCTCCATTTCCTGTCCTCCGAGAGATCACAAAGGAGAGGAAAGGAGGGGAGGAAGGCAGAGGGCAGAAAAGGTACGAGAGAGATGAAGAGGAGGAGAGGGACAGAGAGATAAATTAAGAGCGGGGTGGGACCTGGGGGTAAAACAGGTCGGCATCTCCAGCGAGGGGACACAGAGTGGGGCCTTAAGTTTCGCCGTGTTTAGTGAAAGCATCTCACCCTTCACCCTGCTCACTCTTGTGCATATGCATGTTCGCATTAGCATCGTAACCAGCCTTCCCTCTGAGTCAACCAGCGACAAACACTGAATATTTTACCGCACACCCAACAGAGGCAGCTGCAGATTGAGGAGCAAGCATCTCTGCAATGTTTCCCTTAGCGTACGCAACCACTATCCTACCCATTTACCATTGATGGCATGGAAAGGAGTGACCCAAAGTTATAGAATATCATTGTATGCTTTCAGTGAGTCACCCCATTAATTTAGCAATCTCTTTAAACAGCTCAATTCAGGACCAGAGCCTCTTGCAGTGCTGTTTCATAAGCCCACACAGCAAATAAACGCTCTCTGACTGGCTGCCCAGGGGCAAAGCAGCTTTACCTTGACGTTAAAAGTTAAAGCCTTACCATTTACACCTCAGCAGCAGCTGAGAACAGCAGTGAGGCACTCAAACAGCGCTCCACCTCCATCCCAATCCACTCTTCTGGGAGTGGTCCAAGTCAACTGTCAATCACTTGAAGTGAGAGTATCCCCACCCATTCCCGTCCGCATGTGCGCTGTCTCTTAGCAACACCAGCTGTGGGGCCCTGGGGGGTGAGTGGAACACCCAACAGACCAATCCATCACCTGTCAGCAGCTGAAGGAGCTAGTGGCGCTGGGGTGGGAAGTAGGGCAGGGGTGGGGGGTACACACTGGATTGGATGAGACTTTACGGCTGACATTTCGGAGAGTCTGACAGGAGGCATCCTGCAAATGCGTGGAGTTAACACAGAAATGCAAAGTGACACCCTTTCCCCTCAATCTTAATGTCATCTGAATTCAAGACAACAATCAGTGTTTCCACACAAACCAAGGAATGCCTTTTTTTCAATTTTTTCTTCTTCTGGTGTACAAAGTTTTTTTGAGACCCAGGTCTTGTCTCTTTGAGATGTCCCCTCTTGGAGGGCAACAGGACGTTTGAGAGGACATATTTGAGGAGACGAGGAGAAATTTAGAGGGAGATAGACTGTCTGGGAGATACTCCTATGAGACCGACAGATGAAGGACTCGGTCTAGCACTCCTGCAAGATGGAGATGGGAGGCTAAGGCTGCGTCTTTGCTTTGGGTCCTTTGATCTAAGGAGGTCCCTTTGTTCAGTATCGATTTCCTTTAATTGAATCTCTGAATGGCCGTGTTAAGTTCTGTACTGTAAACCCGGTCTCGTGGTCTTGGCCACTTCTTCCCTGAGCGTCGTTTTAAATCATGTGAGGAGAAACAACCTCCCTCACTATTTGACAGGGAGGACAATCAGGGGATGAGCTCCCTGTCAGTCGCCATGACGATTGAGTGAAAGGATGGGGCGCAGGGGCCCCCAAGCTGTGCATGAGTCAGCTGGGGTGGGCTAATCACAGGGTAAGGCATTAAAGTGGAAGTAATTACCCATATTCTCAAATCACAAATCCACAGACAATCTCTCTCGTCAACAATCCCTTCAAAAAAAAAAAAAAAAAAAAAAAAACAATGAAAGGTTTCCACCCCCTGAATTCTATTTTAATGCTGCTGTTGTTTTTAAGCATGTTTTTTTTTTTATGTTTTTTTTTTTGTTTTGATGATGTGTATGAATCCACAGTGTGAGGAACGGCACCATCTGGCCTTAAAGAAAGAGAGGGGTGCGAGAGAGGGATGAAGAGAAGGCATGGCAAAGTGTGTGTGAGAGAGAAAGAGAGGAATGGTGTGATGCTGAAGAGGAGGACAGTGGCCTTATCGGGGGTGCACACTCGTCCACTCAGGCCCTCTCTCTCTCTCTCTCTCTCTCTCTGCGCATTCCCGCAGATTTTGTTTGGGGAATCTCTTTATTGTGTTTTTATTAAGCCACGAGTCCGGCCCGCTGGCGGAAGGCTGCACAGCCGAGGCAGAGCCTGGCAGTGGGATTAGCCCTGTTTATGGCTCGAGCTCGTCACCGCCTCTCTGTATCGAGGAAAGCAAAGCTTCCTAAAGCTGAAAGATTAATGGTTTAAAGATGAACCGATTTTGATGTGATAAATGGAACACTTTGTTCGCTTTTTCCCCCATCCTCGTTTCTGTTCTTGAAACAGAACGAAATTGGCTTTTTAATCCAATTCCACAGAGTGCTGTCTGTTCACAGTTGGATGCATTCCAATCTGATCACAGTCAAAGGACCCATCCGAAGGCCCCCATCCCGCAGGTGACCTCTCCCTCCACCCTGAGACTCACACAGGCCCATCAGTGCCTGATGTCGGAGACATCTCCCTGGCCTGGAAAAGCCAGAAAGCTGGGTCACTGCACAGAGACGTTCAGCAGACAGCTGTAATGGCCATAATACTTATTTCACACCCTTCAGCTGCCCACAGCATTTCCATATTTCAGATATATATCCATCCTCCATGGTTTTTCATTTCTTAGAGGAAGACTCTCTGCTGCTGTACTCAGTTTATCAATTATTTATTTACTATATTCAAATTAAAACCAATTCCAAATATTTTCTTCACTCCCTCCAGTTTTCACACTGTAATTAACTATCCGACAAGGCCTGAGAGGCCAGAAGGAGCTCTCTCTCACACACACACACACACACACACACACACACACACACACACACACACACACACACACACACACACACACACACACACACACACAAACCAAAGAAATGCATATGGAAAATAATATAAATCTCACATCTACAAATGCAGTCAAATATAAATCTCATACATACGCATAGAGAACAAAATAATTGTCCCATCCATACATACAGAGTAGAGAACAATATAAATTATCCATCCCCATACATAGAGAACAATATAAATCTCCCATCCACACATAATGTATAAAGGTCTTTATAAATCACCTATCCACACACATAAAGGACAATATAATTCTCCCATCTACAATGAGAGAATATGGTGAATCTGTCATCCACACACAAACACACACACACAGGACACTGTGGGTACCACACACACACACACACACACACACACACCACACTGCCTACACTCAAAGAACACTGTAATCAGCCAGAGGACTGACATTCTGAAGGACAGGGAACTCCTCTCACTGGGTCTTTGGGGACCCTTGGGCCATGACCCTTGAGGAAGAAGCAGAGAGCGGGGTCTCTGACTGCTGTGAGAATGCTGGGGCCCACCACAGGGCCACTGTGAGCTTTCATCCACTGCTTCACTCACAGCGACTGATGGTGTCAAAAAAAACTCCATTTCCTACTGTCAAAATGACATTTTAATTGCATGACCTGAAAAAAAAACATGACACGTGACAAAACATTGGATGAAAACAAACTACCATTGGGCAGATGGGAAGATGATATAACCTGTCCCTTGCCAAGGCCTTCTATATCGGTGGCAGTTATGGCCTGATTACCAATGCCTTAAGTGTGAAGCTGGCAGTTGAGGTATTTTTTAAAATGGAAGCGGTCCACATTCCTCCCTGTCATGGAGGGCACTTTGTCCAAAGCGGATGCTCTCTTGGACGTTGATTCCCGAGACGGGCTATAATTAGCGCGCGCTCCCTGGCCGCCGGATTTGATAGGCTTCAGGAATCACAGCCATTGGCTGAGAAGTGGAGTGAAGCATCTGCCAGGCAGACGGGGCTCTTTGGAGATAGCGTGGCTCCCGTGTCCCTATGAGGGCGTCCTACGCAGCTGATCAGTCCCTCCCCCTCCCCCCATGCCCCCCGCGCCCCACCCGCTGTGCCCCATCTCTCCCTCAGGCCCCGGGAAAGAGCACACCATTCCTTCACTTCAGCGATTCCAGTTAAAGCTGATAATTATTCTCAGCTCAGTAATTACAGTGAAAGAAATCTAACAGCCTCACTCACATTTTATTTGTTTTCTTTTTTAAGCCATCTTACATTTAGTGTCAGACTGTGGCTGGGGAGGTAAATGAGACGGTGCTGGGAGAATGGGATTTTATGAGTCCACAAATGGGTGGAGCTACTAACTTGGCACCTGACTGGGATGAACCAATCATTGTATAACGTTGTGAAGACCAAAGCCATTTCATTTGCCAGATGAAACCAGTGATTGACAGGTCTTCATCCTTCCAGCCTTTATGAATTCTCAGTACACAATAACTATCTGAGATGGTATCGATTACAGGAGCCCTTTTGCTGATCTTTACTTGGTGCTTCTTCTGGCCATATTTCCAAAGTGAGTGAGAATGTAATGGGTCACTCTGTTCAGTGATCCGCATGTATTCCACGCTGAAAACATTAAAATGCAGCATCCTCTGAAACTTGTTTTGTCCTCTTAAGTGCCCCTGATAAGAGCCACACACTGTAGTCCAACATTGACAAGCAGTTGTAGGGATATATAAAATTCCCTATTCCAACCTGAAAACCTGCACAAAATGTTGAAGGGAGTAGTACAATTCTAAACTTAATATATTTTTTACTGTGTTAAAATACAAAATGCTAAGTTCCTCAGTTTGATAGGTAGAATTCTCTCAGGGTGCTTAATTATTTGATCACATGATTAAAGTCACCATGGTCAATGCCGCAAATGGCTTCATCTGTGAGAAAGCAAGGTAATACAATAATATTAAGCAAGGTGATGAATGCAAATTAGATAAATAAAAGGATCTGAGACAGTGTCTGCATAATTATTCCTATCTTGTTGAGCTTTTTATTTCCCAAGAGATTGGTTAAACTTCCATACTGCATTGCAAATTCACCTGAAAATACTTTTCAAGCAAATTGGACAAACCTATATTAAATACTGTGAGACCAGAAAATTAGATTCAATAACTGAGAGTGAATTACAACGCAGTACTTTAATGTATTTATGGCAAAACACACTAAAAGAACATTAAACATAAATGAAAGAAAACATTTATTTTGGGTATTTTTAAAATTTTATCATTATTAAGCATTTATTTCTTATGATTAGTACATTTTACAGTAGGACCTCTGAGATATGCATGCAGTGGTCATGGGTAACTCTGTAATTCTCAAAGTTCCCCTACTATTAAGGTAGCAGAGGATTTTGCAATATCATGACTGCCTCTAGTACTATTAATGAGCAAATACATCCATTACTGAATTAAACAACAGAGGAAAATGGTACCATTGTTTTTCGATACTGTTTGGTTGTGTTATTGTTTGGTACCTTCAATGTGCCACTCCTTAGAAAACTTGCCTTCCTTGGCGCTGGAGCTTCGAAATGCAGCACAATTGAAAGACCATAAGATTCAGCAGAAATGACAGACTGAGCCACATTTTGAATGAGAACAGCAGCTCTTGGCAGGCCTCCTGATGCATGTTTCTCTGTCTGAGGTTCACCTCCCTTCACCCCTTCAGACGCCATGGCATTTGCTGTGCTTCTGCGGGCGTCGTTCTCACGGCACGAAAGCCCTCTCACAGACAAGCCAAGGTTGTGTGGCACCGTAAATTAACCATGAGCCTCAACCTGAAAACACAAGTGATCTAGGGTGCTGCACTGAATTAGCCATATTTCTGGTCTTTCTTATAAAATATGTTCATCATGGAAGTCAGATACAAAGGAAGCAGTTGAATGGTAATCTCATCCTCCACCTTTTCCTCCATCCACGGGGTCTGTGGCTGTCTTGCTCATGGTAACCTGTGCTGATGTAAAATCCAGGCTGTGGTAATCTGGAGATCTGATGTGTGTAATCTCAGTGTGAGGGACAGAGAATTGCTCCACCCACCCGCTGCTGTCAGTGGGCTATTACTGAAACACTTGGGTGGACGGATGTGTTGGCAGTCATTAGCATTCAATGTCAAGCATACTCTGAAAGGAGAGCTTTGGCAATTTCTTTTCCCACAATGCCCTCTGATGAGTTCATTTCAAATGCCCTCAAACCAAGACAAGTCTGAATTGCATTTGGAAATGGTCCTGCATGTTTAATAAAATGCTCCTAGTTTGCCATTTAAAGATACTCTGTTGCTCTGGCTTGCGAATGTTATGAATACGTGATTTGTATGCAATGCGTTCTCGGTCTGGCAAATCAAAACTCAATCTTCTCATATCTGTTGATGATCCTTCCCACCTCCTTATATTACCCAGAATGCATTTGTGTGATCTCTCTCAGTTTGCTTTTTTGCAGGGAATTTACGTCTGTGCACCCTCTTATCTCGTGTTGCTGATACCATTCAGCCAAACCCTCAGGACATGTTTATAGAAAAAAACATTATTTCTCAAAAGAACACACTATTTTAGTCTCTCATAACCAATTCCATCCTTTGTCTGCAGCCGTCTATCAGGACTTAGTAGATCCTGATAACCATCACTTGGAGAAATCATCAAGATACATGGAAATTTAAGGTTCCACCTTGCACAGAAGAGTTCCCACGATCAATAGTGTTTAATTAAATAGATACGGGCATTATGGATCAAACTGCTTCCCCAGACGCTGATAAATCCGCATCAGACTGGAGCTAACCGGTCACCGAGGCAGTGCTCGAATAAGACATGCACGGGTCACAAAGGTCAACAGCCCAGTGCATCATGGAGTGTCAGCAGATAGACTGAGCCACACTCAGTCACTCCTGTGACCTTCACATACCCTTGAGACAGGAACGGGGGAGGCAAATGTTTCGAAATTATTCCTGGGCTAATTGAACGTTTTTATTAATTGATGATGCCATTAATTGAAAGCAGCAGCAGCAGTCAGAGTTTGAGATGTTGCGACAGTGAAAAGCGCAGCGGCCAGTGCCTCAGGCAGAGTCTAATGGATAACTCTTCTCCTTTACAATGCCCTTTATCTCCCCAGCCTTCCCTCTCCTCCCACACTCACTGCGTCTCTCCCTCTCCCAGGCATCCCATATCTTTTCTACTAGCACTTCTCTCCTCCCCAAAATCCTGTGCCTTTCCCCCACCCCTCTCCTCCCCCATTGCCCCATATCTCTCCCATTCTCCTCTTCTCCTTGTCTGTCCTCCATCATTCCTCCCCCAGTGTCCCAGCGTTCCCACATCTCCAGTCCTCTCACTCTCTCCTGTGTGGCCGTAGCTGTGAAGCATTTGAAGGTGTGCTTTCTCTCCTGTAACAGGCCTTCAAATCTCACTCACATCTTCAGATCTAATAATAGAACGGCAGAAATAACCGCATGTCACAATAAGACAGAGTAGGAGGAAATTGGCCTTTTATTTCTCCAATTACACAGATTATCCATTTCTACCAAGAGTCTGAAAAGTGATGATTTTTCTGAAAGCGGCTGTAATGTGCCGGGGCTGCTATGGAGGTGATAAAAGTGATACGCGCTTTCAGTGAAAAACTTTCTTTGAAACGTTCGGAACATTAGTGGATCGCAGGTCAGCTATTATTTATGTACAGGGAAGGTACACCTATTCTGTACAAATATGAGTTCCCTACATGTGTGAAACACCTGTTCAGTACAGGCTGCACACATATATTCTCTGCCAGTGTGAAACAGCCATTCTACCCTGCTGAGAAACATACTGACAGTCATATTTCTGGTGTGCTGTACACCGAAGGGAAAGTAGACGTGAAGAATAAATGAGTCCTGCAGCATTCGGCATGGGCACTGGAGATCTTTCAGAACTCTGAAATGTCTGTAACTGTGAAAGTGATGTTGCATAATACTGATTCAAATAGGAGAACAGTATGTATTTAATGCAGGCTGTTGACATTCTTTTAGACAACAAGGTAATAGAGAGGACACAGAAGGTATAGGTATAATATTTACACATTAATGCGAATAGGTGGAAGTTAAGTTAAAACAGGAACTCTTGATTTTTTTTTTTACTGATGGAGAGTGTGACTCGTTGGAAGTTTGATGCTAACCCTTTTGCATCAGTGATGACAAAAAGTCATAGGATGACAAAGTGTAATTGCATTTGCCTCCCCTGGTTTCTTATCATGTCAATGGCTGACCTGTTACTCTTTAACCCTGAGGTTACACATGCCACTGTATATCATTAAAACTTTACAGGAGCATTCACTAAGTATTTCCACAGCCAATTTTCTTTTACCAGAAATCCTGCACCAGTATAATACTGTAAAGAATTTGAATGACTTCAACATTCATCTTCTGCAGGCCCATTGTTACATCATCACCCCCACCTCCTCTCCATAAAACAGTCACTACACAATTATGCCTGAAGTGGCAACCAGATATTATTCAGTTTCGGAGTGCGCTCATTTGCTTATCTGGGAGAATGGTGCTAAATATAAGCTGACACAAAGAACACGTTTTCAGCACGTTATAATTAGCCCGAGTGACAGTGGCCAGGTTACGGCGGATGCGCTGGGTGTGATGTCGGGAGAGGCACTGTCTGACAGCGGTGCACGGCGAGACGCAGGCAGTCGGGTGTGCGGTCCTTCAGAAGTTGAAGATGAGAGAACGGTAATGCCTGATTTATCTCGCCTCGCAGCAAGGAGCCGACTGAGGGGGGAAAAACAAGTTAAAAGGGAATGAAGAGGTGCTGATTAAGAGGGAGATGGCACAGATGAGGCTGAAAAACATTAGCAGATGGATAAAGAGACTCCCCTCCTTTTCTCCCGTTTACCTCCAGGAGTAAAAACCGTTCTGCCTCATGCCCTTAAATGAGCAACGGCACGTGATGGAGCACAATCTGGGGCCACACGTTCCAGGCCACATGTCTGGATGTGCGTCTACAGTATCCCCACACATTTACCAATAAGGGAAATAAAGGAAACCATTGATTTTCATCACGTTATTTTCCCTCTGAAATGTAAACAGCCCCGTTGTGACACATGAACACGCGTGCTTACCGTACATCTGCGTATCGGATTCTCTGGATGTCTCAGGGTCTCAGAGAGCTTTTCAGCAGGGCTGTGTTTTTGTTGAGAAAGAATTGGCTGACATGCAGGACACTGAAGGTGATCGTGTGGGGCTGCTTTGAGGCCTCTGAACCTTGACAGCTTGCGATTACAGAGGAAACCGTGGGTCTGGCATTTTTACCGGAATATTCTAGAGGAGAGTGTCAGGTGACCCTACTGTGAGCTGGGGCTCAATCTTGATTCAAGACTTGGGCAGGCAGGCAGCTGTCCTACATATCCAAGTGGATCTGCAGTAATATGCTGACAAAGATGAATAATACTTTTATGTTTAGGATTTTACAAATCAAAGTCGGGACCTTTAACTCTATTGAAATATTATGTAGGACCTGAGTGAATTTACACATGAAAGGAAACCCTCAGACGTCAGAGGTGAAGCAATTCTGTGAGCAAGAAGGGGCACGGATGCAAGACACCGGTTATCAGCTATAGACTATAGGAAATGTTTAGTAGAAGTCAATGCTGCTGTATGTGTACACACACACACTGTATGTTTTGGGTGATTAACATATTTTAAAATCAACACTTCAAGATGTGAGTTTGTACAGAAACACAAGAGATCTAACAGATTTTGAAAGATGTAAAATAGTTGATGCCTAAATTGCAGACGCGTCAGTCACAGAAATGACAAAATGATTTAATATGTCAAGGGGAACACTGTCAAAAATCCTGACAGCGTCACCCAAACAAGATAAAACTGCGGAGGGAAAGGGAAATAGTGGTCTAAAGTGACGGCCCCCGAATGGGTCAGAAGAGCACGTCCCAGTTGGTAAAAACGACAAAACATTGGCCTCAAAAATGTTCACAGAACTGAATCAGTGACCTGGTCTCAGTTCAGCCTGGTGCAGTGACCGCATTCTGGCCTAATATGGTCCGATGAGTGGTCTTTTACTCTTTCTCCTATATCTGGGCTGGTTTATGTTTGGGGAAACTCAAAATGTTAGACTGATGGTTTCTACCAACTAGCAAGCAAGCTGAAGTTCACATTTTAGCTAACATTAGCAATGTTTTTTTTTACATGCACACACCTGCTAAAATACAACTGCATAATGACTGAGCATTTTGTTATGGTGGGCAGTCATTTTATAGGTGTTACTGGGTCTGATACCCTTCATCGGAGAATTATTGCCAAGTAAATAAGCTTTTATACATGACCAGATACAGTCTATGGTGCAAACATTGTTTCCTCAAGGTGTTGCCTTGTATGATAACACCCTCACACACAAAGCTAAACAGATTCAAGATTGGTTTCATTGATCTTCACCAAGATGAAGGCAAACACCTTCCATGACCAGATCTCAACAGCAAGCAGTGGAATTACTTTAGAGCACCTCAATCTTATTTATTTTATGTGTTCGCAACTCAGACACAAAGCCAGGCTTTTTGGTCTGTGAATGCTACATCATTTGGCTTTAAGTACCACATTTAGTCAGCGATTAATATATATATATTGAGTCATACCAAATGTGAAAGTCTCACTCATCTACATCTGTCATTCACTTTCAATGGAGAGAAGGCAGGAGGGATTGTTTCTGACTAAACATGGCAAACTGTATTGCTGGATGTTAGTGCAGACCCTGTGAAATCACCAGATTTCACTCAGGAAAAAAAGGCACAGCGTGGCACTGTTCAAGATGGAGGTGCTGCTTGTGTATCCTTGGGCCCCATTTAATCAGACAAATACTGAATTCTAAACTGTGCATATCATAATTTTTGTATTGTTAATGTGCACAGCATAATCTTAATTTCTCATTTTTGAAAGGTTTCCTGTGTTGGTTCTTACAGAGAGTGTTCTGCATTTACATACTCCGTAGACCATGTAGACGAATGTCCTTGTGACTAAATGAGAGTTCTGCGGGGGGGAATGAGCAACCACACAGATATTTTTATTCAACAGCGCCAGCAGCAAGCTGGATATCGGATTTGGTGTCGAAATCCATTAATAATCATTTGCTTGTGAGGATGGTTGATCTGTTAATGCAGCCAATGTGCAGGGAATTCTGTAGATGAACTGAAACCATTTCGTTGCCAATAAACTAGGCATTTAGAAATTGCTTTTCATCATTTCCCAAACAAAATCACATTTGTAAAAGAAATTAACTATCACATGATTTAATTTGCTACTCTATTTGCCCATAGGTAAGTTGTAAAACATTTTAACATGCATAAATTCACACTAAAGGAAAAACAGTGTGACCCTGTCCAGGATCAGACCTAACAGCTACAGCAGCAATGCTATTTTCAGGCACGATGAAGAACAGAAAGATGGAGGATATCAGAACAAAATAATTTTCCTAAGTAAGGAACATTCTGAACTGTTCGAGGTCACAGTATATACCTTGCTCCCGTTGTTCTTTCTCTCCATAAATCTTGTTAAGAAAAATCAAACATGGACTGCAGATTTTAATCATGGTTTATTTTCCCATTAAAATGTAATTGGCTCTTATTGAACAACTCGTTATGACAAATGACAGCATGGCATTTTTACATCAGGAGAAATGAATCATACTGAGGTGTAGCTGGCTTTTCTCATCTAGTCTTTCCATCAGCCAGTCAACATCCAAAATCAACATTTACATCACCCCATACATTTTTTCTGGACCAGGAGAAAAAAATCTGTTGGGACTACGTTATTATTTTGGTGACTGCGCTTCTGTCTACAGTAATGCAGTGTTGTCAAATCTGATCGCTCTGCGGGTAATTTTATTTCGATTATGTGATTAGTGTGTGTGTGTGCGCTCCATTGTGGGTCTGAGATAGAGAGACTCGCTGATGTGCTGGCGCAGGAGGCAGCAGGTGAGATGCTGAACCATCGAGTTGCTGACCGCAGGCCCGCTGAGGAGCCCAGACTGGCTCCTCCTAATGTCCATCATTCAGTTATGGTTTAATTCAGAGGGAGAATGAGCCAGCTGCAGTGTCTATTTTTTTCCACATATACAGACCTGCTTGCCTTGTCTGCCGATGCTGAATGCCTGACTCTTGAATGGCTGGGTGAATGTTTAACGCTAAGTTTCAGAACGACATGGGATACAGATGAGAACAGACATATTCCGTCAGTTTGTCTTAATTGCAAAAAAATGCGCACACACAAGCATGTACATGCATGCAGAGTAGACATGTGCACACAAAAGCAATCACCTGCACAGCAGGCTAAAATGCACAAACACACACACACACACACACACACACACACACACACACACACACACACACACACACACACACACACACACGCACACACACACAGCATATCTATACACTCAACGCACACAAGTGAACAGAAACCAGAACATGCATAAGATCATGTGACCGTTCACTGGCACGCTCTCATGCTCACAGGAAGCCAGTGGAGCGAGCAGAATGAAGGACGCCAGCGCCAGGAGCAGACTGTGTGTCGAGAATCAGAAGAGCGTTAAAAGACTGGCTCCATGCAGAGCACAAAAACAACGCACTCACTATTTCGTTGACAGTTAATTTTCCAGCTGAGCATCAACTTGATTGATGAGTCAGTCCTGATACTGGCATTTAACAAAAAATGGCCCCAATGTGCAGTTACTGTAATATTATCCCTGCTGGGGCCATAATGGTCACTGACTAAACAACTGAAATACATATATATACACACAATATTATAAATTATGCAGCTATATATGCAATGAGGACCCATTTTGTGAGGTACAACAACCAAAGTTGGTCCCTCAGAACAGCCTCAATGGCTCATGTTGACTCAGTGCCTCTCATTGTTGTTGCATATTGGCTGGAGGTGGATTTCTATTCCAGAAAGCTCATTTCATCATTTCACAGATGCTCGATTGAATTGAGATGCGGTGAATGGGGAGGCCACTGCAGTCGCCCGATGCATTGTCATGTTTGCTGAACCATTCCTGGACAATCCCAGCATTGTGGCATGGGTCATCCTCCTGCTGGAAAACGCCATTCACAGATAAATACTTCACGATGGCATGAAGGGATGCACCTGATCGATGTGCAGATGTCCCGTGGTACAAAACGTATGTATCCATTTCAGCACTTCTGTTACCCTCTACCCATGTCATGCTCGACGACACTCAAACCTTTGGTCTTGCCTATTTTGTCTTGGCTTTTGTCTATCCCTCGGAAATGTACACAGACACAGGCACACACATACACACACACACACACAATCCATAGGTACCTGCAAACCTGCCTAAATAGCATAGACTGATCATTTGATGCTATCATGGATTTTGAAGTCTGTCATGGAAAGGGTACGTGTACCGAATAAAGTGGCCCATCTGTGTATATATCACTGGATGTTCCTGTATAACTGTGTGAAAATGTTTATATTTAAAATAAAAAAAGATATTTTATACATTTTATATAATACTGTCTAGACTGGAACCAGCCACTGATACTAATAGTGGATTTTTTCTTCAAAGTTTAGAATTTTAGCTCTACTCACAGTATAGTTTCAAATTGGATGTCTTATAAAAGTTACATTCTTTGCCTAAATCAGTTTTACTGACTCATTTTTTCCCCGATTCTGCTCAAGAGATGGACTAATTAATTAGGCTGAGAAATCAGCACTTGTATGACTTCCATCTATTATAATGTTAATGGGATTATATTTTAAACTGGAATTTAAATATTAAATGTAAATTCAGAATTTAAATACTAATTGACTAAGTTTTATTATCATTATTTTTTGTCATTTTGTTATATTGCAGGATTGTGTACTGGAATAGTCAATAATTATCAGGGTTTCTGACAGCCAAGTAAAAAAATAGATTTGAGTTTAAAGGGGAAAAATATCAGCAGTTTGATGGATTTTTAAAAAAAAAAAAAAAAAAAAGTATTTTCAACCATTTGTGCTGAAGACAATATTAATCAGGTTATGAGCATTCATTTATTTAGTTTTTAGGTATCTGGACACTCTCAGCCAAAGCACACACCATTTTTAATTATTGTCTAGTCATACATTTACATATTTCCAGGGGTCATTCAGACAGTTGAATATTTATTGAGCTGCTCTAATATGGACTAAGGTAATAATGGACAGTAAATAATTTAAGGTGGTTCACCCTTAAATAGGGGCAGCCAGTAGTCTAGTGGCTAGGTGCATGACTGGGACCCATGAGGTTGGTGGTTCAAGCCCCCGTCCAGCCACAGCAAGATTGCTGTTGAGCCCTTGAGGAAGGCCCCTAACCCCACATTGCTCCCTGGAGGATTTGCCCCTGGTTAGAATATTTAACTGTAAGTCTCTTTGGATAAAATCATCAGCTTAAATGACTTTAATGCAATGTAGTAAACAAGCAAGCCACCTTTGGGTGGGAAGTGCAGCTCCTTTGCTATTGTACCCAACTCCTTAAGCACTGTGTGAGGCAGAAAGACCATAAACTGTCTCTGCCATGCTCCAGTAATTCAGAGTGCTCTCACCCTCCGGAGTCCTCACTCCCAGCTCATCCTCAATTCAGAATTAACACTCTGTCCGTCCCAAGATTTGCAAAGTTGTGACCTGGGAGGAAAGCCTACGTCCTGCCTGTGGTGAAGAGAGGACTCCACTCCGTCTGATCCAGTTTGTGTCATGCCAGTGTGGTCTCACAGGCAGCCAGGGAGAATGTGCATCAGATTTTTCTTTTCTTTCTGTCTTTTTTTTTTTGAACGATGCATCGCTTCAAATATTTAATTATGGAAGACATGGCCATTTCTGTTTGTCCTCTCTCCCATGCTGTGTGAACATGTCCGTCTGCTTCTCTCTGACATCACACATGTTGTTTCATTAAGCCTGGCTTGTTATCAGGCAGCGAGGCCATGAACAGACATGCTGTACACTCATAATTAACATTCCAAATTATCAGTGTCACCGTCAGACAGATGGAGGGAAAGAGGGACGTTTCTACTGAGAGAGTCACATATATTATGTGGCTTAAATCCTCCGGCAACTCTGCCCACATATACACATTCACCATTAATTTCACAACATGAAAAGTGAGCATCTCGGTGCAAAATTCCATTTTGATTAATTCTGCAATCACTTAACACTGAGACCTGTCGAGTGTGTCTGGCTCCAAGCAGAACAGGTGGTTACCTCTGACAGCTTTGTGGTTCTCCATTGGCCATGCTGCTCCCAACCTCCACTGAATTTTCTGAAGAATGCAAGATCAAATGACAGCCAATGGGAAGGTCCTCACAAAACATGGCTCTTTCACTGCATCAACATGCATTGATCCTACTGTGTGCATTTATAGCTGGAATACATGAATAATTCATTATGGATCTTATCAATAATATATCAATTGTTTTACAGTAGCAATAGATTAAAGAAAGGCTTGGTATGGAAGGATGAATTTACTCACCAGATGTCTCTTGATGAATTTATCTTGTTTCTGCTGTCTCCTGGCATCTATAATTATGGCAGTTAATTACAGCACTCTGTGTGTTTGGAGGGGGGAATTAAATCTGCCCTTCTCTCACCTCACATTAAACTTGCCAAAAGATCTGAAAAGAAAAACATTTCTTTTTCTATACTAACTAATTTTCTCATTTTCATTTCGACAAAAATTCTGAGGTCGCTCGCCCACATGAATGCATCTGCGAGCGAGCGGGCGAGTGAGCGCACGTACACACACACACACACACACACCCTGTCATATATGTAAGCACGTGTATACACACACACAGAAAGGTATGTACACACACACACACACACACACATACTCACACACCCTGTAATATATGTAAGCATGTGTATACACACACACAGAAAGTTATGTACACACACACACACACACACACACACACACACACACACACACACCCTGTCATATATGTAAGCACGTGTATACACACACACAGAAAGGTATGTACACACACACATACTCACACACCCTGTAATATATGTAAGCATGTGTATACACACACACAGAAAGGTATGTACACACACACACACACACACACACACACACACACACACACACACACACACACACACACACACACACACACACACACACAATTACTAAAGCCAAATACTGAGCCAAGAGCTGCTCCAGGCTGCATGAAGACACAGGCTTTTTTTTTATAGACCTACCTTACTCATACACTGCACGCCTCACAGATGTCCAGTGTCAAAGCAGATCAACGATGGTATGAGAGTCCTGAGCTGGCCCATGAAGAGGAGAACTTTACTCCAACTCAAAGTAAACAAAGTGAAGATCAGAAACAATCTTTTTTGTTCCGCCAAAGCTCCCCTCTCACCCACTCAGAATGCAGGGTTGGCTGGGCGTGGGCGTGTGCGTGCGTGGGTGTATGCGTGTGCGTGTGCGTGTGCGTGTGCGTGTGCGTGTGCGTGCTGCGTGTGCGTGTGCGTGTGCGTGCTCATGTGCCTGTATGTGTGCTCTCTGCTAAAGGTTTGCAGATGGAGGCATATCTGGACAGGGTGCTAAGACACAGGCCCCGTTTTCATTAAAATTAACTACATCATTTGAGTCCATCTTTTTGTAGAGTGTATCCAGGTGTTTATTTTTAAAGGATTATTCAAATTGACTATCAAGCCTTCAGGTCCCATATTAACAGGTTAATTGTATGGTACTTGTGTGCGTGATTTATAATTGGAAGCAATGATTGGTGCAGACGATTGTTCCACAGTGGATTTCAGTGTAATTACGCATAGTGTAAATAAGGACGGGGTAGGTGGTTCAGAGCTCTTTTTATTGTGAGAGCTGTAGCTTTGAGCTCTGAGGTGGCAGTCTGTCACACCTCGCTTGCCTTTCCTTTTATTCAGGTTGTATCCAGCTCACAATATGAGAAGCCTTTTCATCACTTTTTTTTTTTCTACAAAATAAATAACTTTTTTTTAGTTCCCAGAAACTTTTAAAAACCATTTTAACATGAGCAGTGTGGGTCAGCTTCATCACAAAGGTTTGGGAGCCATTGCCACGTTTCGCTGTACAGTCGCACACCCCAGCTTAGAATGCTCTCTGATGTGTGCAGTTTCTTGGCCACAGATAGCATGTCCAGACAGAATTGCAATTTCAGGCAGCCTCTACATAAGGATGTGGAACATAAGAACACACGAGTGCTTGTTGATAAGGCCGCAGAGGCACGGCTGTGGCCTCATCAATTTAATCCTTTCAGGGAGCAAAGACTGGATTGTTGGCAAAAGCGTTTTTCTCGAAAAGCCTTGTGCTTTCTTTCCACTGTTCTTCCACAAGCCTCGATGGTCTTGATCTTCACTGAGCTGGGACCCAATGGATGAACAGTGGAATGGTCAGAGTAACAGCAAACAGGGATCTGGTGTCGGTTGAAACATTGTCATATGAAACAAGACCTTTAGATTCAAATGTAAAAGAATGCTATGTGCAATGTAGAGATCTTATAACTCGCAACCTGTATAAACTACAAACACATACATGCAAACATTTTATTTATTTATTCTTCTTTCCCTGATTTTTCCTCAACCAAACTTGCTGATCTCCTGCTGCTTGCAACCCTTCCTGTGGTTTCAGGAGGAGAACGTCATAATCCTGTAACTCTGCTGATTCACGTGACGGCTAATCTCACTTCTTTCCACTCCACTAATTACATATCATCCATGTCGCTGGAGGATTACGAGGCCAGTATATTCTTGGTTTGAGCTTCTGATTGGGGGCATGGCTGCTAGGGAGTGATGAGGCCATTGGAGCTAGCTGGCTTCCCCCAAAGTTACCTGGAGAAGCTGGGCTAATTGTTTTCTCATAATGCAGACATTGTAGCCAGCAATGGTGTGACCTGGACTTGAACACCTGAATGCAGAGCTGATTGCAAAATTCAAGAGCCCCCAACCTCCCGAGCTGCCCCACCAACCCCATACCCACATGCATTCACATATGCATGCAAACACACCTACATATACATACACACAAACACACATGCATGCACAACATACATATGCACAAACACATACACATGAACACACAGACACTGTTATGTGCATGCACGTACACGCGCACACTCACTCACACACACACACACACACACACACACACACACACACACACACACACACACACACACACAGACACTCAGGCACACATCTCTAGTGCCCTGCAGTGGTAAACACAGACTGCAAACCCAGAACACCTGGACAGCATATCTCCCCCCTCATCCCCCCCACACACCCTGTGCACCAGATGGAGAACCACTGAGGAGCTCAGCTCATATTGCACGGCTGAGGGCTGAGGCACGAATCTGCCCCCGCCCCCCTTCTGACCCCCTGTCCTCCAGCGGACCATCAGTTTCGGATTTGGCAGAGTGGAGCAGCGTAGTTTTAATTGATGTTGACAGAAGTGGAAAATTGATCATGGTCAAGATGTTGAGGTCAGAATCTGGTTTTATGGTTCACACAAACTAATGTCAGCCATAATGTCAGGGTGTTTCTGGAACGGCTTGGAGGGGGAGGAGGGGCATGCTTCATACCTCGGATGGGAAGATCGATTCACTGCAAAAAATGAAATCTGCTGTTAATCATATCCTGGTGTCCCTGACTCTTCCCATCTGAACCCTTTGAAGGCTCACCTCTGTGCTTAAAGGTCAAACTCCTTTTAGTTTCCCAGTAGGAGTTTCAGATGAGACCTGGCAGCCCTCAGTTTCCTCACTTTTACAGTGAGTATGAGATACTGGTGTTAATCTGTGCATGATAAAAGCCTGGCTTTGAGAAGGAAGGCAATTTTCCTGAGCTTGAGACCAGTTTTACTCATTTAAACCCCTTTCTTCCCCCAAACCTCCCCCCTACGCTACAGAAGAATCATTCTTGGGATTTCTTGACAAGCTTCCTGTATTATTGGTCTCGGGTGGGTGTGCCCTTTGCCTGCTGTGTTTATAATGATGCGACAGTCCTGATGGCTTTGTGCAACACCCTCCCACGTGTACTCTCCACAAACCACCTCATTTACGATGGTTCATTTCTCTTTTTTCCTTTTGCGTTTTTGCTAATTTGAAGCCCCCCAATCTCCACCCTCCTTCAGTCAAAAGATCCTTTGAGACTTGGGGAAAAGCCTCTTCTGTTTTTAATTCACACATGCTCCTCCAGATACCTCAGTTCCATGTACATACAACTTCCTCTTGTAGTGATCTCACCCATCCTGCTTCTCCTGTCAACTGCTGACTGACATCTCCTGCCACCAGGGCTATGGGAGAGAGACAGGCAGACAAGGAGAGACAGGCAATGACAAAGGGAAGGAGGGAGTGAGTCAGAGAGAGAGACAGGATGAATAGATAGAGGGGGAGCACTGTGAACGAGCAATTAACAAGCCCTAACAAGCTGTAATGAGCTTGGGGTTTGACTTCTACTTCATTGTCTGGTAAACTGCACACATATGGCTGAGCAGGGAGATCAGTAATGAGGAAAATACTGGTGATTCATTAATCTTTTTGTGTTTAGTGCAAGTATTCT